>CM060909.1:677304475-678554475 GCA_030737875.1 Allium sativum | reverse complement strand
TCTGGACATCACTGCAAATGAATTGAGGATCCGCGATTCGAGATTACTTGATTGTTTCCCACGGTGATGTCGCTCACTTTCCAGCCTCTCTTGGTTTGACCATCGCTGCAAATGGATTAAGGATCTACGCTTCGAGATTAAATGATTGTTTGCAATACGAAGAAGAATGCAACGTCAAAGTTCGAAATAAGTTCATATGAAAAGAGGTTTAGGGGGTTGGCCTCAATCTTTTAGCTCCAAAAAGCAGTAGATTATTTTCTGCATACCTTATATTGTTTCTTTTCTTCTTGGTTTTGTAATGTAGTTTTCGATTTCAATCCCATTTCTTTTATAATCTTTGTTTAAGAAACATCAATCCATAGTCCACTCAACAAGATGAGGATAGAAAATAGGGTGTACATGGTGAGGGATCTCTAACTTTTCCGAAGTAGTTGCAATACTGCTGGGAGAGGTTTTGAAGGGAGAATCGATCGGAAGATGCAACTAGCTTGGTAAGTTTAGCCCATCTTTTAGACAATGTTTGATAGCCGAACTGGTTGATGTCGGCGGTTGTTTCCCGTTTCGTTTTCATTTGCAACAAGATCTCTTTTATTAGTTTCAATGTTCGAAGTTGCGTATCGTGGGAAGTTCCTTCCGTGTTTTCGGTCATGTACTCCATTACCTTGTCATACACTTTCACGTCCTTTATGAGCGCCCATCTGAACAACGTAGTGATTTGTGTTAGGATCGATATATGATACCTACCATTGATTAATGCTAAGCTATTAAGAATAAAGGGAAAATAAGAATGAATGAGTGGCATACCCGAATCTGCTACCGGAGTGTCCAGTGAATTTGGACATGGAAAACAACATGATATCTTCGTCAGCGGGTTGTGCAATTGGGGTATAATGTGGCCAATAGTAGACGTGGTCATGGATGGTTAGGGAGCCATTGATAATGGAATGGTGGAATCGGCCTTCGGGATTATTTGGGGAAGTCACCAATTCTATGATGTTTTGAGGAGAGACGGTATTTACGTAGTCGGATGCGTTGCCTTTCCATTCGTAACCGGTAAAACGAAAGAACTTCGTTTGTTTTCTAAACACAGGGTAGTAGGGGACAGCGGCGACAACTTTAGCCGGTTGCACGTCGATATCGTTTGGGGAAAGTGCGATAACTAGACCGTTGAGAAGTTGAGTGACGCCGGTACCGAAGACGATGTACTTGTCATCGGCTTTGGCGTTGCCGACGACATGATGTAAAAGCCTGACGTGTTTTTCAAGCTCGGCGTTGATGATATTACCGGAAGATGGTTGAAAGAAGTAGCTCATTCTATGCCGGGGGGATATTAAAAGTGCGGCGTTTGATTCGTGTTGCATCCAATATTTTTCGAGGAACAGAGCATCGCCACTGACAACATCAGCGGAGCAGTTAGGGAGCAACGCAGAGCAATGTGGACCGGTGTAGCAGGTGTTGCACTCGCACATGGGAGCTCCGTCAACGAGGATTCCATCCAGGTAAGCTCTGCCATGCGTGGAGCACTCTATTGCGGCCACTGCCTCTGCCTCCTTTACTGCCTTTGCAGTCCAGCTGGAGCTGGAGCCTGGCTTCATCATTAGCGGGTAACCCATCATGCTTACTAGTATGGATATGATGAAGAGCAATATGAGTAGCCATGGCTTTTCATTTTTATTTGCTTGGTACTCCATCACTTTCCTTTTCTTTCTTCCTTGATGAATTCAATTAATTTATTATCCTGTCGAGATGGAAGAACTAATGAATGTTTTGCTTTGTAACTTGGTTGTATATATATGTGATATTTGGTAAATAGAGAGGGGGCTTATGCCTCATATATATAGCATAGCATCAAGCATGGCTGCTCTGCCTCTGCTTGGCATGTATATTCAAAGGTTAACATGCATACCAACCAACAATCAACGCAGATGCATGCATATATGTTTACACGTTTTTGATTATTATATAAAAACTTTCAATATTGCTTGTTATTTGACCATGCATGATCATTAATTGACCATCTTTCAAATTAAATCAAAGAATTTGGTCTCAATCAACCATCTATATGTATACGTCGTCTCCCTTATTTGAAGTCTCCTTCAATTCAAGATTTTGATCCAGTCCCAATTGTTTGACCTCACCACCTCGCATGCCGTATGTATATTTTATATATTTGTATTTATTTGTAGGTCAGGCCGTCAGTATCATCTGGCCTTCTTATTTCGGTTAATTTGTTTCTTTCAGTTAATGCGTCCATATATGTATGCATGTATATATGACCACATGCTTTTATTCTGTAATATATGATGTGCATATTTAACTTGTAATTAAGCATATGACATATATGAGCCTGGTATATGTATATAATGTTCTAATTAATTCCCTGATCATTGATTAAGCTTAATTAATTGATTCTAAACTAACTCTATTGTTGTTATGGATCCATTATTTGCAGATGTCTTTAATTGGAGACCCACATGCTGTCTTGAAAGTTAAAACTGGGCGAGCATCTTATATATCCATCTACATATAATAAACCACCCTGTTGCCCTCTTCGTTTGTGTTGAGCCTACTTAACTGCCTGATGCCTTAATTATTTGCTTGCTGCAGGGGTATATGTTTTATATATACCATGCTTTAACCTCCATTTTCAACTATGTAATACGTGCATTATTTGGAATCTGGAATCCTACTCTTGACTGAACGCTTTTCCTTCCTTCAGTACCATATATATATCCTCCTATTGTATGTATTGTTTATTTTCTTTCCGTATTCTTGTTTCGCAATGAAACATTTGAAACAAGAACTGTAATTATAATTGACACTTAACATTGGAATGAGAAATACAAACTTTATTTTCAGTATGTATTTTCCATATAGAAAACTGTTTTCTATGGTATTTATTTCTTTTAATTTGAAGATATTTGAATAACGAACTCTTCCCTGTAATTTAACCATTGTATATGAAATAAATAAACGACATTAGATGAATAGTGGACCTCCACATTTAGTACCCTATTATTGTAATGGCGGAAATAATGAGAGTTTACCATATAACGCTTATTGATTGCATCAAAATATGAAAATTGTTTTCATAAAACATACCATATTTTGTCTGTGAAATAATGAATGCTTTTTGTTATTGGTTGAAAAATGGACATGGTTTGAATTCGATATGTATATCATGATACATGTTATGAAATATAACTATAATATAGTGTTTGTTTTAATAACAAAAGTGATGCATTGGAAATACAAAAGTACAAAATATTATATATAAACATTTTAGAACTACAGACTAAGCCATAGGTTTGAGAACCAACTTTATTACAAGATTATGGATCATATGCTATTTGTTAATTGCATTTCTAAATTAAAGGAAATGCACCCATTTAATAATAGCATTAAGTAAGTTGTTGAACTCATCAGATTGATACATATTGTATGCAATCAGAGGTCCATAAATACCAAAATGGTTCCACATACTTTGCCATATTCATAAATAGTGTATTGACATCATGCATAAGTGTATTTGATACACCTGTAGTATGTTTATCATAAGATCATAGAGTATAAGAGGAAAGTTGATAAGAATAACATGCAATGGAATAATTTGTTATAATCTGATTGAGTATGCAAATATATACCAAAAAAGTGTTTCAAATGTACTTAAATGTATAAAGATTCTATCCCGAAAATCATCCCACCTTATGAAACATAATAATGTAAGAGCATCTCCGGCAATGAATGGAGATGCTATAAAATGATCTCTCCATGCTCCAGCAGCTCAAGTTCGAGGGTGAGGAGAAGGTTTGAATGGGGCAACGCTTCATTCTTTTTTTTAAACTATGATTAAAAACGGGGTTTAAAACCCCGTTTAGAATATAAATGGGGTTTTAAACCTCTTTTAAGTGCTGTTAAATTTAAAAAAAAAAAAAAAAAAAAAAAAAAAGCAACCTATCTATAGCCTAAAAAAAAATCATTGAATTCACCGCTCATTGTTGAAAGAAGCGTCAGTTTTCCATCTTTATTTTTATTTTATTTTTTTGGTTTCCGACTCCAATTGACGTTTACTGCTAGGGATGATCTAAAAGGAGCATTCGAACTTTGTTAAAGCAAAGTATGGTTAGTTGAGGATGAAACTGAGTTAATTTTATTAATGACAATTTGAGTATAATGACATCACGTTCTTTTAAAAATTATCATTCCTTTTCAAGGCTGTTTTCCACCAACGAACATTCTTTCTTCCTCATCCTTCCCTCTCAACTCCGCTTTCACCTCACGTTCCATCGCCATCACCCTCTCTGAACCAACATCTACAATCCTGTCACCCTCTCCGTAAGAAAAGGTTGTTCATTGTTTGTTGTTAAAGCATCTCCAACAATTTCTTTGTTAAATATTACAATTCAGTTGATTACATGATGTAATTTGAGTCGTTTGCCAACCGAATTCAGTCTTAGGCACCTGCTGAACTGGCACTTGGTCTTCGGGCGCCTATTCAACAGGCGCCCAACCTTTTTTTTTTTGGGCGCCCGTTGAACATGCGCCCAAAGGCCAGACGCCTGTTCAAAAGGCTCTCCAAAAAAAGGGTCCCACCCCATTTTCATATGAATTGTTTCTATTTTCAAACTCATACTTTAAGTAACTAAACCTTTTTAATTTATAAATAAAGGATGACGATCCATGAAAACACCGAAAATTATACGAAAACATTGAATAAAAATACCGTGCATAAGTCACTAGTCATTAGTGGACGATCCGAAATTTTTATCAATTTGTTATGATCAAAATGATTCAACTAATATTTTGCATAACGATAACAATAACAATAAAACATACATATACAACCGGTCATTAAAGGTACAACAACTAATGATAGTAGATGCCAACTAAAAAACCAAAGCAAACGTAGATGCCAACTACATGTTATGCGTTCAATCTCAAGGGAGTCCCGAAATGTTCACTCGCAACTGTTCAATGTCATTTTGGAGACGTCTGATCTCTCGTTCGAGTTCATTTGCATATGCTATTCTCCTTGGGCACAATGGTTCGTCTATCCATTCTATATAATTGCATCCGTTTGGATATGATGGACATTTCTGCATGCTTCGACCTATATTGTCTCCCTCTGCTCGAACTACAACTTCAACCGCATAACCGCAGTAGCAACGTACTTGATAAGAATCAACTCCATGTTCAAACGGTGGTGCTCGATAGTGTTGAAATTGATGATTCAAATATTTGTGGAGAAGAAAAGATTGATTGTCAAACAAGTAATTAGCTTTATATGGAATAACTTGGGTGCCAAGTTTACTTGGAAGTCAAGAAAAATTGGGCATGAAGTATACTTGGAGGTCAAGAAAACTTGGGCATGAAATATACTTGGAGGTCAAGGAAACTTGGGCATGAAGTATACTTGGAGGTCAAGAAAATTTGGGTGCCAAGTTTACTTGGAGGTCAAGAAAACTTGGGTGCCAAGTTCATTTGGAGGTCAAGAAATCCCTCTATATAAATAGAGAGGCTTGCTCATCTTTTGAAGAACATGCCAATAGTGCTCTCTTCTTCATATCCTCAATAAGATCTCTATTTCTGTATAAATTATAGGGTGAGAAATATATTGAGTGTTTTTGTATTCCTCTCTTATGTACTCATTTCTTCAGTGAAATAAAGAATAGTTGTTGGATCCGTGGACGTAGGCATAGCCGAACCACGTTAAATCTTTGTGTCTTCTTATTCTCTTCTATTTTTGTTCTTTTTTTTGGTGATTATTTTTATTGAGTTAGTGGTTGATAACTAATCGACAAGCTAGATCTTGTATTTTGTATTGCTTCCGCATTTGTGCAATTTTTGCACAACAGTTTGGTATCGAAGTTAGCTATGTTGTTCTAGATTAGTTACCAATGACTAATTCTTCTAGTGGTTGTATGAAAAATTATGGCATCACCAAATTTGTTAGAAGAGAAGTTTTTGGGACATGGAAGGTCAAAGTGAAGACTAATGATGGTGTTCTTCAGCAACAACTTCATTCACTTAGAGGAAGATATAAGATGCAGTAGCGCCTTAGAGGAGATATGCATAGATTCCACTTCTTGGGTTCTAGAAGAGGTGCTTGCTATTATTGTAAGAAGAAGGGACATTTTATACGAAATTGTTCAGCCTTTAGAAAGAAGAGAGAGAAGAAAGAGAAAGCTTCAATTTTGACAGCGGTTAGATCAAATGCAGATAGATGTGATAGTGATACATCATTATTTTCAGATAGTATTTCACCATTAGAGACTACAAGTTGGGTGATTGATTCTGGAGCCTCTTGTCATATGACGCCAGATAGGAGTTGTTTTGTCAGTTATGAGAAGATTGATGGCAGAGCAGTTCATTTGGAGAATGACACATCTTGTTATGTTGTGGGCGTTGGTAGTGTGAGGTTTAAGATGCATGATGGTGTTATTAGGACTATCACGGATGTTCGATATTTTCCGATGCTGCAAAAGAGCGTGTTGTCAGTTGGAGCTTTGAGTAGACTTGGCATGAGGATAATAATAGTTGGTGAGAATTTGATAGTGACGAAGGGTTCCTTAGTAGTGATGAAAGGGGTGCGAGTCGATGATATTTATATGCTTCGTGGAGAGACAGTCTTGGGAGATTCATTTATTCATACTGATTCTAGTACTGCAGATTCTGCTCAGTTGTGGCACCTTCGTTTAGGTCATGTTGATGAGGAGAGCCTGGAAGTATTGAAGAAGCGTAGGTTAATTGTTGTTGATTCTCAATTAAAGCCTAGCTCTTGTGAAGATTGTTCTTTTGGAAAGAAGAAGCATGTCACATTTGATGTTGGAAGAACTAGAGCTACAGAGTTTCTAGAGTATGTTCATTCTTATGTGTGGGAACCCACCCCAATTGCATCTTTAGGTGGAGCCAGTTTCTTCGTCATATTTGTGGATGATTTCTCGCGTAATGTTTGGGTCTATTTCATGAAGACTAGATCCGAAATATTCGCCCAATTTCGAAGGTGGAAGATCTTAGTTGAAAGAAAGTTAGGAAAGCGACTGCAAGTTCTTAGAGTTGGCAATAGTAGTGAATTTGTGTCACAAGAATTCGCTAACTATTGTGCGTCCGAGCATGTATTTAGAGAATTTTCGACGAAGTCACGTTCTTTTGAAGTGGCGGAGAGCATGTGTTGGATATTATGGGAAAGAGATATGAGCTTAAGACTAACTGCGGGTCTAAAAGATGGATTTTGGGCAGAAGCAATATCTATGGAGGTATTTCTCATCAACCGTACACCTTCTATTGCCATAGATATGAAGATCCCAGAAGAAGTATGAAAAAGAGAGGCTGTTGATTATTCATTCCTTAAAGTGTTTGGTTGTTCAGCTTATTTAGGAGATGAGAAACATGATAAGCTGAAGCCTAGAGGAAGCAAGTACATTTTGTTGGGCTATGGAGAAGGAATGAAGTATCGGTTGTGGTGCAAAACAACTAAGAGAATTGTGACTAGTAGGCAGGCGATATTTGATGAAAGGTCTTTATTGAAGGTGAATCCTCTATCAAGTGATGACGTTAGGAGGACACAAAATTTCCAAACATGTTTGGTGTCATCAGATTGTTTCCGTATTCAGCGAGAAAGTGGTATTTCCGATGGTACCATGGTTGATGAGAAGATTTAGAGGTTCAGACTCTAGGTGGAGCTCAGTCGCAGTTAAGGCCTTTTAGTTCAGTTGGCCTTATTGGTAAACATATTTGTAATGATGATTATTCATCTTATGCTTTGAATGTTGCGAAGTTTGGTGTTGAGTTTGATAAGGTAGACCTGGTGAAATCGAGTAAAATTATTGAGAAGGAGATTAGAGTAGATAATATTGAGTATGTCCTCCCTCAATTTGGAATGGAGAAGGCGAAGCATCTTGTTGAATCTCCATTGGTCTCTCGAAGCATAAATTATACATGTTTATCTCCTACATCAGATATATTGAAGAGTTTTGATATTCGCTCATATGCATCATGTTTGTTGATGTGCATATTATCTTTCTTATGCTTGGGAAAGATTTGGAAGCTCTGTTTGGGTAATATGGCCCAAAGTAGTTCACATTGAGCTTGATGGTGTAGACCTAACAATTTGCTGAGATGAGATGATGAAGAAAGACTATCATATTTGAATCAAGGTGGAGTGTTGAAATTGATGATTCAAATATTTGTGGAGAAGAAAAGATTGATTGTCAATCAAGTAATTAGCTTTATATGGAATAACTTGGGTGTCAAGAAAAATTGGGCATGAAGTGTACTTGGAGGTCAAGAAAACTTGGGCATGAAATATACTTGGAGGTCAAGGAAACTTGGGCATGAAATGTACTTGGAGGTCAAGAAAACTTGGGTGCCAAGTTTACTTGGAGGACAAGAAAACTTGGGTGCCAAGTTGATTTGGAGGTCAAGAAATCCCTCTATATAAATAGAGAGGCTTGCTCATCTTTTGAAGAACATGCCAATAGTGCTCTCTTCTTCATATCCTCAATAAGATCCCTATTTCTGTATAAATTATAGGGTGAGAAATATATTGAGTGTTTTTGTATTCCTCTCTTGTATACTCATTTCTTCAGTGAAATAAAGAATAGTTGTTGGGTCCGTGGACGTAAGCATAGTCGAACCACGTTAAATCTTTGTGTCTTCTTATTCTCTTCTATTTTTGTTCTTTTGTTTGGTGATTATTTTTATTGAGTTAGTGGTTGATAACTAATCGACAAGCTAGATCTTGTATTTTGTATTGCTTCCGCATTTGTGCAATTTTTGCACAACAGTTTGGTATCAGAGTTAGCTGTCTTGTTCTAGATTAGTTACCAATGGCTAATTCTTCTAGTGGTTGTATGAAAAATTATGGCGTCACCAAATTTGTTAGAAGAGAAATTTTTGGGACATGGAAGGTCAAAGTGAAGACTAATGACGGTGTTCTTCAGAACCAACTTCATTCACTTAGTGGAACAGATAAGATGCAGCAGCGCTTTAGAGGAGATATGCATAGATTCCACTTCTTGGGTTCTAGAAGAGGTGCTTGCTATTATTGTAAGAAGAAGGGACATTTTTACGAAATTGTTCAGCCCTTATAAAGAAGATAGAGAAGAAAGAGAAAGCTTCAATTTTGACAGCGGTTCGATCAAATGCAGATAGATGTGATAGTGATACATCATTATTTTCAGATAGTATTTCACCATTAGAGACTACAAGTTGGGTGATTGATTCTGGAGCCTCTTGTCATATGATGCCAGATAGGAGTTGTTTTGTCAGTTATGAGAAGATTGATGGCGGAGCAGTTCATTTGGAGAATGACACATCTTGTCATGTTGTGGGCGTTGGTAGTGTGAGGTTTAAGATGCATGATGGTGTTATTAGGACTATCACGGATGTTCGACATGTTCCGATGCTGCAAAAGAGCGTGTTGTCAGTTGGAGCTTTGAGTAGACTTGGCATGAGGATAATAATAGTTGGTGAGAATTTGAGAGCAACGAAGGGTTCCTTAGTAGTGATGAAAGGGGTGCGAGTCGATGATATTTATATGCTTCGTGGAGAGACAGTCTTGGGAGATTCCGTTATTCATACTGATTCTAGTACTATAGATTCTGCTTAGTTGTGGCACCTTCGTTTAGGTCATGTTGATGAGGAGAGCCTGGAAGTATTGAAGAAGCGTAGGTTAATTGTTGTTGATTCTCAATTAAAGCCTAGCTCTTGTGAAGATTGTTCTTTTGGAAAGAAGTAGCTTGTCACATTTGATGTTGGAAGAACTAGAGCTACAGAGTTTCTAGAGTATGTTCATTCTTATATGTGGGGACCCACCCCAATTGCATCTTTAGGTGGAGCCAGTTTCTTCGTCATATTTGTGGATGATTTCTCGCGTAATGTTTGGGTCTATTTCATGAAGACTAGATCCGAAATATTCGCCCAATTTCGAAGGTGGAAGATCTTAGTTGAAAGAAAGTTAGGAAAGCGACTGCAAGTTCTTAGAGTTGGCAATAGTAGTGAATTTGTGTCACAAGAATTCGCTGACTATTGTGCGTCCGAGCATGTATTTCGAGATTTTTCTACGAAGTCACAATCTTTTGAAGTGGCGGAGAGCATGTGTTTGATATTATGGGAAAGAGCTATGAGCTTAAGACTGACTGCGGGTCTAAAAGATGGATTTTGGGTAGAAGCAATATCTATGGCGGTATTTCTCATCAACCGTACACCTTCTATTGCCATAGATATGAAGATCCCAGAAGAAGTATGAAAAAGAGAGTCTGTTGATTATTCATTCCTTAAAGTGTTTGGTTGTTCAGCTTATTTAGAAGATGAGAGACATGATAAGCTTAAGCCTAGAGGAAGCAAGTACATTTTTTTGGGCTATGGAGAAGGAATGAAGTATAGGTTGTGGTGCAAAACAACTAAGAGAATTGTGACTAGTAGGCAGGCGATATTTGATGAGAGGTCTTTATTGAAGGTGGAGCCTCTATCAAGTGATGACGTTAGGAGGACACAAAATTTCCAAACATGTTTGGTGTCATCAGATTGTTTCCATATTCAGAGAGAAAGTTGGTATTTCCGATGGTACCATGGTTGATGAGAAGATTTAGAGGTTCAGACTCTAGGTGGAGCTCGGTCGCAGTTAAGGCCTTTTAGTTCAGTTGGCCTTATTGGTAAGCATATTATTAATGATGATTATTCATCTTATGCTTTGAATGTTGCGAAGTTTGGTGTTGAGTTTGATAAGGTAGACCTGGTGAAATCGAGTAAAATTATTGAGAAGGAGATTAGAGTAGATAATATTGAGTATGTCCTCACTCAATTTGGAATGGAGAAGGCGCAGCATCTTGTTGAATCTCCATTGGTCTCTCGAAGCATAAATTATACATGTTTATCTCCTACATCAGATATATTGAAGAGTTTTGATATTCGCTCATATGCATCATGTTTATTGATGTGCATATTATCTTTCTTATGCTTGGGAAAGATTTGGAAGCTCTGTTTGGGTAATATGGCCCAAAGTAGTTCACATTGAGCTTGATGGTGTAGACCTAACAATTTGCTGAGATGAGATGATGAAGAAAGACTATCATATTTGAATCAAGGTGGAGTGTTGAAATTGATGATTCAAATATTTGTGGAGAAGAAAAGATTGATTGTCAATCAAGTAATTAGCTTTATATGGAATAACTTGGGTGTCAAGTTTACTTGGTGTTAGCCTACTTTGTGAACTAGGCAACACAAAGTCAAGAATCCAGACATTGAAGAGCATTTTTAATTAGAAGACTTCGGTTCGGATTGGAGAAGACACTACAATCTAGATTGGATAGCAGCAGCTGTTCGGGTCGGGTCAGAGCAACATATCGGTTCGGGTCGGATAGAGTCCTCTGTTCGGATCGGTGAACTGCTGCTGAGGAAATTGGTAAGGTATATCTAATCGGATCGGAGGGCAACATGATTTCAATTGGATCGGAAAGCCACCTGTTTTCCACGAAAATGGATCGGAGCGGAGTAGATTAGAGAAGAGGAGAGCGTTGCATCCAAGCCAGTCCGGGTCGGATCAGATATCCCAATCCGAACCCCTTATCTGTGCGTCTCCGACCAGAGCCCATGTTCCATATTATTCTCCTGCAAAAGCGCCTGGATATCCGGACCGGCTATGACCAGTTCTTACCCATAACGTCTGTTCCTTTGATGCGTTGTCAACATGATAGTTCATCCGAACCCGAAGATAGTGGGATGGACGACGTGTGGCCCCGACCCGGATCAAGTTTCAAGCAAATTCGCACCTATAAATACCCCGTCTGGAGACAAAGAGAAGGATCTTCTTTTTTAGGCACTTTGAGAATTCAACTACCTCCATAACCCGAACTCCATTACTCCCGGAGAATCCAAATCTTCTTTCATTATTTGTTTTATTCTATTGAGTGAATATAAGCGAGTTGTGAGTGAAGTCAAGTGACAATTACATTGTATTTGCAATTGAATCATTGAATATAGTGAAAGATAAGTGGACGTAGGCACTTCTTCGCCGAACCACTATAAATCATGTGTGTTCATCTTTATTCTTATCTCATCTTATTTTATTTTAATCAATTTGGGTGTTAGAACCACTTTTGGGTCTAACATTTTGGTGCTTTCACTGAGAATCCTCATCTAAATTCTTTATTTTCCGGGATCTCTTCCTACTTTTTGGACCGCCGATTTCAAAGAAGTGAATCCTTAAGTTTCTCTGCTTTTTTATATTTGTTGAAGTGATTGTCAAAAACTCATGGCCAAAGGAAAAGGCAAGGAAGTTCAGTCTGTTCGAGGAAATGGGGCTGGCGAAGATCAGCAAAATGCTGTTGTAACAAGGTCTCGGGGGCAGAGTTCAGCAGCAGGAAGAACCAACGCAGGAAATCCGAGCCGCCAGCAGGGGGAAAACTCTGATCCGATCCGGGTAGGAGATTCTGAAGCAGTGCGTTCCCCCAATCTGAACCGACCCGAGCTGCTTGCCACGTACCGATCCGACCAGGACCCCCAGCTCCGAACCGATCCGACCTCCTACCTCCGATCCGACCCGATGCTTGGTGAAGGTGGAACCTCTACTCGAGTCCCTACGAATGCTCCAATTCCAGCCACCAGGGTTGGTGATCAGGTCAGTCCATCTGCGCCCATCACTCAAGGAGATTTCTCGCGCTTGCTTGACATGCTTGAGAGCACAAGGGAGGCTATGAAGGTTCACGAGCGAACTAAACTCATGATGCAGGAAAATATGAGGCTCATGAGTCGGGAGATTAGTGAACTCCGTCGACAGAGAACTCCATCACCGGTTCGTCACACACCAGTGGATCAATCTTCGTCTTCCGAGGAAGAGAGACCCCGTGAACGAAGGCCACTCGAATGACCTCAGAACGTGGAGCAGCTGACATTTGGATCTTTGGGATCTCGTGAGGACATTGCACGAGCACTGGGAAACAATGACCCCACTCGGGGACAAAGACTCCAGTCCCCTCCTCCAGAGATCGGCCGGGAGCGCAGGGAACGGAATCGAGCAGAGCCAGCACGAAGAAGAAGGGCATCTCCTGAACAAGAGCCCAGAAGGAACTCGGATGCTAGGGCCAGGGAACCTGAGCGGCCCCTAACTAATGCTGATGTACAGGCAATGGTTCGCCAGATCATGTCAGAGAGCCGGAATTATACAAATGAAGATTATGGCATTGAGCGAAGCCATACTCCGTTCACCGACGATATCCTCGACTTCCAATTTCCCCGACGCTTTAACTTGCCACAGATGGACAAGTACAACGGAAGGACTGATCCGGGACAGCATTTGATGCGGTATTCGTGGCTTATGAATGCCGCTGCTGCCCCTGATGAAGTGAAGTGCAAAGCATTCCCAATCTACTTAGAAGATGTGGCCTTGTTCCGGTTTACCCGACTTCCTCCTCGTTCGATTTCGAATTACAAGGAACTAAGCGAGCGTTTCATGAACCAGTTCCGACTACATGCCCGAAAGTCCAAAAGTGTTATTGAATTATCGAGAATCAAGCAGGCACCAGGAGAATCTTTAAGGGCATATCTTGATCATTTTAACCAAGCTGTAACTGAGGTCAGTGACCCGCATGAGCCCACTATTCTGATGGAATTGAAGGAAGGAGTCGATCCTGAATCTGAGTTTGGAGACTACCTTTCTGGGAAAACACCCTCCACAAGAGAGATATTCTACGAAAAAGCCGATATTTATCTAAGACGAGAGGAGGCCAGGGCAAACCGAAAGAGAAAGTCTAAGACGGCTTCAAAGGAGAATGTGCAGAGTAACATCGCCGTAAAGCAGTCTGGGGAAAGTTCTGGCAAGGTCGAAGTAAATGTAGGAAACAAGGGTGGAAACAGCAATGCTGGAAGCGGGGGTAACAACAACAATAATCGTAATCCAAACGGTAACAGAAGAAATAGAAATAGGGGAAGTGATCCTAACAAAAGACCCCGGTTCCAGAACTACGAGAATTATACACCATTGAACGACACCCTGGAAAATATTTACCTGGATACGTACAATGTGTTACAGTACAAAAGACCGCCACCTCGTGATTCGACCGAGAAAGAAATGGCGACAGGGAAATTTTGCTTGTTTCACGGAACTCATGGGCATTCGACCAATGAATGTCGACATTTGAGGGATGTGATTGAGAAGCTGCTGCGTGAAGGAAAGTTGGATGAGTACAAGGTTGCCCCGAGGGACAGGGGGCAAGGAGAGCAGGCTCCAAAACAGATCCTACCTGCTCCCAAGCCTACAGCGCAGCAGAAAGGTAAAGGAATTGTCATCAACTCCATAGTAGGCGGACCTCACCCGGCAATCCGAAGTTTTAGGTCAATGGATCAATATGTAAACGCTGCCAAGCATCTAGACGTGAATGAAGGTGATGATTTGGAGGATGTCACCCCCATAAAATAATAGAAGACCATGTTTGACGACGTGGTATTTCGCAGCCGAGACAATACTGGGATACAATCACCCACCAATGATCCGTTGGTTATTACTACCAACATTGGGCCGGCCTTGGTCCATAAGGTATTAGTAGACAATGGAAGTTCCGTTAATATTTTGTTCAAGAAGTCATTTGATCAGATGAAGCTTGAGTCCGAAGATCTGAAACCTTGTGAAGGATGGATCAGAGGCTTCAACGGGGCGACGACAGCTCCCATGGGATACATAGATTTGCCCGTGACCCTGGGGCAAGGAGAACGTAGAAGAGTGCGAATGCTTCAGTTCGTAGTATTGGACGTAGATTCGCCTTATAACGCATTTTTGGGGAGACCTGCCCTCGCTGAATTTAGAGTTTGTATCGCCCCTTGGTGCTTGTTACTTAAGTTCCCAACCGAAGCCGGAACTGGAGTAATGAGAGAGGATCAGGTTTCCGGACGGGCCTGCTATGTGGCCGAGTTAAAGATGTTGATGAAAGGACTTAACGTTGAGAATAAGGATGCCTCGTCTCCCTCGAAGGGGGACTCGGCATAGCAATTAGAGAGATTGACCTCGAGGGAGTTGCCCAAAGGAACGCCTGAAGACCTGGATCCCAGAAAAGACGAGGAACCAGAGGCTAGGAATGCAACTCCTAATGAAGCGACAGTGGAAATTCCCATTGATAAAGCTGATCCGACAAAAGTTTTGAAGATTGGTGCTCAATTGGATCCACATCGAGCTAAAGAACTAACGGACTTCTTAAAGGCAAACTTAGACGTGTTCGCCTGGACCCATGCTGACATGTGTGGGATATCACCATCCATTATAAGTCACAAATTGAATGTAAATCCGAAGCATCCGCCTGTGAAGCAAAAGAAACGCATGCTGGGCCCAGAGAGGTCGGCTGCTCTCAAAGAGGAAGTAGAAAAGTTGAAGCAGAATGGATTTATTCGAGATTCGACATATCCCGACTGGATATCGAATCCCGTCTTAGTAAAGAAGCCAAACGGAAAGTGGCGGACTTGCATTGATTTTTCAGATTTAAATAAAGCTTGCCCGAAAGATAGTTTCCCACTTCCCAGGATTGACCAGCTTGTAGATTCGACAGCAGGTCATGAACTTCTCTCTTTCATGGACGCATATTCTGGATACAACCAAATTCCTATGCACGTACCAGACCAAGAGCATACGAGCTTCATTACGAATTTGGGGTTATATTGTTATGTTGTAATGCCATTCGGATTAAAAAACGCTGGAGCTACTTATCAGCGCTTGGTAAATAGAATGTTTTATGATCAAATAGGAAAAACTATGGAAGTTTATGTGGATGATATGCTTGTCAAATCAAAGCAGTCTTCCAGCCATACGCAAGACTTAGCGGAAATGTTTGGTATCTTGCGAAAGTACCGGATGAAATTGAATCCTCTGAAATGCTCATTTGGAGTGGCGTCGGGAAAGTTCCTTGGCTTCATTGTAAGTTCCCGAGGAATTGAAATCAACCCTAGCCAGATAGCAGCGATTAGAAACATCGAAGAACCGAGGAGAATTAAAGATGTCCAAAGTCTTGCAGGGAAAGTAGCGGCGCTGAGTAGATTCATCTCCAAAGCCACAGATAAATGTGTTCCGTTTTTTGATTTGATAAAAAGGGGAAAGAAGAACTTCCAGTGGACTCCGGATTGTGTTGAGGCCTTTCAAAATCTATTAGAACTGCTAGAGAAACCGCCGATTTTATCAAAGCCCGTAGATCATGAAGAATTATTTGTTTATTTGGCAGTCTCGGCTCACGCTGTCAGCACAGCCCTGGTTCGAGAAGAAGACAAAGTACAAAGGCCGGTGTATTATGTAAGTAAGAAATTAGCAGCGGCAGAGCGCAACTACCCAAAAATTGAGAAGCTCGCTTACAGCCTCCTGATCGCATCCCGAAAACTTCGTCACTATTTCCAAGCCCATCCAATAACCATATACACCGACCAGCCCTTGAGGCAGGTATTGCAGAGACCCGAAGCATCGGGAAGTTTGATCAAATGGAACATAGAACTAAGTCAGTTTGATTTGAATTTTCAACCACGAAAGTCAATCAGGGGGCAAGCTCTAGTAGACTTTATTGCGGAGTTCACCATTCCAGAGGAGGAAATAATCAATGATAGAGTGGTTAAATCCGAGGATGAGCTAGAGATGAATCCGTGGAAATTATATACAGATGGAGCCAAGAATGACCGAAGGTCCGGAGCTGGAATTGTCTTAGTCACTCCCGAGGGACGGTCGTTATATTATGCCCTGCGATTAGAATTTTCGGCAACTAACAATGACTCTGAATATGAAGCCCTGATTGTCGGGCTGAAACTTGCTAAAGACCTTGGAGTAAAAATGTTAGACATATTCTGTGACTCTAAAATTGTTGTTTGCCAAGTGCGAGAGGAATTTGTGGCTCGAGGACCTCGACTTATCGCCTACCTCAAGAAAGTGAAAGAGCTATTGAATAGCTTAGAGCGGTACAATATAACACATATTCCCAGAGTTGAAAACCAGAAAGCGGATAGACTGGCAAAGCTGGCTAGTTCCGACAATCCAGAAGAGACTGAAGTAATTCCAATTGAAACGTTGGAGTCGCCAAGCTTTGAGTCGATGGAAATTGAATTCGCTTTTGAAGCGGAACCAGAGAAGGAGTCATGGATGACTCCAATTAAGAATTTCCTTAAGAATGGGACACTCCCATCAAAGAAGAGTGAGAAAAGAGCTGTAGTCCGCAAAGCTACCAGATATGTCATACAAGATGATATTCTCTATAGACAAGGATTTTCTATGCCCTTGTTACGATGTATAGCACACGACGACATCAAGCGTGTACTAAGAGAAGTACACGAAGGTGAGTGTGGAGATCATACAGGAGGTCAAACTTTAGCAAAGAAAATATTACGGTACGGATACTTCTGGCCTACGATCAACAAAGATGCAGCTGATTATTCACGACGCTGCGATAAGTGCCAGAGATTCGCCAAAATCCCCAGGGCACCGTCAACCCAGCTTAAATCAATGGTGAGTCCTTGGCCATTTGCCACATGGGGGATTGATATCATTGGTGTTCTACCAATTGCTAAAGGAGGAGCTAAGTATGCAATAGTAGCCGTGGACTATTTTACGAAGTGGGTGGAAGCTGAGCCCTTGACCAAGATCACAACAAGAAAGGTGATAAGTTTTGTGGTCAGAAATATTATATGCCGATTCGGGATCCCAAGGACGATTATAACTGACAATGGGACCCAATTTGATAGCACTGAATTCAGAAATTTTTGCCAGAAGTATAAAATAGACAAACGATATACTGCAGTTGCCTATCCGCAATCAAATGGGCAAGTAGAGGCAATAAACAAAGTAATAAAATCCATCCTCAAGAAGCGATTAGAGCGTGCAAAGGCAAAGTGGGTTGATGAATTGCCCTTAGCTTTGTGGGCATATCGAACAACATTTAAAACGGCCACCGGTCATACCCCTTTCTCTCTCTCCTTTGGCTCAGAAGCTGTAATTCCAGTTGAACTAGAAGTTCCTTCCCACAGGGTGACATATTATGACCCGATGACAAATCGGGCACTTTTACTTGAGTCTCTTGATGAAGTTGAAGAGAAAAGGGACGAAGCAGATTTGCGTGCAGCAAGACATCGGCGTCAGATGGCACGCTATTACGACAAAAAAGTTCGCCTCAGGACTTTTGAACCAGGAGATTTGGTGCTAAAGAGAGTCTTTCCATCCCTTCCTCACCTTGGTCCGAAATGGGAAGTACCCTTTGTCATTCAACGGAAACTTGAAAAAGGAACCTTCAAGTTAACGACCGTGGATGGCGAAGAAGTCCCCAGAGCATGGAATGCCCAACACTTAATGCGATATTTGAATTAGAGATGTTGTACTTTGTGTTATTTTTCTTATGAACTTTGTAATAAGGCACGACTTGCCTCGGGAAAATCTAAAGATATGAATGAAGAACTATAAAGTGGATGTAGGCTACGACTTAGCCGAACCACTATAAAAATATTGTGTGTTATTTACTTTTATGCATTTACATTCATCAGTTATTTTGTCGTGATTATAAAATATGGGATAACTCAGAGCCTAAAAAGGTTGAAAGCAGTTTAGACATAAAAAGAAGCACAACGATTATTTGTGCGATAAGACATATAAGAATGAGAAAACGACATTCTTAACTCTAACTCTCCAGAGAAAGAGAGAGAGTATAAAAGCGTCTCCGACTGAGCGCTGAAAAAGAAATTCTCTTCCTAACTCTAACTCTCCAGAGAAAGAGAGAGAGTATAAAAGAGTCTCCGACTGAGCGCTGAAAAAGAAATTCTCCTCCTAACTCTAACTTTCCAGAGAGAAAGAGAGTATAAAGGCGTCTCCAACTGAGCGCCGAGAAAGAAATCTTTCCCCGTTGGACGACCGGGGAATAAACAGATGACTGAACTCGAACTCTAACTCTCAAGAGAAAGAGGGAGAGTATAAAAGAAATGCCAGAAAAAACGACAGGTACTGACGGCACAGGAAGTGTTATCCCGTCAGAAAATCGGGAGCTTTCAGATTGCTTGGTTAAGCATTGAATAACTTGTGGAAATTGACTGGGGACACGTATGCATACGCATATTTCCCCCCTCCACAACTTCGTTTCATGACTATAGACATGCATTTTTACATAAGTGGAGAACTACCAACAAACAAACATTGCAAAAAATGAGTTATTTTTATTTACAACTGAATGAATTTGAACAGGGAAATAGCTAAAAAAGAAAGTGCAGGAGCTGCTTTTGTAGCAGCAATTATTGGTTCACAAAAATGCTAAAAAGACACAGGGCAATCCACTATTTAGATTTGGAATGAGCCTTGGATTTCTTGGCGGCTTTATCCGCATCCTTTGCTTCCTTCTCGGCTTCGGTCAAGATTCGTTTTGATTTCTTTTTCCCTGAAGATGCGGTACTAGAGCCAGTAGACTTCTTCCCGGAGGGCGGGGCACTGGAATCAAGAGAAGATTTTTTAGCAAGTTCTTCTGTAATAGATCTAGTTGAGAGCTTAACAACTAACCTTGAACCCGCATCCACAACTGCGAGGGGCTTGAGGACCTCAGGGTCTAGTTCTTCGGCCTTTAATTGCAAACGCTTGTCTTGATCAGCCTTCATTGCAGCCAAGGTAACGTCATCAGTACTTTTTGACTCCCCGGTTATTGCAACTTCTGGTTCCTCTTCATGCCCCCCGTCTCCGCCATCGTCCTTTAAAGCTGCTATCATTTCTTCATCATGGGGAGTGGAGGCCTTAGTTGGCTCACTTCCTTCTCCCAAGTTTATAGAAGCATCCTTGTCCTCCCCTTTGTCGGCCCCATCTGCGGGCTTTGTCCCAGCGGCAGCTCCTGGAGCTACATCTATCTTTTCGGATGATTCGACACCTACAGAATGAGAAGCAACAGTTATCGACTCAGGCGAAAACAATGGGTCTCTCGTCGAATGTTCAATCACGTAGCGAAAGGTAGTAATAGCTTTGGTGAATTGAGGAGAAAAGATAGGGATACCTTCCGAAGACTTCTCAGCAGGGGTAACTGCTACCTCTGGGGCTATTTCAGGAATAGGGGATAACAGAGTTGTTCGGGGAATTCCCGGATTTTCGGGATCATACCCTTCTACTTCGGGAGTTGCAGGGGCAGATGAAGAGGAACCAGCTTCGAGAATGGTTTTTTGTTTAGACTTCCGTCTCTCTTCTTCCATGGCCTCAGCAATGAGGCGGCGCCCTTCAGCTAGGCGCTCCGGTTCATCATCTCTCAAGTATTTTTCCATTAATTTATCTTCATCGAGGGAATCGACCTTAAGTTCCTCTTTTTCCCACTCAACGATTTGATTCCATACTTGAACTAGAGTGGATGGATAGTCCTCGATCCAAGAAATGTTTCGACGACGAATAATGTGAGCGAAGAATTCAATCATTAGCTCGCTGAAGCCCTGAATATCAGCCTCCGCCTCTGATAATTGCTTGCGGACTTCCTCCGCAGATTTAATAGCACACTCCACATTGCCCTCGGCCAGAGCAGCCCTGTTCTCTGCCTCCAACAACTTTGAAGCCAAGTCAGCGTTCTTCTTTTCTAATTCAGCACTCCTCTTTGCTAACTCGGCGTTTTTCCGCTCAAGCTCAGCATAAGCAATGCGTGTCTTAGCAGCCTCTGACTTGGCCTCGTCAGCTTGCTTTTTTAATTCAGAACGCTCCTGAGTATGAGATTCAAGCAAATCGTGATAACGTTTTTGCATGTCCTCGAATTGTTGTTTGAAATTAGAAGCGTCCCTTTGAGCGACCGCTAGCTGAGCTTGAGTGTCTTCCAAATCTTTTCCTAGAGCTTTTAAGGCCTTAGCATCTTCCTCCGCGGTCTTTTGCATTGAATTAGTGTTTGTGATTAGAGTGCGGATGATTCTAGAAAGATTGCGTGAATATTTGAACATCTCAGTATATTGTTTTTGCACCGCATCAATCTTTGCTTTGGCCTCATCTGCCCAATTAAACGAAATAGGTTCAAGAGAAGGTAGAAAAGTCAGAGTTTCGAAGTAGTGTTCGGGAAATTGCTCTTTCAAATATGTCCGCTTTATTGCAGTTCCCGCATCTGGTGGGGGAGGAGCGAGGATTGTCAATTCGGTGTCCCTTCCTGAAGAGGATTCTGTAGTCTCTTTGTCTGTCCTAGGTCGTTTAGTAGCAGGGACCTTTTGCTTACTTCGAGACCCGGTTTCCTTTGGAGGACTTTTCTCTCTACTGCGTTTTTCATAGGAAGAGGAGGAATCTTTGGATTGCGGTCTATCCTCCTCCCTACGGCTTTGGTAACCTTTGTATTTCTCTTGTTCCGGCCTAACGGGTGAGCGAGAACGTGAGGGTCGAGAACGATAGGGATCATAAGGCCTTCTCTCCTCCCTACCACGATCATCCCGGCGGTCATACTCGACATCCTGAGGAGGATTGGACATGCTGCGACGAAGCTTTCTTATATCATAATAGGATCGAGACATTGTACCTGCACGATAAAACGAACGAAATTTAGAATTAATGGATTCGTGAGGAAAGAGGTGCAATGAAGGTAAATGCTGTTATGTAAAGTGTATCCTAAGTGGTGTGTTTCCCCCCAACCAACCCGAGTCTGAAGCTAGACTAGTACGGGCAGGCTCTTTGGCCTTAGCGGGAGTGGTCTCTTCAGAAGAAGTGAAGAATAAAGGATCCTTCCTGAAATCCTCTGAAGTGTATATAGTCTCAGGTAAGGGGAGATCCCCCAAACCCTGAAAAATTTGATCATCAGTGCTAGGGGCATCCCCCTCAGAAGCGTGAAGTGGTGACTCTTGGGAAGATTTTGACTTTTCTAGAGAAGTAGTTTCCTCAGGGACAATATATCCTTCACGATGCTTTTCGGCCAGATTAGCCAATTCATCATCTTGCGTAGAAGATGGAGAAGGTGAAGTGTGAAGAGACGCTGTAGGAATTCCTGAGCTTTCTCCTGTCTCTGGGACTACCTCCACTGGAGGAATGTACGCGTATGGAACCGTCCCATGTCCAATGCTACGAAAAACAGATAGCAGCCCATGAAAGTGAAGGTACTCATCTTTAAGGATCTCGTCGATAGTCAAGAATTTTTGATCGCCATTAAGAAGTCGGTGCATCCGATCAAAGAACACCTGATCTGATATCTGTTTGGGATTGTCGACTGCAAATAAAAAGGAAAACAGGTCAGGGTGATGATTCAAGTGTATAGAGTCCGGATTTAGAAAATCAACGCTTTACTTGATTTTGTCCATCTCCTGGCGCATCCAGACTGTTGCTTTACATAGAACCATTCTAGTCTGGAATCTCCAGCTTTACTGCTAAATGGTGCAGAGATTATCTTCCTTTTTGGGACTGATTCAAAGTAGCAGAAGGATGGAGTCTCTCGAGTCCGATGCTTGAAATTATAAAAGAAGTGAACGTCATCGAACGTGAGTTCTATGCCTAGGATTTCACGATATGCTATGTACAAGGTGTGCAAATAGGCATATGAATTGGGATGCAACTGCATGGGGGCAATCCGCATTTGTCTTAAGAAATCAACGATGAAAGGAGAGAATGGAGGAATGGCGCCGACCATGCACATCAATCGAGTGACCGTCATATATCCTTCTGGAGGGTTGTGGGGACGGTCAGAGCGTGAGGGCACTAGGGTGTCCCTTTTCATTATTCCATACTTAAAGCAAATTCGAACAAGTCGATCGTTGTCGATTGTCGATTCTACGGAATCTGGAGGTGATTCCAATATAATGACTGATTCAAATTCGTCAGGGGCTCGATCATCACCGATCCCTCCTTCCTCCTCAAAACCCAGAGAAACCTCATTCTCCGAAGACGCCTCGTTGCTTTCTCGATTTCCAACCCCGTAGTCTGGACCCTCACTGTCCCATTCTGGATCAGACGAAGAAGATATATCCTCAAGAGTGATTTTGTTAGAAGTTTCCGGGGCTTCTTTCCTCTCAGCTAGTCGGGAAGAGCGTCTAGGTCTCATTGTCATAGAACTATTGAAGAAGCAATAGCACGGATTAGAGTAAATTATCCCGTGCCCCCCTGTGTATGTGTGTGAACTAAAATGTGTGCAGCAAATGTGAGGAATGCAAAGTAAAAGTACAGCAATGTAAGACGAAACTTTGAAGAGAAAGTGATAGTCAGAGTAGTTCTTAATGTTCACTTATGTCCGCAAGGCACTATCCTAACTGTTCGTAAAGTTGGAAGTAATATCTTTTAAATAGTTGGACGAAAGCTTGTATTTTAGATTGAGTGGTGTTCGGTTCGGGTGCAGACAACGGGTTCGGATCGGATGAGCAAAGGCCCATGCTCAGAAAGATATATCCGGATCGGTTCGGAGATTGACACCCGGAGTGGGTCGGATTAACTTGGATAACCAGACCCCTATTCTCTCTTTTGTTTTTCAATCGGGTCCGCTCCGAGCGCATAAGTCGTGACCTTCATTGTATTCGTAGATCCGACCCGACCCGGTCAAGCAGTTTAAGACCCATTTCTTGGCCCTATGGCTCCGACCCGATCCGGCTCTGTAAATTTCCTTCTTTTCCTCTTTTCCTCCTACTGTTCCCCTACCCGAACCAACCTTCTTTAGTTTTCTTCCTCTTCCTCCTCTTAAATAGTGAACCCAACTCGAAATCCCAAGCTTTAATTAAAATCGAGAGATTGAGTACTCAAGTGTCAATACTTTCCTCCAACGCTTCGAAATGGCGTCGATATCATTGACGACGAAGGCGGAGGAAGGAAAAAGGCGCAATGATGGAATTATTCAATTACTTTGTTAAAGTCGTTCAAATTAACCGTGAAGGTAAATTAAAAGCGATTATGGCAATAGGATTCAAGATTACAAGACTACCTATGTGTTTGATTCAAAGACGGAAGCGATAATTTTAAAGTTTCTTGGAAAAGCTGAAGCTTCGATATGGAATCGGTTCGGATAAACGAAAGCAATAAATGAAAGAAAAGAAGAAAGGAGAAGTGAATTTATATAAAAAAAACAAGCTGACTATTCGTATTCCCGATTGAACCGGCTCGAAAAGCCCATTAACACAGCTTGGCCCACTGGTTCATCGCAGAGTACAGGAGGAAGGAGATCCGTTCGGGTCGGAGCCCAAGCCAGAAGTCTGTTCGGGTCGGAATCCGAACCGAACAGGATGGAGTACGACAACTTAGCGTGTGAATTCGAAAGGGAGGATGAATCTTTTGTGTTATGACAGTCAAAGCATGCTCCGTTTCCAACAGAAGCATCCTTTGAGGGGGCAAAGTGTTAGCCTACTTTGTGAACTAGGCAACACAAAGTCAAGAATCCAGACATTGAAGAGCATTTTTAATTAGAAGACTTCGGTTCGGATTGGAGAAGACACTACAATCTAGATTGGATAGCAGCAGCTGTTCGGGTCGGGTCAGAGCAACATATCGGTTCGGGTCGGATAGAGTCCTCTGTTCGGATCGGTGAACTGCTGCTGAGGAAATTGGTAAGGTATATCTAATCGGATCGGAGGGCAACATGATTTCAATTGGATCGGAAAGCCACCTGTTTGCCACGAAAATGGATCGGAGCGGAGTAGATTAGAGAAGAGGAGAGCGTTGCATCCAAGCCAGTCCGGGTCGGATCATATATCCCGATCCGAACCCCTTATCTGTGCGTCTCCGATCAGAGCCCATGTTCCATATTATTCTCCTGCAAAAGCGCCTAGATATCCGGACCGGCTATGACCAGTTCTTACCCATAACGTCTGTTCCTTTGATGCGTTGTCAACATGATAGTTCATCCGAACCCGAAGATAGTGGGATGGACGACGTGTGGCCCCGACCCGGATCAAGTTTCAAGCAAATTCGCACCTATAAATACCCCGTCTGGAGACAAAGTGAAGGATCTTCTTTTTTAGGCACTTTGAGAATTCAACTACCTCCATAACCCGAACTCCATTACTCCCGGAGAATCCAAATCTTCTTTCATTATTTGTTTTATTCTATTGAGTGAATATAAGCGAGTTGTGAGTGAAGTCAAGTGATAATTACATTGTATTTGCAATTGAATCATTGAATATAGTGAAAGATAAGTGGACGTAGGCACTTCTTCGCCGCACCACTATAAATCCTGTGTGTTCATCTTTATTCTTATCTCATCTTATTTGCTTTTAATCAATTTGGGTGTTAGAACCACTTTTGGGTCTAACACTTGGAAGTCAAGAAAAATTGGGCAAGAAGTATACTTGGAGGTCAAGAAAACTTGGGCATGAAATATACTTGGAGGTCAAGGAAACTTGGGCATGAAATATATTTGGAGGTCAAGAAAACTTGGGTGCCAAGTTTACTTGGAGGTCAAGAAAACTTGGGTGTCAAGTTTACTTGGAGGTCAAGAAATCCCTCTATATAAATAGAGAGGCTTGCTCATCTTTTGAAGAACATGCCAATAGTGCTCTCTTCTTCATATCCTCAATAAGATCTCTATTTCAGTATAAATTATAGGGTGAGAAATATATTGAGTGTTTTTGTATTCCTCTGTTATGTACTCATTTCTTCAGTGAAATAAAGAATAGTTGTTGGGTCCGTGGACGTAGGCATAGCCGAACCACGTTAAATCTTTGTGTCTTCTTATTCTCTTCTATTTTTGTTCTTTTGTTTGGTGATTATTTTTATTGAGTTAGTGGTTGATAACTAATCGACAAGCTAGATCTTGTATTTTGTATTGCTTCCGCATTTGTGCAATTTTTGCACAACAGTTTGGTATCAAAGTTAGCTGTCTTGTTCTAGATTAGTTACCAATGACTAATTCTTCTAGTGGTTGTATGAAAAATTATGGCGTCACCAAATTTGTTAGAAGAGAAGTTTTTGGGACATGGAAGGTCAAAGTGAAGACTAATGACGGTGTTCTTCAGCAACAACTTCATTCACTTAGAGGAAGAGATAAGATGCAGCAGCGCCTTAGAGGAGATATGCATAGATTCCACTTCTTGGGTTCTAGAAGAGGTGCTTGCTATTATTGTAAGAAGAAGGGACATTTTATACGAAATTGTTCAGCCCTTAGAAAGAAGAGAGAGAAGAAAGAGAAAGCTTCAATTTTGACAGCGGTTAGATCAAATGCAGATAGATGTGATAGTGATACATCATTATTTTCAGATAGTATTTCACCATTAGAGACTACAAGTTGGGTGATTGATTCTGGACCCTCTTGTCATATGACGCCAGATAGGAGTTGTTTTGTCAGTTATGAGAAGATTGATGGCGGAGCAGTTCATTTGGAGAATGACACATCTTGCCATGTTGTGGGCGTTGGTAGTGTGAGGTTTAAGATGCATGATGGTGTTATTAGGACTATCACGGATGTTCGACATGTTCCGATGCTGCAAAAGAGCGTGTTGTTAGTTGGAGCTTTGAGTAGACTTGGCATGAGGATAATAATAGATGGTGAGAATTTGAGAGTGACGAAGGGTTCCTTAGTAGTGATGAAAGGGGTGCGAGTCGATGATATTTATATGCTTCATGGAGAGACAGTCTTGGGAGATTCATTTATCCATACTGATTCTAGTACTGCAGATTCTGCTTAGTTGTGGCACCTTCGTTTAGGTCATGTTGATGAGGAGAGCCTGGAAGTACTGAAGAAGCGTAGGTTAATTGTTGTTGATTCTCAATTAAAGCCTAGCTCTTATGAAGATTGTTCTTTTGGAAAGAAGAAGCATGTCACATTTGATGTTGGAAGAACTAGAGCTACATAGTTTCTAGAGTATGTTTATTCTTATGTGTGGGAACCCACCCCAATTGCATCTTTAGGTGGAGCCAGTTTCTTCGTCATATTTGTGGATGATTTCTCGCGTAATGTTGGGTCTATTTCATGAAGACTAGATCCGAAATATTCGCCCAATTTCGAAGGTGGAAGATCTTAGTTGAAAGAAAGCTAGGAAAGCGACTGCAAGTTATTAGAGTTGGCAATAGTAGTGCATTTGTGTCACAAGAATTCGCTAACTATTGAGCGTCCGAGCATGTATTTAGAGATTTTTCTACGAAGTCACATTCTTTTGAAGTGGCGGAGAGCATGTGTTGGATATTATGGTAAAGAGATATGAGCTTAAGACTGACTGCGGGTCTAAAAGATGGATTTTGGGTAGAAGCAATATCTATGGCGGTATTTCTCATCAACCGTACACCTTCTATTGCCATAGATATGAAGATCCCAGAAGAAGTATGAAAAAGAGAGCCTGTTGATTTTTCATTCCTTAAAGTGTTTGGTTGTTCAGCTTATTTAGAAGATGAGAGACATGATAAGCTGAAGCCTAGAGGAAGCAAGTACATTTTTTTGGGCTATGGAGAAGGAATGAAGTATCGGTTGTGGTGCAAGACAACTAAGAGAATTGTGACTAGTAGGCAGGCGATATTTGATGAGAGGTCTTTATTGAAGGTGGATCCTCTATCTAGTGATGACGTTAGGAGGACAAAAAATTTCCAAACATGTTAGGTGTCATCAGATTGTTTCCATATTCAGAGAGAATGTGGTATTTCCGATGGTACCATGGTTGATGAGAAGATTTAGAGTTTCAGACTCTAGGTGGAGCTCGGTCGCAGTTAATGCCTTTTAGTTCAGTTGGCCTTATTGGTAAGCATATTTGTAACGATGATTATTCATCTTATGCTTTGAATGTTGCGAAGTTTGGTGTTGAGTTTGATAAGGTAGACCTGGTGAAATCGAGTAAAATTATTGAGAAGGAGATTAGAGTAGATAATATTGAGTATGTCCTCCCTCAATTTGGAATGGACAAGGCGAAGCATCTTGTTGAATCTCCATTGGTCTCTCGAAGCATAAATTATACATGTTTATCTCCTACATCAGATATATTGAAGAGTTTTGATATTCGCTCATATGCATCATGTTTGTTGATGTGCATATTATCTTTCTTATGCTTGGGAAAGATTTGGAAGCTCTGTTTGGGTAATATGGCCCAAAGTAGTTCACATTGAGCTTGATGGTGTAGACCTTACAATTTGCTAAGATGAGATGATGAAGAAAGACTATCATATTTGAATCAAGGTGGAGTGTTGAAATTGATGATTCAAATATTTGTGGAGAAGAAAAGATTAATTGTCAATCAAGTAATTAGCTTTATATGGAATAACTTGGGTGTCAAGTTTACTTGGAAGTCAAGAAAAATTGGGCATGAAGTATACTTGGAGGTCAAGAAAACTTGGGCATGATATATACTTGGAGGTCAAGGAAACTTGGGCATGAAATATACTTGGAGGTCAAGAAAACTTGGGTGCCAAGTTTACTTGGAGGACAAGAAAACTTGGGTGCCAAGTTCATTTGGAGGTCAAGAAATCCCTCTATATAAATAGAGAGGCTTGCTCATCTTTTGAAGAACATGCCAATAGTGCTCTCTTCTTCATATCCTCAATAAGATCCCTATTTCTGTATAAATTATAGGGTGAGAAATATATTGAGTGTTTTTGTATTCCTCTCTTATATACTCATTTCTTCAGTGAAATAAAAAATAGTTGTTGGGTCCGTGGACGTAGGCATAGCCGAACCACGTTAAATCTATGTGTCTTCTTATTCTCTTCTATTTTTGTTCTTTTGTTTGGTGATTATTTTTATTGAGTTAGTGGTTGATAACTAATCGACAAGCTAGATCTTGTATTTTGTATTGCTTCCGCATTTGTGCAATTTTTGCACAACAGTTTGGTATCAGAGTTAGCTGTCTTGTTCTAGATTAGTTACCAATTGCTAATTCTTCTAGTGGTTGTATGAAAAATTATGGCGTCACCAAATTTGTTAGAAGAGAAATTTTTGGGATATGGAAGGTCAAACTGAAGACTAATGACGGTGTTCTTCAGCAACAACTTCATTCACTTAGTGGAAGAGATAAGATGCAGCAGCCCCTTAGAGGAGATATGCATAGATTCCACTTCTTGGGTTCTAGAAGAGGTGCTTGCTATTATTGTAAGAAGAAGGGACATTTTATACGAAATTGTTCAGCCCTTAGAAAGAAGAGAGAGAAGAAAGAGAAAGCTTCAATTTTGACAGCGGTTAGATCAAATGCAGATAGATGTGATAGTGATACATCATTATTTTCAGATAGTATTTCACCATTAGAGACTACAAGTTGGGTGATTGATTCTGGAGCCTCTTGTCATATGACGCCAGATAGGAGTTGTTTTGTCAGTTATGAGAAGATTGATGGCGGAGCAGTTCATTTGGAGAATGACACATCTTGTCATGTTGTGGGCGTTGGTAGTGTGAGGTTTAAGATGCATGATTGTGTTATTAGGACTATCACGGATGTTCGACATGTTCCGATGCTGCAAAAGAGCGTGTTGTCAGTTGGAGCTTTGAGTAGACTTGGCATGAGGATAATAATAGATGGTGAGAGTTTGAGAGCGACGAAGGGTTCCTTAGTAGTGATGAAAGGGGTGCGAGTCGATGATATTTATATGCTTCGTGGAGAGACAGTCATGGGAGATTCCGTTATTCAAACTGATTCTAGTACTGCAGATTCTGCTCAGTTGTGGCACCTTCGTTTAGGTCATGTTGATGAGGAGAGCCTGGAAGTATTGAAGAAGCGTAGGTTAATTGTTGTTGATTTTCAATTAAAGCCTAGCTCTTGTGAAGATTGTTCTTTTGGAAAGAAGAAGCTTGTCACATTTGATGTTGGAAGAACTAGAGCTACAGAGTTTCTAGAGTATGTTCATTCTTATGTGTGGGGACCCACCCCAATTGCATCTTTAGGTGGAGCCAGTTTCTTCGTCATATTTGTGGATGATTTCTCGCGTAATGTTTGGGTCTATTTCATGAAGACTAGATCCGAAATATTCGCCCAATTTCGAAGGTGGAAGATCTTAGTTGAAAGAAAGTTAGGAAAGCGACTGCAAGTTCTTAGAGTTGGCAATAGTAGTGAATTTGTGTCACAAGAATTCGCTAACTATTGTGCGTCCGAGCATGTATTTAGAGATTTTTCTACGAAGTCACATTCTTTTGAAGTGGCGGAGAGCAAGTGTTGGATATTATGGGAAAGAGCTATGAGCTTAAGACTGACTGCGGGTCTAAAAGATGGATTTTGGGCAGAAGCAATATCTATGGCGGTATTTCTCATCAACCGTACACCTTCTATTTCCATAGATATGAAGATCCCAGAAGAAGTATGAAAAAGAGAGTCTGTTGATTATTCATTCCTTAAAGTGTTTGGTTGTTCAGCTTATTTAGAAGATGAGAGACATGATAAGCTTAATCCTAGAGGAAGCAAGTACATTTTGTTGGGCTATGGAGAAGGAATGAAGTATAGGTTGTGGTGCAAAACAACTAAGAAAATTGTGACTAGTAGGCAGGCGATATTTGATGAGAGGTCTTTATTGAAGGTGGAGCCTCTATCAAGTGATGACGTTAGGAGGACACAAAATTTCCAAACATGTTTGGTGTCATCAGATTGTTTCCATATTCAGAGAGAAAGTTGGTATTTCCGATGGTACCATGGTTGATGAGAAGATTTAGAGGTTCGGACTCTAGGTGGAGCTCGGTCGCAGTTAAGGCCTTTTAGTTCAGTTGGCCTTATTGGTAAGCATATTTGTAATGATGATTATTCATCTTATGCTTTGAATGTTGCGAAGTTTGGTGCTGAGTTTGATAAGGAAGACCTGGTGAAATCGAGTAAAATTATTGAGAAGGAGATTAGAGTTGATAATATTGAGTATGTCCTCACTCAATTTGGAATGGAGAAGGCGAAGCATCTTGTTGAATCTCCATTGGTCTCTCGAAGCATAAATTATACATGTTTATCTCCTACATCAGATATATTGAAGAGTTTTGATATTCGCTCATATGCATCATGTTTGTTGATGTGCATATTATCTTTCTTATGCTTGGGAAAGATTTGGAAGCTCTGTTTGGGTAATATGGCCCAAAGTAGTTCACATTGAGCTTGATGGTGTAGACCTAACAATTTGCTGAGATGAGATGATGAAGAAAGACTATCATATTTGAATCAAGGTGGAGTGTTGAAATTGATGATTCAAATATTTGTGGAGAATAAAAGATTGATTGTCAATCAAGTAATTAGCTTTATATGGAATAACTTGGGTGTCATGTTTACTTGGAAGTCAAGAAAAATTGGGCAAGAAGTATACTTGGAGGTCAAGAAAACTTGGGCATGAAATATACTTGGAGGTCAAGGAAACTTGGGCATGAAATATACTTGAAGGTCAAGAAAACTTGGGTGCCAAGTTTACTTGGAGGACAAGAAAACTTGGGTGCCAAGTTTACTTGGAGGACAAGAAAACTTGGGTGCCAAGTTCATTTGGAGGTCAAGAAATCCCTCTACATAAATAGAGAGGCTTGCTCATCTTTTGAAGAACATGCCAATAGTGCTCTCTTCTTCATATCCTCATTAAGATCCCTATTTCTGTATAAATTATAGGGTGAGAAATATATTGAGTGTTTTTGTATTCCTCTCTTATGTACTCATTTCTTCAGTGAAATAAAGAATAGTTGTTGGGTCCGTGGACGTAGGCATAGCCGAATCACGTTAAATCTTTGTGTCTTCTTATTCTCTTCTATTTTTGTTCTTTTGTTTGGTGATTATTTTTATTGAGTTAGTGGTTGATAACTAATCGACAAGCTAAATCTTGTATTTTGTATTGCTTCCGCATTTGTGCATACAACAGTTTGGTATCAGAGTTAGCTGTCTTGTTCTAGATTAGTTACCAATGGCTAATTCTTCTAGTGGTTGTATGAAAAATTATGGCGTCACCAAATTTGTTAGAAGAGAAATTTTTGGGACATGGAAGGTCAAAGTGAAGACTAATGACGGTGTTCTTAAGCAACAACTTCATTCACTTAGAGGAAGAGATAAGATGCAGCAGCGCCTTAGAGGAGATATGCATAGATTCCACTTCTTGGGTTCTAAAAGAGGTGCTTGCTATTATTGTAAGAAGAAGGGACATTTTATACGAAATTGTCCAGCCCTTAGAAAGAAGAGAGAGAAGAAAGAGAAAGCTTCAATTTTGACAGCGGTTAGATCAAATGCAGATAGATGTGATAGTGATGCATCATTATTTTCAGATAGTATTTCACCATTAGAGACTACAAGTTGGGTGATTGATTCTGGAGCCTCTTGTCATATGATGCCAGATAGGAGTTGTTTTGTCAGTTATGAGAAGATTGATGGCGGAGCAGTTCATTTGGAGAATGACACATCTTGTCATGTTGTGGGCATTGTTAGTGTGAGGTTTAAGATGCATGATGGTGTTATTAGGACTATCACGGATGTTCGACATGTTCCGATGCTGCAAAAGAGCGTGTTGTCAGTTGGAGCTTTGAGTAGACTTGGCATGAGGATAATAATAGGTGGTGAGAATTTGAGAGTGACGAAGGGTTCCTTAGTAGTGATGAAAGGGGTGCGAGTCGATGATATTTATATGCTTCGTGGAGAGACAGTCTTGGAAGATTCATTTATTCATACTGATTCTAGTATTGCAGATTCTGCTCAGTTGTGGCACCTTCGTTTAGGTCATGTTGATGAGGAGAGCCTGGAAGTATTGAAGAAGCGTAAGTTAATTGTTGTCGATTCTCAATTAAAGCCTAGCTCTTGTGAAGATTGTTCTTTTGGAAAGAAGAAGCATGTCACATTTGATGTTGGAAGAATTAGAGCTACAGAGTTTCTAGAGTATGTTCATTCTTATGTGTGGGAACCTACCTCAATTGCATCTTTAGGTGGAGCCAGTTTCTTCGTCATATTTGTGGATGATTTCTCGCGTATGGTTTGGGTCTATTTCATGAAGACTAAATCCGAAATATTCGCCCAATTTCGAAGGTGGAAGATCTTAGTTGAAAGAAAGTTAGGAAAGCGACTGCAAGTTCTTAGAGTTGGCAATAGTAGTGAATTTGTGTCACAATAATTCGCTAACTATTGTGCGTCCGAACATGTATTTAGAGATTTTTCTACGAAGTCACATTCTTTTGAAGTGGCGGAGAGCATGTGTCGGATATTATGGGAAAGAGCTATGAGCTTGAGACTGACTACGGGTCTAAAATGGGATTTTGGGCAGAAGCAATATCTATGGCGGTATTTCTCATCAACCATACACCTTCTATTGCCATAGATATGAAGATCCCAGAATAAGTACGGAAAAGAGAGCCTGTTGATTGTTCATTCCTTAAAGTGTTTCGTTGTTCAGCTTATTTATAAGATGAGAGACATAATAAGCTGAAGCCTAGAGGAAGCAAGTACATTTTGTTGGGCTATGGAGAAGGAATGAAGTATAGGTTGTGGTGCAAAACAACTAAGAGAATTGTGACTAGTAGGAAGACGATATTTGATGAGAGGTCTTTATTGAAGGTGGAGCCTCTATCAAGTGATGACGTTAGGAGGACACAAAATTTCCAAACATGTTTGGTGTCATCGGATTGTTTCCATATTCAGAGAGAAAGTGGTATTTCCGATGGTACCATGGTTGATGAGAAGATTTAGAGGTTCAGACTCTAGGTGGAGCTCAGTCGCAGTTAAGGCCTTTTAGTTCAGTTGGCCTTATTGGTAAGCATATTTGTAATGATGATTATTCATCTTATGCTTTGAATGTTGCGAAGTTTGGTGTTGAGTTTGATAAGGTAGACCTGGTGAAATCGAGTAAAATTATTGAGAAGGAGATTAGAGTAGATAATATTGAGTATGTCCTCACTCAATTTGAAATGGAGAAGGCGAAGCATCTTGTTGGATCTCCGTTGGTCTCTCGAAGCATAAATTATACATGTTTATCTCCTACATCAGATATATTGAAGAGTTTTGATATTCGCTCATATGCATCATGTTTGTTGATGTGCATATTATCTTTCTTATGCTTGGGAAAGATTTGGAAGCTCTGTTTGGGTAATATGGCCCAAAGTAGTTCACATTGAGCTTGATGGTGTAGACCTAACAATTTGTTGAGATGAGATGATGAAGAAAGACTATCATATTTGAATCAAGGTGGAGTGTTGAAATTGATGATTCAAATATTTGTGGAGAAGAAAAGATTGATTGTCAATCAAGTAATTAGCTTTATATGGAATAACTTGGGTGTCAAGTTTACTTGGAAGTCAAGAAAAATTGGGGAAGAAGTATACTTGGAGGTCAAGAAAACTTGGGCATGAAATATACTTGGAGGTCAAGGAAACTTGGGCATGAAATATACTTGGAGGTCAAGAAAACTTGGGTGCCAAGTTTACTTGGAGGACAAGAAAACTTGGGTGCCAAGTTTATTTGGAGGACAAGAAAACTTGGGTACCAAGTTCATTTGGAGGTCAAGAAATCCCTCTACATAAATAGAGAGGCTTGCTCATCTTTTGAAGAACATGCCAATAGTGCTCTCTTCTTCATATCCTCAATAAGATCCCTATTTCTGTATAAATTATAGGGTGAGAAATATATTGAGTGTTTTTGTATTCCTCTCTTATGTACTCATTTCTTCAGTGAAATAAAGAATAGTTGTTGGGTCCGTGGACGTAGGTATAGCCGAACCATGTTAAATCTTTGTGTCTTCTTATCTCTTATATTTTTTTTCTTTTGTTTGGTGATTATTTTTATTGAGTTAGTGGTTGATAACTAATCGACAAGCTAGATCTTGTATTTTGTATTGCTTCCGCATTTGTGCAATTTTTGCACAACAGATAGAACTCTACTTCTTATTGGGGTTGAGCGACCGCCTGTTCATATGATTGTTGAACATGTGGTACGTGAGCTTCATGTGTAAGGTTTACATTCCCTTGTTCATGCGATGGTTCATCCTGGGTCTTATTTGGTTTAGAAACTGGAATCCGTCTTCGAGCAACTGAAGTCTCATATGTTCGTATGCATGTTCATCAGAGTCAGTATCTGATGGCCACGAAAGCATTTTGAATGAGTGATAAAAGGAGGAGGTAATACAATAATGGGAACAAGTTTGTTTGAGTGAGGAAAGTTGTAAGTAATATGACAAAATTATATAGCTGCGCAGTACAAATAATTAAAAGAAAAAATGATGTAATCAGTTATTGTTTCGCCAGACATAAAGTGTACGGAATCTGCTTTTCGTACAACCATGATGAGGCAAGTCACGGGTTCCACTATGCTTTTCGTACCCTATTTCTAACTCATCTGTGTATTCAAATGTTTAAATAGTTTATACTTCATCCCTCAGCCATAGCTTCAAATTGTGCGTTCTAGATCAACCACGATATTAAGGTGAGAAAATATTACACTTTTTTCTTCTGCATTTTTAAATACTTCTTTGTGTACATAATACGTTTCTTGTTTCTGTGTAGCTTAAATGAACGATTGGGTAATCATAGATAAAATGTTTGATGAGTATGAACGGAACAAGGAGGAGAAGAAAGAGGGTGGATTCGTTTCGAATACACAAGTCGAAGAGGCAGAAGAACCAATTCAAAATGAAATTATTCGTGGTACTCAAGAAGTAGTTGAAGTTCAAAAACCAAAAGCACGTCCATGCAAAAACTTAAGAAAACAAATGGTTAACCGTAATCATCACAACCAAAGTAATGCCAACTCCAGTGCTACTGCAACAGAATTCTCTCTTAAGGACTTACTTATACTCGTGAAATCCTATATCGAAGTTGATAAAAGAGAGATTGAACTCGAGTTTCATGTTTCTAGTCAGATATGATTGGTAGCTAGATTGAACTCGAATTTCATGTTTCTATTCAGATGGCATATCGAAGTGTTCACCTCCGCAGAAGACTACAAGTGGATTTGATCAATCATATCTGGAACTTTTGTGGCAATCAATAAACTAGCTAGTTGTCTTTGTTTTTTCTATTCTACTGTATTTCGTTCAATTATGTATTGGGAATTCCTTGTTTATGTCAGTTTTATTTTAAAATTTGAATTGCACTTTTAAGTTGTTTGAATTTGATGTGAAACGGTAATTTGTTCAGTACTCAAAGCAAATACAGGTATCAAATCCAACTTTGATTGTTGTGGCAGTATAGCAAAGTGGAACAAAAACGTAATCAAACTGGACAGCTGTGCAACAGACGCCCCGCCTTGGGGCATCTGTTGAACAGACGCATCAAACCAGACGCCTGTTTTTTGTAATCAAAATCGCTGAATTTTGAACTAATTCATAATTCTATACTCTGTTGGAGGCATGTTTGAATGCAATTCTTTCAAAAATGAAATGATTAACCATTGTTGGAGATGCTCAAAATGGTCAAATCTCAAAGCACCAAGCGGTAAGCTAGCGCCTAATTTAAAATTCCATTTTTTTCCTTCGATTTCCTAGCCTCCGTAAGCGTTAAACAAACATCCAATTCATCGCTTCTGGACATCACTGCAAATGAATTGAGGATCCGCGATTCGAGATTACTTGATTGTTTCCCACGGTGATGTCGCTCACTTTCCAGCCTCTCTCGGTTTGACCATCGCTGCAAATGGATTAAGATCTACGCTTCGAGATTAAATGATTGTTTGCAATACGAAGAAGAATGCAACGTCAAAATTCGAAATAAGTTCATGTAAAAAGAGGTTTAGGGGGTTGGCCTCAATCTTTAAGCTCCAAAAAGCAGTAGATTATGGTTGGGTAATGTACTCATCTAGTATCAATTTATTTTCTGCATACCTTATATTGTTTCTTTTCTTCTTGATTTTGTAATGTAGTTTTCGATTTCAATCCCATTTCTTTTATAATCTTTGTTTAAGAAACATCAATCCATAGTCCACTCAACAAGTCATGGAACATATTGGGTGTATATGTCTTGCAGATTGTTTGTAATATGGGTGTATAATGTATTAATGTTACGATGGAGGAGAAGTATTTGTTGAATTGTGTCAATAAGTTAGTTCCGCCAATTGTCTAAAATAGCAAACCTGAATTATTAAACTAATAAGCATTAACATAATAGTTAATTTGGCTTTGTTTATTACATTTTGATCAAGGCTACATATATAACGAACTAGCTTCCATCCATCCAAGTGTATAATGTGTATATACCTTGCAGATTGTTTGTAGTATGCGTGTATAATGTGTTTGTTCTACGATGGAGGAGAAGTATTTGTTGAATTATTTCAATTAGTTAGTTCCTCTAATTAGGCTGATCATAATTTAGGTACTTTGTGTATCAGGTGACGCTGCATCTAAGGCCGTCGTATGACATTAATTAGCGTTTCAAAATTCAACCAGCAACTGTAACTGCTCCGATCTGTACAATGGAAGTAACCAAGTCCCATGATTTATTCAAATAACTAATACTTCAGAGCTTGTTAAAAATGCAATTACCGGCTAGAGTAAAAAGCGAATCAACCATTCCTAAGTGCTATGCATTCTTCTTCTTGAAAGATGCAACTCATTCATCATTTTTTAAGTTTGTCTAAAATATCAAACCAGAATTATTAATGCAGCCAGTCGTAGATATCAAACATTCAACATCTCATTCGTGTGGAGCATCAGGGAGTAAGCACTAGCATAATAATTAATTTGGCTTCGTTTATTCTTATTTTATCAAGGGTACATATATAACAAACTGCCATCCATCCATCCAAGCACGAAATGGTGGTGGTATAATAAAGAATGAAATAATACAAATAATAAAATAATTACTGGAATAAAAAAAAATTGAAGGTATATATGTCAGCCATGAGGAAGGATGATCAGTAGAATTGGTCCATGCTTCCTTTTGGTGAATTAATGTGCTGATAAACGAATGAAAGAATTATATGTAGTGTTCAAATGCTCCTTTGTGCATATACAAGAGGCTTCAACTTCTCCATCATTTGATCGAAATCGTCATCTGTCTTGATTAAACTCAAGCGTGTGTAACGACTATCGGCTTCAAAAAGCACTCCGCTTTGAGTTTTGATTTGAGCACTCCTAAGTAGAGCTTCACAATCCGTGTCTTGCTCCCATTCACACTTTAACCATCCGAATGCTGCAATGTAAAGTATAAGCATAAGCATACATATGCAGTTGCAACTTGAATATTTAAATAAACAAAGATGAGGATAGAAAATAGGGTGTACATGGTGAGGGATCTCTAACTTTTCCGAAGTAGTTGCAATACTGCTGGGAGAGGTTTTGAAGGGAGAATCGGTCGGAAGATGCAACTAGCTTGGTAAGTTCAGCCCATCTTTTAGACAATGTTTGATAGCCGAACTGGTTGATGTCGGCGGTTGTTTCCCGTTTCGTTTTCATTTGCAACAAGATCTCTTTTATTAGTTTCAATGTTCGAAGTTGCGTATCGTGGGAAGTTCCTTCCGTGTTTTCGGTCATGTACTCCATTACCTTGTCGTACACTTTCACGTCCTTTATGAGCGCCCATCTGAACAACGTAGTGATTTGTGTTAGGATCGATATATGATACCTACCATTGATTAATGCTAAGCCATTAAGAATAAAGGGAAAATAAGAATGAATGAGTGGCATACCCGAATCTGCTACCGGAGTGTCCAGTGAATTTGGACATGGAAAACAACATGATATCTTCGTCAGCGGGTTGTGCAATTGGGGTATAATGTGGCCAATAGTAGACGTGGTCATGGATGGTTAGGGAGCCATTGATAATGGAATGGTGGAATCGGCCTTCGGGATTATTTGGGGAAGTCACCAATTCTATGATGTTTTGAGGAGAGGCGGTATTTACGTAGTCGGATGCGTTGCCTTTCCATTCGTAACCGGTAAAACGAAAGAACTTCGTTTGTTTTCTAAACACAGGGTAGTAGGGGACAGCGGCGACAACTTTAGCCGGTTGCACGTCGATATCGTTTGGGGAAAGTGCGATAACTAGACCGTTGAGAAGTTGAGTGACGCCGGTACCGAAGACGATGTACTTGTCATCGGCTTTGGCGTTGCCGACGACATGATGTAAAAGCCTGACGTGTTTTTCAAGCTCGGCGTTGATGATATTACCGGAAGATGGTTGAAAGAAGTAGCTCATTCTATGCCAGGGGGATATTAAAAGTGCGGCGTTTGATTCGTGTTGCATCCAATATTTTTCGAGGAACAGAGCATCGCCACTGACAACATCAGCGGAGCAGTTAGGGAGCAACGCAGAGCAATGTGGACCGGTGTAGCAGGTGTTGCACTCGCACATGGGAGCTCCGTCAACGAGGATTCCATCCAGGTAAGCTCTGCCATGCGTGGAGCACTCTATTGCGGCCACTGCCTCTGCCTCCTTTACTGCCTTTGCAGTCCAGCTGGAGCTGGAGCCTGGCTTCATCATTAGCGGGTAACCCATCATGCTTACTAGTATGGATATGATGAAGAGCAATATGAGTAGCCATGGCTTTTCATTTTTATTTGCTTGGTACTCCATCACTTTCCTTTTCTTTCTTCCTTGATGAATTCAATTAATTTATTATCCTGTCGAGATGGAAGAACTAATGAATGTTTTGCTTTGTAACTTGGTTGTATATATGTGATATTTGGTAAATAGAGAGGGGGCTTATGCCTCATATATATAGCATAGCATCAACCATGGCTGCGCTGCCTCTGCTTGGCATGTATATTCAAAGGTTAACATGCATACCAACCAACAATCAACGCAGATGCATGCATATATGTTTACACGTTTTTGATTATTATATAAAAACTTTCAATATTGCTTGTTATTTGACCATGCATGATCATTAATTGACCATCTTTCAAATTAAATCAAAGAATTTGGTCTCAATCAACCATCTATATGTATACGTCGTCTCCCTTATTTGAAGTCTCCTTCAATTCAAGATTTTGATCCAGTCCCAATTGTTTGACCTCACCACCTCGCATGCCGTATGTATATTTTATATATTTGTATTTATTTGTAGGTCAGGCCGTCAGTATCATCTGGCCTTCTTATTTCGGTTAATTTGTTTCTTTCAGTTAATGCGTCCATATATGTATGCATGTATATATGACCACATGCTTTTATTCTGTAATATATGATGTGCATATTTAACTTGTAATTAAGCATATGACATATATGAGCCTGATATATGTATATAATGTTCTTATTAATTCCCTGATCATTGATTAAGCTTAATTAATTGATTCTAAACTAACTCTATTGTTGTTATGGATCCATTATTTGCAGATGTCTTTAATTGGAGACCCACATGCTGTCTTGAAAGTTAAAACTGGGCGAGCATCTTATATATCCATCTACATATAATAAACCACCCTGTTGCCCTCTTCGTTTGTGTTGAGCCTACTTAACTGCCTGATGCCTTAATTATTTGCTTGCTGCAGGGGTATATGTTTTATATATACCATGCTTTAACCTCCATTTTCAACTATGTAATACGTGCATTATTTGGAATCTGGAATCCTACTCTTGACTGAACGCTTTTCCTTCCTTCAGTACCATATATATATCCTCCTATTGTATGTATTGTTTATTTTCTTTCCGTATTCTTGTTTCGCAATGAAACATTTGAAACAAGAACTGTAATTATAATTGACACTTAACATTGGAATGAGAAATACAAATTTTATTTTCAGTATGTATTTTCCATATAGAAAACTGTTTTCTATGGTATTTATTTCTTTTAATTTGAAGATATTTGAATAACGAACTCTTCCCTGTAATTTAACCATTGTATATGAAATAAATAAACGACATTAGATGAATAGTGGACCTCCACATTTAGTACCCTATTATTGTAATGGCGGAAATAATGAGAGTTTACCATATAACGCTTATTGATTGCATCAAAATATGAAAATTGTTTTCATAAAACATACCATATTTTGTCTGTGAAATAATGAATGCTTTTTGTTATTGGTTGAAAAATGGACATGGTTTGAATTCGATATGTATATCATGATACATGTTATGAAATATAACTATAATATAGTGTTTGTTTTAATAACAAAAGTGATGCATTGGAAATACAAAAGTATAAAATATTATATATAAACATTTTAGAACTACAGACTAAGCCATAGGTTTGAGAACCAACTTTATTACAAGATTATGGATCATATGCTATTTGTTAATTGCATTTCTAAATTAAAGGAAATGCACCCATTTAATAATAGCATTAAGTAAGTTGTTGAACTCATCAGATTGATACATATTGTATGCAATCAGAGGTCCATAAATACCAAAATGGTTCCACATACTTTGCCATATTCATAAATAGTGTATTGACATCATGCATAAGTGTATTTGATACACCTGTAGTATGTTTATCATAAGATCATAGAGTATAAGAGGAAAGTTGATAAGAATAACATGCAATGGAATAATTTGTTATAATCTGATTGAGTATGCAAATATATACCAAAAAAGTGTTTCAAATGTACTTAAATGTATAAAGATTCTATCCCGAAAATCATCCCACCTTATGAAACATAATAATGTAAGAGCATCTCCGGCAATGAATGGAGATGCTATAAAATGATCTCTCCATGCTCCAGCAGCTCAAGTTCGAGGGTGAGGAGAAGGTTTGAATGGGGCAACGCTTCATTCTTTTTTTTAAACTATGATTAAAAACGGGGTTTAAAACCCCGTTTAGAATATAAATGGGGTTTTAAACCTCTTTTAAGTGCTGTTAAATTTAAAAAAAAAAAAAAAAAAAGCAACCTATCTATAGCCTAAAAAAAAATCATTGAATTCACCGCTCATTGTTGAAAGAAGCGTCAGTTTTCCATCTTTATTTTTATTTTATTTTTTTGGTTTCCGACTCCAATTGACGTTTACTGCTAGGGATGATCTAAAAGGAGCATTCGAACTTTGTTAAAGCAAAGTATGGTTAGTTGAGGATGAAACTGAGTTAATTTTATTAATGACAATTTGAGTATAATGACATCACGTTCTTTTAAAAATTATCATTCCTTTTCAAGGCTGTTTTCCACCAACGAACATTCTTTCTTCCTCATCCTTCCCTCTCAACTCCGCTTTCACCTCACGTTCCATCGCCATCACCCTCTCTGAACCAACATCTACAATCCTGTCACCCTCTCCGTAAGAAAAGGTTGTTCATTGTTTGTTGTTAAAGCATCTCCAACAGTTTCTTTGTTAAATATTACAATTCAGTTGATTACATGATGTAATTTGAGTCGTTTGCCAACCGAATTCAGTCTTAGGCACCTGCTGAACTGGCACTTGGTCTTCGGGCGCCTATTCAACAGGCGCCCAACCTTTTTTTTTTTGGGCGCCCGTTGAACATGCGCCCAAAGGCCAGACGCCTGTTCAAAAGGCTCTCCAAAAAAAGGGTCCCACCCCATTTTCATATGAATTGTTTCTATTTTCAAACTCATACTTTAAGTAACTAAACCTTTTTAATTTATAAATAAAGGATGACGATCCATGAAAACACCGAAAATTATACGAAAACATTGAATAAAAATACCGTGCATAAGTCACTAGTCATTAGTGGACGATCCGAAATTTTTATCAATTTGTTATGATCAAAATGATTCAACTAATATTTTGCATAACGATAACAATAACAATAAAACATACATATACAACCGATCATTAAAGGTACAACAACTAATGATAGTAGATGCCAACTAAAAAACCAAAGCAAACGTAGATGCCAACTACATGTTATGCGTTCAATCTCAAGGGAGTCCCGAAATGTTCACTCGCAACTGTTCAATGTCATTTTGGAGACGTCTGATCTCTCGTTCGTGTTCATTTGCATATGCTATTCTCCTTGGGCACAATGGTTCGTCTATCCATTCTATATAATTGCATCCGTTTGGATATGATGGACATTTCTGCATGCTTCGACCTATATTGTCTCCCTCTGCTCGAACTACAACTTCAACCGCATAACCGCAGTAGCAACGTACTTGATAAGAATCAACTCCATGTTCAAACGGTGGTGCTCGATAGTGTTGAAATTGATGATTCAAATATTTGTGGAGAAGAAAAGATTGATTGTCAATCATGTAATTAGCTTTATATGGAATAACTTGGGTGCCAAGTTTACTTGGAAGTCAAGAAAAATTGGGCATGAAGTATACTTGGAGGTCAAGAAAACTTGGGCATGAAATATACTTGGAGGTCAAGGAAACTTGGGCATGAAGTATACTTGGAGGTCAAGAAAATTTGGGTGCCAAGTTTACTTGGAGGTCAAGAAAACTTGGGTGCCAAGTTCATTTGGAGGTCAAGAAATCCCTCTATATAAATAGAGAGGCTTGCTCATCTTTTGAAGAACATGCCAATAGTGCTCTCTTCTTCATATCCTCAATAAGATCTCTATTTCTGTATAAATTATAGGGTGAGAAATATATTGAGTGTTTTTGTATTCCTCTCTTATGTACTCATTTCTTCAGTGAAATAAAGAATAGTTGTTGGGTCCGTGGACGTAGGCATAGCCGAACCACGTTAAATCTTTGTGTCTTCTTATTCTCTTCGATTTTTGTTCTTTTGTTTGGTGATTATTTTTATTGAGTTAGTGGTTGATAACTAATCGACAAGCTAGATCTTGTATTTTGTATTGCTTCCGCATTTGTGCAATTTTTGCACAACAGTTTGGTATCGAAGTTAGCTGTGTTGTTCTAGATTAGTTACCAATGACTAATTCTTCTAGTGGTTGTATGAAAAATTATGGCGTCACCAAATTTGTTAGAAGAGAAGTTTTTGGAACATGGAAGGTCAAAGTGAAGACTAATGATGGTGTTCTTCAGCAACAACTTCATTCACTTAGAGGAAGATATAAGATGCAGTAGCGCCTTAGAGGAGATATGCATAGATTCCACTTCTTGGGTTCTAGAAGAGGTGCTTGCTATTATTGTAAGAAGAAGGGACATTTTATACGAAATTGTTCAGCCCTTAGAAAGAAGAGAGAGAAGAAAGAGAAAGCTTCAATTTTGACAGCGGTTAGATCAAATGCAGATAGATGTGATAGTGATACATCATTATTTTCAGATAGTATTTCACCATTAGAGACTACAAGTTGGGTGATTGATTCTGGAGCCTCTTGTCATATGACGCCAGATAGGAGTTGTTTTGTCAGTTATGAGAAGATTGATGGCGGAGCAGTTCATTTGGAGAATGACAAATCTTGTCATGTTGTGGGCGTTGGTAGTGTGAGGTTTAAGATGCATGATGGTGTTATTAGGACTATCACGGATGTTCGACATGTTCCGATGCTGCAAAAGAGCGTGTTGTCAGTTGGAGCTTTGAGTAGACTTGGCATGAGGATAATAATAGATGGTGAGAATTTGAGAGTGACGAAGGGTTCCTTAGTAGTGATGAAAGGGGTGCGAGTCGATGATATTTATATGCTTCGTGGAGAGACAGTCTTGGGAGATTCAGTTATTCATACTGATTCTAGTACTGCAGATTCTGCTCAGTTGTGGCACCTTCATTTAGGTCATGTTGATGAGGAGAGCCTGAAAGTATTGAAGAAGCGTAGGTTAATTGTTGTTGATTCTCAATTAAAGCCTAGCTCTTGTGAAGGTTGTTCTTTTGGAAAGAAGAAGCATGTCACATTTGATGTTGGAAGAACTAGAGCTACAGAGTTTCTAGAGTATGTTCATTCTTATGTGTGGGGACCCACCCCTATTGCATCTTTAGGTGGAGCCAGTTTCTTCGTCATATTTGTGGATGATTTCTCGCGTAATGTTTGGGTCTATTTCATGAAGACTAGATCCGAAATATTCGCCCAATTTCGAAGATGGAAGATCTTAGTTGAAAGAAAGTTAGGAAAGCGACTGCAAGTTCTTAGAGTTGGCAATAGTAGTGAATTTGTGTCACAAGAATTCGCTAACTATTGTGCGTCCGAGCATGTATTTAGAGATTTTTCTACGAAGTCACATTCTTTTGAAGTGGCGGAGAGCATGTGTTGGATATTATGGGAAAGAGATATGAGCTTAAGACTGACTGCGGGTCTAAAAGATGGATTTTGGGCAGAAGCAATATCTATGGCGGTATTTCTCATCAACTGTACACCTTCTATTGCCATAGATATGAAGATCCCAGAAGAAGTATGAAAAAGAGAGTCTGTTGATTATTCATTCCTTAAAGTGTTTGGTTGTTCAGCTTATTTAGAAGATGAGAGACATGATAAGCTGAAGCCTAGAGGAAGCAAGTACATTTTGTTGGGCTATGGAGAAGGAATGAAGTATCGGTTGTGGTGCAAAACAACTAAGAGAATTGTGACTAGTAGGCAGGCGATATTTGATGAGAGGTCTTTATTGAAGGTGGAGCCTCTATCAAGTGATGACGTTAGGAGGACACAAAATTTCCAAACATGTTTGGTGTCATCAGATTGTTTCCATATTCAGAGAGAAAGTGGTATTTCCGATGGTACCATGGTTGATGAGAAGATTTAGAGGTTCAGACTCTAGGTGGAGCTCAGTCGCAGTTAAGGCCTTTTAGTTCAGTTGGCCTTATTGGTAAGCATATTTGTAATGATGATTATTCATCTTATGCTTTGAATGTTGCGAAGTTTGGTGTTGAGTTTGATAAGGTAGACCTGGTGAAATCGAGTAAAATTATTGAGAAGGAGATTAGAGTAGATAATATTGAGTATGTCCTCACTCAATTTGGAATGGAGAAGGCGAAGCATCTTGTTGAATCTCCATTGGTCTCTCGAAGCATAAATTATACATGTTAATCTCCTACATCAGACATATTGAAGAGTTTTGATATTCGCTCATATGCATCATGTTTGTTGATGTGCATATTATCTTTCTTATGCTTGGGAAAGATTTGGAAGCTCTGTTTGGGTAATATGGCCCAAAGTAGTTCACATTGAGCTTGATGGTGTAGACCTAACAATTTGCTGAGATGAGATGATGAAGAAAGACTATCATATTTGAATCAAGGTGGAGTACTGAAATTGATGATTCAAATATTTGTGGAGAAGAAAAGATTGATTGTCAATCAAGTAATTAGCTTTATATGGAATAACTTGGGTGTCAAGTTTACTTGGAAGTCAAGAAAAATTGGGCATGAAGTATACTTGGAGGTCAAGAAAACTTGGGCATGAAATATACTTGGAGGTCAAGGAAACTTGGGCGTGAAATATACTTGGAGGTCAAGAAAACTTGGGTGCCAAGTTTACTTGGAGGACAAGAAAACTTGGGTGCCAAGTTTACTTGGAGGACAAGAAAACTTGGGTGCCAAGTTCATTTGGAGGTCAAGAAATCCCTCTATATAAATAGAGAGGCTTGCTCATCTTTGGAAGAACATGCCAATAGTGCTCTCTTCTTCATATCCTCAATAAGATCCCTATTTCTGTATAAATTATAGGGTGAGAATTATATTGAGTTTTTTTTGTATTCCTCTCTTATATACTCATTTCTTCAGCGAAATAAAGAATAGTTGTTGGGTCCATGGACGTAGGCATAGCCGAACCATGTTAAATCTTTGTGTCTTCTTATTCTCTTCTATTTTTGTTCTTTTGTTTGGTGATTATTTTTATTGAGTTAGTGGTTGATAACTGATCGACAAGCTAGATCTTGTATTTGTCATTGCTTCCGCATTTGTGCAATTTTTGCACAACTGTTTGGTATCAGAGTTAGCTGTCTTGTTCTAGATTAGTTACCAATGGCTAATTCTTCTAGTGGTTGTATGAAAAATTATGGCGTCACCAAATTTGTTAGAAGAGAAATTTTTGGGACATGGAAGGTCAAAGTGAAGACTAATGACGGTGTTCTTCAGCAACAACTTCATTCACTTAGTGGAAGAGATAAGATGCAACAGCGCCTTAGAGGAGATATGCATAGATTCCACTTCTTGGGTTCTAGAAGAGGTGCTTGCTATTATTGTAAGAAGAAGGGACATTTTATACGAAATTGTTCAGCCCTTATAAAGAAGAGAGAGAAGAAAGAGAAAGCTTCAATTTTGACAGCGGTTATATCAAATGCAGATAGATGTGATAGTGATACATCATTATTTTCAGATAGTATTTCGCCATTAGAGACTACAAGTTAGGTGATTGATCCTGGAGCCTCTTGTCATACGACGCCAGATAGGAGTTGTTTTCTCAGTTATGAGAAGATTGATGGCGGAGCAGTTCATTTGGAGAATGACACATCTTGTCATGTTGTGGGCGTTGGTAGTGTGAGGTTTAAGATGCAGGATGGTGTTATTAGGACTATCACGAATGTTCGACATGTTCCGATGCTGCAAAAGAGCGTGTTGTCAGTTGGAGCTTTGAGTAGACTTGGCATGAGGACAATAATAGATGGTGAGAATTTGAGAGTGACGAAGGGTTCCTTAGTAGTGATGAAAGGGGTGCGAGTCGATGATATTTATATGCTTCGTGGAGGGACAGTCTTGGGAGATTCATTTATTCATACTGATTCTAGTACTGTAGATTCTGCTCAGTTGTGGCACCTTCGTTTAGGTCATGTTGATGAGGAGAGCCTGGAAGTATTGAAGAAGCGTAGGTTAATTGTTGTTGATTCTCAATTAAAGCCTAGCTCTTGTGAAGATTGTTCTTTTGGAAAGAAGAAGCATGTCACATTTGATGTTGGAAGAACTAGAGCTACAGAGTTTCTAGAGTATGTTCATTCTTATGTGTGGGGACCCACCCCAATTGCATCTTTAGGTGGAGCCAATTTCTTCGTCATATTTGTGGATGATTTCTCGCGTAATGTTTGGGTCTATTTCATGAAGACTAGATCCGAAATATTCGTCCAATTTCGAAGGTGGAAGATCTTAGTTGAAAGAAAGTTAGGAAAGCAACTGCAAGTTCTTAGAGTTGGCAATAGTAGTGAATTTGTGTCACAAGAATTCGCTAACTATTGTGCGTCCGAGCATGTATTTAGAGATTTTTCTATGAAGTCACATTCTTTTGAAGTGGCGGAGAGCATATGTTGGATATTATGGTAAAGAGCTATGAGCTTAAGACTGACTACGGGTCTAAAAGATGGATTTTGGGCAGAAGCAATATCTATGGCGGTATTTCTCATCAACCGTACACCGTCTATTGCCATAGATATGAAGATACCAGAAGAAGTATGAAAAAGAGAGCCTGTTGATTATTCATTCCTTAAAGTGTTTGGTTGTTCAGCTTATTTAGAAGATGAGAGACATGATAAGCTTAAGCCTAGAGGAAGCAAGTACATTTTGTTGGGCTATGGAGAAGGAATGAAGTGTAGGTTGTGGTGCAAAACAACTAAGAGAATTGTGACTAGTAGGCAGGCGATATTTGATGAGAGGTCTTTATTTAAGGTGGAGCCTCTATCAAGTGATGACGTTAGGAGGACACAAAATTTCCAAACATGTTTGGTGTCAACAGATTGTTTCCATATTCAGAGAGAAAGTTGGTATTTCCGATGGTACCATGGTTGATGAGAAAATTTAGAGGTTCAGACTCTAGGTGGAGCTCAGTCGCAGTTAAGGCCTTTTAGTTCAGTTGACCTTATTGGTAAGCATATTTGTAATGATGATTATTCATCTTATGCTTTGAATGTTGCGAAGTTTTGTGTTGAGATTGATAAGGTAAACCTGGTGAAATCGAGTAAAATTATTGAGAAGGAGATTAGAGTAGATAATATTGAGTATGTCCTCACTCAATTTGGAATGGAGAAGGCGAAGCATCTTGTTGAATCTCCATTGGTCTCTCGAAGCATAAATTATACATGTTTATCTCCTACATCAGATATATTGAAGAGTTTTGATATTCGCTCATATGCATCATGTTTGTTGATGTGCATATTATCTTTCTTATGCTTGGGAAAGATTTGGAAGCTCTGTTTGGGTAATATGGCCCAAAGTAGTTCACATTGAGCTTGATAGTGTAGACCTAACAATTTGCTGAGATGAGATGATGAAGAAAGACTATCATATTTGAATCAAGGTGGAGTGTTGAAATTGGTGATTCAAATATTTGTGGAGAAGAAAAGACTGATTGTCAATCAAGTAATTAGCTTTATATGGAATAACTTGGGTGTCAAGTTTAATTAGAAGTCAAGAAAAATTGGACATGAAGTATACTTGGAGGTCAAGAAAACTTGGGCATGAAATATACTTGGAGGTCAAGGAAACTTGGACATGAAATATACTTGGAGGTCAAGAAAACTTGGGTGCCAAGTAAAACTTGGAGGACAAGAAAACTTGGGTGCCAAGTTTACTTGGAGGACAAGAAAACTTGGGTGCCAAGTTCATTTGGAGGTCAAGAAATCCCTCTATATAAATAGAGAGGCTTGCTCATCTTTTGAGGAACATGCCAATAGTGCTCTCTTCTTTATATCCTCAATAAGATTCCTATTTCTGTATAAATTATAGGGTGAGAAATATATTGAGTGTTTTTGTATTCCTCTCTTATGTACTCATTTCTTCAGTGAAATAAAGAATAGTTGTTGGGTCCATGGACGTAGGCATAGCCGAACCACGTTAAATCTTTGTGTCTTCTTATTCTCTTCTATTTTTGTTCTTTTGTTTGGTGATTATTTTTATTGAGTTAGTGGTTGATAACTAATCGACAAGCTAGATCTTGTATTTTGTATTGCTTCTGCATTTGTGCAATTTTTGCACAACTGTTTGGTATCAGAGTTAGCTGTCTTGTTCTAGATTAGTTACCAATGACTAATTCTTCTAGTGGTTGTATGAAAAATTATGGCGTCACCAAATTTGTTAGAAGAGAAATTTTTGGGACATGGAAGGTCAAAGTGATGACTAATGACGGTGTTCTTAAGCAACAACTTCATTCACTTAGAGGAAGAGATAAGATGCAGCAGCGCCTTAGAGGAGATATGCATAGATTCCACTTCTTGGGTTCTAGAAGAGGTGCTTGCTATTATTGTAAGAAGAAGGGACATTTTATGCGAAATTGTTCAGCCCTTAGAAAGAAGAGAGAGAAGAAAGAGAAAGCTTCAATTTTGACAGCGGTTACATCAAATGCAGATAGATGTGATAGTGATACATCATTATATTCAGATAGTATTTCACCATTAGAGACTACAAGTTGGGTGATTGATTCTAGAGCCTCTTGTCATATGACGCCAGATAGGAGTTGTTTTGTCAGTTATGAGAAGATTGATGGCGGAGCAGTTCATTTGGAGAATGACACATCTTGTCATGTTGTGGGCGTTGGTAGTGTGAGGTTTAAGATGCATGATGGTGTTATTAGGACTATCACGGATGTTCGACATGTTCCGATGCTGCAAAAGAGCGTGTTGTCAGTTGGAGCTTTGAGTAGACTTGGCATGAGGATAATAATAGATGGTGAGAATTTGAGAGTGACGAAGGGTTCCTTAGTAGTGATGAAAGGGGTGCGAGTCGATGATATTTATATGCTTCGTGGAGAGACAGTCTTGGGAGATTCATTTATTCATACTGATTCTAGTACTCCAGATTCTGCTCAGTTGTGGCACCTTCGTTTAGGTCATGTTGATGAGGAGAGCCTAGAAGTATTGAAGAAGCGTAGGTTAATTGTTGTTGATTCTCAATTAAAGCCTAGCTCTTGTGAAGATTGTTCTTTTGGAAAGAAGAAGCATGTCACATTTGATGTTGGAAGAACTAGAGCTACAGAGTTTCGAGAGTATGTTCATTCTTATGTGTGGGAACCCACCCCAATTGCATCTTTAGGTGGAGCCAGTTTCTTCGTTATATTTGTGGATGATTTCTCGCGTATGGTTTGGGTCTATTTCATGAAGACTAGATCCGAAATATTCGCCTAATTTCGAAGGTGGAAGATCTTAGTTGAAAGAAAGTTAGGAAAGCGACTGCAAGTTCTTAGAGTTGGCAATAGTAGTGAATTTGTGTCACAAGAATTCGCTAACTATTGTGCGTACGAGCATGTATTTAGAGATTTTTCTACGAAGTCACATTCTTTTGAAGTGGCAGAGAGCATGTGTTGGATATTATGGGAAAGAGCTATGAGCTTGAGACTGACTACGGGTCTAAAAAGGGATTTTGGGCAGAAGCAATATCTATGGCGGTATTTCTCATCAACCGTACACCTTCTATTGCCATAGATATGAAGATCCCAGAAGAAGTATGGAAAAGAGAGCCTGTTGATTATTCATTCCTTAAAGTGTTTGGTTGTTCAGCTTATTTAGAAGATGAGAGACATGATAAGCTAAAGCCTAGAGGAAGCAAGTACATTTTGTTGGGCTATGGAGAAGGAATGAAGTATAGGTTGTGGTGCAAAACAACTAAGAGAATTGTTACTAGTAGGAAGGCGATATTTGATGAGAGGTCTTTATTGAAGGTGGAGCCTCAATCAAGTGATGACGTTAGGAGGACACAAAATTTCCAAACATGTTTGGTGTCATCGGATTGTTTCCATATTCAGAGAGAAAGTGGTATTTCCGATGGTACCATGGTTGATGAGAAGATTTAGAGGTTCAGACTCTAGGTGGAGCTCAGTCGCAGTTAAGGCCTTTTAGTTCAGTTGGCCTTATTGGTAAGCATATTTGTAATGATGATTATTCATCTTATGCTTTGAATGTTGCGTAGTTTGGTGTTGAGTTTGATAAGGTAGACCTGGTGAAATCGAGTAAAATTATTGAGAAGGAGATTAGAGTAGATAATATTGAGTATGTCCTCACTTAATTTGAAATGGAGAAGGCAAAGCATCTTGTTGGATCTCCGTTGGTCTCTCGAAGCAAAAATTATACATGTTTATCTCCTACATCAGATATATTGAAGAGTTTTGATATTCGCTCATATGCATCATGTTTGTTGATGTGCATATTATCTTTCTTATGCTTGGGAAAGATTTGGAAGCTCTGTTTGGGTAATATGGCCCAAAGTAGTTCACATTGAGCTTGAAGGTGTAGATCTAACAATTTGTTGAGATGAGATGATGAAGAAAGACTATCATATTTGAATCAAGGTGGAGTGTTGAAATTGATGATTCAAATATTTGTGGAGAAGAAAAGATTGATTGTCAATCAAGTAATTAGCTTTATATGGAATAACTTGGGTGTCAAGTTTACTTGGAAGTCATGAAAAATTGGGCAAGAAGTATACTTGGAGGTCAAGAAAACTTAGGCATGAAATATACTTGGAGGTCAAGGAAACTTGGGCATGAAATATACTTGGAGGTCAAGAAAACTTGGGTGCCAAGTTTACTTGGAGGACAAGAAAACTTGGGTGCCAAGTTCATTTGGAGGTCAAAAAATCCCTCTATATAAATAGAGAGGCTTGCTCATCTTTTGAAGAACATGCCAATAGTGCTCTCTTCTTCATATCCTCAATAAGATCCCTATTTCTGTATAAATTAAAGGGTGAGAAATATATTGAGTGTTTTTGTATTCCTCTCTTATGTACTCATTTCTTCAGTGAAATAAAGAATAGTTGTTGGGTCCGTGGACGTAGGCATAGCCGAACCATGTTAAATCTTTGTGTCTTCTTATTCTCTTATATTTTTGTTCTTTTGTTTGGTGATTATTTTTATTGAGTTAGTGGTTGATAACTAATCGACAAGCTAAATCTTGTATTTTGTATTGCTTCCGCATTTGTTCAATTTTTGCACAACAGATAGAACTCTACTTCTTATTGGGGTTGAGCGACCGCTTGTTTATATGATTGTTGAACATGTGGTACGTGAGCTTCATGTGTAAGGTTTACATTCCCTTGTTCATGCGATGGTTCATCCTGGGTCTTATTTGGTTTAGAAACTGGAATCCGTCTTCGAGCTACTGAAGTCTCATCTGTTCGTATGCATGTTCATCAGAGTCAGTATCTGATGGCCACGAAGGCATTTTGAATGAGTGATAAAAGGAGGAGGTAATACAATAATGGGAACAAGTTTGTTTGGGTGAGGAAAGTTGTAAGTAATATGACAAAATTATATAGCTGCGCAGTACAAATAATTAAAAGAAAAAATGATGTAATCAGTTATTGTTTCGCCTGACATAAAGTGTACGGAATCTGCTTTTCGTACTGCCATGATGAGGCAAGTCACGGGTTCCACTATGCTTTTCGAACCCTGTTTCTAACTCATCTGTGTATTCAAATGTTTAAATAGTTTATACTTCATCCCTCGGCCATAGCTTCAAATTGTGCGTTCTAGATCAACCACGATATTAAGGTGAGAAAATATTACACTTTTTTCTTCTGCATGTTTAAATACTTCTTTGTGTACATAATACGTTTCTTGTTTCTGTGTAGCTTAAATGAACGATTGGGTAATCATAGATCAAATGTTTGATGAGTATGAACGGAACAAGGAGGAGGAGAAAGAGGGTGGATTCGTTTCGAATACACAAGTAGAAGAGGCAGAAGAACCAGTTCAAAATGAAATTGTTCGTGGTACTCAAGAAGTAGTTGAAGTTCAAAAACCAAAAGCACGTCCATGCAAAAACTTAAGAAAACAAATGGTTAACCGTAATCATCACAACCAAAGTAATGCCAACTCCAGTGCTACTGCAACAGAATTCTCTCTTAAGGACTTACTTATACTCGTGAAATCCTATATCGAAGTTGATAAAAGAGAGATTGAACTCGAGTTTCATGTTTCTAGTCAGATATGATTGGTAGTTAGATTGAACTCGAATTTCATGTTTCTATTCAGATGGTATATCGAAGTGTTCACCTCCGCAGAAGACTACAAGTGGATTTGATCAATCATATCTGGAACTTTTGTGGCAATCAATAAACTAGCTAGTTATCTTTGTTTTTTCTATTCTACTGTATTTCGTTCAATTATGTATTGGGAATTCCTTGTTTATGTCAGTTTTATTTTAAAATTTGAATTGCACTTTTAAGTTGTTTGAATTTGATGTGAAACGGTAATTTGTTCAGTACTCAAAGCAAATACAGGTATCAAATCCAACTTTGATTGTTGTGGCAGTATAGCAAAGTGGAACAAAAACGTAATCAAACTGGATAGTTGTGCAACAGACGCCCCGCCTTGGGGCATCTGTTGAACAAACGCCTCAAACCAGACGCCTGTTTTTTGTAATCAAAATCGCTGAATTTTGAACTAATTCATAATTCTATACTCTGTTGGAGGCATGTTTGAATGCAATTCTTTCAAAAACGAAATGATTAACCATTGTTGGAGATGCTCAAAAGGGTCAAATCTCAAAGCACCAAACGTTAAGCTAGCGCCTAATTTAAAACTCCATTTTTTTCTTTCGATTTCCTAGCCTCCGTAAGCGTTAAACAAACATCCAATTCATCGCTTCTGGACATCACTGCAAATGAAATGAGGATCCGCGATTCGAGATTACTTGATTGTTTCCCACGGTGATGTCGCTCACTTTCCAGCCTCTCTCGGTTTGACCATCGCTGCAAATGGATTAAGGATTTACGCTTCGAGATTAAATGACTGTTTGCAATACAAAGAAGAATGCAACGTCAAAATTCGAAATAAGTTCATGTAAAAAGAGGTTTAGGGGGTTGGCCTCAATCTTTAAGCTCCAAAAAGCAGTAGATTATGGTTGGGTAATGTACTAATCTGGTATCAATTTATTTTCCGCATACCTTATATTGTTTCTTTTCTTCTTGGTTTTGTAATGTAGTTTTCGATTTCAATCCCATTTCTTTTATAATCTTTGTTTAAGAAACATCAATCCATAGTCCACTCAACAAGTCATGGAATATGTTGGGTGTAAATGTCTTGCAGATTGTTTGTAATATGGGTGTATAATGTATTAATGTTACGATGGAGGAGAAGTATTTGTTGAATTGTGTCAATAAGTTAGTTCCGCCAATTGTCTAAAATAGGAAACCTGAATTATTAAACATTCAACATTTTGAAGCATCAGGAAATAAGCATTAACATAATAGTTAATTTGGCTTTGTTTATTACATTTTGATCAAGGCTACATATATAACGAACTAGCTTCCATCCATCCAAGTGTATAATGTGTATATACCTTGCAGATTGTTTGTAGTATGCGTGTATAATGTGTTTGTTCTACGATGGAGGAGAAGTATTTGTTGAATTGTTTCAATTAGTTAGTTCCTCTAATTAGGCTGATCATAGTTTAGGTACTTTGTGTATCAGGTGACGCTGCATCTAAGGCCGTCGTATGACATTAATTAGCGTTTCAAAATTCAACCAGCAACTGTAATTGGTCCGATCTGTACAATGGAAGTAACCAAGTCCCATGATTTATTCAAATAACTAATACTTCAGAGCTTGTTAAAAATGCAATTACCAGCTAGAGTAAAAAGCGAATCAACCATTCCTAAGTGCTATGCATTCTTCTTCTTGAAAGATGCAACTCATTCATCATTTTTTAAGTTTGTCTAAAATATCAAACCAGAATTATTAATGCAGCCAGTCGTAGATATCAAACATTCAACATCTCATTCGTGTGGAGCATCAGGGAGTAAGCACTAGCATAATAATTAATTTGGCTTCGTTTATTCTTATTTTATCAAGGGTACATATATAACAAACTGCCATCCATCCATCCAAGCGCGAAATGGTGGTGGTATAATAAAGAATGAAATAATACAAATAATAAAATAATTACTGGAATAAAAAAAAATTGAAGGTATATATGTCAGCCATGAGGAAGGATGATCAGTAGAATTGGTCCATGCTTCCTTTTGGTGAATTAATGTGCTGATAAACGAATGAAAGAATTATATGTAGTGTTCAAATGCTCCTTTGTGCATATACAAGAGGCTTCAACTTCTCCATCATTTGATCGAAATCGTCATCTGTCTTGATTAAACTCAAGCGTGTGTAACGACTATAGGCTTCAAAAAGCACTCCGCTTTGAGTTTTGATTTGAGCACTCCTAAGTAGAGCTTCACAATCCGTGTCTTGCTCCCATTCACACTTTAACCATCCGAATGCTGCAATGTAAAGTATAAGCATAAGCATACATATGCAGTTGCAACTTGAATATTTAAATAAACAAAGATGAGGATAGAAAATAGGGTGTACATGGTGAGGGATCTCTAACTTTTCCGAAGTAGTTGCAATACTGCTGGGAGAGGTTTTGAAGGGAGAATCGGTCGGAAGATGCAACTAGCTTGGTAAGTTCAGCCCATCTTTTAGACAATGTTTGATAGCCGAACTGGTTGATGTCGGCGGTTGTTTCCCGTTTCGTTTTCATTTGCAACAAGATCTCTTTTATTAGTTTCAATGTTCGAAGTTGCGTATCGTGGGAAGTTCCTTCCGTGTTTTCGGTCATGTACTCCATTACCTTGTCGTACACTTTCACGTCCTTTATGAGCGCCCATCTGAACAACGTAGTGATTTGTGTTAGGATCGATATATGATACCTACCATTGATTAATGCTAAGCTATTAAGAATAAAGGGAAAATAAGAATGAATGAGTGGCATACCCGAATCTGCTACCGGAGTGTCCAGTGAATTTGGACATGGAAAACAACATGATATCTTCGTCAGCGGGTTGTGCAATTGGGGTATAATGTGGCCAATAGTAGACGTGGTCATGGATGGTTAGGGAGCCATTGATAATGGAATGGTGGAATCGGCCTTCGGGATTATTTGGGGAAGTCACCAATTCTATGATGTTTTGAGGAGAGGCGGTATTTACGTAGTCGGATGCGTTGCCTTTCCATTCGTAACCGGTAAAACGAAAGAACTTCGTTTGTTTTCTAAACACAGGGTAGTAGGGGACAGCGGCGACAACTTTAGCCTGTTGCACGTCGATATCGTTTGGGGAAAGTGCGATAACTAGACCGTTGAGAAGTTGAGTGACGCCGGTACCGAAGACGATGTACTTGTCATCGGCTTTGGCGTTGCCGACGACATGATGTAAAAGCCTGACGTGTTTTTCAAGCTCGGCGTTGATGATATTACCGGAAGATGGTTGAAAGAAGTAGCTCATTCTATGCCAGGGGGATATTAAAAGTGCGGCGTTTGATTCGTGTTGCATCCAATATTTTTCGAGGAACAGAGCATCGCCACTGACAACATCAGCGGAGCAGTTAGGGAGCAACGCAGAGCAATGTGGACCGGTGTAGCAGGTGTTGCACTCGCACATGGGAGCTCCGTCAACGAGGATTCCATCCAGGTAAGCTCTGCCATGCGTGGAGCACTCTATTGCGGCCACTGCCTCTGCCTCCTTTACTGCCTTTGCAGTCCAGCTGGAGCTGGAGCCTGGCTTCATCATTAGCGGGTAACCCATCATGCTTACTAGTATGGATATGATGAAAAGCAATATGAGTAGCCATGGCTTTTCATTTTTATTTGCTTGGTACTCCATCACTTTCCTTTTCTTTCTTCCTTGATGAATTCAATTAATTTATTATCCTGTCGAGATGGAAGAACTAATGAATGTTTTGCTTTGTAACTTGGTTGTATATATATGTGATATTTGGTAAATAGAGAGGGGGCTTATGCCTCACATATATAGCATAGCATCAAGCATGGCTGCTCTGCCTCTGCTTGGCATGTATATTCAAAGGTTAACATGCATACCAACCAACAATCAACGCAGATGCATGCATATATGTTTACACGTTTTTGATTATTATATAAAAACTTTCAATATTGCTTGTTATTTGACCATGCATGATCATTAATTGACCATCTTTCAAATTAAATCAAAGAATTTGGTCTCAATCAACCATCTATATGTATACGTCGTCTCCCTGATTTGAAGTCTCCTTCAATTCAAGATTTTGATCCAGTCCCAATTGTTTGACCTCACCACCTCGCATGCCGTATGTATATTTTATATATTTGTATTTATTTGTAGGTCAGGCCGTCAGTATACCATATGGTACTTGTTCTTTAATTATCATCTGGCCTCCTTATTTCGGTTAATTTGTTTTTTTCAGTTAATGCGTCCATATATGTATGCATGTATTTATGTCCACATGCTTTTATTCTGTAATATATGATGTGCATATTTAACTTGTAATTAAGCATATGACATATATGAGCCTGATATATGTATATAATGTTCAAATTAATTCCCTGATCATTAATTAAGCTTAATTAATTGATTCTAAACTAACTCTATTTTTGTTATGGATCCATTATTTGCAGATGTCTTTAATTGGAGACCTACATGCTGTCTTGAAAGTTAAAACTGGGCGAGCATCTTATATATCCATCTACATATAATAAACCACCCTGTTGCCTGCTTCGTTTGTGTTGAGCCTACCTAACTGCCTGATGCCTTAATTATTTGCTTGCTGCAGGGATATATGTTTTATATATACCATGCTTTAACCTCCATTTTCAACTATGTAATACGTGCCTTATTTGGAATCCTACTCCTCTTGACTGAACGCTTTTACTTCCTTCAGTACCATATATATATCCTCCTATTGTATGTATTGTTTATTTTCTTTCCATATTCTTGTTTCGCAATGAAACATTTGAAACAAGAACTGTAATTATAATTGACACTAAACATTGGAATGAGAAATACAAATTTTATTTGGGAATTTTATTTGCATCCACCTTATTTGTAAGTTAATCCACCCTAATTTATAGGATACTACCTACTTTTGTGGGTGTTTTTTTTTAATTTAAAATTTTGATTAATTAATCCACACAAGCTACTTTTATCGATTTCTTCTTCCTTGTTTCTCTTTCTTCATTTTTCTAACTCTAAAATAGGTATGAATAAGAAACCAAAAACAAATATTGCCAATTACAATACCACTGAAAGCAGCTCTGACTGAAAACTTAAAAAGATGCAGGTTAAAAGGAACCATTTCCCTAATGTTGATATTATATTTTACGTCATACTACTATTCACAGTGATATATTTCAAACATGTTTCTGCTGCAAAACGATAAGTATACAATTTTGTTATTAAATTTCTTAAATTCAGATGTGAATCTCCTCTGTTAATTAACTGAGCCACTAAACATTGTTTAAAACTACTGCTGCACGGTGAGCACTGAGTTGTCTTAGGAAATCATCATATACAAATGGAACTGTAGAAGGTGTTTGCTGTGTTTTGATTTTAATTTACTGTGCATCTGTTGAATCCGTTCTGTTTTTGGCATTTGCTGCATTTTCATTGAACAGTAGTTTCATGCAGTTTTAGAGTAGTTGGAATGTTGCTTGCTGACTTAAGCTTTGTGTGTGGGCAATACTAACATTTTTATTAATGTGTACAAACATATTAATATAAAGTGAGGGAGTGGTTGCTCTTCAAATTAATACCTCCAAGTTTAAAAGAATTTTTAATCAGGTCATAAAATCTTTAAGGGAGATCAATCATTGAGCAGGGTGTTGTCATCTCTTAGACTTTTCAAAACAAATCAACTCACCGGTGTTACTAGTCAACCAGAGCGTTTAAAAGATTGCAAGAGGAGGGTATACAAGATAACTTTGCACATACTGTTATGGACATAACATGCTCACGTATTGCATCAATCAAGAAACTCCAATTAATAATTATAAACAATTTTCCATTAATAACACAAGGTTTGGCTTCTGAAATCGTTATATGCTCCTTGTCTTCTCTAAAGTTAAAAAAAAAATACATATCCTTATTGAAGTGGACTTTTAACAAACCTTTGAGTTTCCAATGATCAGAAGGAGGCATAAGAATTTCATCTGCATTTTCAAAAGCGATTTTAACACATTTAGACATGCACCTTCAAATATTCTTTGGTCTGTTAAAAAAAAGGAAGTCCATTTCTTCGACAAGGATCCTTGCTTACATCAATAAGAAATTGTTAGCCAAATGGGGAAAATTAACATTAGAGGGATGCACAGTAGCAGATTCATTTTTTGCTCTAGCGGGATGTTTGGACCAGGAATGCATACAAAATATGTGTTTGTTCAAGCTGACAAGAAATACATATAAACTTGTTTGATATGGCCTGATAAGGGCATATGTTGTTCAAGAACTTATTAACACGTATAACTTTATGAAAAATGATGTTAAAACCTAAATTCAGAAGCTACTAAGCTGTGAGGTCGGTAGCTTAAGCCGAAGGGGAAGGTGATATAAGTACTCAATATAATGATAATGTATGTACGAATCTTGATACAAAAAAGCAGGAAAAATGCAGTGGCAGGTGTATGACTGGTGATGATTCTTGGTTCATGCAATGGTGATGCTATTTTGATTTAATTAATACAAAAATAAGATGCTAAATTATCCTATAGTGAGCAGTTTGTCATATTCGTCATATTCAGTAATCACTGATCCAAAAGAGACAAACATATAGGCTTTGCAATCATTATTTCAGACGGGTTAAAATGTTTTGATTGAGTTCTTACAGAGTTACTTAGAAAATATTGCTTATTAGTTAGTTAATCCACCGTGGATTAACTTACAAATAGATTGGTGGATTAACTTAATAAAGTAACTACGTGGATGAACTAATAATTTAGTGGATATAAATAAAAATTTCCATTTTATTTTCAGCATGTATTTCACATATAGAAAACTGTTTTCTATGGTATTTATTTCTTTTAAGTTGAAGATATTTAATAACCAACTCTTCCCTGTAATTTAACCATTGTATATTAAACTAGTATTACCGCACAACGGTGGGAAAAACCGACCGTTAAGTCATATAATACTTTAAAAAAAAAACATTTATTCATTTTTTCTTCTAGTTATGAATTTTTATGAAAAATTAACTACATTATTTGAAAAAAAAAAATGAAAATATTTAGAAAAGTGTAATTCAAACTACACTAAGGTTTAAACATATAAACTTGTTAGGAACTGCTACCATTGTATTGATATAAATCACACCCCTTTAATTATATACAACAAAACTTAGTTTATACCTTAAAGTCAAAAACATTACCACTTTATAAGAACTTAATAAGAACAAGTAGAATAGATAAACTAATAAAATAATGAAGTGATATAAAAATAAAATGGATTACCACGTAAATGCAGCTCAAAACTAATTCCTAATTCTACAAAAATAAAATTCTACACTCAACTCAATACCAATTTGGATGACAGGTATAACCGTAATGGCACAAAACATGTACTTGATAACATATCTATATTCCTTAAAAGAAGGCTAAAAGGAATTAATGTAAGACCTGTAGTAGCCCGTGCGAGACCAAATTCAAAATTACATACATACATACATACATATATATATATATATATATATATATATATATATATATATGTATGTATGTATGTATGTATGTATATATATAAAATCTGAGTAGCACCTTTAGAGACGTGAACCAATTAGCTACCTTTTGATGGTACTCTCCATGGTTTGGAATACATCACTGTAATATGATAAAACTTAAACTATACACTCATTCAGTCAATAAAATGAATGACTGGCAAAGAACAACTATATCAGAGACAATTGCAGTAGGTTAGCTAAGGGAAGACAACAGTGTTGTACTTATTAGAATTATTGTGATATTAGAATTATTGTGATATTAGAAGTCTATACAAAATTCAGATATAGTATTTTTTGCGTTGAATTCTTTCTTCTCTTAACCCATCATGAAAATTGCTTACTGCATAGGAGAAGAGAAACTAAACATTATTTAACATGTCTGTTACACTCTTAACATATGTCTGTGTAAGGACCTATGTACACCGGCTATATTTATAAAGTTTGTTTCAAATTAACACTTGAAAAGTAATAGTAGTTGAGTAAATAGGACACGTCTATTTTCACATCACAACTTCTATAATAAGAAATTAAGCAGTTGGATATCGAAATGAAAGCCATTCAAAATATCAATAAACCCTGTACTTTCTTAACTCACACAGATAAAACTCCACTGACAAAAATAAAACAACATCTATCTTTCTGTACATTTAATGTATTTCATATGATCAAGCCAATTACTAACCAAACTATCAATAAGTGGATTTTTAATAAATAAATAAGTGCATAATATATATCAAACCAAATATTGTCATTAGCCCCACTAAGCACATTAAAAATTGGACATGAGTAGCCGCTGATTTAGGGGAAGAGATTGCAACCATATATTTGAAAATGAAGAGTGGGGGAAACGGAAAAGAGCAATGGGCTCTAAATGCTGTATTTTTTGGGAAGAAGGGTGTGATGGTTTGATTTCTTACAATAATGACTTATAAACAAATTTTCCTTCAATAGATTAGTGGAGGGAAGAAAATTTTGAGTATAATAAAGAGAAATTAATAGAGAGAAGTAATATATAGCCAAGAAGAAATCAAACAGACACATAAATGGCCTTAATATATGGCATATATAATAAAATGACTACCGACGAAGATGGATATTTTAAAGAAATGGTAGGATTTTAATTTTAAATGAAAAGGAAATGTGAAAAGAAAAGATGAGAAATTAGTGTAAAATTTCTTGAAGTGAAAGAGGATGATTATATGATTTCAAGCTAAATGAGTGAAGAATGCAAAAGCTAAATGAGGATGATTATATGATTTCAAGCTAAATGAGAATGAAGAATACAAAAGCTAAATGAGAATGATGAATACATGTTTAGATCAAGAATTAAAGTGATTAGTTGTCCCATTATCTTAGCAGAAAGGAATATTTCCTTTGCACTAGCGACACAACAATCTCTTCTGCAATGCTTAATGCTGATCTTCTTAATTTTAACAACTAAAATAATCTTTTCAATATGAGAGAGCAGCATACTTGAAGTAAACCTTAAGTTTGACAACAACTCTACTGTAGTATGTTCCTGAGGCCATCTTCCACCATAATGCCAACTAAACCTTAAGTCTGGAAACACTTTACTGATCCATTTCCTTTCTCCAATCCATCTATCTGACCGCTTCATTGACCAGATTAAAACTGTAGTCCAAACTCTTTCCAAATCCATGAACCCCCAGACATAATTAAATTCTAAGTAATCGCTATCACACATTTAACATTGAAAAGATGTATTTCAGTTCGTTGTCGCATACAAAACGATATACTACATAACAATTCACTGGGAAGTCTTACCCAAACAAGATGTATTTCAATTCCAGAAACATACATCTTTTTTTCCTCATGCTATCAGTTGCTTACATCTCATGGTTTCAACATAGGTTCTTACTCAGTTGGGCAAGATTTTTTTTCAATGGAGTATGACATGGAAATCGAATGAATAGTTATCTAACTAACAAATGATTTTTGCAGTCATGAATACAAGGATGAAATTTGGGTTATCTTCCCAAAATAGTCAATCTTCCCAATATCTACCTGATACTAACTGTGTGCACTTTGTAAATTAATTAGACTATATCACTTATAACAGAATTGTATCATATGCTGGGAGGAATGCATTTACAAACAAAAACCAGAACTGTAGAAAAGAGGATAAAAAACATGCTAGAAACAATTACCGATTCGTTTGAATAACGTCAGTGGCCGTCTAGCAGATTCGTTTGAAGAAATCGGCTTTCAGTCTCTAAACTTCAATTCAAACCCGATAACCTCGAATCAAAATCGATAACCTCAGATAGCCCAAGCTACGTCTTTCAATAAAAAGAAAAGAAGAAAGAGGAAATAAAATCTGAATCCAAAGATTTTGCTACCTGATGACTCGACTTTTTTACTATCTGATGAATTGATTTTTGCTACCTGATGAACCGATAACCTCAGCTAGGGTTCAAATCTGGATCCAAAGATTTTGCTACCTGATGACTCGATTTTTTTTAAAAAAAATATATGAATTAGTCGTCACGGATGGGAAGAAACAGGAACATTTGAGGAGGAATCAAGGAGAAATCAGCGAGACGAGAAGACATGCGGTTCCGCCGGTAATCGCTGCTTTTCATTTGAGGAGGATTTCAGATTTGAGGAAGAAATAAGTCGCAGGAAATAGAAGAAAAAGAAGGAAATCGCCGAAAGGAAAGTCGGAGTTGCACCAAAAATTACGCCGAAATTCATTTGCTCACACATTTTGTTTTTCACTCTTACAGCAGTGAAACCTTTCCTAAGAGTCGGTTTGATAAATAAACGACATTAGATGAATGGCAAATTCTATTTCAACGCAGAAATATGCTGAGTAGCCCCCCATTTTAACAAAAAAATACAAGGACGAAAATGCCCTTTTTATGTTATATTTTTTTCCAGTTTTCTGAACACCTCGTAGTCTCCTTACGTGGTTTATCAGTGTATCTCGTAGTAGCACTACGTGGTCTTTGAAAGAACCACGAAGAGCCGCTACGAGGTACACTAAGTAACCACGTAGGGCTACTACGAGGTACACTGATAAACCACGTATTCTCTCTACGTGGGAGGGTATTTTCGGATTTTTTTTTAAATTAGCGGGGGGCTACTTAGTAAAATTGGGGGTATACCAGTTTTTTCATGCTTTGGGGGGCTACTCAGCATATTGCTGGGTTGAAATAGAATTTGCCTAGATGAATAGTGGACCTCCATATTTAGTACCCTATTATTGTAATGGCGGAAATAATGGGAGTTTACCATATAACACTTATTGATTGCATCAAAATATGAAAATTGTTTTCGTAAAACATACAATATGTTATCTGTGAAATAATGAATGCTTTTTGTTATTGGTTGAAAAATGGACATGGTTTGAATTCGATATGTATATCATGATACATGTTATGAAATATAACTATAATATAGTATTTGTTTTAATAACAAAAGTGATGCAACTCAATATCTATTGGGGAAATTACTTAATTTTTTTAAAGTTGTACATAATTTCAAGCTAAATTTATGTTATTTGTTTAGCTAAGTTGGTAAAAAGGATAATTATTATTAAAATAATATGAGCTGATTGTAACATACCATTTACGATTTCAGTTTATTTAGATCTTATTACTTCTGTATGTGTTGTTTTGGTTAGTGCCATCCCATTTTAATTTTAAGTTAACTAATTTTCTCATTCCATATTTTCATTCGTTGCCAAAGAAAAATCATGGACATGACCATAGAACCCACATAAAAATCATCGGCCTGACTATTGAATTTAGCATTGTTCACTCATATTTTGATAGTTGAAATATGTTTGAAGTATGTTGGTACTTATGCTAAATATTAGTTTTCTCTATATAGGGCTACGTGAATAAAAGTTCTTAATTAATAATTACTACCATAAAACGGAAAATAATTACTATCCAAGCTTTAAATACAAATTTATTACCTGCTTTTTTATGACTTGAGAATATAGTGAAAACAAATTAATTTGAAAACATTGTCATGCAACCATGTCACTATGCCCTTTCTTCTTTTTCATTGCTAAATATTTAATCAAGAAAATAAAAAATTAGTAGATATGTGGAAAACTGGAAGGTCCTATCATTTTGGATAACTTATTACTATTTTCAATTAGCAGCATGCATTATTCTCTGTCACGATCAGAAATTTTGTATTGCACAAAAACATGATAGACAAGATTTTTTTTTTTTTTTTTTTTTTTTTTTTGAAGATTTTTTTCCCATACTAAAAAATAGACGCGTAATCTAAGAAATAAGCATGTATAATCTCTTAATAACACGTGCATGCATTATTCTCTGTCACCCTATTGCAAGAGTATTTTGTGAAGTTGCATATGTTTGCAGCATATTTTGATGATACTATAAATAGGAGTATTTTTTGGTAAATTGAGAAGTTCTTGGGATCAACGCTTAATCTATGATGTTTGTGTATCTGATATCATTTTTTGTTCAATGCAATACAAAGATACAATTTGGATATTATTAAAAATAAATATTGTGCAGTTATGGTCCACTGTTCTGGCGGAAATAACATTTCTTCTTAATCAAATAATTTTTACTATTGCTACGCAAAAAAAAAAAAAAAAAAAAAAAAAAAAAAAAAGTTTACTCTTCGATGTTTGGTATTTTATTCGCAAAACAGTTTTGTTCTCTGTCTATGTTGATCATTTCTATCCAAAATCGATACCTTTATATGATTGTTTGATGTGCATTCTCTATGAATTGGTTATTTAACAGCTTTGAATAATTTGGCTTATTTAAAGTCCAAAACTAGCGGATTAGTTATTAATTTGGGGACTTCAAATCCAAAGCATCATACTTCAAAAGATCCAAATACGAAACATCAAGCATCCGCGGAAGGCATTAGATTTAATATTACACAAGGACTGTATTAAATTTAATGGTGGAAAAAGATGGGACCCTAAAAAGGAATAATGAAGATAATATGGAAATGTGCATGGGAAGTATGGGCTTCAAAGCAAGTCAGCAAGAAAGGGGGAAAGGTTTACAGTAAAGTGGAATGAATCATGTAAATGGAAAGTGAAAACAACGTGATAGTGCATGTGTGATAAATACAAACGAAAACTTACTGGTAAAAGTAGCATAGATCAACGCAAAGAAAAGGCTACTGCACTAAGATCTATACAATTAGATTCGTTTTTATAAAATTAGAATCGTAGATTATGAACTATGCTTGAGGGTTAATGGTTTTATCCTAATTTGTTGTTTATTTGTACTGTTTGTTGTGGATTTTAACATTTGGGTGACTAATTGTTTAACTGTGTCATATTGTTTAATTGTTTAACCTTGCCATTAATGAATGCAGGTTTTATTTCATAATGCATATTATTTGCAAATTTTACGTCAACAACATAAAAGGCAAAGAATATTAGAATATGTATGTTGCAGCTTCTTAATATCTTCTGTTTGGCAAATATATTATTTGGAAACATCAAGTCTGGGCAACAATTTACTGTGCAAGCTAAAGTAGCAAAATGTTATTATGATAAATGCTAAGCAACTACAAATTATTATGGTCTCTTAGGTTATGAATACTTAGCTAGATTGCATAAACAAACAAGTATAGCAACCTATAAGCATTAACATTAAGTTTTTATTTTTATCACCTTCGCGAATTTCAGCATGGGATCATATATTATGTACGCGCACAAAGATTTATGTCCCTTCACAAGGGGCACAGTACAAGCATCGCTAGAAAAGGATAGAAAAAGTGACCCTCTATTCCTTCATATCAAAGTTTTAGGAAATAAGGAAGTAACTGGAAATTTGTTCATGCTTATTTTTGAGGTTAAATTGACAAATTTATGATGTAACTCGAAAATTAGTCATATGGATCAACTAGCTATAACGGAAAATCCACGTATCAGTGTAACATTCAGCAATGAAGCAACTAAAAGATATGGAAGCAAAAATACAAAAATCCCAAATAAAACGTACTGTTTGGCTCTGTATGATATGATGCACCATTCATTTATAATAAGTATAACATCTCTATGTATTTGATGGGTAGAGTGTTAAACATTTTACATTTTTTAATGGGTATATGCTACTATTATATATGTTATCCATTGCATGTCCCCATTCACTATTGCTTTATTTGTAAATATCTATTTAGTTGTTACTATATTGATTGCTCATGTATGGAAAACTATCAATAACTGAAATATTAACCATTGCTATAAATTTAGCAAGTTCATTTGCATACCTTTAGTACTACAATAATGGCCACTGACTCATTTTCCGAGGTTATACTATCTACGGATCATCTATGCATATGACTAAAATTTTACAATCCATAAATTAACTTTCGATTATCTTTGCACACGTCCAACGGACGTGCCTAACGTACTGGTTTGTATAATTTGCAAACTATTTAGGCACAAAACATGCGACTGCAAATATAATTGAAAAGCATGGAACTAGTAGAGGAGAAGGTTGAGCATAACGAGATCATAAATCACTGTAGAAAGGTGATAGGAGATGGTAAGCCTTGGCAGAAAGTCAATAACATTTAAAAGAGAGGACCTGGTAACAGAAAGGAAAAGATTAATGAACAACCAAAGAAAAATATGGAGATAACGGATGACAAACGTGATGAGTTAAATGCCGATGAAGTTTTAATGTTTGATGCAGTAAAATGAGGTACATGTAATATTGAACACGAAAACAGTGCAAAATAATGAAGAATGTGAGCTAAAGGTTGGTGATGAAACAAAGGAAAAGAGGCGGATGTAGTAGAGGTCCAAACAAGCAACAAATTTCAGCTACTTGATCATGAAGAGCACCTGCACAGAAATGAAACAATAGAGCTTAGGAAATAAAGCAAGTGCACTTGATCTGAGTTATCATTTATGGAACTGAATAAAAAAGAGTGTCAAAGGAAGTTAGAGTTGGGCCAATCAACATGCGAACTGCTAAAGTATACAACAGGCATGCTCATGAAAATAAACTGCCTCAAAAACATGCTGATAGTCATGCCAAATCAAAAGTTTGCCAACTGAACAAACACAAATGGCTTCAGCCAATCTCGCCTACAACATAATATCCGACCGACCAGACCATAGCCAAAACCAAGAACCAAAAAATCAAAATGCCAAACATGCATAGGAATATGCACAAGCTTCTTCTAACCCGCTACTCCAAACTTCAGATCACAGCACGGTCAGTTTGGTCTCTTTATCCACTGGCACTGACCCTACCCGTCCACATACTCTTGATCCTAATGTCGAGCCTAAAATCACTGAGACCTAATCCTCTGTACCCAAAAAATTTTGTCTCTCTGTACCCAACCAGTGAGGATACCTGATTTTCACCTTTTTGCAATTAAAACAAAGAAGAAATGGCGGTTTAATTGCAAAAATGAGAAATTCAAGGGGTGGTGATTGGTTGGGGATAGAGGGACAGAGAATTCTGGGTTTAATTTCAAAATCACTTCAGTTGCCAGCAAAGACAATGTTCACCCAAATGCCTGTAATGCCATGATTTATTCATCCACAGTCCCAACTGCCGCTGGCAGTGACCTACCCTCAAATTGCTCCACTCAATACCCAGCTGAACCTAACCTTTTCACTAATTTTTCCTAATAACCTTTTGCATGGATGGAACTACCCTTTTCCAATAGAATAATTATTCAGCTGCCATAACAACAATTTGTTGGGTACAACAATGTGTTGTATGATTTTTGTTTGATGATAACAAACATATGATATTATTATTTAAGTGTGTTTGTAGTTGTACTATTTTAATTTTCATTTCATAGGAATAAATATTTATTGAATAATATATTAGTGTACACAATTGTATATTCACACGGTTTATTTATTCAAATAAATATTTTATTTCAATATTTAAAATAGTACAACATTCAGACTCCACTATGTTATATTCACAGATATTACTTCACATGACATTGTACTCGTAAATAAATTGAATACGATAGATAAATTTGTTTGAACACAATAAAACAATATTTTATTTCAATCAAATTTGTTTATTACAAATAACAGTACAATTTTTTTGACGTCTACAATCGATTACATATACACATTCATTTACTGACACACACAGACATTGTCTTCTATCTTCTTGCCTTCACAGCACTTCACAATCCGTCCTGTCATCATCTGCATACCTGTCACAAACACAAAAACACACACGCAGTAAACTGGAACAAAAATAAATACAAGCAAATAAAAATTTATTTTTAAATTTTATTTGCCTCAAAATTACGGTGCGTTTCTCATCATTTTTCTGAGTTGGTCTGATATACAAAGACAGGAAAATTATTCTGATGGCTGCATATGCACACGTGTATAAATATACACATGTGCACTGTCTCGCCAATCAAAATACAGCAACGTGCAACTGAGGAGTAGCCACGTGGACCACCTTGCCTCAGTGCAACAATAACCAATATGGTCGAAGCAACACAAAAACATCAATAAATACAAGTCAATCATGGTCGAGCAAGGCGCCGAGCATGTGAGCCAACATGTCAACAAGTCAACCTCAAAGTATGGTCAGATCAAGGGTGGAAGTACAAGTGCTTGTGCGAATGTACAAGAAATCAAAGCATGGTTCAACCAAAAACAACAGTTCAAGTTACAACAAGGGTGCATAAGTATATAGTGACACATAAGCATGTACACATGCAGGTGGTACATATATGCCAAATATTAGAGACAAGCCAAGTCAGCAATGCTCAAGTAACGAATGTGATGCAGCAGCATTGAAGAACTACAGGTCAAAAGTCATAGGAGCATGTACAATGGTGTTCAAGTCCTCATGGTCAAGCACTTGTCAATAAAGCCAATGATGCAATAAGTTTACACATGAATACAACAATGGTGAATAGAGCAAACACAAAACAAGTCTGTGTGGAGTATGGTCACAAATATACAAGCAAGAATGACATTGCAACAACTTTTTAACAAGATCACATGTTTAATAGCAAGTAAGCAACTCATGTTGACAAAATGTACAAATGGTCATGGACCAGCAAACAAAGATTCAGGGAAGCACAGGTCAAGTCATGGAAACACAATAGCATCGAAATGGACCTCAACGAATCACAAAAGCAATGACAATGTAATGGGACAAAGCGGTGTAGCAAGTACCCCAAATGACAATCACAGGCTCGACACTATGCATGAAAAAGAAACAAATACATTTTTTCCAGAAAACAATTTTTTCATTTATTTCAAAAATTCGAGTTGCCAAAAACAAATCACTAGAAATCAGCATAAAACAATTTTTGGCAAGAATGATTTCAAGTCAAAACAATGATGATAAATGCATGGACCAACAATATTCGAGCAAATGTTCAAGTATGGTCAAGATGAAATAGTTCAGCCCAAAAATTCAAAGACCACAACAAAATGGATACATCATGGTCAGAATAACAGTAATGTACAAGACATGATTATGTACTGTATCAGTTCTATTCAAAGGAGCATCAGTTCAAATCTGATCAATGGCAAATTCAAGTGATCATCAGTTTTTTTAACAAGATCAAGGCAGTTTAGGTTCATAAGGAAGCAGAATTTGTTTATCACCAAAAAGTCAAGAATATTTTGTTGGAAAAGTTTAAATTCAAAAAAATAAAAAACATCAACAAGAAATTAAACGATGACAAGTGTTTAAGGAAAATAGATATACAAGTTAGGACTCAATCAATGTTCCAGAAAATTTGAATTTTTCAATCTCAATCAAATCCAGAAGTCATATGTAATATAAAAACTGTATAGCCGAAGATTTCAAGCCCAATATTTCTGTATATACCAGGACCAAGTCACTATATGAAATCAGAGATAAATACGGATTCTAAATCCAATATATACATCACATCATCATCGGCTTTAACTGATCCAAGTTCAAGCAAAATTAAAGCATAAATTCAAATCTAAAATCATACCAGATTATCAACAAAGTGCTTGGATCAAATAGAAGTGCTTCAACTTGTATAAGCAACACTGGAAATTCAAGAGCATCACACGAGAGTGCGGCGGCTTCTAATCCAAGAAGAATCGAAACCCTAAATCAACAAATTCCCAAATCAATCAATGATGCAAGCCGCCAGAGATTGAAGTAAAAAAGACTCAAGCAGCAGAGAACTGAATTTCATCAACCAAGCATCTTGATTTAGGGATTTAAGAAAAAACCCTTGTTTTTTTTAAAGCCGCCATTTTTTCAAAGACAAAGGGATCGGGTCTAACAAATGATGGAGCAAAAATATACAAAGGGCCGGTCATGTTTTAAAAAGAAAAAAGGACTTAGTTTTTAATTTAAAACTAGGGTTTTTTAATTTGTTTTTAGGGGTTTTTAATGTTTGTTTTTTATTCGTCTTTAATTTCAAATTGTAATCGAATTAGAGTTTCTAGTTTATCTCTAAAACTAAGGAGACAAACTACGGGTTTGTAATTCGAGGAAATTTGGTTTCGGGGATAGAAATCAGTGCAGGGTTTTGAGGGTAGGGTTAAGAACAATTGGGAGCAAGTGCCGCGAGTTTACAGGGGATTGTAAGCATAGAGATTGTTTTAACTCCTAGTAGAAACATTGGAGAATGCAGTAGTAGGCAGGGTTTTGCCGAAGCTGGGTATATCTGTGTGTTTTTTATTTTCCGCATTTATTCTGATTATTATCTGTGTTGTTATTACTTAATTACTCTGTGAATATTTGTGATAAACCCCATTCATCCCCATCTAGGGTTAATTTAGATTCTACAAGTGGTATCAGAGCAGGTATTTTTTATTTTATTTTAACTCTAGAATCATGAATCTGTCTAATAATGCTTTTTCTGAGGGTCAGTCCATAGCTAGGCCACCAATATTTAATGGAACTGATTATGCCTATTGGAAAGCTAGAATGAAAATTTATTTGAGTTCAGTTAATTATGATGTGTGGGATTTGAAACGGGTTATAGATCTCCCACTGTTATTATTAATGGTGTTGAAATTCCTAAATCAAAAGACAGGTGGGATGCTAATGATAAAAAATTATTTTCAACTAATGCCAAAGTGTTGAATGCTTTAATCTGTGCTCTTGATAAAACTGAATTTAATCGAATCTCTAATTGTGAGACTGTGCAGGAAATATGGCATAAGTTGGAGGTCACAGACGAAGGAACATCTCAAGTGAAGGAATCTCGTCTCGCTCAACTCAGCAACGTATATGAAAATTTCTCTATGCAAAGAGACGAAGATATAAAAGAAATGTATGGATGCTTCTCGTCACTAGTCTACAATGGAAAAGCTCTTGGCAAAACTTATACCGAAGTGGAATTGATCAGAAAAATATTGAGAGTTGTAACGTCCCAGATTTTTGAACGTTAATTACGAACAGTAAAATCTGTTTAAATATCGTTTTGGCGATATTAATGGATTATATACCGATATTATTTAAGCATTTGAAATAGTCGTTTCCAAACATAAGTGGAGCTACAAATCTACTAATAAAATTCTAGATATTACAATGTAAATCTTTTTAGCACAACCCTGTGTACCACATGCAATAGTAATCAGACAGTTGTTTGACTAAAAATTTAACATGATTAATGGAAATGAAGTGAATACATTAACATGTGACTGTAACCTTACATGATACCCCGTTATTTTTACCAGTTTGCATCTAACATACCTTGTCCGCTAGCCTTCTTGTTTGAGCTATGCATAAATTGTTCTTTTGCTTCCTTTTGAGTTAACAACATCATATATTATTTTCTCTGAACAAGATAACATAAATAATTTAAAACAATAATATATATATATATACATGTACCTATGCGCCTATGTCTTCATTGTTAATCTTCACAAAAAGCTAAAAGGTAACCTAACCTATAAAAGAAAATATAACCTACCGCATATGTTATGTGTACGAAACCCCCATAATAAAATTATTGTGCATGGCTAAAAGTACATAGGAAAGGAACGCCTACCTATATTTTTCTATCAGCCTAGTCTAAATTGCACGCGCCTATCCATAAACACAGACCTACCATCCTACGATATACAGTAAAGTGTGGTCACCACGTAAATTCATTCTATAAATATGATGCCTCTCACTCTTTTCCTTCCAGAGATCTAAACACGAAGCAAGCTGAAATCCCAAAACCCCTTCTTCTAAACAAATAAATGCAGCACTGAAAATCATAAGATGATATTTATTAACCTCTTCTAGTTTGTGGCTTCACGATGGCACCATTTTTACAGTGCTAGATCATGTTTGCCGAAGCTCGAAAAATAAGACCAGCGAGTAGTGTTGAGAGGCTCGGAAAGTGGGACAAACAGGTGTAGTCCGACGCATTCCATTGGATAGGATGGGAGTTGTAGTGACAATAATGGGAAAGACTAATGAACACTGGCGGCGTACGGATGGACTGGAGGTTGGTTGCGAGGCAATGAAGGGTGTGGCAAAAGTGAAATGTGCAGGCAGAGACTGGAAACTGGAAGGACATCGCTTGTTAGAGTGGTGATGGGAGTTGTCCTCGTTTCTGGATGTGAGAAGAGTTGTTGCAAGATGAAGAAGTCACAGTAACATGATAGGGTTGAGTATTCTTCGCTGCATGGGGGGTTTCGTTTCATGCAGGAGGGGCATCGAATTCTGGAGAGTGGAGGAGCATGAAGAAAGTTGTTTCAGGTGAGAGTGGCTCGAGATGGCCTGTGTCAAACTGGGATGAACGGTGAAACGAGAAACTAAGGGAGGAGGTTCAATTCGGTTTTGGAAGAGGCACAGTCTCGAAAGAGGGGTGGCGAAGGAAAACTGGGTGTAGCAGTTGGATGTTTGGCAATCGTGATGCATAGTTTCGTGACAAAAAGAGGTAGATGGTAGTGTATGATGCACATGGCATTGTTAGTTAGGGTAATGACTTTGAACATGGGATGGGTGAAAGGAGCTGGCTTCACGGTTTGCAACTGAGAAGGGGAGGCTTGGGAATAGCATTTTGCCTAGAAGGTGAAGAAGCATTGGGGAAGAAGTTAGATTAAACTGGGATTGAGTTTCTGGGCACGTGTGCAACAAATAAAACGTGAAGAAGAAGAAGGAAGGGTTTAGGAGGGGACCAAGGAGATAATGCGTAAAATTATGGTTAACGCATGGTTTACAGAATCCAAGGATGACATGGACCATCTTAGTAAGGTAATTAAAGGAATCAATTAATTAATTAGTAATTAATCGGTTTAATAATTGATTAATATGTTAAAACATGAAACGGTCTTAATTTTGTGACGGCCCGCCCCGCACCAGCCGGCATTTCCTCCGAAAGTGCGCTGTACACATGCTCGACTAGCATGAAACGGTCGCCAAAGAAAAAGAAAGAAGATGGATGAACTAACAAAGAACCTGTAGAATGTCTCACAACGCATGGAATAAAATATAATAATAATATAACTTGACATAAAACAGGCGAGACAGTGCATAAGCTGAAAACTAAATCATCATAGCAGCGGAAAATCCAAGTACAGCTTATGTTCCAAACTACCATTATTACAACTTTTCAAAACTGTCTCTAAAGCAAATAAGATAGGTATACTACTAATGCCCAAAGTATATACCAACAGCGACACAGGGAGAATAATAAGAGATAATACGTGCAAGCCTCCTACTCGTCTCCGGACAGCTACTCGTGCACAACCAGCTAACCTGTCTCTAGTCTGCTCGTGTGAGCACCCAAAGTAATAAGAAGAGACATAAAACTCTGGGTCAGACAAAAGTCTGGTATGAGCGATAAGCAACAAAACAGAACAATAACAGGTATAATCCAATCATACCTGAACCTGGACCTGCAACCAAAGAGTTAGCACTACATACTATACAATACTCTAAGTTGTCACTAACACATGGTGTGAATAATACGGCGTGGAGGTGTGCATGTCATAGTGATGGCAAACAATCAAGCATAGCAACCATCCTCACATCTCTCACTCAGTGCGTAAAGCATACGATGCCCACTACCTTGGTCACCTAATCCTTTGGGCCATGACGGAATCCAATCCTGTACAACTCTCACTACAAGCCCACTATCCATCTCTCAGTGGTGAACCAAAGTTATGAATACCGACAACCCCTTTGCACACGTCCCGTAGCAAAGCTCAATCATGAAGTGAACTCATTGGTTCCCAACTGGATCCTGAGCTCTAACTTCCACTTGGACTACCTTTGCATCTCGGGTTTTGGTTTCCTCCTGTTCGGGTCGGTCGGTCAAGCACCTTTCATTCTGGTCGGTTTTCATCATCTCTACCCTGGTCGGTCGGTATTGCCCCCCTGGTCGGTCGAACACTTCACCATTCCTGGTCGGTCGTACTTCACCATCCCTGGTCGGTCGTACTTCATCATCGTACGGGGTCGGTCGAACATCGCATAGTGGTCGGTCTTGCCCAGCCTGGTCGGTGTCCCTAGTCGGTCGAACACTTCATACAGGGTCGGGTGTGATGTCCTCCTTCTATTCGGGTCGGTCGTGAGCTCGGGTCGGTTCGGAGTACCTTCGTCGCATCAGTTCGGTTCGGGTTCTTCACGTTGCACTGGTTCGGTTCGGAGTACCTTCATCGCATCAGTTCGGTTCAGCCTCCCTAGTCACGGACCGATCCGCTCCCCCTTTCTCTACCGTTCCGATCCCCCCTTCTCTCCATCTCGATCCGATCCGGTCCCCCTTCTCTTCATCTCGATCCGATCCGGTCCCCCTTACTTAACCCGTTCCGATTCCAGTTCAACCATGGTGGCCTTCCTTTTTGCCATTCTTCTTTTTGTGCTAAGCTACGGTTCGGTTCGGTGATACTTTTCCCGATCCGAGCCCATCCATCCGATCCGATCCGAAAGCCTGCACCACTTTCCTGCAACTTTCCTGCGACTGTTTATACGCCTCTCGATGGCGTTTTCGACCATTCTAACTAATCTAAACAATCACAAAGCATACCACAAAGTCATAGCAACAAGTAGAAGTGACCTCAAACACCAAAACATCAATATGATAGGTTAAAATGGATCAAACATAGCCAAAATCCCATATTTTCCCTTAATCCCTCTTAACCATGTTTAAGCATATAATTAGCAAAACTTATCCAAATTAGCCAAATTTTCTAACAGAGGTCTAAATCATTATTTAAGAATTTCTGAATATTTTTCCAGATTTTAATCATGCATAAATTCGCTAATTATCACTAATCACCCCTTAATCCCCTAAATTTCGGGATTAGCAAAATTATTCGAAATTAACCCAAATTCATATCAGAGGCATAAAATGATGTTTTAGAATTTTAAGAATTTTTCTGAGCCATAATTTCGTTAATCTTCGCTAATTAGCATAATTGGCCGTAATTAGTGAAAAACAATGCAAATCACTCACCTTTGCCACAAAGTAAACTATAGATCTGAAATAATCTCTGATTTGGATCCAATCTCTATGTGTTCCAGCAACTCTATCCCAATCGTTATGATAATCCGCCTTGATTTGATGTAGATTAGGCTAATATGTGATTAGAGATGACAAAAAGGTGTTTTGGAGTGTTTTAGAAGATGGAGGCCATTGCTAGATCTTAAGAAAGGTTTGTGGCGGCTGAGAAAACTGAAATGAAATGATTTTCCTAACCCTTTCAGCAATCTCATAACCCTAATCCCGAAATCCCCTTTTGGGCCTAGCTGTTAATCACCCGGTTAAGCCCAATTAAGCTGTTTTTCACTATCTGAAACTTGTTTCAGCCATATCTCTCAAACGGTGAGTCCGTTTGGCTAATGTGACCACTCTACGGAAAGGTAAACCATCAAATGTATCTAATGGAAGTGGTTTCAGGTCAAAATTCCTTTTGAATCAAAAGTTATGGCAAAAACAATATCGGCTAGGGGCAAAACGGTCATTTAAAAATCGACAAAAATCATGAACATGAGAAATGACTCTAATGGTTGTTTCCCAAAGTTACAGGACCATACGACTTTATACGAAAAAGAAATAAATATTCTACGATCCTAGATACGTAGAATGCGGGTTGTTACATTCTCCCCCCTTAAGAAATTTCGTCCCCGAAATTCCTTAACCCAAAACATACAAAGGATCTCGCATTCCTATCAACCATATACAACAATCAAACATGCAAAACAAACAGAACCATTTTGCCCTGACATGCGGTTTACTAACATGGGAAGAATCATCGCCGCTAAAATCTTACCAAGCAAAGAGCTTTGGATACGACTTTCTTATGTCATTCTCTACTTCCCAAGTACAGTCGTTCTCTCGCCGTCGATTCCCATTTCTACCCTAGAAGTAACTTCTAATAAGTTGGGATCGTCCCTCTAACTGGAACTGATCCACTTAATCAAGATCGATCTAATCGTTAAGCTTACTAGCGTTTCTGAATCCAATTCACACTTAGGTCTGAAGTCATATCCCGTGATATACTATAGTTGCTTCCATTCCAGAAAAATAGCCTCTAAACTGACATGTCTCTTACTCAATGCATCAGCTATCGCACCCAGTCCGATACTATAGCATTCGTCTATACTGTCTTTTCTTAGGTAATCCAACATTATACGCCAAATTTTCAACTACATTCCAAATGTCCTTTCAAGTCCAACTTGAGTCCTTCTTACATTCGTATTGCACGTCCAACGTACATTCACTTCCTAGAGGCAGACTAGACCCATTCAATGACCCTAGGCACTACACCAATATCCGCACTGTACGTCTAACGTACATTCACCTTCTAAAGGTGAACTAGATTCATCCAATGAACCCAGGTACCCTACCCATATTCATACTGCACGTCCGACGTACATTCACCTTCCAAAGGTGAACTAGACTCATCCAATGGATCTAGGTACTCTACCTATGAGTCCAAGTCCAACTGAAACTCCTATATCCGTTGAATCTCCAAGACAACGGACGCTCCACAATGCCCAAAATACTTCAAGTCTAACGTAAAGTATCTTACACCCGTCATATCACCATGATCAATGAACTTATCTATTTCCATTCAACAGGATCCTACAGGTGATACTCAAGAGAAGAAAGGTAAGAACAAACACAACAACCATAGCATCCATCAAACAAATTCTATCTATCACCTGCTAAAGCCATGAATACGTCGACACCTACATGACTGGTATAACCAATCCCAATATGTCGATTCTTGTATGTCTGGTCCAACCAACATCAAGAACCGATGGAAGCCCAGCCTCCAGACGGACTACCGTACATCCAACGCACGTTTATCCTCCAAGGATAACTAGATCACGTGGGCGTCCCTAGATACACCTGCTTTTAGTCCGCCTGAAACACTCGAGTCCCACCCAAGTCTATCCATTATCTTGCTGCCCTCTCTAGTCCAACTCGAGTCAATCCAATTCCTTGCAGCCTTCTCGAGTCCAACTCGAGTCAATCCATTTCCCATAAACTCAGACCCAGTCTTGAGTATCCATTATCTACCAACCCTAGTCCAACATGAGTCGTCCCCCTATTCGTTGCAGCTCCTAGATCAACGAATACCTATTTTCTTTTATGAGTTCAAGTCCAACTTGAATCATCCTAACCTTTGTTGCATCTTCCATGATCAACGAACTCATCCTATTCCTTCAAAGTTCTACTATCCAAAGAGAACATCAGCATAGGGTCCTAAACAATCCATTACTTTGCATCTTTCTCGAGTCCCAGTCGAGTCATCTCATAAGCTTATCAAGTCCAACTCAGGGCAGTCCATACCATCGAATAGTCTTATCCTGTCACAGCTGCCCATCACTCCTTGAGTAAACCAAGGTATCATCCAATGAAAATCACAACAACTACTTATCTCTCACGCAAACCATCCTAGTTGAACTTGACATTCCCCTGGCACAAGCCCCAAAGGCCTAAACCAATATCATACAAGCACCCAAGGAACATCTCCTCTGAATCCGGACAATCCACGTAAAGTGATACTAGCGAAACAATCTAGCACTGGAGCACTCATTTGCCTCCCAGAGACAACGATAACCTCTCAGCTTCCCTAACTCCAGTTGTTACCACCATCACTAGGTAGGTACCTACTACCACCCCATTCCTTTAGAGTAGATCGACTCCCCAAAATAATGATAAACCCAGTAAAGCCCAAAACAAAATAATCACAAATAAACTTACATCCATGACTCGATAAGACCACGTTACGGTAAATCATACTGAGGCTAGTCGAACCACTAATCGGGTTCGTCACTACTAAAGGTCTATCGACTAACTCAGGTTTGTCAAACAAAACCCGATCAAAACATCTTAAATAGAAAGCATACCTCGAATAATGATACATTTTTCCTTCTGCGCTGCAGTTGGGGCAATCGACGAAGAAGGAACAGCGTTGATAGCATATGCTTTCACGATCTGCTTCTCCCTAGGAGGTTGTGGACATTCGTTCTTGTGATGTCCCGCTTGGCCACAACTAAAGCACTTCCTTTCCCCAGGCTTTTCCCGACAATCTCTGGCATAGTGGCCCTTCTTGCCCCAGCTAAAGCACTCGCCATCTTTCTTACTTCCCTTATTCTGACCATCCACGGTTTGGTCTTATTTCCTCTTATTCTGGGAATTATTCTTGCCTCCACCGCCTGCTTGCGGTTTTGGCTCCTCTGCAGATGCAATAGCAACCTCAGTCTTTGGCTTAGGGTAAAGACTCTCTGACCTTAATGCTTTCCCCACAATCGATTCAAACGTCTCATCGATGTGGTTAATAAGCTTTTCCCCCAAGTACTGATCCAAGCCTGTTATAAACTTCTCATTCTTCTTCTCAGGAGTATCGATAAGGGATAATCCATACTTCCACAATGTGTCGAACTCAGAAATACTCTCCGAGACTGCCCTACCACTCTGCTTAAGCTCCAAGAACTTCCTAAACAATTCCGACTTCTGAGCAGATGGGATAAACTTGTCGCTAAAGCGAGCCTTAAACTGATCCCAAGTAACCTGATCCTCTGGAGTGGCTGTCTTAATAGCATTCCACCAATTCATCGCTCGCCCTTGCAGCTGACGAGACGCTAGCCTTCTCTTCATCGCATCCTCGATACCCAAGTCGTCGAAGATACGATCACAGCTATCCAACCAATCCTGAACATATGTGGCCGACTCCGTTCCGTGGAACGGCTTCCCACCAAGATTAGTGTAATCCTTGCACAACTTGGCGAAATCAGCCCTAGGCGCATGCACTACTGGACCACCACCATTACCGGCATTGGGGGCTGCCCTCTGCACATCCCTAAGCATCTCTCTCATGAAAGTAGTAAACATCGTCCTCATATCAGGAACATTCCCATTGTTTGCTCCTGAACCCGTACTCCTCATATATCGGATCATCGTTCAATCTTTAAAGAGAAAACGATCAACCATCTCCATAGTGGTGCTAGTGCAGTGTGACTTCATGCTTAGCTATACTAATAATATATATATAGCTTTTGAAAACCAAAATAATCACAAATACACGCTCTCGTATACGTATACTAACTCTCCCTGATGACTTCCCTAGGTTAATTTCGCAACCTAGAGCTCTGACACCAAATGTGACGGCCCGCCCCGCACCAGCCGGCATTTCCTCCGAAAGTGCGCTGTACACATGCTCGACTAGCATGGAACGGTCGCCAAAGAAAAAGAAAGAAGATGGATGAACTAACAAAGAACCTGTAGAATGTCTCACAGCACATGGAATAAAATATAATAATAATATAACTTGACATAAAACAGGCGAGACAGTGCATAAGATGAAAACTAAACCATCATAGCAGCGGAAAATCCAAGTACAACTTATGTTCCAAACTACCATTTTTACAATTTTTCATAACTGTCTCTAAAGCAAATCAGATAGGTATACTACTAATGCCCAAAGTAGATACCAACAGCGACACAAGGAGAATAACAGGAGATAATACGTGCAAGCCTCCTACTTGTCTCTGGACAGCTACTCGTGCACAACCTGCTAACCTGTCTCTAGTCTGCTCGTGTGAGCACCCAAAGTAATAAGAAGAGACATAAAACTCTGGGTCAGACAAAAGTCTGGTATGAGCGATAAGTAACAAAACAGAACAATAACACGTATAATCCAATCATACCTAAACCTGGACCTGCAACCAAAGAGTTAGCACTACATACTGTACAATACTCTAAGGTGCCACTAACACATGGTGTGAATAATACGGAGTGGAGGTGTGCGTGTCATAGTGATGGCAAACAATCAAGCATAGCAACCATCCTCACATCTCTCACTCAGTGCGTAAAGCATACGATACCCACTACCTTGGTCACCTAATCCTTTGGGCCATGACGGAATCCAATCCCGTACAACTATCACTACAAAACCAATATCCATCTCTCAGTGGTGAACCAAAGTTATGAATACCGACAACCCCTTTGCACACGTCACGCAGCAAAGCCCAATCATGAAGTGAACTCATTGGTTCCCAACTAGATCCCGAGCTCTAACTTCCACTTGGACTACCTTTGCATCTCGGGTTTTGGTTTCCTCCTGTTCGGGTTGGTCGGTCAAGCACCTTTCATTCTGGTCGGTTTTCATCATCTCTACCCTGGTCGGTCGGTATTGCCCCCCTGGTCGGTCGAACACTTCACCATTCCTGGTCGGTCGTACTTCACCATCCCTGGTCGGTCGTACTTCATCATCGTATGGGGTCGGTCGAACATCGCATAGTGGTCGGTCTTGCCCAGCCTGGTCGATCTCCCTAGTTAGTCAAACACTTCATACAAGGTCGGTCGTGATGTCCTCCTTCTATTCGGGTCGGACGTGAGCTCAGGTCGGTTCGGAGTACCTTCGTCGCATCAGTTCGGTTCGGGTTCTTCACGTTGCATTGGTTCGGTTCGGAGTACCTTCGTCGCATCATTTCGGTTCGGCCTCCCTAGTCACGGTCCGATCCGCCCCCCCCTTTCTCTATCGTTCTGATCCCTCCTTCTCTCCATCTCGATCCGATCCGGTCCCCCTTCTCTTCATCTCAATCCGATCCGGTCCCCCTTACTTAACCCGATCCGATTCCAGTTCAACCATGGTGGCCTTCCTTTTTGCCATTCTTCTTTTTGTGCTAAGCTACGGTTCGGTTCGGTGATACTTTTCCCGATCCGAGCCCATCCATCCGATCCGATCCGAAAGCCTGCACCACTTTCCTGCGACTGTTTATACACCTCTCGATGGCGTTTTCTACCATTCTAACTATTCTAAACAATCAAAAAGCATACCACAAAATCATAGCAACAAGTAGAAGTGACCTCAAACACCAAAACATCAATATGATAGGTTAAAATGAATCAAACATAGCCAAAACCCCATATTTTCCCTTAATCCCTCTTAACCATGTTTAAGCATATAATTAGCAAAACTTATCCAAATTAGAAATTTTTTCTAACAGATGTCTAAATCATTATTTAAGAATTTCTGAATATTTTTCCAGATTTTAATCATGCATAAATTCGCTAATTATCACTAATCACCCCTTAATCCCCTAAATTCCGGGATTAGCATAATTAGTCGAAATTAACCCAAATTCATATCAGAGGCATAAAATGATGTTTTAGAATTTTGGTAATTTTTCTAGATTTTTCTGAGCCATAATTTCGCTAATCTTCGCTAATTAGCATAATTGGTCGTAATTAGTGAAAAACAATGCAAATCACTCACCTTTGCCACAAAGTAAACTATAGATCTGAAATAATCTCTGATTTGGATCCAATCTCTATGTGTTCTAGCAGCTCTATCCCAATCGTTATGATAATCCGCCTTGATTTGATGTAGATTAGGATAATATGTGATTAGAGATGACAAAAAGGTGTTTTGGAGTGTTTTAGAAGATGGAGGCCATTGCTAGAGCTTAAGAAAGGTTTGTGGCGTCTGAGAAAACTGAAATGAAATGATTTTCCTAACCCTTTCATCCCTCTCATAACCCTAATCCCGAAATCCCCTTTTGGGCCTAGTTGTTAATCACCCGGTTAAGCCCAATTAAGCTGTTTTTCACTATCTGAAACTTGTTTCAGCCATATCTCCCAAACGCTGAGTCCGTTTGGCAAATGTGACCACTCTACGGAAAGGTAAACCATCAAACGAATCCAATGGAAGTGGTTTCAGGTCAAAACTCCTTTTGAATCAAAGTTATGGCAAAAACAATATCGGCTAGGGGCAAAACGGTCATTTAAAAATCGACAAAAATCAAGAACATGGGAAATGACTCTAATGGTTGTTTCCCAAAGTTACAGTACCATAGGACTTCATACGAAAAAGAAATAAATATTCTACGATCCTAAATATGTAGAATGCGAGTTGTTACAAATTTGTTCACCCGTTATCGGAATTCAGCGAAATTGGGCTCATTGGAATCGCAGCACAGAGCACTCCACTGTTAAACTGCTTCGAAATGGATTGGAGCTATTCGGGATTTTGTTTAATTTTAAACGCTCGTTAAAATTAAACGAAAACAACTAGAAGCCATCAAATCGAAAAATAAGGTGAGTTAATTCTCACACTTTTCTGGAATTCCATGCAGTGTTAAATTCGTATAAAAATATAATCCATCGTTGATGATAATAATTAGATTATTGCATGCCTTGGTTGATCGGTTGTTTAATGGTTGTCAACAAATTATATTTATCGTATTAGATTAATGTGATTTAATTCTTGCTTATATTATTATCAAACATTATTGTGGTATGTGATGCAGGGAAGAACAGGTTGGAGGGATCCGACCGGATTCCTCAAATATTTTAAATGTTGTTTATTTTTTTATATTATCCAAATATGAACTGTTTACCCAAAACAACATTATTTTCTGAGTGAATATTGATGGTTGATTATATATTGAACGTTGAATTGAAATTCAACGTTGATGTGAAATCAATATATGGTATTGATTAGGTTATTGGCAGTAAATAATCTAAAACACTGTTTTAAGGCGATAATTCTCCGTTAAGCGAATTGATGTAAATGAATTTATAAAATTGGTTTTACAACTGAAGTGAAGTTTAAAACTTGATTTCCTTTCAAAATAAAAGTTTAAAGATAAGACGACAATTGTAAATGGTTTTATAAGAAATTTTGCAGCAATTTTAATAAGTATAGAAGCCAGAATTTAACCTACGGTTTATTATTTTGAAAATAACCGTTTAATTAAAATAGTTAAGAAATATAATTAGATTAATTATATTAATCTAATAAGAGACGTAATCAGAATCAGTTAATAAATAACTGATAATTTAAGTTGACGAAGTCAACTATTTAATTAAAGTGAAAATTTGGATTGATCGGTTTTCGATTAATCTAATGGAAATGATTTAACGAACCGTTAGTTTAATTTAATAATATTCTTAAATATTAATTATATTTTTGTTTAATATTTAAAGTTGATTATCAAATCATTAATGTAACACCCCGTAGTTCTGTAACACTAAGATTTACAAATCAAGGCAGAATTAAAAGTTAAAATCAAAATCAAGGGAAACGGGCTGCACCATTGCGTTCGTCTCGAAATTCTGCATGAAAACGAGTCCGAGTTTGCGTAAATCGGAGTTTGTATGAGGAAGATATGGCCTCCGGAAGATTCAGCGAAGTTCAAATTTCAAAACAGGTCAAGTTGAAAATTCGAATCGGACCCAGATTGGGCTGGGCGGGAATTTTCCCACCCAAGGCACCCAGGTCGACTAGGTAGTCGACTTGGGGCACCCAGGTCGATTGGGTAGTCGACCTGGGGGTCGACCCCCCGCTTTTTCCTGTTTTCTGCACCTGGTTCGTTCTTCTGTATTCGGACGCCATTCTGACCAGATTCGTTGGCTTCTACACTATATAAACAGCCCTGGTCTTCTTCTCTATTCACAATTCTTTTCTATCCCTATGCTGCCTCTGAGAAATAAATAAATAAGTGAGTAAAATAATATATATAAAATAAATCAATACGAGGAAATGCTGCTAAAAGATTTTCAAGAAGAGGTTCAAGTATAGCTAGGATTCAAGAGGAGGTTCAAACGACTTCAACGACTGTTTTTCTACGAATCATAGCAACACCATCTTTCAATTCTAATCTAATCTCTATAAGCCAGTTATTTTTAGATTTGAACGTTTTCTCTGTTCGTGACATGAAATTAAAGGAATAAAAGAATATGCCAAATCTCTCTCTCTCTCTCTCTATTCGAATCAGTACCTATACTCTTGGACCTAATCAAGGACTGTTATGATTCAAGGACAAATGAGACTATGACTATGAAACTATGGACCTTAAAACCATATGCCTCTATGACTATGAACATTGCCTATGACTGTGACTGTGACTATGAGAATTATTTCCTTGACCATGAACACAAGCCTATGCCTTTGATTAGGAAACATAAACTATTGCCTATGACATAACAAGAACAACTGTGATTCATGACTAGGAAAGTGTTGCTTAAGTTTTGTGACTATGAAATTGGGTCTAAACCCGATTATCTATTCTGTCTGTTCTTGATTTTCTTTGGTTTTAGACCTTGGGAATTTACCTATTAAGTTAGGTCTACCCAGGTTGTTGAACCTACTCTTGGTTTTCTTTGGTTTTAGACCTTGGGAATTTATCTATTAAGTTAGGTCTACCCATGTTCTTGAATCTATACTATTCAAACCTTTTTATGCCAGTTATTATGTCTTTCTTTTGCATAGCATCTTTGGTTCATTCCCAATTTTCTACGGATTTAGATTTATCTATAATCTAGATTGAATCACGATTATACGAACGGTGGGAATACGATTTGGGCAAAATATGAAATTTACTAAAAACGTAGTTTTTAACTTGGAAATTGACATAAACTGGGAACATGCATTACGGCATGCAAATTGGATAAATTTGACATGAATTATAGGATGTATAATTCGAATCTAGTATTGACTTGTAAATCTAGCATTTACATAAGTTGTGAACTAGAACAATAAGTCTAGTTTGACATGTACTGTAATTGGAATGTTAAATCAGAATTGGATTAGCTAATTTGGCATAAGAAGTATATTGGCATAAATTTGAAATTGTCCATAATAGGGAGTAATTTTCATGCTTAGCAAAATCATGGTTAGTGACACTTAATTTGGTATAGTTTATATACCAAAAGGTCATAAATATGATTTAGAGGGGGAAATGGGCCATAAGAATGAATATTGACAATTTACATTAAAAGGGAAATTAGGAAATAAGTAAATTAGGAATAATTTACTTATAGAATTTGTCCTAAATGAGAAAATACAAATTTAGACAAATTAAAGGTTTATTAACGACATCTCTTTTAATAACACGCCAGAAAATTCTAGGGTGACAGAGAGGATAATGTCTAGGCTTGGGTTTGGAAAATACAAGTTTCCTGCTCTCCCTGGCTATCCCTAACTGATCCGACGGACATGATAGTTACTTTCAAAACCTGATTTGAAAACTAATCAAAACCCTTGGAACTTAGAAAACACGAATATGCCTAACCTGAGGACAGACTGAGTTGCGATGTAAACCTGCCCGGAACCAACCGGCACATCCAGTAATCGCAACAATATCTGTCTAATGTGAGTGGTAGCGGCTTTAATTTATTTAATTAAAGCTAGAACAAGAATGCTAGGGTTAAGTTAACTAAGATACTTAACCAATTCAACATGATAACAAGACTGGTAGGTGGGGTTAGGTTCATACAATTAAGCTAGAATGGGAGGGTTAAGTCCATAGGAACACTTAACCAACTTAGCACAGTTAAGCTAGAACGGAGGGCTAAGTCCATGGGGACACTTAACCAAACTCATGGTAACAAGACAAGATTTGTAGAGGTTAAGTAACTAAAAAAACACTTAGCCAAATTAACATGTTAACTAGTCTAGAAGGTGGGGTAAAATAAAGTTGATACATTTAGCCAAATTAACATGTTAACTAGACTAGAGGTTGGGGTTAAGTAAGATTTAATACACTTAGTCAATTTGATATGACAGCTGGGTTAGACTATAGGGTTAAGTAAACTTGAACACTTAACCATCAGATTGTGATAAAAGAATAGGGTTAAGTGTAGAGCATGAAGGGATAATACTTAACCATTAATAACATGCTAGTTAAAACAGACGGGAAGGGTTAAGTTAAAAAAGGAGCACTTAACCAATACAGGATGAATGGGTAGGTTAAGTAATAACAAATACTTAACTTGGTTTGTGGTGGGGTTAAGTCAACATGAATTACCGATAACACTTAACCAGTTTAACAGGATAAATGAAGAGGGTTAAGTTAGCTTGAATTAACTAATGACACTTAACCAATACAAAGTGACGAGAAAGGAACTAAGTAGTAAACCTTAGTTACGAAAACAACGATTCTGGGAACTAAGCGGTAAATCTTAGTTAGTAAAACTATGTAGTAATTCTTAGTATAACACAGGAAGGAGCGAATGTCCGTCTGGGTAAAAAGAAGGCTCCAACGAATTGGGTTACGAAGCCTGAGGCTTTGAGGGGACGTGAGGGTACTCTTGGTATCCCTCTGTGAGGCTGCAGATGATCCTCCTAGGCTCACAGAGGTTAAGGTCTGCGTAGAAGAACCAGGGGTATGCCTTGGTTGCAATATATGGCAACCTAAAGACTAGGATAAACCGGCGTGATTTGGAGAGAAAACAGTAGCCATGTGATAGCAACTCGTCGTCTACCATCCATCTTGAGTCAACCGAGATACGTAAAGAGGAAAGGGCGAGAACTCCAAAAGACCATATACTTGCTATCTAGTTATGGGTGAGGATAGCCACAGGATAGTAGGGCACAGTGGGCCGACGTATAGTTCTCATTTTTCAAGGTGTGCCTTTCATTAGTTGAGGGAGGGGTCAAGTGGGACCATAGCCACTGGAACAAAAACAGACCTTAGTATCTGCATCGGCAGATATCTGAAAGCTCCCGACCAAGTTCTGTATTCCTTGACTTGCCCTGACACAGGACTCGGACTGCACATTACAGGACATGTGCATCTAGACAAGCGATAACGGTTCGCGATACATGCGTGGGGAAGTATAGGAACATATACCACTCTAGGTAGTGTGTCCTAGACTTGGGGGCATCGATTGGACTAGGGGGCATAAACCCTGAATCCAAGAAGCGTTCAGCAGATAGCGTAAACTCTAGTTGAACTAGAAAGCACTTAATAGAAAACCCTAGATTAGATCCAGGTAACAAATAATAAATGTATGCCTGAAGGTATTGGAAACTACAGGGATTGGGATCACGTTATCGTTACTAGTTGGGACACTAGTTAGGCGGTGCAAAGATATAGAAACCAGTATAACAAGGAAATAGTGAAGCGACGAAAGTATTAGGGCATATCCAGTTAATCTTATCTTAGCATATCTTGTGTTAATCTTGCCAACCCTATCATCATGGTGTTATCTTGTATTCAGTTAATTCTTGTCATTTTGTTGTTCGATGTTCATATGCTAGAAGTTACTGAACTTACTCAAGCTTTATGTCTGACTCTGTTTTTCTTTTGTCTTCTTTTCTTCCGTTCCCCCCCCCAACAGGTAGTAAAGGAGGGAATAGTATAGCTCAGGCTAGGTTGGACCATCACTCTTTCCCAGCTTGAAGATTTGTCGAAGTTTTGCTTGGATTCTCTTTTCAGATGCTATGGCTGGCTTTTGCTAAAATTGGGGAATATAAATGTACTTTTATGCTTCTTTATTTTGTAAGACAGATGATACTGATCTGATATTGTAAAGAAATCATTGTACAAACTATTTTATCAATAAAGCAAAGTTTTATTTTCCGTTGTTTAATTTCTGTCTGTCTTGTAATTTATCTGCATCTTTTACCCTAAAATGCTCCACAGAACTAAGTGCATTCCCTTTGTGAGTGACACTAACGGACGTGGGGTGTTACACGTGGTATCAGAGTTGAAGGTTACCAGATCAGATAAAGGATTTGAAAAATTATTTTCAAAATGGTTTTAAAAGAAGCATTTTCAAGAGAAAAGATTTGTTTTAAAGGCATATTCCAAAAAGCCATACGCACTATCTTCTCTTCCTCTGTTTGAATTCTTGTCTCCTTCTTTCTTGAGTCTCTGGGGCTCCTGGCTTTCTGGGAGGCAACCTCATTGAAGGGCGAAGTGGTGCCTGGCTTCCATCCATAACCATAGTTGTTTCACCTACGACCAGTTTTCTTTCAAGCTTTGTAGGGTTTTCTGTACGATGGAGGCAACTTTCGAGAGGTTTGTCAACATGATTACACACGGAGGAGGATGAGGAGTTTGTCTAAGGAGCACAACCCTAGGATGAGGAATTCATGGGTGTAGATTTAGCTCACGAAGGAGGAAGAAATTATAAAACCTAAAACAAGAGGAAGTATCTTTACTAGGGTATGATAGGGCGTATAATTAAGGACAAGGGCAAGAATGAGGAACAAGATTTTCAGAAGGGCAAGTACATACTTTTACCACCAAGCGTACCTAGGAGTAAGGCAGTAAAGTTCTGTTGGAAGAGTCTAGTCTTGTTGTTCATACTATTTCCTTTGGTTTTAGCGCTTCGCATTTGTTCATATCCACTTCCATAGTTGAGTCTCTGCGCCATAGTACTTGTATAGTAGAAAGATCCCACTAGAATCTCAAATCCAATTGGTTGTCCAACCAGTTTATTTTTGGTTAGTAGGGATTTGAGAATATCTATCGAGTTTTCTTATATCATGTAACGGCCCGGGAAAAGACGACCTTGGTTATCCGATATATAACATCTATCGAACAATCAAAAGTCGAAATTACCGGATAGTCCAAGAAAGAAATTAGAGGGTGAGAATAGATAAGATAGAAAATTAGAACAGAAGAAGAAGAAGAACACAACAACATCAGAGTAACACGAATCTCACAGCGGAACGAATAAAATATAATAGACAACATATCTTGAAATCAAAGTAGTATATGTATATCATACCATTATCAGAGTACAACACTTTCATCACAACGGAATAATCAATAGCTAGAAAAATCTTGAAGCCTCCTGCTCCAAGCTCTTCAAGCATACCTGTAAATCCTGACTACTTGACTGCCCGTACAAATTTGGGCACCCAAGAGTTTAGGGAAAACAAAACAAAATAAACTCTGGGTCAGTCATGGGACTGGTGTGAGTAAACTCAAATCATTTGGTTTAACTTTCAAAATCCTTTCGAAAGAAAAGATAATCGTAAGACCAATCCACACATAAACACGGACGGTTTTTACCTTACGATAACCCAAAATACTTTGGAAATCATATATTATCTGATATTATAATAATGTCTAATCACAAGTAATTAAAATCTAGTAGAACGCTTGCATCTCACGCTCTACATATATAGTATACAAATCAAACTCGCGGGCACTTATTGGAAATTGGATTCCGACTTTGACAAGGTATGGGACCACCTGCCGATAGTGTATCTCTAGAGGCGAATACACTGGGTTCAACAAGAACATCTTGCAACCCGGCCCTCACATGACCGACCACTCATTTCGCTTGAGTGTATCGAATGTATATCACCAACGGTTGGGATCAGCAACCGTCTCCCGAATGGGACAGCATCGATAGATTAAAGAAGCAATTGGAATTTCTCTAGATAGGTGATTATACATCCTAATGGGTGCGACCCACATAGCCATGCTGCCTGCCCGATTTTTGTCATTTCCCGGTTGATGAGGCTTGAGGTCATAACGTATCTTTTGACAGATCACACCTCCATTACTTTGAATGCCACATTGTCATACCCGCCAAATCACAAATTGATTTCACCAAAAATACCACGGGTATACAGCTAAGAGAAACGAATTCCTCCGCCACCAAACGTAAGTACGTTTGAAGAGATCAACTTACGCGATCTGTTGGATATACTCTGTCAGACACTCATCCATTCACGTTTGTCCTGGGACTGAACAAACCGAAGGCACTATTCTGTAAACAGGGTAGCCCTTGCACTTTACTCCGTCTTCAATATATTCAGCATACTTGATTCGCAACGCTTATGCCAAAACGGAGTGGTTCTGTGGATAATAATCCAACCGGTCTCTCCATATTAACAACGTAAAATGGTCAAAAACTTTGATAGTCGGTGATTTAACTATCAAATGAAAACATGTCTGTGTGCAAACAACGATATTATTTCCAGCTGGAAATTCTATCGATCAATCATCAATCATCATTAACTCTTACATCAAATTATCATGAATTTATTCTTTTCCTAATTCCTGTTTCCCTATATTTCTTATTTACTATATTTAGAAAATATACATTATTAACAAAGGAAAACATTTCCATTTCTCGTTTTCTATATTCAGGAAACATTTCTGATTCTCATTTGGAAAACATTTCCAAATCTCCTTCATTGGGTTTAAACTGATGTTTGAATAAACATCGCTATGCCAACACCAACCATTTCGCTCATTAACTAAATTCACTTAACCACTTTCACTCTCGAACCTTATCCACTCTTAGTTAAAACGAAGTCAATCAAGTTGGGGTATAATTACCTCTCAGACCTTAATTGAACAACATTTCTAACTTCGAAATAGTCAAAGTTCAAACTTCACTCTTTAAGAAACTTCCTTGCGAACTCTCGGATTCTATTTATGAATCCACTTCCTTTACTGAATCATTTGATTATAACTATAAATGTTATAATTCCATGGTTTCAAAATATGTTAACTTAAATATATTTCCATATCTTAATTTGGATAAATAAACAACCAACTACTTTATTAACAGATAATTAAAACTTGATTTGAAATGGAAAGTAAACATTACTTCCCTTGATTCGATATAATCGAATTTCCATGTATGATTCACTCTCGAATAATCACTATCCGATAATTCTCTTTCGAATAAACTATATTCTATTCCCCTGTTCGAATAACTAATATTCGATAATCCTTTTCTTCGAATAACTAATATTCGAAAAATCTCACTTCGAATAAACCATATTCGATAATTCTCTCCTTCGAATAACTATATTCGATTTAACACATTTCGAACGAACTATATTCGATTACTCTTCTCGAATAAACTATATTCGATAACTCTACTTCGAATAGGTGATATTCGATTAATTCCCTTTTTGACTAACCCTACTTAATTTACTAATACTCGACTAACTAGACTTAATTAACTTCTATTGATTAATTACTATTTGATTTAACACCATTTGCTTGACTCTAGATCGCAGCGATCACAATGGTTACGCCTGATTCCCCCAGGAAACATCCGACCGCCGTAGGCTATCTGCAGCCCTGCGAATTACGCTAGCAGTCGTGCTAAATGGAAATTCATCCTTAAATAACTTTGTCTATTTTTAACTCTATCTCGAATAATTAGATTCTATCAATTCTAATTGAATAACTAATATTCAATTAACCCTTATTCGATTACTATATTTGAATAACACTAGTTCGATTTGACTCAAAACGATTAACTCTAACTGATTAACTCTAACTGGTTAATTCTAACTGAATAACTCTAACTGGATAACTCTAACTGAATAACTCTAACTGGTTAACTCTAACTAACTAACTCTAACTGTTTAACTTTACGGTTTAACTTTAACTTCAACGGTTTAACTCTAGCAGTTTAACTCCAACTGTTTAACTCTAACAGTTTAATTCCAACTGTTTAACTCTAACAGTTTAACTCCAACTGTTTAACTCTAACAGTTTAACTCCAACGGTTTAACTCTAGTTGATTAATTCTTTTGAATTAATCCCTTTGACTTTTCTCTTTTGAATAATTCCTTTGGAATAATTCCTTTGAATTACTTCCCTTGAATAGATTCTTTTTCTATTCGTTTATTCAACAAATAACTATTCTCTTTTCGCTTCTATTTATTTAACAAATAAATATTCCCTTTAACTTTTCTATTTATTCAACAAATAAATATTTCTTTTAACTTTTCTATTTATTTAACAAATAAGTACTTCTGTCAACTTTTCTTTATTCCCTACATGAATATTCCCTTTTCAATTCCATTTGTAAATACTTTTACGAATGTTTCCCTTTTTATTTCTATTTGTAATCGTTTCACAAATATTTCCCTTCTATTTGATTTCACCAATATTTTCCCTTCTCCCTTCTATTTGATTTCACCAATATTTTCCCTTCTATTTGATTTCACCAATAGGTTTTTTTTTTACAAATGCTTTGATTCTATAATCATTTTCTCTCATGAAATTCTCTTCCTTTTATATATAAAATCTATTGATTTTATATAAATAATTTATTTTCAAAATAAACTTTGAAAATCCCTTTTCACTTTCTAGTATCACTTATGGTATAAAAATACCAAATCAAAAGGTTCAATCATCATCCAAACACACAGGTTCAACAACAGATGATATAACACATCATATATCAGAATATATGAAAAACGGTAAATAAATGTTGAGGAATCCAGTTGGATTCCTCCGACCTGTTTCCCTGCATCCACATATGTCAGTCAACATAAATAACATGGAGGTAAAATATTCTGATAAACAGGATCAATATTTCGATACGATTTATATATATCGTTATCGATATTTTCAATCAACTGACTAGCAGTTCAACCAAACAGCCAATACACAACAAATCAGCCAATATTTACCAATTCTAAAAATACTTTAGAGAAATATAAAGTGTTCAGAGTTAGTGAGATTTACTCACATTGGACGGTTTATCGTTGAATAACGATAATCGGTCATTGATTTGGTTCAGGCATTTAATTTTGCCATAAATCCAAACGAGCTCCAATCCACTTGCGGTCAGTTCCATTGCGTAGTGCTTGTCCATACGATCCCAACGGATCCTGTTTCGTTAAATTTCGTTAATGTATGCAAAAGTTATGCTATTTACAATATTTACCTAATTTAAATGAATATTAAATTAATTTAATTAATTAAATTATTTTTATCTTAATTAATTTCTAATTGAATTATTAGCCAAATTACCTTCCCTGCCCTTCTAAAAAATCCTACTTTCCCATCTCTAGCCATATCCAATTTTTTTTAAAATTGAAAAACCATTTTAATATTAATTTAATTTAATTTTCAAATAAAATATTTAAAAATATTCATTTAATTATAACTTAAAATTTTTAACTCGAATCAAAAATCTGCTTCCGCTCATTTTAAAGTATTTTTCGATAAGAATCCAACGGTCCTTGTTTCGTGGAAATCCGACTTGTTTTGAAAAAGTTATAAGCTTTTAAAGTTTATGGTTAAAAATTACGAAAATGCCCCTGGTCTGTTTTAAATTCAAATTAAATTCAAATTAAATTTTAAATTTAAATTTAAATTAATCATCCCATCCGTCGGATCAGTTAGGGATAGCCAGGGAGAGCAGGAAACTATATTTTCCAAACTCAAGCCTTAGACACTATCCTCTCTGTCACCCTTAGAATGTTCTGATATTTATTTTTACAAATTCTATTTTAATTATAATATATATATATATATATATATTACACAAATAAATAAATAAATAAATATTATTTAAAAACTTACCCCGCGAAGCCCAAGCCTCTGCCTAAGAGTCCCTAGCTCCCCGTCTTGCCCTCCTTTCTCCCTTCCTTCCTTTTTCCCTATTTCCTAATATTTTATTATTATTTCTGCCATTGCCAAAGCTTGAAAGAGGAGGAGGAGGAGTGAGTTTAAAATGAAGGGGGGGGGGCTATTTATAGCCGAAGGAGTCACATGGATTGCTGAGGTGGCGCGAATCCAACGGTCGAAAATGGATGGCTAGGATTAATCCTTAAATTAATTAAATTATAAATAAATTTAATAATTTATGAATAGTAAAGTGTGTTTTCTCAACCCTATTCGGACGTTAATTTGACTTACTTATTGATACCTTATCCAAAATCTTTTTCAACCATGTTGTTCAATTTTTCTTGCTCTTCAATACTATATAAAAATATATCAATTTTGAATTTGTTTGAACTTTCATATAATTTAAATTCAAATTCAAAATAGTGTTTTGTGTTAGTTTCAACACCTTCCGGTCTCATGTTGGAGTATCAAACGATAACGGTTTTCAGAAATTCTTCCACCATCTGGTCCGGTTTTTAACGTACTTCAATCCTATGTATTCAAATCAAAAATCGGAGTTTGTTTAGATTTTCAAATAATTTATTTAAATTCTGTTTCCTTAATAACTTTCTATATCCGTTATAGGATTTTCCCAGATTTCATATATAGCTAATATCCTATGTTTAGAATTTTCCTGGATAGGTCTCAGGTTCCAGTTTTGCCGTTAGCATTAGCAAATTCCAATTACCGTCAAAATTTAGTTCAAATTTTGGCCTTTTATTTTTTCTTTTCCACATACGGATGCCATTTTTGACGTAACTTGGTTGGTTACCTAATTTCATCATTTCGGATTTAATGAAACTGATTTCATCGAAATCCGAGTTCGTTAGCTACTACATCCTTTGTAAACGTACTATTTTAAATTAAAAATTTATCCTTTTATACTGCCAGTTCACATTATATTGCAGATCCACTAAATTTCTACCATTTCGGAATAAAATAAAATATTCAAAATTATTGAAATTAAACCATTTAAAATTCCAAAACAATAAAAAAAACATTTTTAAATAATAACTAAATGGTCAAAAAATCTGGGCCGTTACATTCTTTCCCCCTTAAAATAATTTCGTCCTCGAAATTGCTAAGGTAGAAAAATGAAATTTATAACTAGGTTAAAATTATTTATTTACTCCGGTTTCACTAAACCAATTAATTCTAATTAATTTATTAATTTATTTCTATAAACGAAAATTTCAAAAATTCTGAAAATTTTCTAACATTCGAAATTTCTGAAAAATTTCGCCAGCATCTCCTTTGTATTGGTCAATAGCTCAAACTCCAACTCGCCACTCTAGGCCTTCTTCAACCCAAAAGAAAATCAAACAGCCAAGTGGCTTGCCAAACAGGCTCATAAATCTCATCCAACTCATATGAATATGTACGTGTACCTTTTTGTTGGCATTCAATTCTGCTATCAATTTAGCATATACCACTATCATCCCAATCAAACTCTCAATCACTTTTATCTTCAACACAACCATCCGCTTATAACCAAGCCAAATTTCAATCAAACTGCAATTCCAATCTCAATTCAAATTTCTTGCTCGACCATCCATTTCTATCCCAGATTTATCTCTAATCCAGTCCAATTCTACTTTATACCATTTTATTTCAATTCAACTCAATTTCCACTGAACTGCCTTCAATTCAATTTCAAATTTACTTTCACAAATTTCTATTTAATTTGTGTTTATTTCAAACAACCTTACCTGGGAGTTTCAAATAGCTTTGCCTTTTCCAAAAATCAAATATCCATTTGGAATATCAAAACAACTCGGTTTCTAAAAACAATTCAAAAACAAAATCTTTGGTAGTAATCCGTCACTTACAAACTCGAAAATGAGCACCGATGATGTCCGGATCAACATCGGAATTTATTTTCCAGCTATCGAAGTGAGTTCAATACTATAGCACTTTCAAAACCCATTTTTAAACATTTTCATTTTGAAATTCATTTCAAAATATCCCTTTTCAATGCTTGTAACAAATTTAAAATCTCCCAGGATTTTAAAATTCACATATATTCAATTTAATTCCATTTACAACGCTTATTCAAATTTTAGCAATTTTAATTCCAATTCTGAACTTAAATTCAGATTTAATTCATCTGATTTCATATATTTCACTTATATGAATTTTGATTTGTTATTTACATAACCATTTCACATTTTATAATCTTATTCGATTATAATCACAACCAACACATTCAATATACTATAATAATTTTAAATATCTATACTTTGCTTATATCAAAATATAATTTGAGTAAAATTATTTCATTCACCCTTTTTCAAAACATACCGTGTCGGTTCATCGTATTCAAGCGTTTAGAAACCCCTATCGATACAGTGGATCAAACTGATCGACTAGAACTCATAAACAACTCAACCAATAAATCTCCACAATATAAAACCATTTTTATATCAAATAACAAATACGTTCACTCGTATATATACACTCAAACTCAGTCTAGGGCATTACTAACCCCATCTCTACTGAGTCACGCCACAGAGCCAAGGTAATACTTAACCTTCAGCTCTGATACCACTGTAACGGCCCGGGAAAAGACGACCTTGGTTATCCGATATATAACATCTATCGAACAATCAAAAGTCGAAATTACCGGATAGTCCAAGAAAGAAATTAGAGGGTGAGAATAGATAAGATAGAAAATTAGAACAGAAGAAGAAGAAGAACACAACAACATCAGAGTAACACGAATCTCACAGCGGAACGAATAAAATATAATAGACAACATATCTTGAAATCAAAGTAGTATATGTATATCATACCATTATCAGAGTACAACACTTTCATCACAGCAGAATAATCAATAGCTAGAAAAATCTTGAAGCCTCCTGCTCCAAGCTCTTCAAGCATACCTGTAAATCCTGACTACTTGACTGCCCGTACAAATTTGGGCACCCAAGAGTTTAGGGAAAACAAAACAAAATAAACTCTGGGTCAGTCATGGGACTGGTGTGAGTAAACTCAAATCATTTGGTTTAACTTTCAAAATCCTTTCGAAAGAAAAGATAATCGTAAGACCAATCCACACATAAACACGGACGGTTTTTACCTTACGATAACCCAAAATACTTTGGAAATCATATATTATCTGATATTATAATAATGTCTAATCACAAGTAATTAAAATCTAGTAGAACGCTTGCATCTCACGCTCTACATATATAGTATACAAATCAAACTCGCGGGCACTTATTGGAAATTGGATTCCGACTTTGACAAGGTATGGGACCACCTGCCGATAGTGTATCTCTAGAGGCGAATACACTGGGTTCAACAAGAACATCTTGCAACCCGGCCCTCACATGACCGACCACTCATTTCGCTTGAGTGTATCGAATGTATATCACCAACGGTTGGGATCAGCAACCGTCTCCCGAATGGGACAGCATCGATAGATTAAAGAAGCAATTGGAATTTCTCTAGATAGGTGATTATACATCCTAATGGGTGCGACCCACATAGCCATGCTGCCTGCCCGATTTTTGTCATTTCCCGGTTGATGAGGCTTGAGGTCATAACGTATCTTTTGACAGATCACACCTCCATTACTTTGAATGCCACATTGTCATACCCGCCAAATCACAAATTGATTTCACCAAAAATACCACGGGTATACAGCTAAGAGAAACGAATTCCTCCGCCACCAAACGTAAGTACGTTTGAAGAGATCAACTTACGCGATCTGTTGGATATACTCTGTCAGACACTCATCCATTCACGTTTGTCCTGGGACTGAACAAACCGAAGGCACTATTCTGTAAACAGGATAGCCCTTGCACTTTACTCCGTCTTCAATATATTCAGCATACTTGATTCGCAACGCTTATGCCAAAACGGAGTGGTTCTGTGGATAATAATCCAACCGGTCTCTCCATATTAACAACGTAAAATGGTCAAAAACTTTGATAGTCGGTGATTTAACTATCAAATGAAAACATGTCTGTGTGCAAACAACGATATTATTTCCAGCTGGAAATTCTATCGATCAATCATCAATCATCATTAACTCTTACATCAAATTATCATGAATTTATTCTTTTCCTAATTCCTGTTTCCCTATATTTCTTATTTACTATATTTAGAAAATATACATTATTAACAAAGGAAAACATTTCCATTTCTCGTTTTCTATATTCAGGAAACATTTCTGATTCTCATTTGGAAAACATTTCCAAATCTCCTTCATTGGGTTTAAACTGATGTTTGAATAAACATCGCTATGCCAACACCAACCATTTCGCTCATTAACTAAATTCACTTAACCACTTTCACTCTCGAACCTTATCCACTCTTAGTTAAAACGAAGTCAATCAAGTTGGGGTATAATTACCTCTCAGACCTTAATTGAACAACATTTCTAACTTCGAAATAGTCAAAGTTCAAACTTCACTCTTTAAGAAACTTCCTTGCGAACTCTCGGATTCTATTTATGAATCCACTTCCTTTACTGAATCATTTGATTATAACTATAAATGTTATAATTCCATGGTTTCAAAATATGTTAACTTAAATATATTTCCATATCTTAATTTGGATAAATAAACAACCAACTACTTTACTAACAGATAATTAAAACTTGATTTGAAATGGAAAGTAAACATTACTTCCCTTGATTCGATATAATCGAATTTCCATGTATGATTCACTCTCGAATAATCACTATCCGATAATTCTCTTTCGAATAAACTATATTCTATTCCCCTGTTCGAATAACTAATATTCGATAATCCTTTTCTTCGAATAACTAATATTCGAAAAATCTCACTTCGAATAAACCATATTCGATAATTCTCTCCTTCGAATAACTATATTCGATTTAACACATTTCGAACGAACTATATTCGATTACTCTTCTCGAATAAACTATATTCGATAACTCTACTTCGAATAGGTGATATTCGATTAATTCCCTTTTTGACTAACCCTACTTAATTTACTAATACTCGACTAACTAGACTTAATTAACTTCTATTGATTAATTACTATTTGATTTAACACCATTTGCTTGACTCTAGATCGCAGCGATCACAATGGTTACGCCTGATTCCTCCAGGAAACATCCGACCGCCGTAGGCTATCTGCAGCCCTGCGAATTACGCTAGCAGTCGTGCTAAATGGAAATTCATCCTTAAATAACTTTGTCTATTTTTAACTCTATCTCGAATAATTAGATTCTATCAATTCTAATTGAATAACTAATATTCAATTAACCCTTATTCGATTACTATATTTGAATAACACTAGTTCGATTTGACTCAAAACGATTAACTCTAACTGATTAACTCTAACTGGTTAATTCTAACTGAATAACTCTAACTGGATAACTCTAACTGAATAACTCTAACTGGTTAACTCTAACTAACTAACTCTAACTGTTTAACTTTACGGTTTAACTTTAACTTCAACGGTTTAACTCTAGCAGTTTAACTCCAACTGTTTAACTCTAACAGTTTAATTCCAACTGTTTAACTCTAACAGTTTAACTCCAACTGTTTAACTCTAACAGTTTAACTCCAACGGTTTAACTCTAGTTGATTAATTCTTTTGAATTAATCCCTTTGACTTTTCTCTTTTGAATAATTCCTTTGGAATAATTCCTTTGAATTACTTCCCTTGAATAGATTCTTTTTCTATTCGTTTATTCAACAAATAACTATTCTCTTTTCGCTTCTATTTATTTAACAAATAAATATTCCCTTTAACTTTTCTATTTATTCAACAAATAAATATTTCTTTTAACTTTTCTATTTATTTAACAAATAAGTACTTTTGTCAACTTTTCTTTATTCCCTACATGAATATTCCCTTTTCAATTCCATTTGTAAATACTTTTACGAATGTTTCCCTTTTTATTTCTATTTGTAATCGTTTCACAAATATTTCCCTTCTATTTGATTTCACCAATATTTTCCCTTCTATTTGATTTCACCAATATTTTCCCTTCTATTTGATTTCACCAATAGTTTTTTTTTACAAATGCTTTGATTCTATAATCATTTTCTCTCATGAAATTCTCTTCCTTTTATATATAAAATCTATTGATTTTATATAAATAATTTATTTTCAAAATAAACTTTGAAAATCCCTTTTCACTTTCTAGTATCACTTATGGTATAAAAATACCAAATCAAAAGGTTCAATCATCATCCAAACACACAGGTTCAACAACAGATGATATAACACATCATATATCAGAATATATGAAAAACGGTAAATAAATGTTGAGGAATCCAGTTGGATTCCTCTGACCTGTTTCCCTGCATCCACATATGTCAGTCAACATAAATAACATGGAGGTAAAATATTCTGATAAACAGGATCAATATTTCGATACGATTTATATATATCGTTATCGATATTTTCAATCAACTGACTAGCAGTTCAACCAAACAGCCAATACACAACAAATCAGCCAATATTTACCAATTCTAAAAATACTTTAGAGAAATATAAAGTGTTCAGAGTTAGTGAGATTTACTCACATTGGACGGTTTATCGTTGAATAACGATAATCGGTCATTGATTTGGTTCAGGCATTTAATTTTGCCATAAATCCAAACGAGCTCCAATCCACTTGCGGTCAGTTCCATTGCGTAGTGCTTGTCCATACGATCCCAATGGATCCTGTTTCATTAAATTTCGTTAATGTATGCAAAAGTTATGCTATTTACAATATTTACCTAATTTAAATGAATATTAAATTAATTTAATTAATTAAATTATTTTTATCTTAATTAATTTCTAATTGAATTATTAGCCAAATTACCTTCCCTGCCCTTCTAAAAAATCCTACTTTCCCATCTCTAGCCATATCCAATTTTTTTTAAAATTGAAAAACCATTTTAATATTAATTTAATTTAATTTTCAAATAAAATATTTAAAAATATTCATTTAATTATAACTTAAAATTTTTAACTCGAATCAAAAATCTGCTTCCGCTCATTTTAAAGTATTTTTCGATAAGAATCCAACGGTCCTTGTTTCGTGGAAATCCGACTTGTTTTGAAAAAGTTATAAGCTTTTAAAGTTTATGGTTAAAAATTACGAAAATGCCCCTGGTCTGTTTTAAATTCAAATTAAATTCAAATTAAATTTTAAATTTAAATTTAAATTAAACATCCCATCCGTCGGATCAGTTAGGGATAGCCAGGGAGAGCAGGAAACTATATTTTCCAAACTCAAGCCTTAGACACTATCCTCTCTGTCACCCTTAGAATGTTCTGATATTTATTTTTACAAATTCTATTTTAATTATAATATATATATATATATATTACACAAATAAATAAATAAATAAATATTATTTAAAAACTTACCCCGCGAAGCCCAAGCCTCTGCCTAAGAGTCCCTAGCTCCCCGTCTTGCCCTCCTTTCTCCCTTCCTTCCTTTTTCCCTATTTCCTAATATTTTATTATTATTTCTGCCATTGCCAAAGCTTGAAAGAGGAGGAGGAGGAGTGAGTTTAAAATGAAGGGGGGGGGGCTATTTATAGCCGAAGGAGTCACATGGATTGCTGAGGTGGCGCGAATCCAACGGTCGAAAATGGATGGCTAGGATTAATCCTTAAATTAATTAAATTATAAATAAATTTAATAATTTGTGAATAGTAAAGTGTGTTTTCTCAACCCTATTCGGACGTTAATTTGACTTACTTATTGATACCTTATCCAAAATCTTTTTCAACCATGTTGTTCAATTTTTCTTGCTCTTCAATACTATATAAAAATATATCAATTTTGAATTTGTTTGAACTTTCATATAATTTAAATTCAAATTCAAAATAGTGTTTTGTGTTAGTTTCAACACCTTCCGGTCTCATGTTGGAGTATCAAACGATAACGGTTTTCAGAAATTCTTCCACCATCTGGTCCGGTTTTTAACGTACTTCAATCCTATGTATTCAAATCAAAAATCGGAGTTTGTTTAGATTTTCAAATAATTTATTTAAATTTTGTTTCCTTAATAACTTTCTATATCTGTTATAGGATTTTCCCAGATTTCATATATAGCTAATATCCTATGTTTAGAATTTTCCTGGATAGGTCTCAGGTTCCAGTTTTGCCGTTAGCATTAGCAAATTCCAATTACCGTCAAAATTTAGTTCAAATTTTGGCCTTTTATTTTTTCTTTTCCACATACGGATGCCATTTTTGACGTAACTTGGTTGGTTACCTAATTTCATCATTTCGGATTTAATGAAACTGATTTCATCGAAATCCGAGTTCGTTAGCTACTACATCCTTTGCAAACGTACTATTTTAAATTAAAAATTTATCCTTTTATACTGCCAGTTCACATTATATTGCAGATCCACTAAATTTCTACCATTTCGGAATAAAATAAAATATTCAAAATTATTGAAATTAAACCATTTAAAATTCCAAAACAATAAAAAAAACATTTTTAAATAATAACTAAATGGTCAAAAAATCTGGGCCGTTACATATCATCTCACGTAGATCGTCTAAATTCGGAGGAGATATTCCTTGGGTGCTTGTCTGATATTGGCTTAGGCCTTTAGGGCTTGTACTTGAGGAATGTCGAGTTCGACTAGGATGGTTTGTGTGAGAGATGAATAGTTGTGACAGGCACTCTAAAAAGCACGTAGTAACCTTTCGACCCTTATAGTTATGGCATGGCGGATAAGAGGGAGACCTCTAATCATCTTAGTACATATACTTGGCACCGTGATTGACATCTGTTTATTTTGGAAATGAAGATCAGGAACTTCACAACCATGAAGTTAAATTAGTTAAGACACAGTGGAGTAAAGCTCAAGAAGGCTAGATACTAGCATCATACCCTTTTCCTTAAGGGTGCATCCTTGATTTCTTTGGTAGGAGCTTTACGCATAATTGTTTCTCTCTTTCCAAAGTATATCCTCTAGGTCGTATCTTCGATCCTTTAGGTATAAGCCAATGGATGTAAACATGTGTTTGAACCATGTTATGGTTGGTGGTTGCTAAAGGTTGCTCGTGGATGCATATGCATTAGACACTAGATCAGTTCGGACGCTTTCATATTGCATTTACAGATATGTATTTGTTTGTAAGTTGAACTTGATATGTGATCATATGGATGTTGCATATGGATGAATGGCTATGCACACATGTAGTATTTACATAACTAGGGATGCTTGCATACATGATTGGACGCATGGCACTGACATGATTCGCATTAAGGAGGTCAACTGAATCAGTAGACCGCCTGATCTTGCATTAGATAAAGACATATGCACACACTATGCATATGAACATGAAAGCATTAGAAATCTTTTAAGGACAATGAATTCCTGTGAGTGAATGGTTGAGTAGATGGGTGATTGGATGGTAGGACACATTCTCCCTAACTTGAAGATTCCGGGGACGAAATCGTTTTAAGTGGGGGAGAATGTAACACCCCGTAGTTCTGTAACACTAAGATTTACAAATCAAGGCAGAATTAAAAGTTAAAATCAAAATCAAGGGAAACGGGCTGCAACATTGCGTTCGTCTCGAAATTCTGCATGAAAAAGAGTCCGAGTTTGCGTAAATCAGAGTCCGTACGAGGAAGATATGGCCTCCGGAAGATTCAGCGAAGTTCAAATTTCAAAACAGGTCAAGTTCAAAATTCAAATCGGACCCAGATTGGGCTGGGCGGGAATTTTCCCGCCCAAGGCACCCAGGTCGACTGGGTAGTCGACCTGGGGCACCCAGGTCGACTGGGTAATCGACCTGGGGGTCGACCCCTCGCTTTTTCCTGTTATCTGCACCTGGTTCGTTCTTCTGTATTCGGACGCCACTCTGACCAGATACGTTGACTTCTACACTATATAAACAGCCCTGGTCTTCTTCTCTATTCATAATTCTTTTCTATCCTTATGCTGCCTCTGAGAAAAAAATAAATAAGTGAGTAAAATAATATATATAAAATAAATCAAGATGAGGAAATGCTGTTAAAAGATTTTCAAGAAGAGCTTCAAGTCAAGCTAGGATTCAATAGGAGGTTCAAACGACTTCAACGACTGTTTTTCTACGAATCATAGCAACACCATCTTTCTGTTCTAATCTAATCTCTGTAAGTCAGTTATTTTTAGATTTGAACGTTTTCTCTGTTTGTGACATGAAATTAAAGGAATAAAAGAATATGCCAAATCTCTCTCTCTCTCTCTATTCGAATCAGTACCTATACTCTTGGACCTAATCAAGGACTGTTATGATTCAAGGACAAATGAGACTGTGACTATGAAACTATGGACCTTAAAACCATATGCCTCTATGACTATGAACATTGCCTATGACTGTGACTGTGACTTTGAGAATTATTTCCTTGACCATGAACACAAGCCTATGCCTTTGATTAGGAAACATAAACTATTGCCTACGGCATAACAAGAACAACTGTGATTCATGACTAGAAAAGTGTTGCTTATGTTTTGTGACTATGAAATTGGGTCTAAACCCGATTATCTATTATGTCTGTTCTTGATTTTCTTTGGTTTTAGACCCCGGGAATTTACCTATTAAGTTAGGTCAACCCAGGTTTTTGAACCTACTCTTGGTTTTCTTTGGTTTTAGACCTTGGGAATTTACCTATTAAGTTGGGTCTACCCATATTCTTGAATCTATACTATTTAACCCTTTTTATGCCAGTTATTATGTCTATCTTTTGCATAGCATCTTTGGTTCATTCCCTATTTTCTACGGATTTAGATTTATCTATAATCTAGATTGAATCACGATTATACGAACGGTGGGAATACGATTTGGGCAAAATATGAAATTTACTAAAAACGTAGTTTTTAACTTGGAAATTGGCATAAATTGGGAACATGCATTACGACATGCAAATTGGATAAATTTGACATGAATTATAGGATGTATAATTCGAATCTAGTGTTGACTTGTAAATCTGGCATTTACATAAATTGTGAACTAGAACAATAAGTCTAGTTTGACATGAACTGTATTAGAATGTTAAATCAGAATTGGATTAGCTAATTTGGCATAAGAAGTATATTGGCATAAATTTGAAATTGGCCATAATAGGGTGTAATTGTCATGTTTAGAAAAATAATGGTTAGTGACACTTAATTTGGTATAGTTTATATACCAAAAGGGCATAAATATGATTTAGAGGGGGAAATGGGCCATAAGAATGAATGTTGACAATTTACATTAAAAGGGAAATTAGGAAATAAGTAAATTAGGAATAATTTACTTATAGAATTTGCCCTAAATGAGAAAATACAAATTTAGACAAATTAAAGGTTTATTAACGACATCTCTTTTAATAACACGCCAGAAAATTCTAGGGTGACAGAGAGGATAGTGTCTAGGCTTGGGTTTGGAAAATACAAGTTTCCTGCTCTCCCTGGCTATCCCTAACTGATCCGACGGACAGGATGGTTACTTTCAAACCCTGATTTGAAAACTAATCAAAACCCTTGGAACTTAGAAAACACGAATATGCCTAACCCGAGGTTAGACTGAGTTGCGATGTAAACCTGCCCGGAACCAACCGGCACATCCAGTAATCACAACAATATCTGTCTAATGTGAGTGGTAGCGGCTTTAATTTATTTAGTTAAAGCTAGAACAAGAATTCTAGGGTTAAGTTAACTAAGAAACTTAACCAATTTAACATGATAACAAGACTGGTAGGTGGGGTTAGGTTCATACAATTAAGCTAGAATGGGAGGGTTAAGTCCATAGGAACACTTAACCAACTTAGCACAGTTAAGCTAGAACAGAGGGCTGAGTCCATGGGGACACTTAACCAAACTCATGGTAACAAGACAAGATTTGTAGAGGTTAAGTAACTAAGAAAACACTTAGCCAAATTAACATGTTAACTAGTCTAGAAGGTGGGGTTAAATAAAGTTAATACATTTAGCCAAATTAACATGTTAACTAGACTAGAGGTTGGGGTTAAGTAAGATATAATACACTTAGTCAATTTGATATGATAGCTGGGCTAGACTGTAGGGTTAAGTAAACTTGAACACTTAACCATCAGATTATGATAAAAGAATAGGGTTAAGTCTAGAGCATGAAGGGATAATACTTAACCATTAATAACATGCTAGTTAAAACAGACGGGCAGGGTTAAGTTAAAAAAGGAGCACTTAACCAATACAGGATGAATGGGTAGGGTTAAGTAATAAGAAATACTTAACTTGGTTTGTAGTGGGGTTAAGTCAACATGAATTACTGATAACAATTAACCAGTTTAACAGGATAAATGAAGAGGGTTAAGTTAGCCTGAATTGACTAATGACACTTAACCAATCCAAAGTGATGAGAAAGGAACTAAGTAGTAAACCTTAGTTAAGAAAACAACGATTCTGGGAACTAAGTGGTAAATCTTAGTTAGTAAAACTAAGTAGTAACTCTTAGTATAACACGGGAAGGAGCGAATGTCCGTCTGGGTAAAAAGGAGGCTCCAACGAATTGGGTTACGAAGCCCGAGGCTTCGAGGGGACGTGAGGGTACTCTTGGTATCCCTCTGTGAGGCTGCAGATGACCTCCTGGGCTCACAGAGGTTAAGGTCTGCGTAGAAGAACCAGGGGTATGCCTTGGTTGCAATATATGGCAACCTAAAGACTAGGATGGACCAGCGTGATTCGGCGAGAAAACGGTAGCCCTGTGATAGCAACTCGTCGTCTACCATCCATCTTGAGTCAACCGAGATACGTGAAGCGGAAATGCGGAGAACTCCAAAAGACCATATACTTGCTATCTAGTTATGGGTGAGGATGGCTATAGGATAGTAGGGCACCGGGGCCGGCGTATAGTTCTCATTTTTCAAGGTGTGCCTTTCATTAGTTGAGGGAGGGGTCAAGTGGGACCATAGCCACTGGAACAAAAACAGACCTTAGTATCTACATCGGCAGATATCTGAAAGCTCCCGACCGAGTTCTGTATTCCTTGACTTGCCCTGACACAGGACTCGGACTACACATTACAGGACATGTGCATCTAGACAAGCGATAACGGTTCGTGATACATGCGTGGGGAAGTATAAGAACATATACCACTCTAGGTTGTGTGTCCTAGACTTGGGGGCATCGATTGGACTAGGGGGCATAAACCCTAAATCAGAGAAGCGTTCAGCAGATAGCGTAAACTCTAGTTGAACTAGAAAGCACTCGATAGAAAACCCTAGATTAGATCCAGGTAACAAATAATAAATGTATGCCTAAAGGCAATGGAAACTACAGGGATTGGGATCACGTTATCGTTACTAGTTGGGACACTAGTTAGGCGGTGCAGAGATATAGAAACCAGTATAACAAGGAAATAGCGAAGCAGCGAAAGTATTAGAGCATATCCAGTTAATCTTATCTTAGCATATCTTGTGTTAATCTTGTCTAATCTTGCCAACCCTATCATCATGGTGTTATCTTGTATTCAGTTAATTCATGTCGTTTTGTTGTTCCATGTTCATATGGTAGAAGTTACTGAACTTACTCAGGCTTTATGTCTGACTCTGTTTTTCTTTCGTCTTCTTTTCTTCCCTCCCCCCCCCCAAGGTAGTAAAGGAGGGAATAGTATAGCTCAGGCTAGGTTGGACCGTCACTCTTTCCCAGCTGAAGATTTGTCGAAGTTTTGCTTGGATTCTATTTTCAGATGCTATGGCTGGCTTTTGCTAAAATTGGGGAATATAAATGTACTTTTATGCTTCTTTATTTTGTAAGACAGATGATACTCTGATATTGTAAAGAAATCATTGTACAAACTATTTTATCAATAAAGCAAAGTTTTATTTTCCGCTGTTTAATTTCTGTCTGTCTTGTAATTTATCTGCATCTTTTACCCTAAAATGCTCCACAGAACTTAGTGCATTCCCTTTGTGAGTGACACTAACGGACGTGGGGTGTTACAATTAATGAAGTGTTTATTGGTTAATAATGTCGATAAACAATTAGTTGATCTATTTTTAATAAAGAAAACTATTCCACTTCAGTTAATAATGGGATTAATTATTTATTGTGGTTAATAATAATTAAAGAAATTAACTCCTTAAACGGAAGTAAATTAAGAAGTGATCGAGTTTTAAAATGAATTAAGTTAAGAGCAATGTTGTACCAAAAGTATAAACAAGTTGTGAAGCTAAGATGCCATTTAATTGAGAAGTTCGAGAAGAGATTTCTCGTAAGAGATTGGATAAGGGAATCCAATTATAATTGAGAGTTTATGAAGAGATGAGTAATTTAAAGATTTTAAAAAGATTTGTTTTTATCCAATTATTCAATTAAGTAAATTAAAGTGAAATATGATTATGACAAGGAAATGATTTATGGATTCTATAAGAAGATTTTTAAATAGAATCCAAGGTTCTTAAATAAAATTTATAAAGGAATTTAAACACAAGCGATGAACTTAAATAAGTTTTTATTTAAGGAATTGAGTTGAATGAAATAAGTTTAAATTGAAGAAAGTTTTTAAAAGCAAAAAGAGTTGCGTTAGTAAATCTACTTGAATAAAAGTGAAAGAGATTTGTTTTGAGAACAAATATGCCAATTGAAAGAAATGGTTACTAAATCCATTTTTGAATAACTGAAGTGATAGTAATTAGAACGATAGGTTTTGGTTTCAAACTTTCATTTATTCCAAGAAAAGAACGTTGTCGGTCAAGGTCTGAGAGGTAACTAAAATACCCCAACTTGAACGGCTTTACTATTATCAAGGAATGATATTAGCTTGTAACGGTAAGGGTATTGAAAATTGGTTTATAAAAAGATAATATTGCAACGTTATTTGCAAGATTTGGAATGTAACTAAAATAGTAAGTTTCAAAGTAGACAATGAATAATTTAACAGGGTTTAACTCAAGTTTGAATCATGAATTTGTTATTATCTCGAGTTAAGAATATATGGCGATCTTCGCAAGATAAAGGTAATGTATGAGTTTTAGCGAATATGTAAGGATGTTTTGAAATAATGGAATGAAAGGAAATCGGTAAATAAGAATATATTATCGTTTTCAATGTAACAAATAAATGAGATGTTAGTAATAAGAAATTGAAATGGAAATAAAAACCAAAGTAAACTGAAATCGGTTAGACTAATTTAGATAAGAAGTCAATCTAAATTCATGTATTTTAAAACAAGTAATGGAGTTGGATTAAGTTATAATCAAAAAAGGTTTGAAATAAGTTTTAATGAAGTTTTCATAGTATTTGATTTATATTTTAATCAACAGTATTTAAATTGTTTTAAAAGGATATATTAATATGATCGGGAATGTGATGTAGTTCTTATAGAAATTAGAACTTATTGTATGTTGGTTGAGTTGAGTAACTTCCGAGGTGTAAATCTGATGTTGGTTTCAGCCTTCGGGGTTGATACTGAGAGAGTTATTCACTTACTGGTTTGCAATAGGAGCTAATGGAGTAGAAGTAAGATGATAATTGAATGTTCTTATATTAAATAAGAAAAGGAAACATTTTTCCAAGTGATATTGAAGTTCAAATTAACCATTCGTTAATTATCAAAGAGGCCAAGTGATACTGAACCAGTACATATATTTTATTTTTATGGATGAATGTTTATTTGATAGTTAAATAATCGACTATCAAATCTGGCTAGTTATCAGTTGTTGGTACGGAAAGACCGGGATCGAATTTATATTCGAAAACCATTCCGAGCAGCAAATACATAATCGTGGAAGAAATTAGATGAAAATCGAGATGGTGCATTTGAAGACCATCGATCTTCATGAAGCGGAAGAAATACTATAATCTCTAGTTGGCCCCTTGAGATACACTATGATTCTATCGTGGACCCGTGGTTGGAGTCTATGGATTGCAAGGACTACTTGCTACTGATTCTTTGGGTGATTCCTATAAGGATGCGGTAGGATGGTGCCTTCGGTTCATCCTGTTCCTGGATGACGTGTATGGACGATGTGAGACTCAAAAGTAAATGCTGACCAGATGTTCAAAAGATTTTAACCTCAAGCCTCGCAACTGGGAAATAAAAAAAATCGGGCAGGCATCATGGCTACGTAGGTCACTCCCATTAGGGTGTATTGTCATCATCTAGAGAATATACATTTTGTTACTTCTTTTCATTTCTGTATCTCCTGGGAACGGTTATGTTGCTAGCAACCGTACGTGACAATATATTCGATACACTCAAGAGAAATGAGTGGTCGGTCATGTGTGGCCGGGTTGCAAGACGTTCTTGTTGAACTCAGTGTATTTCTCTCTAGAGATAAACTATCGGCAGGTGGTTCCATACCTTGTCATAGTCGGAATCCAATCTCCAATAAGCGCTCGCGGTTTTGATTATATACTATATATGTGGAGCGTGAGATGCAAGCGTTCTGCTAGATTGATATTATTTGAATTTAGACACTATCATAATATCAGATACGTATGATTTCAAAATTCTTTTAGGTTATAGTAAGGAGAAAACCGTCCGTATTTATGTGTGGGCTGGTCTTACTATTATCCTTTATTTCAAAAAGGATTTTAAAGTTAAACAAGTGTTGTGCTATGAATTTTTCATTGAAAGTATTCCATACTGATCCAGGTGAATTTTATTTTAAATCAAATATGCTCCAGTCAGATCGAGTATATTTACAGGTTGGGTTCTTCTTGAAGTTCAGGAAATGGAAGCAGGAGGCTTCACCACTAGTATATAGAGTTTATTTCCGCTGTGTCTGATATATGATGTACTTTGATGATTGGTATGTATATACAGTTCTTTTTGTATAAAGAGATTTGATCTATTATATTTTATTCGTTTCGCTATGAGATTCTGATGTGTTCTTCTTCGTATTCTTCTATTCTATCATTTCTTTCTTTTCTTATCTCACCCTCTAATTTCTTTCTCATAACGTTCCGGTGTTTTCGATGCTTGAATGTTTGACATGGTATTTTTGTGTCGATTTTCGAGGTCAAAAACCCTAGTTTGTTACAGTGGCATCAGATCCAAGTTTAGGAATAACCTTGGCTCTGTGGAGTAACTCAATAGAGATTGGATTAGTAATATCCTAGATTGAGTTTGAATATATATATATATATATATATATATATATATATATATATATATATATAAGAGTGTGTATTTGAATTTTGAATATAAAACTGTTTTAAATTGTTTTGTAAAGCGGGTAAATGAAATAATTTTGCCTAAATTATATTTTTGTATAAAAAAAATTAAATCTTTCTATAATATAAAAAGAAAAGTTACAATAGGTTTTTCAAACCAAAAAGACGTTTTCTCTTCTTTAAGTTTTCCCAATTCCCAAAGATTTCGTTGAAATTGTTCGTTTGGAAATTTCCCGAAAAGCTAATTATAGGTTCTTCTTTCCACCGTAACAATCGAAAAAGAAATCTTTATTGGTTCTACCTCCTCTTTTTTATGAGGAGAACGAATCTTTTTATCAAAGGATCAGAAAAAAATGCCGGAAAATTAACTTCTATGAAGATTTAGTTCATTGTATATCATATAATAAACAAAGCTATTTTGTGTCTGTACCCCCCAAAAATCTGAGCACTCTATTCCATTTCATTTATCAAGAGCAGAATGATTGAAAAAAAAGAGTATTGGTATCTCTTAAACTTTTAATATTGAATATAGCAATAGTACCAATTGTACTAAATCTACATATATTATTGCACTACAACAAATTCACCCTATAATAACGGTGCAAAACCGTTGTAATATCATTTTACAACGGTGCCTCCACCGTCGTGTATGCCGAAGTTGTAATATATTCAAATCTGTTACAACTTTTCTGCACCGTTGCAACACCGTTGTAATAGGGATATTTAACAACAGTTATTTACCGTTGTAATAAATTTTATTACAACTCTAGTTCTCCGTTGTTGTATATGCTGTAGTAAAGTAAGAGCATACGTATAACAACTTTTGTCACCGTTGTAATAAACTGTATTACAACTTTTATCCCCGTTGTTGTATATATTGTAATACTGTGAGATCATAGATATAACAACATTTTTGCACCGTTGTAATAAGCTGTATTACAACTTTTATCCCCGTTGTTGTAGATATTGTAATATCTTGAGATCATAGATATAACAACATTTTTACACCGTTGTAAGTTCCTTAATATTACAACATTTTTACACCGTTGTAACATGGCTTATTACAACATTTTACAATGTTGTAACATGGCTTATTACAACTTTTTTCTGTTGTAATTAATATAAACCTGACTAGTAAAACAAATTCATATATATTAATAATAATATGATTCACATTTCAATGCAACAAAAATTACTACACGGAATCATTCATATATATTACTTGACATAATATTCGATCAACATAAAACAAACATACGTAGTACATGCATCACCAACATAACCCGTCACCAAACACATAACCGTTTCAAAATACATATGATCTAACCCAAAATATACATAAGAAAGAAGAAGTTTTGTCTACAAAAGGTTGCATACCCTACGAAAGCACTCTAGATGAAGGCAATATAATTTTTATTGCAGGCCACAGTCGATCCAACAGCTTCTCCAATAGTAGTCATTTCGGGAGTCGGCCTCCACAAGAAAGCTTCTGCATCCACCGCCACATTAATCCAAATTTTCCAACCTTGCATTCCAATTTTTTTAAAGAGAACAAAAGCTTCTCGATCAGTGGATGCCAATCTTCCTTCAACAACTACTTGTTTGTCCCAATTCAGTATTTTACATTTTATGCCCTCATTTTCTTTAGCGTGATTGTTTTCAGCGTGATTTCCAAGTTGTGTATACTGCTGAACTGGTCTTCTACCCTGTTCATTTTCAGCTTTCTTTCCACTTTGTCTGGTCTATCGAGCGGTTTTGCTGGCCTCATTATCAACTACTTGCATATCATTTTCAGCTTTCATTCCACTTTGTCTGGTCTGTCGAGCGGTTTTGCTGGCCTCATTTTCAACTGCTTGCATTTCATTTTCAACTGCTTGCTGTGCAATTTGTTTCTGTTGAGCTGTCAAGTTATTACTTCCACAGTGTGACTGCAAAAAATAATAATAATAAGTTCAGTAGAACAATATTGTGAATGAACTGAAAAATGACTCCTCCCTTTACCCAGTGCAAAAATCAGTGCAAAACTAATTGAATAAAGTGGTAAGTATTAATGGTTACTGGTTACTGGTTTAGCAGATAAAAATTTGAACACAAGCAGTATATTAATTAACGGATTTTCTCTTCTGTTAGTTAAACTCAAGCAGTATATTAAACTTAAGCAGTATATTAATTAACAAATTTCAACACAAGCAGTATATTAAACTCAGTGCAAAACTCCCCCTTTATTCTTTTCTCTTCTGTTTTAGCATATAAATATTTGAACACAAGCAGTATATTAATGGTTAGTGGTTAAATTAACAGATTTGGATCCAACTCTTGACTTATTTTCGGGAACTGAAGAGAACAAGACTTGTACTACAAACCCCGAAATGAGGCAGTTAAGAATAATTAACAGATTTGGTTATAACGTATTTACTTCACAGGTAAATGAAATGCATTTGTATTCCATTATTTACCCAGTGCTGTCACTCAGCGATGTAACTCACTAACAAAATCGTTAAAGACAAGTGAATTCAGGAGGAGGAGAAGCAGACAGGAGCGATTCAGGTCTTATATATTCTCCTAAAAACCATAAGAGGTCATTTAAATGATCAACAGAAGGTCAAGATATACAAGGTTGAGAAAACTGGGAAACGCACTGTGTGCATGTAGCGTGTTGTATCCCTCTCTCCCCTTTTTTCCATAAAAATAAAAACCTGCTTGCAGTGTAATTTTACTCCATTTCCATTTTTTTTATAAAAAAAATCTACCTAAGACAGTCCAATTCTGGATCATTTTATAACACATATATGTTGGTGTGGACTTTAGATATATGATGAAGTGGCAAAGCGACAATATTTTGCTTAACACATTATTTGCTTTCACCGATCATTTAAACAAACAAATTGGTGCTGCGAGTTAAAGAAAATCGACTTTCAAATTACTATGAAGTCAAGACGATTACTCTTCTTAATTAATTGTGGTAATACTGTGGAGACCGATTCAAACAATCTGTTGAATTGACCGCAAAGATGAGAGCATTGAATTTGTAATCTCAAAACGAAAGTGTTGAAAGACATAATCAAGGAGAAGAGGATGAAAAAACTTGAATTTGTTGTGCTTTCTTGGCGTTTCTGAATCTGTAAAAATAAAGTGTTTCGAAATTCTTTCCAAACATTGTACATTTAAGGGAGATCTGGTATCCACATTAGACAGTGCCATATTAGGGGCTCATTTTACCCATTTCTCAATTTACCCAACCCCCGTCGAAACACCTTTTTAACAATACCCAACCCCCCTCCATTTACTGTCCTTAAAATCACCCAAAAATTTCACAGCCCCGGTTAAAAGCATTTCAATGTTCACCAAACATGCCACCAAAGAATTAAACTTGCGTTGTCAAAAAAAAGTTGATGCATTTTAACAGCAATATTCCAATTCCGTAGATCATTAAATGTTACAGCTTTCTATCAATTATACCAATAAAAAAGGGTACCTGAGGCGTATTAGGATCAGGAGTTGCTGGATTTCCCGCATTAGTTGCTTTCTTTTCTTTTAGCTCCTGTAAAGATTGCATGGACTGAAAATTATACTCAACTATAAATACATATATCAGTTCAATTATATAAAAAAAAGTCCACCTAAACTATAAATTACTCCATTGTATACATTCTGTTCCCATCACATAAGCGTCATCTACTGACAATGATGCTTATGAAGTGGATGGTTTGCCGCTGGTTCACAACAAGCATCGTAGCATTGGATTCTACCTTCAAATCAAATATTAATCATTGTAAACTTAAAATATCAAATATTAATCAAATATATAGGCTATATACAGGGTATGGTTCATTGTATATACATAGGTCATATATATTAGCACAAAATAAATATGATTATGGTCATATAAAACTAGCACAAGTGGGAAGCCATAAATTTAAGAACAGTTCATTTCCCTTTCAGATGATGGTTTACTACACGAAAACAGGAAAAATCTTAAAACTAATGAATTTGGCAGCAAACTGAGGGCAATAGCCACACCTGCTTGTGACAATAACTTGGTTTCTAATTAACAGGAAAACAGGAAAAATCGCTGTTAAAATAAATTTCTAATTAACACTTACCATCAACATTGAATTAAGCTCGTGTACTTTGTTCTCCAAGCCACTAACTTGGTATCGCAATGCATGTACTTCACCTGACGAGTTACCCCGAATACGAAGCTGAGATGGTACAACCCCAAAACCAAGCCCTCTTACACGTCCTCCATGTTCCTGACCAAAAAGCTTCGACACGCCATCTTGAGTAACTGATGTTCCTCCCTGAGAATCCCGACTTGCGGCATTATGATGCTCTGTTATCTTAGACTACAAATTCAAAAACAACCAATATTTAGAAATTAAAATTAAGACTACATTAACAATAGCAACAGTTTCGTATATTGTATATTTGAACTTTTTCTTACTATGCATTCGGCAATAACTGAATTCGGAGGTTTTCCATCTTTTCTAGTGTGGCCTTTGCACTACAATTCGTCTCTAGTGATACTAGATGTTGCCTTTTCTTTTTCTGCAAAAATAGATTAATTAACGGCTTAAAAATGTACAAGTGATAACAAATAAAAATTTCTTTAACAATATTTTTTTACCATTTCATCTTCCAATCTTGCATAACCTTTTCTGCTCATAGTGTGCGGAAGTTTATTCTTTTCTCTAATACTTTTGAATCTTTGGCTTGTTGCCAATAAGATCAATTAAATAAATATGATATAGGAAAATGTAATATATTTAACAGTTACAATCAATCAGAGAAAAATAACCACCTCAAACTTTTCTGACAATTTTTCATTTACAAAAGCATTCCACTTGTCAGCGCTCTTTATATTAAACGGATTTAGGCCTGCTAAAGTATTGGTAGAGTCGGGATTTTGAGACGCTTTTTTGATAGCTGCAGCTAACCTTGATTTCGAATCCTTCCATCGCTGTCCTATTATCATTAACAAGTAATCCTTATACACTATATCTACCTGCAATCTTGACTGCATCCCCAAAAAAAACGCAGATTAGTCTCTAACAGTATTGCAAAATGCAATGTTGTACCATAGGCATGTGCATAATGCATATTGCACATAAAGAGAACTACAACAGATATATAATATTTTGCTTTGAATGTTGAGACATGTAGGTACTATAATAAATAATATAGAATCAGTTAAATTAAAAACAATTGAAAGCCATATTTTATTATTCACTTGCTCATGTTATCGCCAACAGTTGGTATATACAAGTCAAATATCAATACCTGTATACAAGTCCATATATCATCCCTCAAATCGTCATCGACTTTCCTCCACGAGCTAATGGTAAAAGGCACCATATCCCTTGATAGAGTACCAATATATGACGATAAAAGTTTGGAATTAGTACCTATTGCTTGTCCACGTTCATTAAATTCAACTTCCGGCTTCTCATCCGGTATAACAGCTAATGATTTCACCATCGTTCTACCCCTCTTTTTTCTAGTTTGCATCGATCTATTACCTTCAGTAGAATCCAGTTGAAGTTTCGTTCGGACTGGAATCTGAGGTGGCTGTTGTAATGACCCGGGTTTTTGTCGACCTTTGTTATCGCCATAAACTCAATGATGACTAACCAAACATCGAAAAATACCGGATGATTAATGAGAAATTAGAGGGTGAGGAAAGATAAGATAGAAACTTAGAATAGAAGAAGAAGAAGAACACAACATCAGAGTAACACGAACCTCACAGCGGAACGAATAACATATAATAGATAACATATCTTTGAAATATAAATCTATACGTGAATATACATATCATTTTCAAAGTACAACACTTACAACACAGCGGAAATAAACTATAGCTATATGATCCTGAAGCCTCCTGCTCCAGCTCTTCAAGTATCTGTAAATCCCGACTACTTGACTGCCCATACAAAATTGGACACCCAAGAGTTTAGGGAAAACAAACAAAATAAACTCCGGGTCAGTCATGGGACTGGTATGAGTAAAACAGTTTAAAACAGTTTAAGCAGGTAAATGATATCTCATAAGACCACACCGTATAATGGAACGGGTTTTTCCCTTATGAGAATCCAAATTATCTTTATATCAAAAACATTTTGATATTATAATAATGTCTATCAACCACAATATAATAATCATCTAGCAGAAACGCTTTCATCTCACGTTCTACATATATAGTATACAATCAAAACCGCAAGCACGTATTGAATAATGGATTTCCAACTATGACAAGGTATGGAACCACCTTTCGCTAGTGTACCTCTAGAAAGGAATACACTGGGTTCAACAAGAACAACTTGCAACCCGGCCACACATAACTGACCACTCATTTCGCTTGAGTGTGTCGAATGTATATCACCAACGGTTGGGATCAGCAACCGTTTCCCGAATGGGACAGCATCAACAATAGATTTTTAGAAGTAAATGAAACTCTAGATCAGGTGATTATACACCCTACTTCGGAGCGACCGACTTAGCCATGCTGCCTGCCCAATTTCTGTCATTTACCGGTTGATGAGGCTTGAGGTTACGCTCTATCATCACACCAGATTCACTTCGAATGCCACATCGTAAAATCCATCAAATCACCGATTGACGTCCTCAACAATACATTATGTGTTAGCTAAAAGAAGTTTCCTTCTCCGCTTCCACTCTTAGTACGGTTAGACAAATCAATATACGTGATCGTCTGGAAATACTCTGTCAGACATCCGTCCATACAAGTCATCTAGGAACAGGATGAACCGAAGGCACTATTCAGTACATCCATCTTAGGCACTGTTATCTAAGACTTATACAATAGCCCTTGCACTTTACTCTGTCTTCAATTATCTTTGGCATATATGATTCGCAACGCTTATGCCAATACAGAGTGGTTCTTTGGATAATAATCCAACCGATCTCTCCATATTAACAATGTTAAAATGGTCAAAAACTTCGATAGTCGGTGAGTTAACTATCAAAGAAAAACACGTGTGCAAACAACGATATTATTTCCAGGAGGAAATTATATCGATCAATCATCAATAATATATATATATATATATATATATATTCCTTATTTTCTATGTTTAGAAAATATATGTTATTAACACTGGAAAACATTTCCATTTATTTATTTACATATCACTATCATTTCACAACTATCAATCCCTGACTGTAAACTACTAGGAGAACAATTCTCTAAGTATAAACCCCGAAGGCCGAAACCAACATCAGATCGATACTCAGAAAACTATTCAACGTAACTAATCTCTAGTCAGTTTCTAATCTTGTTTAACTCCATTCTGATTTACTATGTTCGTTTTACTCCTTTCGATAAACTACATTCGATTAACTCCTCTATTTATTTTCCCAATAAATAATCCTTTATTCTATTTATTTTCTAAATAAATAATCCTTTATTCTATTCGTTTTATCAACATTTTCCCTTTTATTTACTTTCGAAATATTTCCTTTTATAAAATCTGTTGATTTTATAAAATCACTTTATTTCAATATACATTGAAATAATTCTTTTTACATCCCAGGGTCTCTTTATGATATTTAGAATATCGAATAACAAGGATCAATATCATTCTAACACACATAATCCATAACAGATTATATAACACATCATATATCACAATATATGAAAAACAGTAAAATAAATGTTGAGGAATCCAGTTGGATTCCTCCAACCTGTTTCCCTGCATCACAGATGTTAAACAATATCATTAACATCGATTTCATTTCAATATGAAATATTCTGATAAACAGAATCAATATTTGATTAACGATTTATATAAATATCGTTATCTATAATTTCAACCAACACAGAAGCAATTCAACCAAACAGTTAACACACAACAATCAGTCATCATTTATCAGTTCTAAACATACATTATAGAAATAGAACTTTTCAGAGTTGGTGAGTTTTACTCACATTGGAAGTTCATCGTTAAAGAACGATAAACTGTTTGTTTGATTTGAATCAAACAATTTATTTCGCCATAAATTCAAACGAGCCTCAATCCACTCCCAGTCAGTTCCAGTGCGTAGTGTACGTCCATACGATCCCGATGGATCTTGTTTCGCTGAATTTCGACATCGTATGGTAAAGTTATTTAGATTACAAGTTAAATACAAATTTAAATTAAATAAACTTTAAATCCCCCTTTTAAATTCCGGGCCTTAGCTTACCATTTCAGCCCAACTCTTCTCACACAAGGCCCGCCCCTACTGACCCTTCCTCCTTACTCCCCTTTCGATTCCACAAATCCTAGGTTTACTGTTCTTTCTTTTAGCACCAATGTGAGTTCGTCGCACCTTATAAAAGGTATACAGGATAGAAGCCCTTTCGAACAGGAAAACATTGGATCTATCGGATTTTTATATCAAGTGTTAGATTTTTAATTTGATTTTGAAGAAGGAGATTTTTGGTTGAAGAAAGAAAAGGGAGCAGTGCCTTTTCTGTTGGCTGAAGAAGTGATTTAGGTTTAGGAAAATTTTTAGGATATTATATAGGATTTTGTGCAGATGAAAATAGTGAATGGTGGCTCGTTTTGGTTCATTAAAAATTAATATTTTAGTTTTTATATAATCATTTCACCTTCTAAAAATTCGTGTGATCACACACGATATTCAAAAATCACGAAACTGGACATACTGGTAGAGTTCGACATTACGGTCCAAATGAAACTGGTTTCGTCGAATTCTGACTTCGTTTGCTCACACAGCGTATTTTTAACTGTCAAAATACCGACTGTTTTTCACTCTAAAAATCCGTACGACCTCACAGTGACACTAAAAATCATGAAACTGGAAATCTAACAACTATTTGACATTGCGAATCCAACAAAATTAGTTTCGTAGAATTCCGACTTCGTTTGCAAAAGTGGTTATTTTTTTTAAAGCTCTAAATAGCCCATTTAAATATATAAATATATTTAAATATAATTAAATTAAACATTTAAAAATAAATATTACCGTATATATTCACAGTGGAATACCATACAGTTCAGAAAACCCTTATATGGATTTCTAACACGATATTCAAATCCGGGTCAACCCGATATTCGATTTATATTGATATTCCTTTTTAAAATATAAATAATCCGTTTATAAATTATAAAGGAATTCCACAACGACTTTTCTAAAATTTGATTTGGACACAAATCATAATCTACACGATGAAATCCCGATTTTTCTCTTCCATTAGAAAGATATACTCCACCAGCTCCACACGTTTCTTGTTTCACAGAAATCCGACTTAAAACGGCTTCTGTATATTCAGTTGAAGTTCGAATCGCCAATTTATGAACTGCAGCGCCATTTCGAGCTCGATTTTAATTATAATATAATTATACGTTCAAACTGTCGTTCAAATAATATATTCGTTATTCTAATTCAATTCTAAACTGAATTAAATATCACAGACGATCCTGTTCACACCATATCGCCATTTCAGCCAATTCTGATTATTTCAGAATTAAATATATTATTTAATTTATTATTTTAATTAAATATTCACCATTATTTAATTCCACGATCATTAAATCTGTTTAATCACCTTTTAAATAATTAAATAAGTTAATTATCATATCGCAAGAAATGCGGGTCATTACATTCTTCCCCACTTAAAATAATTTTGTCCTCGAAATTGCTAAGGTAGAGAAAAACCCTATTAACTGGTTAGAACATATTTGTTCACTTCTTAACTTCAGTTTCCAACAGGACCAATTTAATTTCAATTAAATTATTAATTGATTCTTATCATCGAAAATTTTCAAAAGTCCTGAAAATTTTCTAATGCCTTAACTCTTTCGAAAATTTTTGCCAGCACCTCCTTTGTACTGGTCAATACGTCAAACCACCACTCGCCTCTCTGGGCCATCTCCATCCCAAAAGAAAATCAAACAGCCAAGCGGCATGCCAATTCGGCTCATAAATTTTATATCCTAATAAAAATATAAACTTGTACCTTTTGTCGGCATATCATTATAACCTTTCCACCTGTTATCAATTCAGCGGATACAAGGGTCATCCCAATCAAATTCCAATCTGCTTTTATCCACAACACAACCATTCGCTTATACCCGAGCCAAATAACATTTCAACTCGAGTTTCTTCTCGATTCCCAACTCTTAACTTGATTATCACATTACACTTCAAATTTGAATATCACAATCCAGTTTGTCTTGATATCATTCTGATTCAATCTCAGTTACCACTTGTAATAACCCGGAAATGCGAGCCAATTTAAAATTTTTATTTTGGCAATTTTAGCGAATTTTGAATATTTAAAATAGATTATTTTAAATAATATCGACGAAAATTTATTTTGAATATATTTAGAACATATATATTTATACGCGTCATCGTTAGAATATAAATAATTATATATAATTATAAAAGGAATTGAAAATGGCGTGGTAGTTCGATAATTCGATTTCAAACTTCAATGGAATGTACCGGGTGCAAAATAAACCGGATTTCAGTGAAACCAAAAATAATAGGATCTAATTGAGAATATCTTTCCAACGAATCTGAAAAATTGAAATTTCATAGCGGGAATCAAAAGATGTGCCTAGTTGAAAATTCTGAATAGTCGCTATGGAATTCAGGCCCTTAAAAATGGAAATTTTGCAAACGACCTCAGATTTCGATGAAACCACTTTTGTTGGATCCGCAGTGTCAGGTTATTGCTAGGTTTCAAATTTCATAATTTTTCGAATCAATATGTGAGCGTGGCGAAGGAAAACGCGTTTGACCAGTTTCAGTTGATTTTGATCGACTGGAAAATGGCCATTTTTCCAACGGTCTCAGAATTCGACGAAACTAGTTTTGTTAGGACCGTATCGTAAATACGAAGCTAGAAAATATTTTTTTGGAATTTTTAGATTTAGTATGTGACCCCAATGAATTGAAATACGCGTTCAAATTCAATATATAGAGTTATATGTTGATTTTAATGGAAACTGATCGAAACGATCGAATCAGCCTGCGGTACATATCCCATTGTGTTCGAAATAGGGGTAAAACGCTATGGACGACAGGCGGTGGGCCTCGTTTAGAGGTCGTATGAAAAAGTCAACTTTTTGAAATTAAAATAAAAAAAATAAAAAAAAATTTAATTTAAAACCTCTCCCCCTTAAACCCGTTGCCCCCCCTCATTCTCAGTTGACAGAACGATTAAGAAAAAAAGAAAAAAAAACTTCGATCGCGGAAGGCCGCGATGCGCCGCCGCCGTCCTGGCGCACCCCCAACGCAGCGCCGCCGCCTGCTAGGGCGCCACCACCCTCGCCCCTCTCGACATCCTCTCCCTCCTCCTCTTCTTCTTCTCCTCCCTCCTGAAACCGACCGCACCTCCTCAGCCCCAAACCCCGAACCCTAATTCGATCGCACCGACCCTCCCTCTCTCTCCTCTCTCTTCCTTCTTCACGCCGACGCCTCCTACCCCGTTGACCCCCCCCCCCTTTTTCAAAAAGATCCGAATTTCTTCAAATAAACGTAAGTACTTTTACTTTATTCTAATTAATTTATACATACCATTGTTTATATACAATTATACGAGCAAAATATGATTTTTATATAGTAGAAATCAAAAAATGCAATCTTTTATATTGTAGAAGATGAAAAATATAATCTTTTATATTGTAGAAGATGAAATATATAATCTTTTATGTCGTAGAAGTATAAAAATATAATTTTTATATAGTTAAAGAAATAAAAATAAAATCTTTATATGTGAAAAGGCGAAGCCTTTATATAGAGAATAGCGTGGTAAAAATAGAATTTTCATCTATATAGTAGCAGTGTAAAAATTCGATTTTTATATATTGAATAGCAAAGTAAAAATTCGATTTTTATATATTGAATAGCAAAGTAAAAATTCGATTTTTATATATTGAATAGCAAAGTAAAAATTCGATTTTTATATATTGAATAGCAAAGTAAAAATTCGATTTTTATATATTGAATAGCAAAGTAAAAATTCGATTTTTATATAGAGAGGAGCGTTATAAAAATATAATCTTTATTATATGAACATCGATGTAAAAATAGAATTTTTATCTATATAGTAGCGATGTAAAAATAGAATTTTTATCTGTATAGTAGCGATGTAAAAATAGAATTTTTATCCATATTGAGTGATTATAAAAATACGATTTTTATATACATAGCAACAATATAAAAATGTGATTTTTATATATGTAGCGGCTACGGGCAACGAAAGCGACAAAAAGGGCGAGAACGACGAAGATTTCTACATAGGAAGAGTCGTGGTATTGCATTAGCTATCGGTGAGAACTTCTCACTCTTCAATTTCTTTTTCTAGTTATATATATATACCAGGATGCAGACGGTGCTTAGCAGCACCCGACACCCGTCATCCACATACCATGGATGGCTTGTTTGTTTGATTGATGTGTTGTGAAAATTGTTTGTGATGTTGATGTGAAATCGAAAATAAATTGTAGACAGTTGAAATAAATTAATTATCGTTAAAAATATAATTTTTAACGTGAAAGTGAATAAATAAACATTTATAAACAAATCAGCTGATTTGTTTATATACACTGATTTGACTGATATTGATTGGGATGATAAATTTTACACATCGCCCAACTGCACAAATAAAAATATGTGTTGGTTGATTTGAAACCCCACACGGGTGTTGGGATGATATTTGGGTACACTAATCCCAATTATTTCAGTATATGTCGATCGATTGGTCGACAGACTGTGTAAGCGTTGATTATTTATATTTGATGCTTATGCAGTTGTGTGGTGCACCTTGGATGATGGTTGATTGGTTATCGTTGCTATTATATACATGTGTTGTATGGAATCCACATAATTAACATTATATGGCGATTGATTGGGCCTCATTCCAATCGGGAAAATAATGAATATTATAAAAGAAAATTCATGTGTTGAATATAAAAATAGTCATGTGTTGACGATATTCCTGTGTTGAAAATATTCGTGTGTTGAGTAAAATATTTTATACAAAATTTTTTACATCTTTATCATATTTAAAATTAGAACTACTTCACGGTGGAGTCTAATTGAAAATCAAACGATAGATACCATAGTTTTATAAAATATTTTACATAACAAAAATAGTGATGTGTTGACAGTACTCATGTGTTGAGATTAGTCGTGTGTTGAAAGAAATATAGACTCATGTGTTGAATAGAATAAATATTCATTTATTGAATAGAATAACGAATTTATTGAAATATATAAAGCCGTGTTGATTAGAGATGCGTTATTTTGACGCGAACAATATTTATATCGATTTTATTCGTTTTACAATGAATATTGAAAAGTGATTTCAAAATATAATATTTTGAAATGAAATTCAAATTAAATTAGATTAAAATTAAAATTGAAATTTTATTGAATCAATTTGAAATGAATTCGAATCGAATAGAAAATGAATTCAATTCGAATTGAATAGGAAGTGAATTTGAATTCGAATTGAATAGAAATGAATTCAAATTGAATCAAATTAAATTAGATTAAAATTCAAATTGAAATCGTTTTGAATGAAATTTAAAACGAACTGAAATTGAATAGAAATCAATTTGAATTGAATTAAATAGAAGGTAAATTCAAATTGAATTGAATTGAAACGAATTAGGAATTGAATTGGATTGAAACGAATTTGAATTCGAATTAAATAAAATTGAAATGAATTCGAATTGAATTGAAATCAAATCGATTTGAAATTGAAGATGAAGTTGAAATTGTTTTTGAAACGAATTTAGAACGATTTATAAAACACGTTTTAAAAGGAAATCGACGAAATATATATATAATATATATATATATATATATATATATATATTATATATATATAATGTCCTGAATAGAACGCGCCGCGCCGTGGCAGTTCGTGAATTTCGACCATTGACTTCGAATTGATGTTGCGGGAGATCCGACCATCGGATTCTCCTAAATCCGGAACCGTTGGGTTCATATCGAAAAGAGATTTCCAATGAATATTAGAAATTTGAAATCTGACGGTTGGATTTGGAATTATGTCTAAATCAAATATGGAAAAGGTCGCTGTAAGTGCAGTTCGATGGCCGTTGATGGAAATCGACTGTACGGACCTTGATAAAATTATTAAAAATATCTATAATTTGTGTCAAATCATAAGAAATGATTTGGGAAAAATTGGTCTGAAAAATTCCGTATTTGAAAAGATAAAAATAGATTTTTATCGAAATGAACTAGTTTTGAACTAGAATTAAAATCAATTTATTTTTGAAATAAATAAATTGAATTTGAAAGTGATTTTAAAAATAATCAATTTTCCCAATACGTGAATTGGGCTGGAGTTGAATCGAAATTATCTTCGGAATATTTCGGTGTTGGATTTCGTGACTATACAGATATTGTTATGGGAATTTGAAAGATATATTTTATATCGTTATTTCCAGTACGATATTTGTTGGTTTCAGAATTTGATATTGAATATAAGCCGGTATATTTTCTATTCAGAGCTTTGTATTTAATATCGAATGTGATTTGGGTTTATCGTGAATCGTGTTTTATATGACATTGGTTCTTTAACCCAGTTAAAGGCAAGATGTTGATTTTTGAAAAGATTAAAACTAAGTGGAGTTTTAATGAATCTTTAATTAGATTAAAATGTGAATTGATAATTTAAATTATCAAATCTGAAAAGTGATCGAGAGTGGAGTATCACCAGTTTTGCTCCAAAGCGATAGTTAAATCTGTAATTAGATTTGAACGTGAAATGGTAATTAATTTTACCGATAACACTGTGGTGTTAGGTATGGAGTATTACCAGTTTTGCTCCATGGGATGAATAGGTTGGGATTGGGAAATAAAATAAATAATTACTTTGGTGTGGTTCGCTAATCCCGACTAGTTTGAAATGATATCCAAAGGAAGATTAAAGAATAAATTTAGAAGAATTTATCTTGGATAAAATTAATGGGAACCTTTCCCTAAGAATGTGATTTCATGAATAAAAGGATATTCTGAATTGGAATGAGGCGTTTGTTGAGTTTGTGTAATATTTGTTTATCATATACGTGGGTTATTCAGAAAGGCCGGGTTTATACCCATTCTGAATAACCGATTCGACGAGATGTCGAAGATGAAGACGGTGGTTGAAGACCGGAAGTCTTCACATCGTTTGGGTGATTACTGATGATCTTGATTGGGCTATACACCCAAGATGAGGGAAACAGTTGGTGATCGTCCAGATGTACTTGGAGATGGATGGATATGCGAGGAAAGTGCCTCCGGTTTCGTTCAGTCCCAGAATGAACTTGTAAATGGATTGTGTGTCTGGCATTGGATTTTATTCTGTGTTGATTGATCTCTATTAAATATACATCTGTTTAGCGGCGGAGAATTTATTCTCTTACTTAACGCCCTTCTCTGAGACATACGAGCTTAGAGGTTGTATATCGATGGACATCAGTCGCATGGAGTGAATTTCCAGTGTGGCACGCGTAAGTGGCAATTGATCAGGGCTTCTGTTGAAAAGCAAAGTCTTGTGATTGATGATCAAAGCATGGTCTGTGTGGCGTAACTTTGTGTATAGCGTGAATTCGCGAGCCTCACACCTCGGTATGAGTCAAAAACGGGATAGTGACTGCAGGGAGAGCACGACGTTTCTTTCTAGCTAGGGTGGTGTCAGTGACCTACCAGCCTTAACATTTACATACTTCTCACCTGTGTGGTTGTTGGATACGAGGCGCCTCGGATATAGGTCTGTAAGGACCGGGAAACATGTGTTCAGGAATAACTAATCCTCAAAAGTAAGAGAGGACCGGCCCTGAAGATCCAAGGATCAGGGTGGGGTCCTGGGACATTTGCTAGAGTGTCTCGAACGCGGAGAGGAGCTTGCCCCTTGCCTCGACTCATGATGGAATCCAATTTCCAATACATGTGTTTCGGTTTTATTTGTAGAGCCTAGTATGGCGACATAGTAGATGGTAGCTATGCCGCCTATGATTGATATTTATGATTTGAATTGTTTTGACACTATACACTTATAATAGTATCAAATGATTTGTTTTTAAACGTATCAAGCATGCTTTGGCTGTTATAAGGTAAAAACCCTATCCTCCGGCTTGCGTTGCATTGTGTGATGGGACCTGGGTCTTATAACAGCTTCATTTTTCTTCATTTAGCATTGCGCTGTTTGTTTTATGCACTGGTATTCTTGGGAGTAAACCCATTCCGTGTTATACGGCGTGGTCCCTTGATTTACCTAACTTTAAAAATAAAGACAAATAACTGTTTTAGTTCTCACACCACTCACATGACTGACCTGGAGTTTATTATTTTAACCTAAACTCTGGGTGCCCCTATTTTCGACACGGGCAGCTAGTAGTTTTGGTTTTGTAGATTTATATTCACAGGATCCTGATTTACAGCTAGAAAGATGCTCGGAAAGCTCTGTATCCGTGTATCACTTCTAGTTGTGTTTTTGTATATTTTTCCGCTGCTATGTAATTTATTGTAATCTCTGATATTTGTCGAATGTAATTTATTCATTTATACTCTGTATATTCTTGTATCTGATGGAATTGTTGTGATAACAATGAAATATTCTTCCGTCTGCGTTCTGATTTGTCCTATTCTCAAAATGATCAGGGGTTTCGAACGGTCTTTGTCGGTTTAACGATCGATTCAGATCGAGCGAAATTCTTTGCCGTTACACCACTTTACTGGCTTTACTTTAATTCAAATCTGCTTTCACAAATTTCTGTTAAATTTGTTTTTAATTCAAACAGTCTTTCCCTAGGAGTTTTTAAACAGTTTACTCTTTTCAAAAATCAAATTTTCCATTTTGAAATTCAACACAACTTGTCTTTCCCAAAACAAATTCAAAACAGTATCTCTGGTAGTAATTCGTCACTTACAACTCGAAAATGAATATTGATGATATAACTATCATCATCAGAATCTATTTTCCAGCGATCGAAGTGAGTTCAATACTATAAAACCATTTCTAAACATTTCCACTTTAAAATTCATTTAAAAATATAATTCACACTGCTTGTAAAACAATTTAAAATCTCCCAGGATCTTAAATTTTCCATATTCTTAATCCAAATCCATTTACAAACACCTATCCAATTTTTCAGCAATGTAATTCAATTTCTGGTTTAAATTTCAGATTTAATTCACTTTGTAATACTTATACGAATTTTATTTGGTTATATATATAACCATCTCTATTATAATCTTACTCGATTATAATAACAACCAATATGTCCACTATATTATAATTTTGATATATATATCTTCTCTATATCAAGATAGACCTTGGGTAAACTTATTTTAATTTACCCTCTTTTTTTTCAAAACATATCGTGTCGACCCATCGTATTCAAGTGTTTAGAAACTCCTACCGATACAGTGGATCAAACTGATCGACCAGAACTCATAAACAACCCAACCAATAAATCTCCACAATATAAAACCACTTTATATTAAATAACAAATACGCTCTCTCGTATATATATACACTCAAACTCAATCTAGGGTATTACTAACCCTATCTCTACCGAGTCACGCCACAGAGCCAAGGTAATAACTTAACCTGGCTCTGATACCAACTATAATGACCCGGATTTTTGTCGACCTTGGTTATCGCCATAAACTCAATGATGACTAACCAAACATAGAAAAATACCGGATGATTAATGAAAGAAATTAGAGGGTGAGGAAAGATAAGATAGAAACTTAGAACAGAAGAAGAAGAAGAACACAACATCAGAGTAACACGAACCTCACAGCGGAACAAATAACATATAATAGATAACATATCTTTGAAATATAAATCTGTACTTGAATATACATATCATTTTCAAAGTGCACTTACAACACAACGGAAATCAACTATAGCTATATGATCCTGAAGCCTCCTACTCCAGATCTTCAAGCATCTGTAAATCCCGACTACTTGACTACCCGTACAAAATTGGACACCCAAGAGTTTAGGGAAAACAAATAAAATAAACTCCTGGTCAGTCATGGGACTGGTATGAGTAAAACAGTTTAAGCAAGTAAATGATATCTCATAAGACCACGCTGTATAACGTAACGGGTTTTCCCTTATGAGAATTCAAATTATCTTTATATCAAAAACCTTTTGATATTATAATAATGTCTATCAACCACAATATAATAATCATCTAGTAGAAACACTTTCATCTTACGTTCTACATATATAGTATACAATCAAAACCGCAAGCACGTATTGGGTAATGGATTTCCAACTATGACAAGGTATGGAACCACCTTTCGCTAGTGTACCTCTAGAAAGGAATACACTAGGTTCAACATGAACATCTTGCAACCCGGCCACACATGACCGACCACTCATTTCACTTGAGTGTATCGAATGTATATCACCAACGGTTGGGATCAACAACCGTTTCCCGAATGGGACAGCATCAACAATAGATTTTTAGAAGTAAATGAAACTCTAGATCAGGTGATTATACACCCTACTTCGGAGCGACCGACTTAGCCATGCTGCCTGCCCGATTTCTGTCATTTACCGGTTGATGAGGCTTGAGGTTACGCTCTATCATCACACCAGATTCACTTCGAATGCCACATCGTCAAATCCATCAAATCGCTGATTTATGTCCTCAACAATACATTACGTGTTAGCTAAAAGAAGTTTCCTTCTTCGCTTCCACTCTTGGTACGGTTGGAGAAATAAATATACGTGATTGTATGGAAATACTCTGTCAGACATCCGTCCATACAAGTCATCTAGGAACAGGATGAACCGAAGGCACTATTCAGTACATCCATCTTAGGCACTGTTATTTAAGACTTATACAATAGCCCTTGCACTTTACTCTGTCTTCAATTATCTTTGGCATATATGATTCACAACGCTTATGCCAATACAGAGTGGTTCTTTGGATAATAATCCAACTGGTCTCTCCATATTAACAACGTTAAAATAGTCAAAAACTTCGATAGTTGGTGAGTTAACTATCAAAGAAAAACACGTGCGCAAACAAAGATATTATTTCCAGGAGGAAATTATATCGATCAATCATCAATCATATATCTATATATCTATATATATTCATATTATTTATTTTCTATGTTTAGAAAATATATGTTATTAACACTGGAAAACATTTCCATTTGTTTATTTACATATCACTATCATTTCACAACTATCAGTCCCTGACAGTAAACTAGTAGGAGAACAATTCTCTAAGTATAAACCCCGAAGGCCGAAACCAACATCAGATCGATACTCAGAAAACTATTCAACTTAACTAATCTCTAGTCAGTTTCTAATCTTGTTTAACTCCATTCTGATTTACTATGTTAGATTTACTCCTTTCGATAAACTACATTCAATTAACACCTCTATTTATTTTCCCAATAAATAATCCTTTATTCTATTTATTTTCTAAATAAATAATCCTTTATTCTATTCTATTCGTTTTATCAACATTTTCCGTTTTATTTACTTTTGAAATATTTCCTTTTATAAAATCTGTTGATTTTATAAAATCCCTTTATTTCAATATACATTGAAATAATTCTTTTTACATCCTAGGGTCTCTTTATGATATTTAAAATAGCGAATAACAAGGATCAATATCATTCTAACACACATAATCCATAACAGATTATATAACACATCATATATCGCAATATATGAAAAACAGTAAAATAAATGTTGTGGAATCCAGTCGGATTCCTCCAACCTGTTTCCCTGCATCACAGATGTTAAACAATATCATTAACATCGGTTTTATTTCAATATGAAATATTCTGATAAACAGAATCAATATTTGATTAACGATTTATATAAATATCGTTATCTATAATTTCAACCAACACAGACGCAATTCAACCAAACAGTTAACACACAGCAATTAGTCATCATTTATCAGTTCTAAATATACATTATAGAACTTGAGGGGGAGAGAAAGTTGTTCAGCGTTCGCAGTTTATACAAATTGATTAACTTTGCTGGAACTAAGAGGTTGGGATTCATACATATGTGGCGATTCAAAATTCCAGATAAAGTTAAAATCCACATGTGGATTGTGATGCATGGTCGTTTGAATACGGTCTCCAGACTTAGACAGAGAGGTGTTAACGTTGTGGGTGGCTGTGTGTTTTGCGAACATGACGACAAAGACTACCATCACCTTTTTTTGAATTGTGACCATTCGTTTTACATCTGGACTAAGTGTCTAGTTTCGCTTTACTTGGACTTGCATTGGGGGGATTTCATTTATGATCAATATAACTTTTGTCACTTCATTTACCCGGCCTTAGATGATTCACACAACAGTTTTCTTTTTTCTTTGCTGAACTTTGCTTATAATTCGATTTTATGGCATGAGCGCAACTCCGGAAAATTTAAATGCAAGATGAAAGCCCCTAATAGTATCATTTACTCCATACTTAACTTTGTTTATGACTGGGCAGGCATGGAGAGAAAGAGGCATGTGGAGAGCATTGCTGACCGGGTGCGCAAGCGTGTGCGACACATCACTGGTCCTGACGCTTAAGGATGTTGGCTGCTCCTTTTTTGGCTTTAAGTATTATGTTTTGTAATGTCATGTAGTATTTGCTCTCTCTTTTTGTCAGGCCGTATGTATCTATTATGATCGCTGTGTTGGAGCGGTATCCTGTTTTTTTTTTGGTTGTACATATGTTGTATATACACGACTACTTATGCTATGGTAATATATTAGGCGTGAATCATGCTGACTCACTACCTTTTCCTTTCAAAAAAAAATATACATTATAGAAATAGAACTGTTCAGAGTTGGTGAGTTTTACTCACATTGGCAGTTCATCGTTAAAGAACGATAAACTGTTTGTTTGATTTGAATCAAAAAATTTATTTCGCCATAAATTCAAACGAGCCTCAATCCACTCCTAGTCAGTTCCAGTGCGTAGTGTACGTCCATACGATCCCGACGGATCTTGTTTCACTGAATTTCGATATCGTATGGTAAAGTTATTTAGATTACAAGTTAAATACAAATTTAAATTAAATAAACTTTAAATCCCCCTTTTACATTCCGGGCCTTAGCTTACCATTTCAGCCCAACTCTTCTCATACAAGGCCCGCCCCTACTGACCCTTCTTCTCCTTACTCCCACAAAGCCGTGCTCTAGACTTTTGTTCTCCACCATAACCGACATTTCGTTCCACCACATCTTCTTCATCACTTCATATTAAAATCAAATAAAATCACCACAATTCCTCTCTTCACGTCCTCTCTCCATTCATACCCTCTGATACCCGTTCGATCCCCCCATTTACTTTGCGTCGAGCCCTTTCGATAGCAGGCAGCGACCACAAAAGTCACCGGAAGCCCCAACAGTTCGCATACAGGTGCGGTTTCCCACCCTTAACGCAAATCCAACATCCAATTCCAACAACGATGCTCCTCCTTTTCGATTCCGCAAACCCTAGGTTTACTGTTCTTTCTTTCAGCACCAACGTGAGTTCGTCGCACCTTATAAAAGGCATACAGGGTAGAAGCCCTTTCGAACAGGAAAACATTGGATCAAATATCGGATTTTTATATCAAGTGTTCGATTTTTAATTTGATTTTTAAGATGGAGATTTTTGGTTGAAGAAAGAAAAGGGAGCGGCGCCTTTTTTGTTGGTTAAAGAAGTGATTTAGGTTTAGGAAAATTTTTAGGATATTATATAGGATTTTGTGTGGATGAAAATAGTGAATGGTGGCTCGTTTTTGTTCAATAAAAATTAATATTTTAGTTTTTAAATATTCAATTCACCTTCTAAAAATTCATGTGATCACACACGATATTCAAAAATCAAGAAACTGGACATACTGGTAGAGTTCGACATTACGGTCCTAACAAAACTGATTTCGTCGAATTATGACTTCGTTTGCTCACACAACGTATTTTTAACTGTCAAAATACTGACTGTTTTTCACTCTAAAAATCCATACGACCACACAGTGACGCTAAAAATCATGAAACTGGAAATCTAACAACTATTTGACATTGCGGACCCAACAAAATTAGTTTCGTTGAATTCCGACTTCGTTTGCAAAAGTGGCTATTTTTTTAAAGCTCTAAATAGCCCATTTAAATATATAAATATATTTAAATATAATTAAATTAAACATTTATAAATAAATATTATCGTATATATTCACAGTGGAATACCATACAGTTCAGAAAACCCTTATATGGATTTCCAACTCGATATTCAAATCCGGGTCAACCCGATATTCGATTTATATTGAAATTCCTTTTTAAAGTATAAATAATTCGTTTATAAATTATGAAGGAACTCCACAGCTACTTTTCTAAAATTTGATTTGGACATAAATCAAAATCTACACGATGAAATCCCGATTTTTCTCTTCTACTAGAAAGATATACTCCACCAGCTCCACACGTTTCTTGTTTCACAGAAATCCGGCTTAAAACGGCTTTTGAATATTCAGTCGAAGTTTGAATCGCCAATTTATGAACTGCAGCGCCATTTCGAGCTCGATTTTAATTATAATATAATTATACGTTCAAACCGTCGTTCAAATAATATATTCGTTATTCTAATTCAATTCTAAACTGAATTAAATATCACAGATGATCCAATTCACACCATATCGCCATTTCAGCCAATTCTGATTATTTCAGAATTAAATATATTATTTAATTTATTATTTTAATTAAATATTCACCATTATTTAATTCAACGATCAATAAATCCTTTTAATCACCTTTTAAATAATTAAATAAATTAATTATCATATCACTAGAAATGTGGGTCATTACAGCTACAGTTTGCTGGAAGTTTAGTTGACGGAAAGGGGGATGTTCTGGGTTTGTATTGTCGAAGGGGCTATTACTGGAAGGAGGGGGCTGAATCTGGTTTATAGTGTCGACGGGGCTATTACTGGAAGGAGGGGGCTGAATCGGGTTTGTAGTGTCAACGGGGATGCTACTGGAAGGAGGAGGGGGCTGCATATGTTTTGTAGTGTAGCCAAGGTTGCTTCCAGTTTTACGAGGAGTAGTGCGTATTGGGTATTCAACATGCTTTCGAGGAGATTTTCTTATAGCAATATTTAAATCACGAAGCAACAGAAGTGGTCCATTTGGCTAATCGCTGATTCTAATCCCAACCATCCTCTCAACATCAGCATTAGCAGCTGCAAGTGCAGCTAATTTTTGCTTTTTTGCTCTTTTGCTTGCTACTTTTGAGCTCTAAAATATAAAAATCTGAAGTCAGTCTTCAGCAGTTAAGTCTTTGTAACCGTGGTGTTTAAAAACAGACAAGTAGCGATAAAAGAGGCTAGTCTAACTCGAAGAATGAAATAGGCAACTCGAAGTATGAAATAGGCAACATCAAAAGTTATTTTTAGATATCAAACATCTACATTAATAGATACAAATGGATTTCCGCTAATTATAATACATCAATAAACAAAAATAAGCAATTGTTAAAATAGGTGCTATAGCTGTAATCTAAAATATAATATATATATACATTGAAAAATAATACTGGATTATAGTTTTAATCAATGCAGGACTTTGCAAGGTATAAATACACAAAAGACTGAGGCCATTAACAATGCCAGAGTTATGAATGTATTACTTTTTTCACTTGATAAAAATAAATTTTCATAAAACATGTTATGTTGAAGAGCTTATGATATTTGGTATACACTTCAAGTTACACATGAAGATACAACTATTATTAGACAGACGATGATTTCCAAATTACAAAGTCAATTTTCACCATTTAAACTGAAGACAAATGTCTCTATCACCAATATTTATGGAGGAGTTCAAACTATTCAACATGACCTCGTTGTACTAGGAGTCAAATTCACTAGGTTTGATTTAGTTGCAAGAATTTTGTATTTTTGACTTCTAATTGAGAAAAAAATATTAGCAATTGAAGAAGCCAAAGATCTTTGTCAACTCAAAGTTAAGAATAAACTGCAATTTGATATCATATGAAGCTAACTTATTGGCAAGCAAAGATCTGACCAAATAAATATAACATTTCAAACAAATGCTACCACTTTAACTTGGATAAAAATGAAATAGTTCTCACTGCAAAGAACTACTAGAATTTTAAAAAATTTAGTAAAATTATTGGTCATGAGAAGAGGGGAATTCAAAACAAGCATCAATTATCTTCAATGCAAATGGTAAATTTAGGCATATAAATAAATAGTGTCCATTGCTTAATGATAACAAGAGGAAAAGCAGGTTTCAAAATTTTAAAAAGAAGAACACGATTTTTAATTGATTTGAGATGATTCTTTCTCTTCGTCTTTCAAAAGTGACAGGATAATGATTTTGAACAAGCCAATGCTCGTTTCATGGAAAACATCGATGATATACATCTTGAACTTACTTACGATGAGGTTTTAGAAATTAATATTGAAATTTATGGCAATGCTTGGAATTAAATTTATCGAATAAAGAATATAATGGAAAATTAAATAGAGCATAATCAGAAATTGAAATGTTATTAGATAAGAAAACTATTTTAGAAGAGAAATTAGAAATTATTTAAAAAAAAGTGTAAATTTTTATCATATCAAAATTCTGGCTTACTAAATGACTTGAAAAGCAAATTAACTTGAATTCTGATAAAGAAAGACAAAAAACTAGTATTGATATGGAAAATACAAAAATTAATAACCTTAATACCAAGTTATAAAAATTGTAATATTTTGAAATGAAACAAAGAAAGAAAAATGTTAATTCATAACTAAAAACAAATTCAAATTTGGAGCTTAGCACCCACAATGATGCATAAACAAGTTATTACGAAATTTCATATCCAAATGGGTTCACCGATCAATAGGACAAACAATACGGCCACGTTACAAAATTCTATCACTCAAGCAGTTTACAGTCAATAGTTATATTCTATTCGACTAATCATGAAATTTAAACTACCAACAAAGACTGAGTTTTATTCTACTCGGTCGATTCTCATATGAGCTATACTATTCAAATTAATTTAGCAATATTTTTTTGCCAAATAAATAGCATTGATCAAAGCATATGACTTAAACGACATTATTATTAAAAACAAAGTTATCTAGAACCTTTCTGTTTTAAGATGTCATAAATTCCTTCTTGACTAAATGTAATAATCCAGTATTATTTTTTGTACAGAGTTCCGCATAAGAACTTGTTTTTAGTAAAGTCAAAATAAGCGACTTGTTTTTAAATCAAACTTTATACAAGACATATACCTATTCAAAAGTCATTTGCATGCAATTTACGTTAAGTTTTTAATGATTTTTCTGTAATAATGCAATGCTGAATAAATATCGACATTAAATTTGAAAAGCATTTAGAAAAAATTACATAAATATATGCAAATTTTTGCTATAATCAGGTTAACGTCTGCAATTTTTCAACAAACTGCATCTGTTCCTAAAAGTTTTGCTGAATCTTGATTTTTCTGTTCATTTTTGTGCTTTTTTATACTTTTCTAACATAAATACACAGATGTTTATAATTAAAATGAATTAATTTCTGAAGTTTGGTAGTATTTTATGTTTATATGTAATGTTTTTTTTTTTGATGATTTTCGAAAAAGATGGACGTAATATTCATATGTTTTTCGACAATGATGGTTTATGTATTTTGAAACTTAACAAAGAACTTATCCAAACTATCTCTCAAATTTATACATAAAATATTTCATTTGATAATTGAGTCAAAAAATCATATTTTAAATTTAATAATTAAATCAAAAAATTGTATTTTTATTAATATTATTAATTAGGATATATTGTCTCGCACGGGAATCAATGACAAATACAAAGGTGCATCAATTTGTAATGAAGAAGAGATACATTGTTATAAATACTTTTCAAAATTAAAAGTATTTATAACATATTCACTCATAAATCAAAATCTAATCCATTCTCCCCCTTTTGTTATCATCAAAAGGATACAGATTTTAAAACACCGATGAAAATTGACTAACAATATAATTTCAGCTGAAAAGGAAGAATGATCATCATAAATTTCAATCAGTCAAACAAAAATCATAATATTCTAAGAACAGGTGGCATATTTCACATTGTAGAAAATGACGGATATACGATGAATTTTATAAAAAATGAGGAGAGTTATAAAAAATATGAATATTTCCCAATTATTTTCAAAAGAATTTTATAGGATTAAAGCACCAAAAACGGTGATGGGTTTAGATTATAATTAAAAATTCAATTTAAGTGAGAAAATCGAATAATCTCAAATCTCAATATCTATTAATCAACAAATCATAATACGTCATAATATTTTCAACACATTTCACAGATTAGAATATGGATTGATAGGCTAGTTTTTATATACACAAAGGAGAATTTCAAATTAATTTCAATTTATAGCACAATTTTCCTTTTTCCCCTTTTTTTTTATTTAAGAGCACACTGACCACGCATAACCAGAGCTTGGATTTTTAAATGAAGTCAGTCGCAGCTTAAATTATAAGTTGTCTCTTAACCATGCATGACCAGAGCTTGGATTTTTAAATGAGGTTAGAGACACACTTATATATTTATTATATATATATTTATCATTTCAGCTTTTTAAAAAAGAAAAACTCCTTGGTATAAAACCAATATATGGATGATAGAAAATGCGGTAGGTACAGAAATGGACTGTGAAATAAATTTCTAAATTAATTATATTATGAGATATGACCAACTGTACCTGGATTATTGAAAATTTTCAATTATCACTAATTCTGAATAATAATATAATCACAATTCCATCACAAATATTTTCACTGTTTATTCAATATGATTTTAAAAAAAAATTAAACTCTCCACATTTAAAAAAAAATTATCATGGATGGCAGAATAATGATAGATAATGAGGATGGTCGTGAAATAATTGCCAGTTCAAAGATATTATAATAAATATTCAACCATCATGAAAATCCACATAAAATCTCCTTTTATTATGAAAATATATTACAGTCATAATTCATCACAATTTCAAAATCTGATAATAATTTTGATGAATTATAAATGCAGCTCAAGTTGGATATTGATTTCAATTTCTGAATGAATAATCAATAAATAATTCTAAAATTGAAAATCAAATACTAGAGAAATATGTTGATCTATACACGACAAGAAGAAAAAAAATGTGTACAAGACAAAAAAAAATGTGGATTTATACATGGTGAAGATTTGAATCTAAGTACAGATGAGTGAGACAAAAATAAGTGCTTCTGATACCACTTGTTCTCGCTTTCTCAAGGATTTTACCAAGACAATGGAGACAAACTATGATATCACAGACAACAGAAATTTAAAGCCCAAGCAGATAAATCAAACAATAAGCAATTATCTAAGAACAGTATCAGAGCAGTGCAGAACACAATATCACATCAGACTTGTCTGAGGATGGTCACATAAGAACATTCATGATCCAAGATTAGAACTACCGTTTATTTGAAATCATTTGAGGAATATGAAAAAAATCTCTAGATTCAATGAATCGATCACACCAAATTATTATTTTCACATTCAGAATATGTGTGTGATTCAATAACTCAATAATTTCAAATGATTTTAAACAAACAATCATTCAAATCAAATAACCATGAAATATTAGAGAGATTTAACACCAATTTTTCAAAGAATGTTTCACAAGAATTTCAGACAAGCCCAAAGGAAATCAGATCATTTACATCAGATTTGATAGATATTCACGATCCAAAATAATTTATTTGAAATCACTTGAATCAATGTCAAGTTTTGAAATATAATGAATCAGTCACACAAGGTTGATAATTTCAAATTTAGGAGGTGTGTGATTATTCAAAATATTAATAGTTTCAGATGATTTCAAACAAACAAATTCTAACCATAATAATCATGAATAACAATGATTTTTAAGATGTATCACTGATATTCTAGACAATTTAAAAGAATTCAAGCCAATCTGAATATTTCTGAAATTATCACAACTAATGAATGACAAAGTGCTGTAATGATTATAATATATTGAGCTTTTCTAAAATAGATTAAAAAAAAAAACAGCAGAGGTGTGTGAAATTTCACTAAATTTTCAGATTTTCAAATTTTTTTTGAATTTATACTAACAGTGTTCAAGATATGATATGAATGCTTCAGCACTATTAGAATTTTAAAAAAAATAAACTCCAAAACAACTACAGATATATACAAGTTTAAATTCAGATTCTGGAAGAATTAAAACATGACAGTTTTATACAGATTAAACGAATTTCCAGAAAATCATAAGTACTGCAATCGGAAGTTATTGAAGCGTAGAATAAGAAGAATATGGCAGTGTCAAATCTAATAAAAACAAACAGAAGAAAATAACATAGAAAGGGGTAGAAGAAGGAGAAATAAAAAAAATATTTACAAAGATGAGGTTAGAAATCATACCTGATTCACAGAAGACGTTGTGGATCTCTAACTCATCAAGCTTTGGCTAAGGAACTCTGAATGATACAGACAAGTGGAACAACTTGAATATCAATCTCCTTTGCATAGCAGTTCCTCAGCCACTTCTGGTACCTAACTGTTTATTGGATCGAGTGGTCTAACAAAGTTAGTAAAACCACTCATAGTTGTATGTCGAACCTTCGGTACCCAAACTTGTTTGTGTAACAATCCCTCTGAATTTACTTTCGTACCCTTAGGAACCCAAATCAGTTTAGTTTTTCCAAAATTGGCTTTATTTATTTTTTGGGTCCATGATTGTTCAACAGAATTGTTATGAAACAAAATTTCATTTTGTCTATGTTTCACAAATCCTTTGAAATTTTCAGATTTCAAATTTTCAAGTCGATTCTTTTCAAAATGATTTGAAGAATTTTTAAAAACATTTGAATTTTGCTTTTCAGAATCATTATACTTCCCAAATCCGAGTCCAACCTTATTTCCAATAGGAACCTGGTTTTTCAACAAAATGTCCAACGATTTTTCTCCATTAGAAAATTTATTCAAGATTGATTCAAGTCGTTGAATTTTAGATTGAAGATCGCTATTTTCTTTTATTAAATTTGAACAACGACTTATAGCGATCTTACTCTTTTCAGCATCGTTTTGTTTCAAAACCAAATTTTCATTCTCAAGCTTTTTTATTTTGGCTTGGGATTCGGAAATTTTAAGTTCAAATCGTTTTTGTTTTTCAGACTCAAAATTCTTGGATTTTTCAATCTCATTTTCAAGTTCTTCTAAAATCAAATTTGATTTCAACAAATTCTCCTTTTCAGCAATTTCAAATTTGGAATTTATATCTGTTTTAAAATTTTCAAATTCCTTTTGCAGAAGATTATTCAAATTTGACAGCTCAGTCTTGTTCTCATTTAAGATCAGAATTTCATCTTCAAACTTTTGAATACTTTTATTGAGATGAACAAGATTGGCTTTCAATTTCAAACAATTTTTGCAAACAGAATTTGAAGAATTTTTAACATACTCAAGTTGTGATTCCAAATCATCAATTTTGCTGATCAACTCAGAATTCCTAGATTTCAGAGATTTATTTTTAGATTGGAGTTTATCAACAGATTTAGTTAAATCAAGACACATGTAAACCAGATCTTCATATGAGAAATTCTCGGTTTCAGCATTTGTTGATTCTCCATCATCTGATTCATCTGAAGTTTCATTTGTAAATCCTGTTAAACAGAACTCTGAATCTGAGTTGACTTTATCGGGTTTTGAGCTGTGGTTGTCAAATCTTCCATACTTCGTATTGAGAGTGTCCCAGATTTCCTGTGCAGATAAACAATGACAGATAAGGTTAAACTATTCAGTATTAAGATAATCAAATATGATTTTCATAGCACGAGTATTGAAATTAATATCTACACTATCAAACCCATTGATAATAACATCCCAACATTTGATATTAACAGATTTTAAATAAAATTCCATTTTGGATTTCCAGTTTAAAAAATCTGTTCCATCAAAAACATTTGGAGATGAACTGGACTGACTCTCTATCGGTTGACAACTAGGATGACTCATGACTCTAGAGTTAGTGAAATAACCTGCTCTGATACCACTTGTAGGATCTAGAATAACCCTAGAGGGGGGGTGAATAGGGTTTTTCACAGTTTTTAACTGAATTAAAAAAACTTAGCGAGATATATAATAATAAACTGATCACAGAGAATAGCAGAAACTGAAATGCAGAAAATAAATCACACACAGATATACCCAGCTTCGGCAAAACCTTGCCTACTGCTGCATTTCTAAGGTTTCTACTAGGTGATAGAACAGTTCCCGCATACAAGACCATGTACACTCGCAAACCCTGCTCCTATTCTAACCCTACGCTCAAAACCGAAGACTGATCTAATCCCCTATATCAGATTTCCCGAATTACAAACCCTGTAACTCGTAACTCAGATTTTACAGACTCTGAAACTGACAGTCAACACCCTGACTGATATCCTAGTATTTTACACACTAGAAACTGATCGTTTGATTACAAAAGAGATTAAAAAAAAAAAAAAAATTCAACAAAAATAAGAGCAAAAACAAATGAAACCCTAAACAAAAAAAGGAGTTTAAAGGATAGGAGTCATCCCCTTTTAAAAGACATAGCCTTGGTCAAAATAAAAGATAGGCCGGCCCCTTTGTAATTCATTTAGCCCGATCTCTTTCCTTTTTGCTCTGAGAAAATAAATGGCGGCTCTGGCGATTGCTAGGGTTTCTGAAATCGATTCCCAAATCGAAATCGATGCTTCTGGAAATTTGATCTCTGATGGCTCTTGTCTTTGTAGCTTGCGTGCTGATGTCGATTTGCTGGAGTTCTCACTTGAACGAAACCCTAAAAATTGTGAGTAATTCAGATTTTATTGTTTGCTTTGATTTTGTGGGTTTTCCATGTCTGCCTGTGATGAAGTAGGTGTAAATATATAGGATTTAAAAATCCTATTATTCTCTGATTTCACAATGAATGACTCCCTGATTATTTGCGTGTGAATTCCTCTTTTGATTTGCACGATTTGAATTGAAATTGTTGCCATTAATCTCCTTGTGGCATTAAAAACCTTTGGCTTGATTTATTAGCTGCTGCTATGTTCGAATCCCTGGCTCCTGGAATATGTTGCCTTGAATAAATCGTCCTTGATTTGATTTTTGTGAATTCTGTGATTGTTGCCATATATTCTCTGATGCCCCTATGACCAAATTGAGCAATTCTTGAAAGTCTTTTATGTGTTTCCCAATATAAACACCCATTCCAATATGAAAGGAAAGTAATTTATATAGACACAAAAATTCTTTTCTTCATGAACATGGTCGGTTTCATATATTACTGAGAATTGATATTTGAAGATTTGTTGCTAAAATTAATTTTTGCTTTGTCACCAAACCATATATGATTACACTCAGGCTTTAATTTTTTTGATTTTCTCATGCATGATTGGGTAAACCTGCCGTATTGATCATGCTGATATGCTCCACTTTCACGCCTTTCCAACAATAAAAAATCTGATTTAATTTCTTTCCAACACAAGGAGTGAATGTTGAATTCATTTACTGTCCTATTTATTTTCTCATTGCTGATAAGAACCATTCTGCTTTTGGACTGAACCATTTGATATTTTTTTTTTAATTGCTGAGAAGTTTGGTACTCCCTTGTTGTTGCATCTTTATTGCACCTAAGCCTTTCAACTCATGTGTGCTGCTGTGATTATGCATAGCCACTGTCTCGACTACTGTTTTGTTGCTGCACTTTTTCTTGAGTTTTCTTTGCTACTGGCCTTGTATACTGATGTACTTGAACTGCTTGTATCCTAATTATGTTGTCCATTTTGAAAACTGCCTTGAACAATTTGAATTTGTTTTGCTCCTTGTCCTTTTATCATGCTGCATAAGGCCTGAAAATGTCCTTGTGTCGATCATGCTTGTTCATGCTATTTTGTTTCACCAATATATGCACCATATATGCTTTGCTCTTTTTACTTTACTGCTATGAACTGAAACACCATTGTATATTGATCATTGTTGCTTTGTCCACTTCAACATGCATTTCCATGTTGTATGCTGTGATTACTTGTGTAGCTTGAACCTTGACATTTGCTACTGTAGTACTTGAATGCTTGCATATGATAAATTTGAAATGAAATTGATTGTTCAACTCACTTGCCCCTTTATCCACAAAGCTGCTATGATGTAATGCTGTATGCACACTTGTCTATACTCATCATGTACTGCCATGTATACATCCATGCTTAGTACTTGACTTATTCACCACAATGTAGCCACTTGATGCTTTGAACATGTAGACATGCTTGTTTGACTTGACTCGAACCATGTTGCTGTAGTGAATGACTACTCGACCACTTTGCACCACCATGACACTTGCACCACCTATATATTTACACCTACTTCATCACAGGCAGACATGGAAAACCCACAAAATCAAAGCAAACAATAAAATCTGAATTACTCACAATTTTTAGGGTTTCGTTCAAGTGAGAACTCCAGCAAATCGACATCAGCACGCAAGCTACAAAGACAAGAGCCATCAGAGATCAAATTTCCAGAAGCATCGATTTCGATTTGGGAATCGATTTCAGAAACCCTAGCAATCGCCAGAGCCGCCATTTATTTTCTCAGAGCAAAAAGGAAAGAGATCGGGCTAAATGAATTACAAAGGGGCCGGCCTATCTTTTATTTTGACCAAGGCTATGTCTTTTAAAAGGGGATGACTCCTATCCTTTAAACTCCTTTTTTTGTTTAGGGTTTCATTTGTTTTTGCTCTTATTTTTTTTGAATTTTTTTTTTTAAATAAAAATAAAAAATATATATTTGCATGTGTACAGTTTTATTTCTATTGCAGTGTACTGTGTGTGTTTCTGTTTTATGTGATAGGTAAGAAGATGACTGGACTGATAGTGAAGTGCTGTGAAGACTAAAGCTTGAAGACAGAAGATGAAGACAAAAGACTAAAAAAAACAGAGTGTCAAAGTTTGTGAATGTATAAGTCTGTACTTGTGTCCATGTAAATGTATATATAAAAATGTGTAACTAGTGTGAATGTTATAGTGAGGAGCTGTGTATAGAAAATTTATTGTATTGTTTATTTGTAACAAACAAATTGGTTTGAAATAAAATATTATTTTATTTGTTTGTTAAACGAACCTGTCTATACACTTATGTTTATTTACAAGTACAAAATTCAGTGAAGCGTAAATAGTGGAGTTATAATACAGTACTGTTTGAAATTCTGAAATAAAATATTATATTTAAACAAAAAATACTGTGTAGATATTTGAACTTCTGTATTGAGGTATTCTGTTTAAATATAAATATTATATTCCTGTCTGTGATGTATATAACAGTACAATAACAAACACATTCAAAATAATATATTACTTGTTTGTTATCATCAAACAAAAATCATATAATTGTGTATACAACATCGTTATATACAACATACATGTGTATCAAAATAACACACCTAGAAAAATTAAAAGGCAATTTACCTATTTCAATGGTATTCGCAAAATAAATGTATGTAAACATATTTTCTGAATGAGTAATAATGTTTTATAATTATTTTAAAAATACACAGTTTTGCAAGTTATCAAAAATAATATAGTATGAACTTAAATTTATACACACTCAAGGAAAACTCTCGCTTTTACCAAGTAAATCAAAAATAATCTAGTACAAACTCTCGGTTTTACCAAGGAAAACTCTCGCTTTTCTTGTTTTCTCACACCCAAAATCAATTCAAGTGGAAAGTGAGAAATAAAAAGTGGAATTCCTTCCGTTTTTAATTAATACTGTGAATGTTTTTTTTAAAATATTGTATGTGCATCGATGGTCGAATACCTCAACACAACGTACCAAAAGAAACAAGATAAGGCTAAAGTAAAAAAGCATGTGGAAAAAAATGCATATGTAACTTGAATACCTCTGGATCGTGTAGCACCATCTTCCTCGTCGATAATACAAGATCAATCTTTCTCGTCGACCTATAAAAAAACATAACGATTTACAAAGGATTATAACATCACACTAAATATAGCACTACTTTGTAACAGCCATGTACAAAATAAAATACACATGCAAAGAACACATACAATAGAAAATAAAATCATTTTGATACACGCTAAGATGTCAATCTATATCAGATATTTTTTTTTACCATCTAACAACACATTTTATGGTATACATGAACATGCATAAAATAAAATAAAAATCAATAAAATACGCTTATAACATACCAAAATACCATTACAACCCTCCCTTATGTAACTTTCATCTCCATTATCTACGTCTCTATCATCGAGTTGTGACTCATCCAATGGTTTACTAGTTGATTCTTCATCCTCGTCGTATTTTTGCAATTCATGAAACACTCTAGAGGGTTCTCTCAACACAACATACCAATTTGAAGAACTACCTTCTCTAGAGAAGAAAACTTGAACCGCTTGTGTTGCTAAGATAAACGGGTCACTTTCAAACATATTTTGAAATTGATGCAAATTGACCAATGTAAATCCATCTTCAACTTTGACTCCACGATACATATTTTTCCCAATCACATTTAAAAAAGGCAAATCGAAATAGACGATAATCCAACAAGAAAATCTCATGCAAGACCCCATAATATATTACTTTTTCAATAGACCCATCTACACAAACAATACTTGCCTCAATGGAAACACCACTATTTTGTGTAGCCTTCTCATAGTCTTTCGTATGAAAACGTCAACCATTAACAATATAGCCAGAATAAGAAATTATTTGCGAAGGAGGTCCGTATGAAAGCCATTTTATTATGTTGCTGACATTGGATATACGTCTATCCTCTCCAACCTGGACAAATACAATACATTAATAAAGATTTATGTTGATCTATTACTTTCATCGTTAATAGTTTTTTAAGATACAACTATCAACCTTTTGTCCAAACCAACAATTAAAAGTCTCCGATTGCAATTTTGATAGTTCCAAATCGTCTTGTGCAAGATGAGGATTCAAACATTTTAGCTCCTCTTTGTGCATTCTGCATACATAAATGTAATTAAGGATCTAATTTATTTTGTATGTCATAGTTAAGTTGGATTTGTACTTACTCTAAATATGGCTCTACTTCTTCAGTATTAAACAAAACGTATTGATGAGCAGCATTAATCACCTCCTCATCGACTGTAGTATGTTTTCCTTTGGAAATAGGACGCCCCTCAAGTATAAAATCATTTTGTTCCACGTCATTTCGGTTTTTCCTCTCTCCAATTTGTAATGCATCTTTAATATATCCAGTGCAATATTTCATACATTCTTCGGCAACATAGCGCTCAGCAATGCACCCTTCAGGTCGTGCTTGATATATGAAAATATTAAAAGGATTTGAACACCAGTTTGTATCTGAGGCCTTTGTCTATTTTCTACAGTTCCATCAAAATTTTCCACAGCTTGCCTATATTCGCTTGTCATTCTACAAATAAAAAAGTATTAATACTCATTCTTAAATATTTATAATGTGATGCTAGGGCACCTTGTTTTCTTCTTGCTAATACCAAAAATTTATACTACATGCTTCCTAACACCAAACTCATTCATAAATACTTATATTTATTTATAATGGTATTAGGAAGCACATAAAATTTGTTGTACTTATTATTTTTATTCGTGGTATTAGTAAGAAAAAAATGATGTTCCCTTAGCATCACACTACTTATAACTATGGAAGTAACAGCTAAAATGATGAAACCTTGGTAGATTGACCCATGCTTTGTCCATCTTGGTAAAACAACGCCTCTAATTTTCGGACCTACTGGAAATGATCATATATGGTCAACAGGTCATTAATGAATCGGTTAAACTTAGTAATGAAGTTGATAGTTTTATACATCCATATCCTTATTCTCTCTCTCTCTCTTTCATATCTCATTTCCAAATTTAATAACGGTTGTTTCCAAACTTAGTAATGAAGTTGATAGTTTCTTATTTACTGCTCTGTTGTTTTTCTCCATGGTTTATGTTTATTTATATTTCTCTCATTATCAATCTAGCTCCTGTCAGTAGACCATAACTAACATAACTGGAAAGTGTACGCAACGTACATCACATACTAGAGATAACTCCATGGCAACCAACCCATTGACCATCCTATCTCCACCTAGATGACTAGCCCTAAGGATAGACATGCATACTTATGCTACAGGTGTATTTTCAGTTTTCAACTAACATGCCTACAACATTCATTTATTTATCATGGACTTGGGCCGTTTGCATTTGTTTATCAAGCCCAATAATGTTTATACATATGTGCCTGTTTAGGCTGTACGAGTACCATTCGATAATACAAATCATTTCAATTTTTTTGCCTCAATTATTCTATCCGAATTGCATGTTACAACATTCATTTTATCATCTCAAATACAAAAATCATCAAATCTTAACTATAACTAAATTTATGATACTTGCATATGTTTTTTCAAGTTTCACCTGGCTACTCAGGTTGATGCATGGAGCATCCTATTAATCCAATCGTAAGGGATGTTCCTTTGTTCTAAACTTGCAAAACCAAACTAGGAATAACAGATATGTCTTCAACATATCTCATTAAATTACTTAGTTACTATTTACATTGTTCTATCTAGCCATATTTCCTTAAATCTTTGAACTATTTTTCTAGGCTGCATATTTTTATATCTAACTAATTCAAATGAAAATTTGTATGAATTCTTCTTTAAGTTATGTATTTTTCCAGTTGGTTCTTTATGTAAATAGCTTTCATGTTGCCATCCAGAGGTAGGTGTGAGCCAATAAGCAGACTATTTATGCAGTTAAATAGCTTTCATGGCGTTGTCCACAACTTAGCTGTGCACGAATAAGCAATCTATTTCTACATTAAGTGGATAGTACATGGGTCAACTTCAGAGGCCTCCTCCTATTACGATCTTCAACATCATTTGACAACTTCAAGTAATGAAATAACCTGTTAATTCTTCCCACTAACATGCCAGGGCAGCGGGGTACATGCTAAACTAACATGCCTACAAGTTTCTACCTAATATATAGTGTGACATATATTCAGTTTTCAACTTGGTTTAAGGTCTCGCCAATTACATATATAGTGTGACATATATACATATATTACCATGTCTTAACAGCATATACATATATGAACCTGGTTTAAGGTCTCGCCAATTACATATTTATACGTATATGTATAGGTGTATATTTAATAAATGATTAACCAGTATTAACCCATGCTTTTTGTGGTTGAACTTAATCCTGACTATATACAAAAATAATGCTGGTATAATGTATATATATTCCAGCCTATAAAGTCAGTACCGCGGTACAAAGTATGAAATGCAAGCGAACAAACTTTGGTAATTCTAACATACTCGTCGTTTATGGAAAATACCCAAACCCGTAAAATTCAAAAAGTCGATATCATAAACTAAATATACAAACTCAACGTATGACCAAATACATGTTTATACTTATGTGCATGTGTATATGCATATATATGAATGAATTTCATATTTCAGGTCCAAAACGAGTGATTATGCAAATTGATAGGAATTACAGTTGGATGAAGAAATATGGAGATGAAAATAAACAAATAATAATGGATGACAGGGTTTGGTGAGATCGAAGAAACATAATGGGTAGTAAAGAAGGGAAAAATAAGCAGCAATGGAAATGTAGATGTTTGCCATTGTACTTTGTTAAAAAATGGACAGATTAAGAAGGAAATGTATAGTATTAATGACAATGAATTGTTATGATTTCACATGGAAACTAACAGTTTCAGCACAATTAATTTTTACATCTTACATTAAAATCTGAACTTTATAATAGCTATTCAGTCAACAACTAATTCATCTCTATGACTTCCTCAGCTTCCCTTAGCATAAATATAAATAAAATAAGTGATAATACAACATACCCTATAAACTTGCATCAGTTTCTTGGTCATTATTGAGGTTTATCATCAAATTATATACAAAGTTCAACCTAAAAGGAGCATTGTTACAATCCATATGACACAGTAGCATGAGCCAAAAAGTTGGTCAAGCTTTGCATGTGTAAGGGATTGGATATATGGGAAACAATGACGGGGAGCGTTCTCATGATTACCAGCGAGAGGGAAACAGTAAAATTACAGTAAAATTACACGAATGCAATAGCGGAGGGAAACAGTAAAATTATAATCACATGCAATTGAAACAACGAATAAAAAATTACCAGCGAGAGAACGCAGGCAAGATACATAGGCGATCGAGTAGTGGACGACGGAAATTGAGAGTTGTGGCGATTGAGCAGCGGCGATCGAGCAGTGGCGATGTGAGGTGGAGGAGATCGCTATGCCGCCTGATTATCGAAAGGGGAATTAGGGTTTGCGGTGGAATACGATGGAAAAGGAAATGTACTGTGAATGGAAAAGGAAATGTTGTGAACGGATGGAAAAGGAATACGATGGAATACGATAGAAATGTTGTGAACCAATGTCAAAAGCCACAATGTTTCATCCACACAGTGGGAAGATTAATTGAAGAACCGATGGAAATTTTGTTAAGTGTCGGGGAGGTGAGAAATTAGTTTGGAGCTGAGTTATGTTCCACTATTCTCATAAAACGTTTTCAACATTATGCTTTGAATTGTGCCACATTTCAAATTAATAATTATTATTTAGTCTTAGTTATTAATTATTATATATTTGTATTTAATTTTTATTGTTTATTAAAATCTTATTTATTATTTATAAATGTTATATTTATTGTCAATATTTTTATGAATTATTATATAATTTAATTGCCAAATATTAAATATTACTTTGTAATTAAAATTTTCAAAAGCCGGCAGATCATAAGCAATGCCATGGACTACTTACAACATTAAGTTTACATGCAAATAAGAAAAATCTATCAAAAGCGCACAAACAAATTTGCCAAAATTATATTATTAAAACTGCTGAAATAGTTACTACCAAATCAAATATTACTTATTAATAATAGTTATTATTTAATTAACTTTTGCTTATTTTCTATTTAGTTAATTATAATCGAGTGTAATACTTATTACAAGCTTATGTATCTATTAATTAATAAAGTAGCTAGTTAACATACATTAACTACTAAAAGAATTACTACTTATTAATTATTAATTATTTAATAATAATTGACAAATATTATTGATTCCCAAGTTTATTATTAATTATTATTATTAAATATCAATATAATTAGTTATTAAATATAGATATTATAAACATGAAGTTTGCACTAGGCATCTCTATTGAAACCAATAAAATGAAAAGTTGTGATATATGTTTATTACAACAGTGATTATTTCACAGTTGTAAAAAAACATTTATTACAACAGTGTGTTTTGCACTATTGTAAAAAACATTTATTACAACTGTGCTTTACGCACCGCTGTAAATTTAAAGTTGTAATATGGTGTTTTTGTTGCAATATTGGTTATTTGATTGTTTCGCTTGATTTGATTTGAATTCAAATTGAATTATGAAATGAAATTGAATTGGTTGGGAAGAAAATCAATTAGTGAATTGAATTGGATATGAAACTTAACCCGGTTTAGTGGAATTGAATAATGTAAATAAGCAGGGATTTGGAAATTGAATGGATAATAACGAAAATCAACCATATATTAATCGGTTGATATTAATATATGTCAAAACCGAAGTGAATACAAACCCATAAGCATCAATGTTGAATATAACTAAAATGATTTGGTTATATGTTATTTAGGTATTGGATTGATTGAATAAAATTCATCAAACGGGTTAACAAAAGGGTTGAATAAATTGGAAATGAATCCCAGTATAATGAATTGAAAATAAAACTGGTTATGAAATGAAACTGGATTATTTAACCCTGGATTGTTATGTGCACTATAAATTGAGTTGAGTGTAGATTCCAAGAGGCCATGAAGTTAGTGATTACACCGATTTGAGATACAGAATGGAAGGCGAAGGGAAGTTAGTTGATTGCTTTGAAATTGGAATTGAGATGCCCAACAAATAGGTAAACCTTAATGTTGATTGGAGTGATTGATTTTTTACCCCTGAGTGGGATATCCATTTGGTTGTTGAGGCCCAGAGTGGTAGTTGTAGTTGTTGTGATCCAGACGTGCAGAGGAGGTGCTGGCGAAATTTTCGAAAATTTTAAAGAATCTGAATTTGTTTGATAGCAATTCACACTACAAGAAAAATACCCTATCGCAACTAGCTATTTGCAACAGGCGATAAATGACAGTTGTTGTAAATGATATTTTGCAACAGACCTATTATAGTAGTTGCAATAGATAAGATTTAGCAACTTGCCTTTTCTTTCTGTTGCGGAAAGCATATTTTTAGCAACTGCACTTCTCTTCCTGTTGCAAAAACATACTTTTAGCAACTGTGCTTCCATATCAGTTGCAACAAACATATTATTTGCAACTGCTCTTCCTAGCCAGTTGCGAATAAATATCTTTAGCAACTGTCTTCGCAATAACTGTGTTTTTTACAACTGGTAAAGTCAGTTGCGAAAAACATATAGTACAAGGTTTTATTGATTAACTTTTAATAATTAATTTTAAATAGTTACCAATTAAATGATTAACTACTAGTAATTATATAATAATTAATTTGAAATATGAATATGTTTAAATATTAAATAAATTATAAAAAATTAAATAATTAATGTATTCATAACAAAAAAATAAACAAGTATTAAGTAATAATAATTAATTAATATGAATTAATACTTTTATAAATTAACAAGGTTAGTTATTAATAGTGTGTAAATTATATTTAACAATTACTAATTACGTTTAATAATTAATAAATCTAATTAACAATAGATATTAAATAATTAATATATTATACATAATACATTGTATTTGACAATTAGTATTCGATTATAATTGAGAATTAAAACTACTAATAATTAAATGTAATTAAAATAATTTGTAATAAATAACTTTTCAATAAATATTTACTAAATTACCAACTATATTAGTAATTACTTAATAATTAAGATTATAGTTTAATACAATTATTAATTAACAATTTTTTTATAAAGTGATATTTATAGTTAATAACTCCATATCAATAATAATTAATAGTTATTTATAGTTAATAACTCCATAATCAATAATAATTAACCGTTTATATGGATCTATTGCAACAGGTATATACTGTTGCAAAATGATCTATTGCAACAGCAAAAACCTGTTGCAAAAAAATATACCGCAACATCTTACTGCAACGGGCAGAAAATGTTGCAGACTTTTTGCAACTTTGGCTATACCAACAGGCGCAGGCCTGTTGCAATAGGTCTACTGCAACAGATATTGCCTGTTGCGAAAAGTGTTTTTTGTTGTAGTGTCAAAATATTTATTTTAAAATAACTGGATACAGAGCATTCTTCTTACCTTTTAATTTCGGGGACGAAATTCTTTTAAGAGGGAAAGAATGTAACGTCCCAGATTTTTGAACGTTAATTACGAACATTAAAATTTGTTTAAATATCGTTTTGGCGATATTAATGGATTATATACCGATATTATTTAAGCATTTGGAATAGTCGTTTCCAAACATAAGTGGAGCTACAAATCTACTAATAAAATTCCAGATATTACAATGTAAATCTTTTTAGCACAACCCTGTGTACCACATGCAATAGTAATCAGACAGTTGTTTGACTAAAAATTTAACATGATTAATGGAAATGAAGTGAATACATTAACATGTGACTGTAACCTTACATGATACCCCGTTATTTTTACCAGTTTGCATCTAACATACCTTGTCCGCTAGCCTTCTTGTTTAATCTATGCATAAATTGTTCTTTTGCTTCCTTTTGAGTTAACAACATCATATATTATTTTCTCTGAACAAGATAACATAAATAATTTAAAACAATAATATATATATACACATGTACCTATGCGCCTATGTCTTCATTGTTAATCTTCACAAAAAGCTAAAAGGTAACCTAACCTACAAAAGAAAATATAACCTACCGCATATGTTATGTGTACGAAACCCCTATAATAAAATTATTGTGCATGGCTAAAAGTACATAGGAAAGGAACGCCTACCTATATTTTTCTATCAGCCTAGTCTAAATTGCACGCGCCTATCCATAAACACAGACCTACCTACCATCCTACGATATACAGTAAAGTGTGGTCACCACGTAAATTCATTCTATAAATATGTTGCCTCTCACTCTTTTACTTCCAGAGATCTAAACACGCAGCAAGCTGAAATCCCAAAACCCCTTCTTCTAAACAAATAAATGCAGCACTGAAAATCATAAGATGATATTTATTAACCTCTTCTAGTTTGCGGCTTCACGATGGCACCATTTTTACAGTGCTAGATCATGTTTGCCGAAGCTCGAAAAATAAGACCAGCGAGTAGTGTTGAGAGGCTCGGAAAGTGGGACGAACAGGTGTAGTCCGACGCATTCCATTGGATAGGATGGGAGTTGTAGTGACAATAATGGGAAAGACTAATGAACACTGGCGGCGTACGGATGGACTGGAGGTTGGTTGCGAGGCAATGAAGGGTGTGGAAAAAGTGAAATGTGCAGGAAGAGACTGGAGACTGGAAAGACATCCCTTGTTAGAGTGGTGATGGGAGTTGTCCTCGTTTCTGGATGTGAGAAGAGTTGTTGCAAGATGAAGAAGTCACAGTAACATGATAGGGTTGAGTATTCTTCGCTGCATGGGGGGTTTCGTTTCATGCAGGAGGGGCATCGAATTCTGGAGAGTGGAGGAGCATGAAGAAAGTTGTTTCAGGTGAGAGTGGCTCGAGATGGCCTGTGTCAAACTGGGATGAACGGTGAAACGAGAAACTAAGGGAGGAGGTTCAATTCGGTTTTGGAAGAGGCACAGTCTCGAAAGAGGGGTGGCGAAGGAAAACTGGGTGTAGCAGTTGGATGTTTGGCAATCGTGATGCATAGTTTCGTGACAAAAAGAGGTAGATGGTAGTGTATGATGCACATGGCATTGTTAGTTAGGGTAATGACTTTGAACATGGGATGGGTGAAAGGAGCTGGCTTCACGGTTTGCAACTGAGAAGGGGAGGCTTGGGAATAGCATTTTGCCTAGAAGGTGAAGAAGCATTGGGGAAGAAGTTAGATTAAACTGGGATTGAGTTTCTGGGCACGTGTGCAACAAATAAAACGTGAAGAAGAAGAAGGAAGGGTTTAGGAGGGGACCAAGGAGATAATGCGTAAAATTATGGTTAACGCATGGTTTACAGAATCCAAGGATGACATGGACCATCTTAGTACAGTAATTAAAGGAATCAATTAATTAATTAGTAATTAATCGGTTTAATAATTGATTAATATGTTAAAACATGAAACGGTCTTAATTTTGTGACGGCCCGCCCCGCACCAGCCGGCATTTCCTCCGAAAGTGCGCTGTACACATGCTCGACTAGCATGAAACGGTCGCCAAAGAAAAAGAAAGAAGATGGATGAACTAACAAAGAACCTGTAGAATGTCTCACAACGCATGGAATAAAATATAATAATAATATAACTTGACATAAAACAGGCGAGACAGTGCATAAGCTGAAAACTAAATCATCATAGCAGCGGAAAATCCAAGTACAGCTTATGTTCCAAACTACCATTATTACAACTTTTCAAAACTGTCTCTAAAGCAAATAAGATAGGTATACTACTAATGCCCAAAGTAGATACCAACAGCGACACAGGGAGAATAATAGGAGATAATACGTGCAAGCCTCCTACTCGTCTCCGGACAGCTACTCGTGCACAACCAGCTAACCTGTCTCTAGTCTGCTCGTGTGAGCACCCAAAGTAATAAGAAGAGACATAAAACTCTGGGTCAGACAAAAGTCTGGTATGAGCGATAAGCAACAAAACAGAACAATAACAGGTATAATCCAATCATACCTGAACCTGGACCTGCAACCAAAGAGTTAGCACTACATACTATACAATACTCTAAGTTGTCACTAACACATGGTGTGAATAATACGGCGTGGAGGTGTGCATGTCATAGTGATGGCAAACAATCAAGCATAGCAACCATCCTCACATCTCTCACTCAGTGCGTAAAGCATACGATACCCACTACCTTGGTCACCTAATCCTTTGGGCCATGACGGAATCCAATCCCGTACAACTCTCACTACAAGCCCACTATCCATCTCTCAGTGGTGAACCAAAGTTATGAATACCGACAACCCCTTTGCACACGTCCCGTAGCAAAGCTCAATCATGAAGTGAACTCATTGGTTCCCAACTGGATCCTGAGCTCTAACTTCCACTTGGACTACCTTTGCATCTCGGGTTTTGGTTTCCTCCTGTTCGGGTCGGTCGGCCAAGCACCTTTCATTCTGGTCGGTTTTCATCATCTCTACCCTGGTCGGTCGGTATTGCCCCCCTGGTCGGTCGAACACTTCACCATTCCTGGTCGGTCGTACTTCACCATCCCTGGTCGGTCGTACTTCATCATCGTACGGGGTCGGTCGAACATCGCATAGTGGTCGGTCTTGCCCAGCCTGGTCGGTGTCCCTAGTCGGTCGAACACTTCATACAGGGTCGGGTGTGATGTCCTCCTTCTATTCGGGTCGGTCGTGAGCTCGGGTCGGTTTGGAGTACCTTCGTCGCATCAGTTCGGTTCGGGTTCTTCACGTTGCACTGGTTCGGTTCGGAGTACCTTCATCGCATCAGTTCGGTTCAGCCTCCCTAGTCACGGACCGATCTGCTCCCCCTTTCTCTACCGTTCCGATCCCCCCTTCTCTCCATCTCGATCTGATCCGGTCCCCCTTCTCTTCATCTCAATCCGATCCCCCTTACTTAACCCGTTCCGATTCCAGTTCAACCATGGTGGCCTTCCTTTTTGCCATTCTTCTTTTTGTGCTAAGCTATGGTTCGGTTCGGTGATACTTTTCCCGATCCGAGCCCATCCATTCGATCCGATCCGAAAGCCTGCACCACTTTCCTGCAACTTTCCTGCGACTGTTTATACGCCTCTCGATGGTGTTTTCGACCATTCTAACTAATCTAAACAATCACAAAGCATACCACAAAGTCATAGCAACAAGTAGAAGTGACCTCAAACACCAAAACATCAATATGATAGGTTAAAATGGATCAAACATAGCCAAAATCCCATATTTTCCCTTAATCCCTCTTAACCATGTTTAAGCATATAATTAGCAAAACTTATCCAAATTAGCCAAATTTTCTAACAGAGGTCTAAATCATTATTTAAGAATTTCTGAATATTTTTCTAGATTTTAATCATGCATAAATTCGCTAATTATCACTAATCACCCCTTAATCCCCTAAATTTCGGGATTAGCAAAATTATTCGAAATTAACCCAAATTCATATCAGAGGCATAAAATGATGTTTTAGAATTTTAAGAATTTTTCTGAGCCATAATTTCGTTAATCTTCGCTAATTAGCATAATTGGCCGTAATTAGTGAAAAACAATGCAAATCACTCACCTTTGCCACAAAGTAAACTATAGATCTGAAATAATCTCTGATTTGGATCCAATCTCTATGTGTTCCAGCAACTCTGTCCCAATCGTTATGATAATCCGCCTTGATTTGATGTAGATTAGGCTAATATGTGATTAGAGATGACAAAAAGGTGTTTTGGAGTGTTTTAGAAGATGGAGGCCATTGCTAGATCTTAAGAAAGGTTTGTGGCGGCTGAGAAAACTGAAATGAAATGATTTTCCTAACCCTTTCAGCAATCTCATAACCCTAATCCCGAAATCCCCTTTTGGGCCTAGCTGTTAATCACCCGGTTAAGCCCAATTAAGCTGTTTTTCACTATCTGAAACTTGTTTCAGCCATATCTCTCAAACGGTGAGTCCGTTTGGCTAATGTGACCACTCTACGGAAAGGTAAACCATCAAATGAATCTAATGGAAGTGGTTTCAGGTCAAAATTCCTTTTGAATCAAAAGTTATGGCAAAAACAATATCGGCTAGGGGCAAAACGGTCATTTAAAAATCGACAAAAATCATGAACATGGGAAATGACTCTAATGGTTGTTTCCCAAAGTTACAGGACCATACGACTTCATACGAAAAAGAAATAAATATTCTACGATCCTAGATACGTAGAATGCGGGTTGTTACATTCTCCCCCCTTAAGAAATTTCGTCCCCGAAATTCCTTAACCCAAAACATACAAAGGATCTCGCATTCCTATCAACCATATACAACAATCAAACATGCAAAACAAACAGAACCATTTTGCCCTGACATGCGGTTTACTAACAAGGGAAGAATCATCGCCGCTAAATTCTTACCAAGCAAGGAGCTTTGGATACGACTTTCTTATGTCATTCTCTACTTCCCAAGTACAGTCGTTCTCTCGCCGTCGATTCCCATTTCTACCCTAGAAGTAACTTCTAATAAGTTGGGATCGTCCCTCTAACTGGAACTGATCCACTTAATCAAGATCGATCTAATCGTTAAGCTTACTAGCGTTTCTGAATCCAATTCACACTTAGGTCTGAAGTCATATCCCGTGATATACTATAGTTGCTTCCATTCCAGAAAAATAGCCTCTAAACTGACATGTCTCTTACTCAATGCATCAGCTATCGCACCCAGTCCGATACTATAGCATTCGTCTATACTGTCTTTTCTTAGGTAATCCAACATTATACGCCAAATTTTCAACTACATTCCAAATGTCCTTTCAAGTCCAACTTGAGTCCTTCTTACATTCGTATTGCACGTCCAACGTACATTCACTTCCTAGAGGCAGACTAGACCCATTCAATGACCCTAGGCACTACACCAATATCCGCACTGTACGTCTAACGTACATTCACCTTCTAAAGGTGAACTAGATTCATCCAATGAACCCAGGTACCCTACCCATATTCATACTGCACGTCCGACGTACATTCACCTTCCAAAGGTGAACAAGACTCATCCAATGGATCTAGGTACTCTACCTATGAGTCCAAGTCCAACTGAAACTCCTATATCCGTTGAATCTCCAAGACAACGGACGCTCCACAATGCCCAACATACTTCAAGTCTAACGTAAAGTATCTTACACCCGTCATATCACCATGATCAATGAACTTATCTATTTCCATTCAACAGGATCCTACAGGTGATACTCAAGAGAAGAAAGGTAAGAACAAACACAACAACCATAGCATTCATCAAACAAATTCTATCTATCACCTGCTAAAGCCATGAATACGTCGACACCTACATGACTGGTATAACCAATCCTAATATGTCGATTCTTGTATGTCTGGTCCAACCAACATCAAGAACCGATGGAAGCCCAGCCTCCAGACGGACTACCGTACATCCAACGCACGTTTATCCTCCAAGGATAACTAGATCACGTGGGCGTCCCTAGATACACCTGCTTTTAGTCCGCCTGAAACACTCGAGTCCCACCCAAGTCTATCCATTATCTTGCTGCCCTCTCTAGTCCAACTCGAGTCAATCCAATTCCTTGCAGCCTTCTCGAGTCCAACTCGAGTCAATCCATTTCCCATAAACTCAGACCCAGTCTTGAGTATCCATAATCTACCAACCCTAGTCCAACATGAGTCGTCCCCCTATTCGTTGCAGCTCCTAGATCAACGAATACCTATTTTCTTTTATGAGTTCAAGTCCAACTTGAATCATCCTAACCTTCGTTGCATCTTCCATGATCAACGAACTCATCCTATTCCTTCAAAGTTCTACTATCCAAAGAGAACATCAGCATAGGGTCCTAAACAATCCATTACTTTGCATCTTTCTCGAGTCCCAGTCGAGTCATCTCATAAGCTTATCAAGTCCAACTCAGGGCAGTCCATACCATCGAATAGTCTTATCCTGTCACAGCTGCCCATCACTCCTTGAGTAAACCAAGGTATCATCCAATGAAAATCACAACAACTACTTATCTCTCACGCAAACCATCCTAGTTGAACTTGACATTCCCCTGGCACAAGCCCCAAAGGCCTAAACCAATATCATACAAGCACCCAAGGAACATCTCCTCTGAATCCGGACAATCCACGTAAAGTGATACTAGCGAAACAATCTAGCACTGGAGCACTCATTTGCCTCCCAGAGACAACGATAACCTCTCAGCTTCCCTAACTCCAGTTGTTACCACCATCACTAGGTAGGTACCTACTACCACCCCATTCCTTTAGAGTAGATCGACTCCCCAAAATAATGATAAACCCAGTAAAGCCCAAAACAAAATAATCACAAATAAACTTACATCCATGACTCGATAAGACCACGTTACGGTAAATCATACTGAGGCTAGTCGAACCACTAATCGGGTTCGTCACTACTAAAGGTCTATCGACTAACTCAGGTTTGTCAAACAAAACCCGATCAAAACATCTTAAATAGAAAGCATACCTCGAATAATGATACATTTTTCCTTCTGCGCTGCAGTTGGGGCAATCGACGAAGAAGGAACAGCGTTGATAGCATATGCTTTCACGATCTGCTTCTCCCTAGGAGGTTGTGGACATTCGTTCTTGTGATGTCCCGCTTGGCCACAACTAAAGCACTTCCTTTCCCCAGGCTTTTCCCGACAATCTCTGGCATAGTGGCCCTTCTTGCCCCAGCTAAAGCACTCGCCATCTTTCTTACTTCCCTTATTCTGACCATCCACGGTTTGGTCTTATTTCCTCTTATTCTGGGAATTATTCTTGCCTCCACCGCCTGCTTGCGGTTTTGGCTCCTCTGCAGATGCAATAGCAACCTCAGTCTTTGGCTTAGGGTAAAGACTCTCTGACCTTAATGCTTTCCCCACAATCGATTCAAACGTCTCATCGATGTGGTTAATAAGCTTTTCCCCCAAGTACTGATCCAAGCCTGTTATAAACTTCTCATTCTTCTTCTCAGGAGTATCGATAAGGGATAATCCATACTTCCACAATGTGTCGAACTCAGAAATATACTCCGAGACTGCCCTACCACTCTGCTTAAGCTCCAAGAACTTCCTAAACAATTCCGACTTCTGAGCAGATGGGATAAACTTTTTGCTAAAGCGAGCCTTAAACTGATCCCAAGTAACCTGATCCTCTGGAGTGGCTGTCTTAATAGCATTCCACCAATTCATCGCTCGCCCTTGCAGCTGACAAGACGCTAGCCTTCTCTTCATCGCATCCTCGATACCCAAGTCGTCGAAGATACGATCACAGCTATCCAACCAATCCTGAACATATGTGGCCGACTCCGTTCCGTGGAACGGCTTCCCACCAAGATTAGTGTAATCCTTGCACAACTTGGCGAAATCAGCCCTAGGCGCCTGCACTACTGGACCACCACCATTACCGGCATTGGGGGCTGCCCTCTGCACATCCCTAAGCATCTCTCTCATGAAAGTAGTAAACATCGTCCTCATATCAGGAACATTCCCATTGTTTGCTCCTGAACCCGTACTCCTCATATATCGGATCATCGTTCAATCTTTAAAGAGAAAACGATCAACCATCTCCATAGTGGTGCTAGTGCAGTGTGACTTCATGCTTAGCTATACTAATAATATATATATAGCTTTTGAAAACCAAAATAATCACAAATACACGCTCTCGTATACGTATACTAACTCTCCCTGATGACTTCCCTAGGTTAATTTCGCAACCTAGAGCTCTGACACCAAATGTGACGGCCCGCCCCGCACCAGCCGGCATTTCCTCCGAAAGTGCGCTGTACACATGCTCGACTAGCATGGAACGGTCGCCAAAGAAAAAGAAAGAAGATGGATGAACTAACAAAGAACCTGTAGAATGTCTCACAGCACATGGAATAAAATATAATAATAATATAACTTGACATAAAACAGGCGAGACAGTGCATAAGATGAAAACTAAACCATCATAGCAGCGGAAAATCCAAGTACAACTTATGTTCCAAACTACCATTATTACAATTTTTCATAACTGTCTCTAAAGCAAATCAGATAGGTATACTACTAATGCCCAAAGTAGATACCAACAGTGACACAAGGAGAATAATAGGAGATAATACGTGCAAGCCTCCTACTTGTCTCTGGACAGCTACTCGTGCACAACCTGCTAACCTGTCTCTAGTCTGCTCGTGTGAGCACCCAAAGTAATAAGAAGAGACATAAAACTCTGGGTCAGACAAAAGTCTGGTATGAGCGATAAGCAACAAAACAGAACAATAACACGTATAATCCAATCATACCTAAACCTGGACCTGCAACCAAAGAGTTAGCACTACATACTGTACAATACTCTAAGGTGCCACTAACACATGGTGTGAATAATACGGAGTGGAGGTGTGCGTGTCATAGTGATGGCAAACAATCAAGCATAGCAACCATCCTCACATCTCTCACTCAGTGCGTAAAGCATACGATACCCACTACCTTGGTCACCTAATCCTTTGGGCCATGACGGAATCCAATCCCGTACAACTATCACTACAAGCCCAATATCCATCTCTCAGTGGTGAACCAAAGTTATGAATACCGACAACCCCTTTGCACACGTCCCGCAGCAAAGCCCAATCATGAAGTGAACTCATTGGTTCCCAACTAGATCCCGAGCTCTAACTTCCACTTGGACTACCTTTGCATCTCGGGTTTTGGTTTCCTCCTGTTCGGGTTGGTCGGTCAAGCACCTTTCATTCTGGTCGGTTTTCATCATCTCTACCCTGGTTGGTCGGTATTGCCCCCCTGGTCGGTCGAACACTTCACCATTCCTGGTCGGTCGTACTTCACCATCCCTGGTCGGTCGTACTTCATCATCGTATGGGGTCGGTCGAACATCGCATAGTGGTCGGTCTTGCCCAGCCTGGTCGATCTCCCTAGTCAGTCAAACACTTCATACAAGGTCGGTCGTGATGTCCTCCTTCTATTCGGGTCGGTCGTGAGCTCAGGTCGGTTCGGAGTACCTTCGTCGCATCAGTTCAGTTCGGGTTCTTCACGTTGCATTGGTTCGGTTCGGAGTACCTTCGTCGCATCATTTCGGTTCGGCCTCCCTAGTCACAGTCCGATCCGCCCCCCCCCCCCCCCCTTTCTCTATCGTTCTGATCCCTCCTTCTCTCCATCTCGATCCGATCCGGTCCCCCTTCTCTTCATCTCGATCCGATCCGGTCCCCCTTACTTAACCCGATCCGATTCCAGTTCAACCATGGTGGCCTTCCTTTTTGCCATTCTTCTTTTTGTGCTAAGCTACGGTTCGGTTCGGTGATACTTTTCCCGATCCGAGCCCATCCATCCGATCCGATCCGAAAGCCTGCACCAGTTTCCTGCAACTTTCCTGCGACTGTTTATACACCTCTCGATGGCGTTTTCTACCATTCTAACTATTCTAAACAATCAAAAAGCATACCACAAGATCATAGCAACAAGTAGAAGTGACCTCAAACACCAAAACATCAATATGATAGGTTAAAATGAATCAAACATAGCCAAAACCCCATATTTTCCCTTAATCCCTCTTAACCATGTTTAAGCATATAATTAGCAAAACTTATCCAAATTAGCCAAATTTTCTAACAGATGTCTAAATCATTATTTAAGAATTTCTGAATATTTTTCCAGATTTTAATCATGCATAAATTCGCTAATTATCACTAATCACCCCTTAATCCCCTAAATTCCGGGATTAGCATAATTAGTCGAAATTAACCCAAATTCATATCAGAGGCATAAAATGATGTTTTAGAATTTTGGTAATTTTTCTAGATTTTTCTGAGCCATAATTTCGCTAATCTTCGCTAATTAGCATAATTGGTCGTAATTAGTGAAAAACAATGCAAATCACTCACCTTTGCCACAAAGTAAACTATAGATCTGAAATAATCTCTGATTTGGATCCAATCTCTATGTGTTCTAGCAGCTCTATCCCAATCGTTATGATAATCCGCCTTGATTTGATGTAGATTAGGATAATATGTGATTAGAGATGACAAAAAGGTGTTTTGGAGTGTTTTAGAAGATGGAGGCCATTGCTAGAGCTTAAGAAAGGTTTGTGGCGTCTGAGAAAACTGAAATGAAATGATTTTCCTAACCCTTTCAGCCCTCTCATAACCCTAATCCCGAAATCCCCTTTTGGGCCTAGTTGTTAATCACCCGGTTAAGCCCAATTAAGCTGTTTTTCACTATCTGAAACTTGTTTCAGCCATATCTCCCAAACGCTGAGTCCGTTTGGCAAATGTGACCACTCTACGGAAAGGTAAACCATCAAACGAATCCAATGGAAGTGGTTTCAGGTAAAAACTCCTTTTGAATCAAAGTTATGGCAAAAACAATATCGGCTAGGGGCAAAACGGTCATTTAAAAATCGACAAAAATCATGAACATGGGAAATGACTCTAATGGTTGTTTCCCAAAGTTACAGTACCATAGGACTTCATACGAAAAAGAAATAAATATTCTACGATCCTAAATATGTAGAATGCGAGTTGTTACAAATTTGTTCACCCGTTATCGGAATTCAGCGAAATTGGGCTCATTGGAATCGCAGCACAGAGCACTCCACTGTTAAACTGCTTCGAAATGGATTGGAGCTATTCGGGATTTTGTTTAATTTTAAACGCTCGTTAAAATTAAACGAAAATAACTCGAAGCCATCAAATCGAAAAATAAGGTGAGTTAATTCTCACACTTTTCTGGAATTCTATGCAGTGTTAAATTCGTATAAAAATATAATCCATCGTTGATGATAATAATTAGATTATTGCATGCCTTGGTTGATCGGTTGTTTAATGGTTGTCAACAAATTATATTTATCGTATTAGATTAATGTGATTTAATTCTTGCTTATATTATTATCAAACATTATTGTGGTATGTGATGCAGGGAAGAACAGGTTGGAGGGATCCGACCGGATTCCTCAAATATTTTAAATGTTGTTTATTTTTTTATATTATCCAAATATGAACTGTTTACCCAAAACAACATTATTTTCTGAGTGAATATTGATGGTTGATTATATATTGAACGTTGAATTGAAATTTAACGTTGATGTGAAATCAATATATGGTATTGATTAGGTTATTGGCAGTAAATAATCTAAAACACTGTTTTAAGGCGATAATTCTCCGTTAAGCGAATTGATGTAAATGAATTTATAAAATTGGTTTTACAACTGAAGTGAAGTTTAAAACTTGATTTCCTTTCAAAATAAAAGTTTAAAGATAAGACGACAATTGTAAATGGTTTTATAAGAAATTTTGCAGCAATTTTAATAAGTATAGAAGCCAGAATTTAACCTACGGTTTATTATTTTGAAAATAACTGTTTAATTAAAATAGTTAAGAAATATAATTAGATTAATTATATTAATCTAATAAGAGACGTAATCAGAATCAGTTAATAAATAACTGATAATTTAAGTTGACGAAGTCAACTATTTAATTAAAGTGAAAATTTGGATTGATCGGTTTTCGATTAATCTAATGGAAATGATTTAACGAACTGTTAGTTTAATTTAATAATATTCTTAAATATTAATTATATTTTTGTTTAATATTTAAAGTTGATTATCAAATCATTAATGTAACACCCCGTAGTTCTGTAACACTAAGATTTACAAATCAAGGTAGAATTAAAAGTTAAAATCAAAATCAAGGGAAACGGGCTGCACCATTGCGTTCGTCTCGAAATTCTGCATGAAAACGAGTCCGAGTTTGCGTAAATCGGAGTTTGTATGAGGAAGATATGGCCTCCGGAAGATTCAGCGAAGTTCAAATTTCAAAACAGGTCAAGTTGAAAATTCGAATCGGACCCAGATTGGGCTGGGCGGGAATTTTCCCACCCAAGGCACCCAGGTCGACTAGGTAGTCGACCTGGGGCACCCAGGTCGACTGGGTAGTCGACCTGGGGGTCCACCCCCCGCTTTTTCCTGTTTTCTGCACCTGGTTCATTCTTCTGTATTCGGACGTCATTCTGACCAGATCCGTTGGCTTCTACACTATATAAACAGCCCTGGTCTTCTTCTCTATTCACAATTCTTTTCTATCCTTATGCTGCCTCTGAGAAATAAATAAATAAGTGAGTAAAATAATATATATAAAATAAATCAATACGAGGAAATGCTGCTAAAAGATTTTCAAGAAGAGGTTCAAGTATAGCTAGGATTCAAGAGGAGGTTCAAACGACTTCAACGACTGTTTTTCTACGAATCATAGCAACACCATCTTTCAATTCTAATCTAATCTCTGTAAGTCAGTTATTTTTAGATTTGAACGTTTTCTCTGTTCGTGACATGAAATTAAAGGAATAAAAGAATATGCCAAATCTCTCTCTCTCTCTCTCTATTCGAATCAGTACCTATACTCTTGGACCTAATCAAGGACTGTTATGATTCAAGGACAAATGAGACTATGACTATGAAACTATGGACCTTAAAACCATATGCCTCTATGACTATGAACATTGCCTATGACTGTGACTGTGACTATGAGAATTATTTCCTTGACCATGAACACAAGCCTATGCCTTTGATTAGGAAACATAAACTATTGCCTATGACATAACAAGAACAACTGTGATTCATGACTAGGAAAGTGTTGCTTAAGTTTTGTGACTATGAAATTGGGTCTAAACCCGATTATCTATTCTGTCTGTTCTTGATTTTCTTTGGTTTTAGACCTTGGGAATTTACCTATTAAGTTAGGTCTACCCAGGTTGTTGAACCTACTCTTGGTTTTCTTTGGTTTTAGACCTTGGGAATTTATCTATTAAGTTAGGTCTACCCATGTTCTTGAATCTATACTATTCAAACCTTTTTATGCCAGTTATTATGTCTTTCTTTTGCATAGCATCTTTGGTTCATTCCCAATTTTCTACGGATTTAGATTTATCTATAATCTAGATTGAATCACGATTATACGAACGGTGGGAATACGATTTGGGCAAAATATGAAATTTAATAAAAACGTAGTTTTTAACTTGGAAATTGACATAAACTGGGAACATGCATTACGGCATGCAAATTGGATAAATTTGACATGAATTATAGGATGTATAATTCGAATCTAGTATTGACTTGTAAATCTAGCATTTACATAAGTTGTGAACTAGAACAATAAGTCTAGTTTGACATGTACTGTAATTGGAATGTTAAATCAGAATTGGATTAGCTAATTTGGCATAAGAAGTATATTGGCATAAATTTGAAATTGTCCATAATAGGGAGTAATTTTCATGCTTAGCAAAATCATGGTTAGTGACACTTAATTTGGTATAGTTTATATACCAAAAGGTCATAAATATGATTTAGAGGGGGAAATGGGCCATAAGAATGAATATTGACAATTTACATTAAAAGGGAAATTAGGAAATAAGTAAATTAGGAATAATTTACTTATAGAATTTGTCCTAAATGAGAAAATACAAATTTAGACAAATTAAAGGTTTATTAACGACATCTCTTTTAATAACACGCCAGAAAATTCTAGGGTGACAGAGAGGATAATGTCTAGGCTTGGGTTTGGAAAATACAAGTTTCCTGCTCTCCCTGGCTATCCCTAACTGATCCGACGGACATGATAGTTACTTTCAAAACCTGATTTGAAAACTAATCAAAACCCTTGGAACTTAGAAAACACGAATATGCCTAACCTGAGGATAGACTGAGTTGCGATGTAAACCTGCCCGGAACCAACCGGCACATCCAGTAATCGCAACAATATCTGTCTAATGTGAGTGGTAGCGGCTTTAATTTATTTAGTTAAAGCTAGAACAAGAATGCTAGGGTTAAGTTAACTAAGATGCTTAACCAATTCAACATGATAACAAGACTGGTAGGTGGGGTTAGGTTCATATAATTAAGCTAGAATGGGAGGGTTAAGTCCATAGGAACACTTAACCAACTTAGCACAGTTAAGCTAGAACGGAGGGCTAAGTCCATGGGGACACTTAACCAAACTCATGGTAACAAGACAAGATTTGTAGAGGTTAAGTAACTAAAAAAACACTTAGCCAAATTAACATGTTAACTAGTCTAGAAGGTGGGGTAAAATAAAGTTGATACATTTAGCCAAATTAACATGTTAACTAGACTAGAGGTTGGGGTTAAGTAAGATTTAATACACTTAGTCAATTTGATATGACAGCTGGGTTAGACTATAGGGTTAAGTAAACTTGAACACTTAACCATCAGATTGTGATAAAAGAATAGGGTTAAGTGTAGAGCATGAAGGGATAATACTTAACCATTAATAACATGCTAGTTAAAACAGACGGGAAGGGTTAAGTTAAAAAAGGAGCACTTAACCAATACAGGATGAATGGGTAGGTTAAGTAATAACAAATACTTAACTTGGTTTGTGGTGGGGTTAAGTCAACATGAATTACCGATAACACTTAACCAGTTTAACAGGATAAATGAAGAGGGTTAAGTTAGCTTGAATTAACTAATGACACTTAACCAATACAAAGTGACGAGAAAGGAACTAAGTAGTAAACCTTAGTTAAGAAAACAACGATTCTGGGAACTAAGCGGTAAATCTTAGTTAGTAAAACTATGTAGTAATTCTTAGTATAACACAGGAAGGAGCGAATGTCCGTCTGGGTAAAAAGAAGGCTCCAACGAATTGGGTTACGAAGCCTGAGGCTTTGAGGGGACGTGAGGGTACTCTTGGTATCCCTCTGTGAGGCTGCAGATGATCCTCCTAGGCTCACAGAGGTTAAGGTCTGCGTAGAAGAACCAGGGGTATGCCTTGGTTGCAATATATGGCAACCTAAAGACTAGGATAAACCGGCGTGATTTGGCGAGAAAACAGTAGCCCTGTGATAGCAACTCGTCGTCTACCATCCATCTTGAGTCAACCGAGATACGTAAAGCGGAAAGGGGGAGAACTCCAAAAGACCATATACTTGCTATCTAGTTATGGGTGAGGATGGCCACAGGATAGTAGGGCACAGTGGGCCGGCGTATAGTTCTCATTTTTCAAGGTGTGCGTTTCATTAGTTGAGGGAGGGGTCAAGTGGGACCATAGCCACTGGAACAAAAACAGACCTTAGTATCTGCATCGGCAGATATCTGAAAGCTCCCGACCAAGTTCTGTATTCCTTGACTTGCCCTGACACAGGACTCGGACTGCACATTACAGGACATGTGCATCTAGACAAGCGATAACGGTTCGCGATACATGCGTGGGGAAGTATAGGAACATATACCACTCTAGGTAGTGTGTCCTAGACTTGGGGGCATCGATTGGACTAGGGGGCATAAACCCTGAATCCAAGAAGCGTTCAGCAGATAGCGTAAACTCTAGTTGAACTAGAAAGCACTTAATAGAAAACCCTAGATTAGATCCAGGTAACAAATAATAAATGTATGCCTGAAGGTATTGGAAACTACAGGGATTGGGATCACGTTATCGTTACTAGTTGGGACACTAGTTAGGCGGTGCAGAGATATAGAAACCAGTATAACAAGGAAATAGTGAAGCGACGAAAGTATTAGGGCATATCCAGTTAATCTTATCTTAGCATATCTTGTGTTAATCTTGCCAACCCTATCATCATGGTGTTATCTTGTATTCAGTTAATTCTTGTCATTTTGTTGTTCCATGTTCATATGCTAGAAGTTACTGAACTTACTCAAGCTTTATGTCTGACTCTGTTTTTCTTTTGTCTTCTTTTCTTCCGTTCCCCCCCCCAACAGGTAGTAAAGGAGGTAATAGTATAGCTCAGGCTAGGTTGGACCATCACTCTTTCCCAGCTTGAAGATTTGTCGAAGTTTTGCTTGGATTCTCTTTTCAGATGCTATGGCTGGCTTTTGCTAAAATTGGGGAATATAAATGTACTTTTATGCTTCTTTATTTTGTAAGACAGATGATACTGATCTGATATTGTAAAGAAATCATTGTACAAACTATTTTATCAATAAAGCAAAGTTTTATTTTCCGTTGTTTAATTTCTGTCTGTCTTGTAATTTATCTGCATCTTTTACCCTAAAATGCTCCACAGAACTAAGTGCATTCCCTTTGTGAGTGACACTAACGGACGTGGGGTGTTACACGTGGTATCAGAGTTGAAGGTTACCAGATCAGATAAAGGATTTGAAAAATTATTTTCAAAATGGTTTTAAAAGAAGCATTTTCAAGAGAAAAGATTTGTTTTAAAGGCATATTCCAAAAAGCCATACGCACTATCTTCTCTTCCTCTGTTTGAATTCTTGTCTCCTTCTTTCTTGAGTCTCTGGGGCTCCTGGCTTTCTGGGAGGCAACCTCATTGAAGGGCGAAGTGGTGCCTGGCTTCCATCCATAACCATAGTTGTTTCACCTACGACCAGTTTTCTTTCAAGCTTTGTAGGGTTTTCTGTACGATGGAGGCAACTTTCGAGAGGTTTGTCAACATGATTACACACGGAGGAGGATGAGGAGTTTGTCTAAGGAGCACAACTCTAGGATGAGGAATTCATGGGTGTAGATTTAGCTCACGAAGGAGGAAGAAATTATAGAACCTAAAACAAGAGGAAGTATCTTTACTAGGGTATGATAGGGCGTATAATTAAGGACAAGGGCAAGAATGAGTAACAAGATTTTCAGAAGGGCAAGTACATACTTTTACCACCAAGCGTACCTAGGAGTAAGGCAGTAAAGTTCTGTTGGAAGAGTCTAGTCTTGTTGTTCATACTATTTCCTTTGGTTTTAGCGCTTCGCATTTGTTCATATCCACTTCCATAGTTGAGTCTCTGCACCATAGTACTTGTATAGTAGAAAGATCCCACTAGAATCTCAAATCCAATTGGTGGTCCAACCAGTTTATTTTTGGTTAGTAGGGATTTGAGAATATCTATCGAGTTTTCTTATATCATCTCACGTAGATCGTCTAAATTCGGAGGAGATATTCCTTGGGTGCTTGTCTGATATTGGCTTAGGCCTTTAGGGCTTGTACTTGAGGAATGTCGAGTTCGACTAGGATGGTTTGTGTGAGAGATGAATAGTTGTGACAGGCACTCTAAAAAGCACGTAGTAACCTTTCGACCCTTATAGTTATGGCATGGCGGATAAGAGGGAGACCTCTAATCATCTTAGTACATATACTTGGCACCGTGATTGACATCTGTTTATTTTGGAATTGAAGATCAGGAACTTCACAACCATGAAGTTAAATTAGTTAAGACACAGTGGAGTAAAGCTCAAGAAGGCTAGATACTAGCATCATACCCTTTTCCTTAAGGGTGCATCCTTGATTTCTTTGGTAGGAGCTTTACGCATAATTGTTTCTCTCTTTCCAAAGTATATCCTCTAGGTCGTATCTTCGATCCTTTAGGTATAAGCCAATGGATGTAAACATGTGTTTGAACCATGTTATGGTTGGTGGTTGCTAAAGGTTGCTCGTGGATGCATATGCATTAGACACTAGATCAGTTCGGACGCTTCCATATTGCATTTACAGATATGTATTTGTTTGTAAGTTGAACTTGATATGTGATCATATGGATGTTGCATATGGATGAATGGCTATGCACACATGTAGTATTTACATAACTAGGGATGCTTGCATACATGATTGGACGCATGGCACTGACATGATTCGCATTAAAGAGGTCAACTGAATCAGTAGACCGCCTGATCTTACATTAGATAAAGACATATGCACACACTATGCATATGAACATGAAAGCATTAGAAATCTTTTAAGGACAATGAATTCCTGTGAGTGAATGGTTGAGTAGATGGGTGATTGGATGGTAGGACACATTCTCCCTAACTTGAAGATTCCGGGGACGAAATCGTTTTAAGTGGGGGAGAATGTAACACCCCGTAGTTCTGTAACACTAAGATTTACAAATCAAGGCAGAATTAAAAGTTAAAATCAAAATCAAGGGAAACGGGCTGCAACATTGCGTTCGTCTCGAAATTCTGCATGAAAACGAGTCCGAGTTTGCGTAAATCAGAGTCCGTACGAGGAAGATATGGCCTCCGGAAGATTCAGCGAAGTTCAAATTTCAAAACAGGTCAAGTTCAAAATTCAAATCGGACCCAGATTGGGCTGGGCGGGAATTTTCCCGCCCAAGGCACCCAGGTCGACTGGGTAGTCGACCTGGGGCACCCAGGTCGACTGGGTAATCGACCTGGGGGTCGACCCCTCGCTTTTTCCTGTTATCTGCACCTGGTTCGTTCTTCTGTATTCGGACGCCACTCTGACCAGATACGTTGACTTCTACACTATATAAACAGCCCTGGTCTTCTTCTCTATTCATAATTCTTTTCTATCCTTATGCTGCCTCTGAGAAAAAAATAAATAAGTGAGTAAAATAATATATATAAAATAAATCAAGATGAGGAAATGCTGTTAAAAGATTTTCAAGAAGAGCTTCAAGTCAAGCTAGGATTCAATAGGAGGTTCAAACGACTTCAACGACTGTTTTTCTACGAATCATAGCAACACCAACTTTCTGTTCTAATCTAATCTCTGTAAGTCAGTTATTTTTAGATTTGAACGTTTTCTCTGTTTGTGACATGAAATTAAAGGAATAAAAGAATATGCCAAATCTCTCTCTCTCTCTCTATTCGAATCAGTACCTATACTCTTGGACCTAATCAAGGACTGTTATGATTCAAGGACAAATGAGACTGTGACTATGAAACTATGGACCTTAAAACCATATGCCTCTATGACTATGAACATTGCCTATGACTGTGACTGTGACTATGAGAATTATTTCCTTGACCATGAACACAAGCCTATGCCTTTGATTAGGAAACATAAACTATTGCCTACAACATAACAAGAACAACTGTGATTCATGACTAGAAAAGTGTTGCTTATGTTTTGTGACTATGAAATTGGGTCTAAACCCGATTATCTATTATGTCTGTTCTTGATTTTCTTTGGTTTTAGACCCCGGGAATTTACCTATTAAGTTAGGTCAACCCAGGTTTTTGAACCTACTCTTGGTTTTCTTTGGTTTTAGACCTTGGGAATTTACCTATTAAGTTGGGTCTACCCATGTTCTTGAATCTATACTATTCAACCCTTTTTATGCCAGTTATTATGTCTATCTTTTGCATAGCATCTTTGGTTCATTCCCTATTTTCTACGGATTTAGATTTATCTATAATCTAGATTGAATCACGATTATACGAACGGTGGGAATACGATTTGGGCAAAATATGAAATTTACTAAAAACGTAGTTTTTAACTTGGAAATTGGCATAAATTGGGAACATGCATTACGACATGCAAATTGGATAAATTTGACATGAATTATAGGATGTATAATTCGAATCTAGTGTTGACTTGTAAATCTAGCATTTACATAAATTGTGAACTAGAACAATAAGTCTAGTTTGACATGAACTGTATTAGAATGTTAAATCAGAATTGGATTAGCTAATTTGGCATAAGAAGTATATTGGCATAAATTTGAAATTGGCCATAATAGGGTGTAATTGTCATGTTTAGAAAAATAATGGTTAGTGACACTTAATTTGGTATAGTTTATATACCAAAAGGGCATAAATATGATTTAGAGGGGGAAATGGGCCATAAGAATGAATGTTGACAATTTACATTAAAAGGGAAATTAGGAAATATGTAAATTAGGAATAATTTACTTATAGAATTTGCCCTAAATGAGAAAATACAAATTTAGACAAATTAAAGGTTTATTAACGACATCTCTTTTAATAACACGCCAGAAAATTCTATGGTGACAGAGAGGATAGTGTCTAGGCTTGGGTTTGGAAAATACAAGTTTCCTGCTCTCCCTGGCTATCCCTAACTGATCCGACGGACAGGATGGTTACTTTCAAACCCTGATTTGAAAACTAATCAAAACCCTTGGAACTTAGAAAACACGAATATGCCTAACCCGAGGTTAGACTGAGTTGCGATGTAAACCTGCCCGGAACCAACCGGCACATCCAGTAATCGCAACAATATCTGTCTAATGTGAGTGGTAGCGGCTTTAATTTATTTAGTTAAAGCTAGAACAAGAATTCTAGGGTTAAGTTAACTAAGAAACTTAACCAATTTAACATGATAACAAGACTGGTAGGTGGGGTTAGGTTCATACAATTAAGCTAGAATGGGAGGGTTAAGTCCATAGGAACACTTAACCAACTTAGCACAGTTAAGCTAGAACGGAGGGCTGAGTCCATGGGGACACTTAACCAAACTCATGGTAACAAGACAAGATTTGTAGAGGTTAAGTAACTAAGAAAACACTTAGCCAAATTAACATGTTAACTAGTCTAGAAGGTGGGGTTAAATAAAGTTAATACATTTAGCCAAATTAACATGTTAACTAGACTAGAGGTTGGGGTTAAGTAAGATATAATACACTTAGTCAATTTGATATGATAGCTGGGCTAGACTATAGGGTTAAGTAAACTTGAACACTTAACCATCAGATTATGATAAAAGAATAGGGTTAAGTCTAGAGCATGAAGGGATAATACTTAACCATTAATAACATGCTAGTTAAAACAGACGGGCAGGGTTAAGTTAAAAAAGGAGCACTTAACCAATACAGGATGAATGGGTAGGGTTAAGTAATAAGAAATACTTAACTTGGTTTGTAGTGGGGTTAAGTCAACATGAATTACCGATAACAATTAACCAGTTTAACAGGATAAATGAAGAGGGTTAAGTTAGCCTGAATTGACTAATGACACTTAACCAATCCAAAGTGACGAGAAAGGAACTAAGTAGTAAACCTTAGTTAAGAAAACAACGATTCTGGGAACTAAGTGGTAAATCTTAGTTAGTAAAACTAAGTAGTAACTCTTAGTATAACACGGGAAGGAGCGAATGTCCGTCTGGGTAAAAAGGAGGCTCCAACGAATTGGGTTACGAAGCCCGAGGCTTCGAGGGGACGTGAGGGTACTCTTGGTATCCCTCTGTGAGGCTGCAGATGACCTCCTGGGCTCACAGAGGTTAAGGTCTGCGTAGAAGAACCAGGGGTATGCCTTGGTTGCAATATATGGCAACCTAAAGACTAGGATGGACCAGCGTGATTCGGCGAGAAAACGGTAGCCCTGTGATAGCAACTCGTCGTCTACCATCCATCTTGAGTCAACCGAGATACGTGAAGCGGAAATGCGGAGAACTCCAAAAGACCATATACTTGCTATCTAGTTATGGGTGAGGATGGCTATAGGATAGTAGGGCACCGGGGCCGGCGTATAGTTCTCATTTTTCAAGGTGTGCCTTTCATTAGTTGAGGGAGGGGTCAAGTGGGACCATAGCCACTGGAACAAAAACAGACCTTAGTATCTACATCGGCAGATATCTGAAAGCTCCCGACCGAGTTCTGTATTCCTTGACTTGCCCTGACACAGGACTCGGACTACACATTACAGGACATGTGCATCTAGACAAGCGATAACGGTTCGTGATACATGCGTGGGGAAGTATAAGAACATATACCACTCTAGGTTGTGTGTCCTAGACTTGGGGGCTTCGATTGGACTAGGGGGCATAAACCCTAAATCAGAGAAGCGTTCAGCAGATAGCGTAAACTCTAGTTGAACTAGAAAGCACTCGATAGAAAACCCTAGATTAGATCCAGGTAACAAATAATAAATGTATGCCTAAAGGCAATGGAAACTACAGGGATTGGGATCACGTTATCGTTACTAGTTGGGACACTAGTTAGGCGGTGCAGAGATATAGAAACCAGTATAACAAGGAAATAGCGAAGCAGCGAAAGTATTAGAGCATATCCAGTTAATCTTATCTTAGCATATCTTGTGTTAATCTTGTCTAATCTTGCCAACCCTATCATCATGGTGTTATCTTGTATTCAGTTAATTCATGTCGTTTTGTTGTTCCATGTTCATATGGTAGAAGTTACTGAACTTACTCAGGCTTTATGTCTGACTCTATTTTTCTTTCGTCTTCTTTTCTTCCCTCCCCCCCCCCCCAAGGTAGTAAAGGAGGGAATAGTATAGCTCAGGCTAGGTTGGACCGTCACTCTTTCCCAGCTGAAGATTTGTCGAAGTTTTGCTTGGATTCTATTTTCAGATGCTATGGCTGGCTTTTGCTAAAATTGGGGAATATAAATGTACTTTTATGCTTCTTTATTTTGTAAGACAGATGATACTCTAATATTGTAAAGAAATCATTGTACAAACTATTTTATCAATAAAGCAAAGTTTTATTTTCCGCTGTTTAATTTCTGTCTGTCTTGTAATTTATCTGCATCTTTTACCCTAAAATGCTCCACAGAACTTAGTGCATTCCCTTTGTGAGTGACACTAACGGACGTGGGGTGTTACAATTAATGAAGTGTTTATTGGTTAATAATGTCGATAAACAATTAGTTGATCTATTTTTAATAAAGAAAACTATTCCACTTCAGTTAATAATGGGATTAATTAATTATTGTGGTTAATAATAATTAAAGAAATTAACTCCTTAAACGGAAGTAAATTAAGAAGTGATCGAGTTTTAAAATGAATTAAGTTAAGAGCAATGTTGTACCAATAGTATAAACAAGTTGTGAAGCTAAGATGCCATTTAATTGAGAAGTTCGAGAAGAGATTTCTCGTAAGAGATTGGATAAGGGAATCCAATTATAATTGAGAGTTTATGAAGAGATGAGTAATTTAAAGATTTTAAAAAGATTTGTTTTTATCCAATTATTCAATTAAGTAAATTAAAGTGAAATATGATTATGACAAGGAAATGATTTATGGATTCTATAAGAAGATTTTTAAATAGAATCCAAGGTTCTTAAATAAAATTTATAAAGGAATTTAAACACAAGCGATGAACTTAAATAAGTTTTTATTTAAGGAATTGAGTTGAATGAAATAAGTTTAAATTGAAGAAAGTTTTTAAAAGCAAAAAGAGTTGCGTTAGTAAATCTACTTGAATAAAAGTGAAAGAGATTTGTTTTGAGAACAAATATGCCAATTGAAAGAAATGGTTACTAAATCCATTTTTGAATAACTGAAGTGATAGTAATTAGAACGATAGGTTTTGGTTTCAAACTTTCATTTATTCCAAGATAAGAACGTTGTCGGTCAAGGTCTGAGAGGTAACTAAAATACCCCAACTTGAACGGCTTTACTATTATCAAGGAATGATATTAGCTTGTAACGGTAAGGGTATTGAAAATTGGTTTATAACAAGATAATATTGCAACGTTATTTGCAAGATTTGGAATGTAACTAAAATAGTAAGTTTCAAAGTAGACAATGAATAATTTAACAGGGTTTAACTCAAGTTTGAATCATGAATTTGTTATTATCTCGAGTTAAGAATATATGGCGATCTTCGCAAGATAAAGGTAATGTATGAGTTTTAGCGAATATGTAAGGATGTTTTGAAATAATGGAATGAAAGGAAATCGGTAAATAAGAATATATTATCGTTTTCAATGTAACAAATAAATGAGATGTTAGTAATAAGAAATTGAAATGGAAATAAAAACCAAAGTAAACTGAAATCGGTTAGACTAATTTAGATAAGAAGTCAATCTAAATTCATGTATTTTAAAACAAGTAATGGAGTTGGATTAAGTTATAATCAAAAAAGGTTTGAAATAAGTTTTAATGAAGTTTTCATAGTATTTGATTTATATTTTAATCAACAGTATTTAAATTGTTTTAAAAGGATATATTAATATGATCGGGAATGTGATGTAGTTCTTATAGAAATTAGAACTTATTGTATGTTGGTTGAGTTGAGTAACTTCCGAGGTGTAAATCTGATGTTGGTTTCGGCCTTCGGGGTTGATACTGAGAGAGTTATTCACTTACTGGTTTGCAATAGGAGCTAATGGAGTAGAAGTAAGATGATAATTTAATGTTCTTATATTAAATAAGAAAAGGAAACATTTTTCCAAGTGATATTGAAGTTCAAATTAACCATTCGTTAATTATCAAAGAGGCCAAGTGATACTGAACCAGTACATATATTTTATTTTTATGGATGAATGTTTATTTGATAGTTAAATAATCGACTATCAAATCTGGCTAGTTATCAGTTGTTGGTACGGAAAGACCGGGATCGAATTTATATTCGAAAACCATTCCGAGCAGCAAATACATAATCGTGGAAGAAATTAGATGAAAATCGAGATGGTGCATTTGAAGACCATCGATCTTCATGAAGCGGAAGAAATACTATAATCTCTAGTTGGCCCCTTGAGATACACTATGATTCTATCGTGGACCCGTGGTTGGAGTCTATGGATTGCAAGGACTACTTGCTACTGATTCTTTGGGTGATTCCTATAAGGATGCGGTAGGATGGTGCCTTCGGTTCATCCTGTTCCTGGATGACGTGTATGGACGATGTGAGACTCAAAAGTAAATGGTGACCAGATGTTCAAAAGATTTTAACCTCAAGCCTCGCAACTGGGAAATAAAAAAAATCGGGCAGGCATCATGGCTACGTAGGTCACTCCCATTAGGGTGTATTGTCATCATCTAGAGAATATACATTTTGTTACTTCTTTTCATTTCTGTATCTCCTGGGAACGGTTATGTTGCTAGCAACCGTACGTGACAATATATTCGATACACTCAAGAGAAATGAGTGGTCGGTCATGTGTGGCCGGGTTGCAAGACGTTCTTGTTGAACTCAGTGTATTTCTCTCTAGAGATAAACTATCGGTAGGTGGTTCCATACCTTGTCATAGTCGGAATCCAATCTCCAATAAGCGCTCGCGGTTTTGATTATATACTATATATGTGGAGCGTGAGATGCAAGCGTTCTGCTAGATTGATATTATTTGAATTTAGACACTATCATAATATCAGATACGTATGATTTCAAAATTCTTTTAGGTTATAGTAAGGAGAAAACCGTCCGTATTTATGTGTGGGCTGGTCTTACTATTATCCTTTATTTCAAAAAGGATTTTAAAGTTAAACAAGTGTTGTGCTATGAATTTTTCATTGAAAGTATTCCATACTGATCCAGGTGAATTTTATTCTTATCAAATATGCTCCAGTCAGATCGAGTATATTTACAGGTTGGGTTCTTCTTGAAGTTCAGGAGATGGAAGCAGGAGGCTTCACCACTAGTATATAGAGTTTATTTCCGCTGTGTCTGATATATGATGTACTTTGATGATTGGTATGTATATACAGTTCTTTTTGTATAAAGAGATTTGATCTATTATATTTTATTCGTTTCGCTATGAGATTCTGATGTGTTCTTCTTCGTATTCTTCTATTCTATCATTTCTTTCTTTTCTTATCTCACCCTCTAATTTCTTTCTCATAACGTTCCGGTGTTTTCGATGCTTGAATGTTTGACATGGTATTTTTGTGTCGATTTTCGAGGTCGAAAACCCTAGTTCGTTACAGTGGCATCAGATCCAAGTTTAGGAATAACCTTGGCTCTGTGGAGTAACTCAATAGAGATTGGATTAGTAATATCCTAGATTGAGTTTGAATATATATATATATATATATATAAGAGTGTGTATTTGAATTTTGAATATAAAACTGTTTTAAATTGTTTTGTAAAGCGGGTAAATGAAATAATTTTGCCTAAATTATATTTTTGTATAAAAAAAATTAAATCTTTCTATAATATAAAAAGAAAAGTTACAATAGGTTTTTCAAACCAAAAAGACGTTTTCTCTTCTTTAAGTTTTCCCAATTCCCAAAGATTTCGTTGAAATTGTTCGTTTGGAAATTTCCCGAAAAGCTAATTATAGGTTCTTCTTTCCACCGTAACAATCGAAAAAGAAATCTTTATTGGTTCTACCTCCTCTTTTTTATGAGGAGAATGAATCTTTTTATCGAAGGATCAGAAAAAAATGCCGGAAAATTAACTTCTATGAAGATTTAGTTCATTGTATATCATATAATAAACAAAGCTATTTTGTGTCTGTACCCCCCAAAAATCTGAGCACTCTATTCCATTTCATTTATCAAGAGCAGAATGATTGAAAAAAAAGAGTATTGGTATCTCTTAAACTTTTAATATTGAATATAGCAATAGTACCAATTGTACTAAATCTACATATATTATTGCACTACAACAAATTCACCCAATAATAACGGTGCAAAACCGTTGTAATATCATTTTACAACGGTGCCTCCACCGTCGTGTATGCTGAAGTTGTAATATATTCAAATCTGTTACAACTTTTCTGCACCGTTGCAACACCGTTGTAATAGGGATATTTAACAACAGTTATTTACCGTTGTAATAAATTTTATTACAACTCTAGTTCTCCGTTGTTGTATATGCTGTAGTAAAGTAAGAGCATACGTATAACAACTTTTGTCACCGTTGTAATAAACTGTATTACAACTTTTATCCCCGTTGTTGTATATATTGTAATACTGTGAGATCATAGATATAACAACATTTTTGCACCGTTGTAATAAGCTGTATTACAACTTTTATCCCCGTTGTTGTAGATATTGTAATATCTTGAGATCATAGATATAACAACATTTTTACACCGTTGTAAGTTCCTTAATATTACAACATTTTTACACCGTTGTAACATGGCTTATTACAACATTTTACAATGTTGTAACATGGCTTATTACAACTTTTTTTCTGTTGTAATTAATATAAACCTGACTAGTAAAACAAATTCATATATATTAATAATAATATGATTCACATTTCAATGCAACAAAAATTACTACACGGAATCATTCATATATATTACTTGACATAATATTCGATCAACATAAAACAAACATACGTAGTACATGCATCACCAACATAACCCGTCACCAAACACATAACCGTTTCAAAATACATATGATCTAACCCAAAATATACATAAGAAAGAAGAAGTTTTGTCTACAAAAGGTTGCATACCCTACGAAAGCACTCTAGATGAAGGCAATATAATTTTTATTGCAGGCCACAGTCGATCCAACAGCTTCTCCAATAGTAGTCATTTCGGGAGTCGGCCTCCACAAGAAAGCTTCTGCATCCACCGCCACATTAATCCAAATTTTCCAACCTTGCATTCCAATTTTTTTAAAGAGAACAAAAGCTTCTCGATCAGTGGATTCCAATCTTCCTTCAACAACTACTTGTTTGTCCCAATTCAGTATTTTACATTTTATGCCCTCATTTTCTTTAGCGTGATTGTTTTCAGCGTGATTTCCAAGTTGTGTATACTGCTGAACTGGTCTTCTACCCTGTTCATTTTCAGCTTTCTTTCCACTTTGTCTGGTCTATCGAGCGGTTTTGCTGGCCTCATTATCAACTACTTGCATATCATTTTCAGCTTTCATTCCACTTTGTCTAGTCTGTCGAGCGGTTTTGCTGGCCTCATTTTCAACTGCTTGCATTTCATTTTCAACTGCTTGTTGTGCAATTTGTTTCTGTTGAGCTGTCAAGTTATTACTTCCACAGTGTGACTGCAAAAAATAATAATAATAAGTTCAGTAGAACAATATTGTGAATGAACTGAAAAATGACTCCTCCCTTTACCCAGTGCAAAAATCAGTGCAAAACTAATTGAATAAAGTGGTAAGTATTAATGGTTACTGGTTACTGGTTTAGCAGATAAAAATTTGAACACAAGCAGTATATTAATTAACGGATTTTCTCTACTGTTAGTTAAACTCAAGCAGTATATTAAACTTAAGCAGTATATTAATTAACAAATTTCAACACAAGCAGTATATTAAACTCAGTGCAAAACTCCCCCTTTATTCTTTTCTCTTCTGTTTTAGCATATAAATATTTGAACACAAGCAGTATATTAATGGTTAGTGGTTAAATTAACAGATTTGGATCCAACTCTTGACTTATTTTCGGGAACTGAAGAGAACAAGACTTGTACTACAAACCCCGAAATGAGGCAGTTAAGAATAATTAACAGATTTGGTTATAACGTATTTACTTCACAGGTAAATGAAATGCATTTGTATTCCATTATTTACCCAGTGTTGTCACTCAGCGATGTAACTCACTAACAAAATCGTTAAAGACAAGTGAATTCAGGAGGAGGAGAAGCAGACAGGAGCGATTCAGGTCTTATATATTCTCCTAAAAACCATAAGAGGTCATTTAAATGATCAACAGAAGGTCAAGATATACAAGGTTGAGAAAACTGGGAAACGCACTGTGTGCATGTAGCGTGTTGTATCCCTCTCTCCCCTTTTTTCCATAAAAATAAAAACCTGCTTGCAGTGTAATTTTACTCCATTTCCATTTTTTTATAAAAAAAATCTACCTAAGACAGTCCAATTCTGGATCATTTTATAACACATATATGTTGGTGTGGACTTTAGATATATGATGAAGTGGCAAAGCGACAATATTTTGCTTAACACATTATTTGCTTTCACCGATCATTTAAACAAACAAATTGGTGCTGCGAGTTAAAGAAAATCGACTTTCAAATTACTATGAAGTCAAGAGGATTACTCTTCTTAATTAATTGTGGTAATACTGTGGAGACCGATTCAAACAATCTGTTGAATTGACCGCAAAGATGAGAGCATTGAATTTGTAATCTCAAAACGAAAGTGTTGAAAGACATAATCAAGGAGAAGAGGATGAAAAAACTTGAATTTGTTGTGCTTTCTTGGCGTTTCTGAATCTGTAAAAATAAAGTGTTTCGAAATTCTTTCCAAACATTGTACATTTAAGGGAGATCTGGTATCCACATTAGACAGTGCCATATTAGGGGCTCATTTTACCCATTTCTCAATTTACCCAACCCCCGTCGAAACACCTTTTTAACAATACCCAACCCCCCTCCATTTACTGTCCTTAAAATCACCCAAAAATTTCACAGCCCCGGTTAAAAGCATTTCAATGTTCACCAAACATGCCACCAAAGAATTAAACTTGCTTTGTCAAAAAAAAGTTGATGCATTTTAACAGCAATATTCCAATTCCGTAGATCATTAAATGTTACAGCTTTCTATCAATTATACCAATAAAAAAGGGTACCTGAGGCGTATTAGGATCAGGAGTTGCTGGATTTCCCGCATTAGTTGCTTTCTTTTCTTTTAGCTCCTGTAAAGATTGCATGGACTGAAAATTATACTCAACTATAAATACATATATCAGTTCAATTATATAAAAAAAAGTCCACCTAAACTATAAATTACTCCATTGTATACATTCTGTTCCCATCACATAAGCGTCATCTACTGACAATGATGCTTATGAAGTGGATGGTTTGCCGCTGGTTCACAACAAGCATCGTAGCATTGGATTCTACCTTCAAATCAAATATTAATCATTGTAAACTTAAAATATCAAATATTAATCAAATATATAGGCTATATACAGGGTATGGTTCATTGTATATACATAGGTCATATAATATTAGCACAAAATAAATATGATTATGGTCATATAAAACTAGCACAAGTGGGAAGCCATAAATTTAAGAACAGTTCATTTCCCTTTCAGATGATGGTTTACTACACGAAAACAGGAAAAATCTTAAAACTAATGAATTTGGCAGCAAACTGAGGGCAATAGCCACACCTGCTTGCGACAATAACCTGGTTTCTAATTAACAGGAAAACAGGAAAAATCGCTGTTAAAATAAATTTCTAATTAACACTTACCATCAACATTGAATTAAGCTCGTGTACTTTGTTCTCCAAGCCACTAACTTGGTATCGCAATGCATGTACTTCACCTGATGAGTTACCCCGAATACGAAGCTGAGATGGTACAACCCCAAAACCAAGCCCTCTTACACGTCCTCCATGTTCCTGACCAAAAAGCTTCGACACGCCATCTTGAGTAACTGATGTTCCTCCCTGAGAATCCCGACTTGCGGCATTATGATGCTCTGTTATCTTAGACTACAAATTCAAAAACAACCAATATTTAGAAATTAAAATTAAGACTACATTAACAATAGCAACAGTTTCGTATATTGTATATTTGAACTTTTTCTTACTATGCATTCGGCAATAACTGAATTCGGAGGTTTTCCATCTTTTCTAGTGTGGCCTTTGCACTACAATTCGTCTCTAGTGATACTAGATGTTGCCTTTTCTTTTTCTGCAAAAATAGATTAATTAACGGCTTAAAAATGTACAAGTGATAACAAATAAAAATTTCTTTAACAATATTTTTTTACCATTTCATCTTCCAATCTTGCATAACCTTTTCTACTCATAGTGTGCGGAAGTTTATTCTTTTCTCTAATACTTTTGAATCTTTGGCTTGTTGCCAATAAGATCAATTAAATAAATATGATATAGGAAAATGTAATATATTTAACAGTTACAATCAATCAGAGAAAAATAACCACCTCAAATTTTTCTGACAATTTTTCATTTACAAAAGCATTCCACTCGTCAGCGCTCTTTATATTAAACGGATTTAGGCCTGCTAAAGTATTGGTAGAGTCGGGATTTTGAGACGCTTTTTTGATAGCTGCAGCTAACCTTGATTTCGAATCCTTCCATCGCTGTCCTATTATCATTAACAAGTAATCCTTATACACTATATCTACCTGCAATCTTGACTGCATCCCCAAAAAAAAACGCAGATTAGTCTCTAACAGTATTGCAAATTGCAATGTTGTACCATAGGCATGTGCATAATGCATATTGCACATAAAGAGAACTACAACAAATATATAATATTTTGCTTTGAATGTTGAGACATGTAGGTACTATAATAAATAATATAGAATCAGTTAAATTAAAAACAATTGAAAGCCATATTTTATTATTCACTTGCTCATGTTATCGCCAACAGTTGGTATATACAAGTCAAATATCAATACCTGTATACAAGTCCATATATCATCCCTCAAATCGTCACCGACTTTCCTCCACGAGCTAATGGTAAAAGGCACCATATCCCTTGATAGAGTACCAATATATGACGATAAAAGTTTGGAATTAGTACCTATTGCTTGTCCACGTTCATTAAATTCAACTTCCGGCTTCTCATCCGGTATAACAGCTAATGATTTCAACATCGTTCTACCCCTCTTTTTTCTAGTTTGCGTCGATCTATTACCTTCAGTAGAATCCAGTTGAAGTTTCGTTCGGACTGGAATCTGAGGTGGCTGTTGTAATGACCCGGGTTTTTGTCGACCTTGGTTATCGCCATAAACTCAATGATGACTAACCAAACATCGAAAAATACCGGATGATTAATGAGAAATTAGAGGGTGAGGAAAGATAAGATAGAAACTTAGGATAGAAGAAGAAGAAGAACACAACATCAGAGTAACACGAACCTCACAGCGGAACGAATAACATATAATAGATAACATATCTTTGAAATATAAATCTATACGTGAATATACATATCATTTTCAAAGTACAACACTTACAAGACAGCGGAAATAAACTATAGCTATATGATCCTGAAGCCTCCTGCTCCAGCTCTTCAAGTATCTGTAAATCCCGACTACTTGACTGCCCATACAAAATTGGACACCCAAGAGTTTAGGGAAAACAAACAAAATAAACTCCGGGTCAGTCATGGGACTGGTATGAGTAAAACAGTTTAAAACAGTTTAAGCAGGTAAATGATATCTCATAAGACCACACCGTATAATGGAACGGGTTTTTCCCTTATGAGAATCCAAATTATCTTTATATCAAAAACATTTTGATATTATAATAATGTCTATCAACCACAATATAATAATCATCTAGCAGAAACGCTTTCATCTCACGTTCTACATATATAGTATACAATCAAAACCGCAAGCACGTATTGAATAATGGATTTCCAACTATGACAAGGTATGGAACCACCTTTCGCTAGTGTACCTCTAGAAAGGAATACACTGGGTTCAACAAGAACAACTTGCAACCCGGCCACACATAACTGACCACTCATTTCGCTTGAGTGTGTCGAATGTATATCACCAACGGTTGGGATCAGCAACCGTTTCCCGAATGGGACAGCATCAACAATAGATTTTTAGAAGTAAATGAAACTCTAGATCAGGTGATTATACACCCTACTTCGGAGCGACCGACTTAGCCATGCTGCCTGCCCAATTTCTGTCATTTACCGGTTGATGAGGCTTGAGGTTACGCTCTATCATCACACCAGATTCACTTCGAATGCCACATCGTAAAATCCATCAAATCACCGATTGACGTCCTCAACAATACATTATGTGTTAGCTAAAAGAAGTTTCCTTCTCCGCTTCCACTCTTAGTACGGTTGGACAAATCAATATACGTGATCGTCTGGAAATACTCTGTCAGACATCCGTCCATACAAGTCATCTAGGAACAGGATGAACCGAAGGCACTATTCAGTACATCCATCTTAGGCACTGTTATCTAAGACTTATACAATAGCCCTTGCACTTTACTCTGTCTTCAATTATCTTTGGCATATATGATTCGCAACGCTTATGCCAATACAGAGTGGTTCTTTGGATAATAATCCAACCGATCTCTCCATATTAACAATGTTAAAATGGTCAAAAACTTCGATAGTCGGTGAGTTAACTATCAAAGAAAAACACGTGTGCAAACAACGATATTATTTCCAGGAGGAAATTATATCGATCAATCATCAATAATATATATATATATATATATATTCCTTATTTTCTATGTTTAGAAAATATATGTTATTAACACTGGAAAACATTTCCATTTGTTTATTTACATATCACTATCATTTCACAACTATCAATCCCTGACTGTAAACTACTAGGAGAACAATTCTCTAAGTATAAACCCCGAAGGCCGAAACCAACATCAGATCGATACTCAGAAAACTATTCAACGTAACTAATCTCTAGTCAGTTTCTAATCTTGTTTAACTCCATTCTGATTTACTATGTTCGTTTTACTCCTTTCGATAAACTACATTCGATTAACTCCTCTATTTATTTTCCCAATAAATAATCCTTTATTCTATTTATTTTCTAAATAAATAATCCTTTATTCTATTCGTTTTATCAACATTTTCCCTTTTATTTACTTTCGAAATATTTCCTTTTATAAAATCTGTTGATTTTATAAAATCACTTTATTTCAATATACATTGAAATAATTCTTTTTACATCCCAGGGTCTCTTTATGATATTTAGAATATCGAATAACAAGGATCAATATCATTCTAACACACATAATCCATAACAGATTATATAACACATCATATATCACAATATATGAAAAACAGTAAAATAAATGTTGAGGAATCCAGTTGGATTCCTCCAACCTGTTTCCCTGCATCACAGATGTTAAACAATATCATTAACATCGGTTTCATTTCAATATGAAATATTCTGATAAACAGAATCAATATTTGATTAACGATTTATATAAATATCGTTATCTATAATTTCAACCAACACAGAAGCAATTCAACCAAACAGTTAACACACAACAATCAGTCATCATTTATCAGTTCTAAACATACATTATAGAAATAGAACTGTTCAGAGTTGGTGAGTTTTACTCACATTGGAAGTTCATCGTTAAAGAACGATAAACTGTTTGTTTGATTTGAATCAAACAATTTATTTCGCCATAAATTCAAACGAGCCTCAATCCACTCCCAGTGCGTAGTGTACGTCCATACGATCCCGATGGATCTTGTTTCGCTGAATTTCGACATCGTATGGTAAAGTTATTTAGATTACAAGTTAAATACAAATTTAAATTAAATAAACTTTAAATCCCCCTTTTAAATTCCGGGCCTTAGCTTACCATTTCAGCCCAACTCTTCTCACACAAGGCCCGCCCCTACTGACCCTTCCTCCTTACTCCCCTTTCGATTCCACAAATCCTAGGTTTACTGTTCTTTCTTTTAGCACCAATGTGAGTTCGTCCCACCTTATAAAAGGTATACAGGATAGAAGCCCTTTCGAACAGGAAAACATTGGATCTATCGGATTTTTATATCAAGTGTTAGATTTTTAATTTGATTTCGAAGAAGGAGATTTTTGGTTGAAGAAAGAAAAGGGAGCAGTGCCTTTTCTGTTGGCTGAAGAAGTGATTTAGGTTTAGGAAAATTTTTAGGATATTATATAGGATTTTGTGCAGATGAAAATAGTGAATGGTGGCTCGTTTTGGTTCATTAAAAATTAATATTTTAGTTTTTATATAATCATTTCACCTTCTAAAAATTCGTGTGATCACACATGATATTCAAAAATCACGAAACTGGACATACTGGTAGAGTTCGACATTACGGTCCAAATGAAACTGGTTTCGTCGAATTCTGACTTCGTTTGCTCACACAGCGTATTTTTAACTGTCAAAATACCGACTGTTTTTCACTCTAAAAATCCGTATGACCTCACAGTGACACTAAAAATCATGAAACTGGAAATCTAACAACTATTTGACATTGCGAATCCAACAAAATTAGTTTCGTAGAATTCCGACTTCGTTTGCAAAAGTGGTTATTTTTTTTAAAGCTCTAAATAGCCCATTTAAATATATAAATATATTTAAATATAATTAAATTAAACATTTAAAAATAAATATTACCGTATATATTCACAGTGGAATACCATACAGTTCAGAAAACCCTTATATGGATTTCTAACACGATATTCAAATCCGGGTCAACCCGATATTCGATTTATATTGATATTCCTTTTTAAAATATAAATAATCCGTTTATAAATTATAAAGGAATTCCACAACGACTTTTCTAAAATTTGATTTGGACACAAATCATAATCTACACGATGAAATCCCGATTTTTCTCTTCCATTAGAAAGATATACTCCACCAGCTCCACACGTTTCTTGTTTCACAGAAATCCGACTTAAAACGGCTTCTGTATATTCAGTTGAAGTTCGAATCGCCAATTTATGAACTGCAGCGCCATTTCGAGCTCGATTTTAATTATAATATAATTATACGTTCAAACTGTCGTTCAAATAATATATTCGTTATTCTAATTCAATTCTAAACTGAATTAAATATCACAGACGATCCTGTTCACACCATATCGCCATTTCAGCCAATTCTTATTATTTCAGAATTAAATATATTATTTAATTTATTATTTTAATTAAATATTCACCATTATTTAATTCCACGATCATTAAATCTGTTTAATCACCTTTTAAATAATTAAATAAGTTAATTATCATATCGCAAGAAATGCGGGTCATTACATTCTTCCCCACTTAAAATAATTTTGTCCTCGAAATTGCTAAGGTAGAGAAAAACCCTATTAACTGGTTAGAACATATTTGTTCACTTCTTAACTTCAGTTTCCAACAGGACCAATTTAATTTCAATTAAATTATTAATTGATTCTTATCATCGAAAATTTTCAAAAGTCCTGAAAATTTTCTAATGCCTTAAATCTTTCGAAAATTTTTGCCAGCACCTCCTTTGTACTGGTCAATACGTCAAACCACCACTCGCCTCTCTGGGCCATCTCCATCCCAAAAGAAAATCAAACAGCCAAGCGGCATGCCAATTCGGCTCATAAATTTTATATCCTAATAAAAATATAAACTTGTACCTTTTGTCGGCATATCATTATATCCTTTCCACCTGTTATCAATTCAGCGGATACAAGGGTCATCCCAATCAAATTCCAATCTGCTTTTATCCACAACACAACCATTCGCTTATACCCGAGCCAAATAACATTTCAACTCGAGTTTCTTCTCGATTCCCAACTCTTAACTTGATTATCACATTACACTTCAAATTTGAATATCACAATCCAGTTTGTCTTGATATCATTCTGATTCAATCTCAGTTACCACTTGTAATAACCCGAAAATGCGAGCCAATTTAAAATTTTTATTTTGGCAATTTTAGCGAATTTTGAATATTTAAAATAGATTATTTTAAATAATATCGACGAAAATTTATTTTGAATATATTTAGAACATATATATTTATACGCGTCATCGTTAGAATATAAATAATTATATATAATTATAAAAGGAATTGAAAATGGCGTGGTAGTTCGATAATTCGATTTCAAACTTCAATGGAATGTACCGGGTGCAAAATAAACCGGATTTCAGTGAAACCAAAAATAATAGGATCTAATTGAGAATATCTTTCCAACGAATCTGAAAAATTGAAATTTCATAGCGGGAATCAAAAGATGTGCCTAGTTGAAAATTCTGAATAGTCGCTATGGAATTCAGGCCCTTAAAAATGGAAATTTTGCAAACGACCTCAGATTTCGATGAAACCACTTTTGTTGGATCCGCAGTGTCAGGTTATTGCTAGGTTTCAAATTTCATAATTTTTCGAATCAATATGTGAGCGTGGCGAAGGAAAACGCGTTTGACCAGTTTCAGTTGATTTTGATCGACTGGAAAATGGCCATTTTTCCAACGGTCTCAGAATTCGACGAAACTAGTTTTGTTAGGACCGTATCGTAAATACGAAGCTAGAAAATATTTTTTTGGAATTTTTAGATTTAGTATGTGACCCCAGTGAATTGAAATACGCGTTCAAATTCAATATATAGAGTTATATGTTGATTTTAATGGAAACTGATCGAAACGATCGAATCAGCCTGCGGTACATATCCCATTGTGTTCGAAATAGGGGTAAAACGCTATGGACGACGGGCGGTGGGCCTCGTTTAGAGGTCGTATGAAAAAGTCAACTTTTTGAAATTAAAATAAAAAAAATAAAAAAAAATTTAATTTAAAACCTCTCCCCCTTAAACCCGTTGCCCCCCCTCATTCTCAGTTGACAGAACGATTAAGAAAAAAAGAAAAAAAAACTTCGATCGCGGAAGGCCGCGATGCGCCGCCGCCGTCCTGGCGCACCCCCAACGCAGCGCCGCCGCCTGCTAGGGCGCCACCACCCTCGCCCCTCTCGACATCCTCTCCCTCCTCCTCTTCTTCATCTCCTCCTTCCTGAAACCGACCGCACCTCCTCAGCCCCAAACCCCGAACCCTAATTCGATCGCACCGACCCTCCCTCTCTCTCCTCTCTCTTCCTTCTTCACGCCGACGCCTCCTACCCCGTTGACCCCCCCCCCCCCCTTTTTCAAAAAGATCCGAATTTCTTCAAATAAACGTAAGTATTTTTACTTTATTCTAATTAATTTATACATACCATTGTTTATATACAATTATACGAGCAAAATATGATTTTTATATAGTAGAAATCAAAAAGATGCGATCTTTTATATTGTAGAAGATGAAAAATTTAATCTTTTATATTGTAGAAGATGAAATATATAATCTTTTATGTCGTAGAAGTATAAAAATATAATTTTTATATAGTTAAAGAAATAAAAATAAAATCTTTATATGTGAAAAGGCGAAGCCTTTATATAGAGAATAGCGTGGTAAAAATAGAATTTTCATCTATATAGTAGCAGTGTAAAAATTCGATTTTTATATATTGAATAGCAAAGTAAAAATTCGATTTTTATATATTGAATAGCAAAGTAAAAATTCGATTTTTATATATTGAATAGCAAAGTAAAAATTCGATTTTTATATATTGAATAGCAAAGTAAAAATTCGATTTTTATATAGAGAGGAGCGTTATAAAAATATAATCTTTATTATATGAACATCGATGTAAAAATAGAATTTTTATCTATATAGTAGCGATGTAAAAATAGAATTTTTATCTATATAGTAGCGATGTAAAAATAGAATTTTTATCCATATTGAGTGATTATAAAAATACGATTTTTATATACATAGCAACAATATAAAAATGTGATTTTTATATATGTAGCGGCTACGGGCAACGAAAGCGACAAAAAGGGCGAGAACGACGAAGATTTCTACATAGGAAGAGTCGTGGTATTGGATTAGCTATCGGTGAGAACTTCTCACTCTTCAATTTCTTTTTCTAGTTATATATATATATACCAGGATGCAGACGGTGCTTAGCAGCACCCGACACCCGTCATCCACATACCATGGATGGCTTGTTTGTTTGATTGATGTGTTGTGAAAATTGTTTGTGATGTTGATGTGAAATCGAAAATAAATTGTAGACAGTTGAAATAAATTAATTATCGTTAAAAATATAATTTTTAACGTGAAAGTGAATAAATAAACATTTATAAACAAATCAGCTGATTTGTTTATATACACTGATTTGACTGATATTGATTGGGATGATAAATTTTACACATCGCCCAACTGCACAAATAAAAATATGTGTTGGTTGATTTGAAACCCCACACGGGTGTTGGGATGATATTTGGGTACACTAATCCCAATTATTTCAGTATATGTCGATCGATTGGTCGACAGACTGTGTAAGCGTTGATTATTTATATTTGATGCTTATGAAGTTGTGTGGTGCACCTTGGATGATGGTTGATTGGTTATCGTTGCTATTATATACATGTGTTGTATGGAATCCACATAATTAACATTATATGGCGATTGATTGGGCCTCATTCCAATCGGGAAAATAATGAATATTATAAAAGAAAATTCATGTGTTGAATATAAAAATAGTCATGTGTTGACGATATTCCTGTGTTGAAAATATTCGTGTGTTGAGTAAAATATTTTATACAAATTTTTTTACATCTTTATCATATTTAAAATTAGAACTACATCACGGTGGAGTCTAATTGAAAATCAAACGATAGATACCATAGTTTTATAAAATATTTTACATAACAAAAATAGTGATGTGTTGACAGTACTCATGTGTTGAGATTAGTCGTGTGTTGAAAGAAATATAGACTCATGTGTTGAATAGAATAAATATTCATTTATTGAATAGAATAACGAATTTATTGAAATATATAAAGCCGTGTTGATTAGAGATGCGTTATTTTGATGCGAACGATATTTATATCGATTTTATTCGTTTTACAATGAATATTGAAAAGTGATTTCAAAATATAATATTTTGAAATGAAATTCAAATTAAATTAGATTAAAATTAAAATTGAAATTTTATTGAATCAATTTGAAATGAATTCGAATCGAATAGAAAATGAATTCAATTCGAATTGAATAGGAAGTGAATTTGAATTCGAATTGAATAGAAATGAATTCAAATTGAATCAAATTAAATTAGATTAAAATTCAAATTGAAATCGTTTTGAATGAAATTTAAAACGAACTGAAATTGAATAGAAATCAATTTGAATTGAATTCGAATTGAATTAAATAGAAGGTAAATTCAAATTGAATTGAATTGAAACGAATTAGGAATTGAATTGGATTGAAACGAATTTGAATTCGAATTAAATAAAATTGAAATGAATTCGAATTGAATTGAAATCAAATCGATTTGAAATTGAAGATGAAGTTGAAATTGTTTTTGAAACGAATTTAGAACGATTTATAAAACACGTTTTAAAAGGAAATCGACGAAATATATATAATATATATATTATATATATATATAATGGCCTGAATAGAACGCGCCGCGCCGTGGCAGTTCGTGAATTTCGACCATTGACTTCGAATTGATGTTGCGGGAGATCCGACCATCGGATTCTCCTAAATCCGGAACCGTTGGGTTCATATCGAAAAGAGATTTCCAATGAATATTAGAAATTTGAAATCTGACGGTTGGATTTGGAATTATGTCTAAATCAAATATGGAAAAGGTCGCTGTAAGTGCAGTTCGATGGCCGTTGATGGAAATCGACTGTACGGACCTTGATAAAATTATTAAAAATATCTATAATTTGTGTCAAATCATAAGAAATGATTTGGGAAAAATTGGTCTGAAAAATTCCGTATTTGAAAAGATAAAAATAGATTTTTATCGAAATGAACTAGTTTTGAACTAGAATTAAAATCAATTTATTTTTGAAATAAATAAATTGAATTTGAAAGTGATTTTAAAAATAATCAATTTTCCCAATACGTGAATTGGGCTGGAGTTGAATCGAAATTATCTTCGGAATATTTCGGTGTTGGATTTCGTGACTATACAGATATTGTTATGGGAATTTGAAAGATATATTTTATATCGTTATTTCCAGTACGATATTTGTTGGTTTCAGAATTTGATATTGAATATAAGCCGGTATATTTTCTATTCAGAGCTTTGTATTTAATATCGAATGTGATTTGGGTTTATCGTGAATCGTGTTTTATATGACATTGGTTCTTTAACCCAGTTAAAGGCAAGATGTTGATTTTTGAAAAGATTAAAACTAAGTGGAGTTTTAATGAATCTTTAATTAGATTAAAATGTGAATTGATAATTTAAATTATCAAATCTGAAAAGTGATCGAGAGTGGAGTATCACCAGTTTTCCTCCAAAGCGATAGTTAAATCTGTAATTAGATTTGAACGTGAAATGGTAATTAATTTTACCGATAACACCGTGGTGTTAGGTATGGAGTATTACCAGTTTTGCTCCATGGGATGAATAGGTTGGGATTGGGAAATAAAATAAATAATTACTTCGGTGTGGTTCGCTAATCCCGACTAGTTTGAAATGATATCCAAAGGAAGATTAAAGAATAAATTTAGAAGAATTTATCTTGGATAAAATTAATGGGAACCTTTCCCTAAGAATGTGATTTCATGAATAAAAGGATATTCTGAATTGGAATGAGGCGTTTGTTGAGTTTGTGTAATATTTGTTTATCATATACGTGGGTTATTCAGAAAGGCCGGGTTTATACCCATTCTGAATAACCGATTCGACGAGATGTCGAAGATGAAGACGGTGGTTGAAGACCGGAAGTCTTCACATCGTTTGGGTGATTACTGATGATCTTGATTGGGCTATACACCCAAGATGAGGGAAACAGTTGGTGATCGTCCAGATGTACTTGGAGATGGATGGATATGCGAGGAAAGTGCCTCCGGTTTCGTTCAGACCCAGAACGAACTTGTAAATGGATTGTGTGTCTGGCATTGGATTTTATTCTGTGTTGATTGATCTCTATTAAATATACATCTGTTTAGCGGCGGAGAATTTATTCTCTTACTTAACGCCCTTCTCTGAGACATACGAGCTTAGAGGTTGTATATCGATGGACATCAGTCGCATGGAGTGAATTTCCAGTGTGGCACGCGTAAGTGGCAATTGATCAGGGCTTCTGTTGAAAAGCAAAGTCTTGTGATTGATGATCAAAGCATGGTCTGTGTGGCATAACTTTGTGTATAGCGTGAATTCGCGAGCCTCACACCTCGGTATGAGTCAAAAACGGGATAGTGACTGCAGGGAGAGCACGACGTTTCTTTCTAGCTAGGGTGGTGTCAATGACCTACCAGCCTTAACATTTACATACTTCTCACCTGTGTGGTTGTTGGATACGAGGCGCCTCGGATATAGGTCTGTAAGGACCGGGAAACATGTGTTCAGGAATAACTAATCCTCAAAAGTAAGAGAGGACCGGCCCTGAAGATCCAAGGATCAGGGTGGGGTCCTGGGACATTTGCTAGAGTGTCTCGAACGCGGAGAGGAGCTTGCCCCTTGCCTCGACTCATGATGGAATCCAATTTCCAATACGTGTGTTTCGGTTTTATTTGTAGAGCCTAGTATGGCGACATAGTAGATGGTAGCTATGCCGCCTATGATTGATATTTATGATTTGAATTGTTTTGACACTATACACTTATAATAGTATCAAATGATTTGTTTTTAAACGTATCAAGCATGCTTTGGCTGTTATAAGGTAAAAACCCTATCCTCCGGCTTGCGTTGCATTGTGTGATGGGACTTGGGTCTTATAACAGCTTCATTTTTCTTCATTTAGCATTGCGCTGTTTGTTTTATGCACTGGTATTCTTGGGAGTAAACCCATTCCGTGTTATACGGCGTGGTCCCTTGATTTACCTAACTTTAAAAATAAAGACAAATAACTGTTTTAGTTCTCACACCACTCACATGACTGACCTGGAGTTTATTATTTTAACCTAAACTCTGGGTGCCCCTATTTTCGACACGGGCAGCTAGTAGTTTTGGTTTTGTAGATTTATATTCACAGGATCCTGATTTACAGCTAGAAAGATGCTCGGAAAGCTCTGTATCCGTGTATCACTTCTAGTTGTGTTTTTGTATATTTTTCCGCTGCTATGTAATTTATTGTAATCTCTGATATTTGTCGAATGTAATTTATTCATTTATACTCTGTATATTCTTGTATCTGATGGAATTGTTGTGATAACAATGAAATATTCTTCCGTCTGCGTTCTGATTTGTCCTATTCTCAAAATGATCAGGGGTTTCGAACGGTCTTTGTCGGTTTAACGATCGATTCAGATCGAGCGAAATTCTTTGCCGTTACACCACTTTACTGGCTTTACTTTAATTCAAATCTGCTTTCACAAATTTCTGTTAAATTTGTTTTTAATTCAAACAGTCTTTCCCTAGGAGTTTTTAAACAGTTTACTCTTTTCAAAAATCAAATTTTCCATTTTGAAATTCAACACAACTTGTCTTTCCCAAAACAAATTCAAAACAGTATCTCTGGTAGTAATTCGTCACTTACAACTCGAAAATGAATATTGATGATATAACTATCATCATCAGAATCTATTTTCCAGCGATCGAAGTGAGTTCAATACTATAAAACCATTTCTAAACATTTCCACTTTGAAATTCATTTAAAAATATAATTCACACTGCTTGTAAAACAATTTAAAATCTCCCAGGATCTTAAATTTTCCATATTCTTAATCCAAATCCATTTACAAACACCTATCCAATTTTTCAGCAATGTAATTCAATTTCTGGTTTAAATTTCAGATTTAATTCACTTTGTAATACTTATACGAATTTTATTTGGTTATATATATAACCATCTCTATTATAATCTTACTCGATTATAATAACAACCAATATGTCCACTATATTATAATTTTGATATATATATCTTCTCTATATCAAGATAGACCTTGGGTAAACTTATTTTAATTTACCCTCTTTTTTTTTAAAACATATCGTGTCGACCCATCGTATTCAAGTGTTTAGAAACTCCTACCGATACAGTGGATCAAACTGATCGACCAGAACTCATAAACAACCCAACCAATAAATCTCCACAATATAAAACCACTTTATATTAAATAACAAATACGCTCTCTTGTATATATATACACTCAAACTCAATCTAGGGTATTACTAACCCTATCTCTACCGAGTCACGCCACAGAGCCAAGGTAATAACTTAACCTGGCTCTGATACCAACTATAATGACCCGGATTTTTGTCGACCTTGGTTATCGCCATAAACTCAATGATGACTAACCAAACATCGAAAAATACCGGATGATTAATGAAAGAAATTAGAGGGTGAGGAAAGATAAGATAGAAACTTAGAATAGAAGAAGAAGAAGAACACAACATCAGAGTAACACGAACCTCACAGCGGAACAAATAACATATAATAGATAACATATCTTTGAAATATAAATCTGTACTTGAATATACATATCATTTTCAAAGTGCACTTACAACACAACGGAAATCAACTATAGCTATATGATCCTGAAGCCTCCTACTCCAGATCTTCAAGCATCTGTAAATCCCGACTACTTGACTGCCCGTACAAAATTGGACACCCAAGAGTTTAGGGAAAACAAATAAAATAAACTCCTGGTCAGTCATGGGACTGGTATGAGTAAAACAGTTTAAGCAGGTAAATGATATCTCATAAGACCACGCTGTATAACGTAACGGGTTTTCCCTTATGAGAATTCAAATTATCTTTATATCAAAAACCTTTTGATATTATAATAATGTCTATCAACCACAATATAATAATCATCTAGTAGAAACACTTTCATCTTACGTTCTACATATATAGTATACAATCAAAACCGCAAGCACGTATTGGGTAATGGATTTCCAACTATGACAAGGTATGGAACCACCTTTCGCTAGTGTACCTCTAGAAAGGAATACACTAGGTTCAACATGAACATCTTGCAACCCGGCCACACATGACCGACCACTCATTTCACTTGAGTGTATCGAATGTATATCACCAACGGTTGGGATCAACAACCGTTTCCCGAAAGGGACAGCATCAACAATAGATTTTTAGAAGTAAATGAAACTCTAGATCAGGTGATTATACACCCTACTTCGGAGCGACCGACTTAGCCATGCTGCCTGCCCGATTTCTGTCATTTACCGGTTGATGAGGCTTGAGGTTACGCTCTATCATCACACCAGATTCACTTCGAATGCCACATCGTCAAATCCATCAAATCGCTGATTTATGTCCTCAACAATACATTATGTGTTAGCTAAAAGAAGTTTCCTTCTTCGCTTCCACTCTTGGTACGGTTGGAGAAATAAATATACGTGATCGTATGGAAATACTCTGTCAGACATCCGTCCATACAAGTCATCTAGGAACAGGATGAACCGAAGGCACTATTCAGTACATCCATCTTAGGCACTGTTATTTAAGACTTATACAATAGCCCTTGCACTTTACTCTGTCTTCAATTATCTTTGGCATATATGATTCACAACGCTTATGCCAATACAGAGTGGTTCTTTGGATAATAATCCAACTGGTCTCTCCATATTAACAACGTTAAAATAGTCAAAAACTTCGATAGTTGGTGAGTTAACTATCAAAGAAAAACACGTGCGCAAACAAAGATATTATTTCCAGGAGGAAATTATATCGATCAATCATCAATCATATATCTATATATCTATATATATTCATATTATTTATTTTCTATGTTTAGAAAATATATGTTATTAACACTGGAAAACATTTCCATTTGTTTATTTACATATCACTATCATTTCACAACTATCAGTCCCTGACAGTAAACTAGTAGGAGAACAATTCTCTAAGTATAAACCCCGAAGGCCGAAACCAACATCAGATCGATACTCAGAAAACTATTCAACTTAACTAATCTCTAGTCAGTTTCTAATCTTGTTTAACTCCATTCTGATTTACTATGTTAGATTTACTCCTTTCGATAAACTACATTCAATTAACACCTCTATTTATTTTCCCAATAAATAATCCTTTATTCTATTTATTTTCTAAATAAATAATCCTTTATTCTATTCTATTCGTTTTATCAACATTTTCCGTTTTATTTACTTTTGAAATATTTCCTTTTATAAAATCTGTTGATTTTATAAAATCCCTTTATTTCAATATACATTGAAATAATTCTTTTTACATCCTAGGGTCTCTTTATGATATTTAAAATAGCGAATAACAAGGATCAATATCATTCTAACACACATAATCCATAACAGATTATATAACACATCATATATCGCAATATATGAAAAACAGTAAAATAAATGTTGTGGAATCCAGTCGGATTCCTCCAACCTGTTTCCCTGCATCACAGATGTTAAACAATATCATTAACATCGGTTTTATTTCAATATGAAATATTCTGATAAACAGAATCAATATTTGATTAACGATTTATATAAATATCGTTATCTATAATTTCAACCAACACAGACGCAATTCAACCAAACAGTTAACACACAGCAATCAGTCATCATTTATCAGTTCTAAATATACATTATAGAACTTGAGGGGGAGAGAAAGTTGTTCAGCGTTCGCAGTTTATACAAATTGATTAACTTTGCTGGAACTAAGAGGTTGGGATTCATACATATGTGGCGATTCAAAATTCCAGATAAAGTTAAAATCCACATGTGGATTGTGATGCATGGTCGTTTGAATACGGTCTCCAGGCTTAGACAGAGAGGTGTTAACGTTGTGGGTGGCTGTGTGTTTTGCGAACATGACGACAAAGACTACCATCACCTTTTTTTGAATTGTGACCATTCGTTTTACATCTGGACTAAGTGTCTAGTTTCGCTTTACTTGGACTTGCATTGGGGGGATTTCATTTATGATCAATATAACTTTTGTCACTTCATTTACCCGGCCTTAGATGATTCACACAACAGTTTTTTTTTTCTTTGCTGAACTTTGCTTATAATTCGATTTTATGGCATGAGCGCAACTCCGGAAAATTTAAATGCAAGATGAAAGCCCCTAATAGTATCATTTACTCCATACTTAACTTTGTTTATGACTGGGCAGGCATGGAGAGAAAGAGGCATGTGGAGAGCATTGCTGACCGGGTGCGCAAGCGTGTGCGACACATCACTGGTCCTGACGCTTAAGGATGTTGGCTGCTCCTTTTTTGGCTTTAAGTATTATGTTTTGTAATGTCATGTAGTATTTGCTCTCTCTTTTTGTCAGGCCGTATGTATCTATTATGATCGCTGTGTTGGAGCGGTATCCTGTTTTTTTTTTTTGGTTGTACATATGTTGCATATACACGACTACTTATGCTATGGTAATATATTAGGCGTGAATCATGCTGACTCACTACCTTTTCCTTTCAAAAAAAAATATACATTATAGAAATAGAACTGTTCAGAGTTGGTGAGTTTTACTCACATTGGCAGTTCATCGTTAAAGAACGATAAACTGTTTGTTTGATTTGAATCAAAAAATTTATTTCGCCATAAATTCAAACGAGCCTCAATCCACTCCTAGTCAGTTCCAGTGCGTAGTGTACGTCCATACGATCCCGACGGATCTTGTTTCACTGAATTTCGATATCGTATGGTAAAGTTATTTAGATTACAAGTTAAATACAAATTTAAATTAAATAAACTTTAAATCCCCCTTTTACATTCCGGGCCTTAGCTTACCATTTCAGCCCAACTCTTCTCATACAAGGCCTGCCCCTACTGACCCTTCTTCTCCTTACTCCCACAAAGCCGTGCTCTAGACTTTTGTTCTCCACCATAACCGACATTTCGTTCCACCACATCTTCTTCAGCACTTCATATTAAAATCAAATAAAATCACCACAATTCCTCTCTTTACGTCCTCTCTCCATTCATACCCTCTGATACCCATTCGATCCCCCCATTTACTTTGCGTCGAGCCCCTTCGATAGCAGGCAGCGACCACAAAAGTCACCGGAAGCCCCAACAGTTCGCATACAGGTGCGGTTTCCCGCCCTTAACGCAAATCCAACATCCAATTCCAACAACGATGCTCCTCCTTTTCGATTCCGCAAACCCTAGGTTTACTGTTCTTTCTTTCAGCACCAACGTGAGTTCGTCGCACCTTATAAAAGGCATACAGGGTAGAAGCCCTTTCGAACAGGAAATCATTGGATCAAATATCGGATTTTTATATCAAGTGTTCGATTTTTAATTTGATTTTTAAGATGGAGATTTTTGGTTGAAGAAAGAAAAGGGAGCGGCGCCTTTTTTGTTGGTTGAAGAAGTGATTTAGGTTTAGGAAAATTTTTAGGATATTATATAGGATTTTGTGTGGATGAAAATAGTGAATGGTGGCTCGTTTTTGTTCAATAAAAATTAATATTTTAGTTTTTAAATATTCAATTCACCTTCTAAAAATTCGTGTGATCACACACGATATTCAAAAATCAAGAAACTGGACATACTGGTAGAGTTCGACATTACGGTCCTAACAAAACTGATTTCGTCGAATTATGACTTCGTTTGCTCACACAACGTATTTTTAACTGTCAAAATACTGACTGTTTTTCACTCTAAAAATCCATACGACCACACAGTGAAGCTAAAAATCATGAAACTGGAAATCTAACAACTATTTGACATTGCGGACCCAACAAAATTAGTTTCGTTGAATTCCGACTTCGTTTGCAAAAGTGGCTATTTTTTTAAAGCCCTAAATAGCCCATTTAAATATATAAATATATTTAAATATAATTAAATTAAACATTTATAAATAAATATTATCGTATATATTCACAGTGGAATACCATACAGTTCAGAAAACCCTTATATGGATTTCCAACTCGATATTCAAATCCGGGTCAACCCGATATTCGATTTATATTGAAATTCCTTTTTAAAGTATAAATAATTCGTTTATAAATTATGAAGGAACTCCACAGCTACTTTTCTAAAATTTGATTTGGACATAAATCAAAATCTACACGATGAAATCCCGATTTTTCTCTTCCACTAGAAAGATATACTCCACCAGCTCCACACGTTTCTTGTTTCACAGAAATCCGGCTTAAAACGGCTTTTGTATATTCAGTCGAAGTTTGAATCGCCAATTTATGAACTGCAGCGCCATTTCGAGCTCGATTTTAATTATAATATAATTATACGTTCAAACCGTCGTTCAAATAATATATTCGTTATTCTAATTCAATTCTAAACTGAATTAAATATCACAGATGATCCAATTCACACCATATCGCCATTTCAGCCAATTCTGATTATTTCAGAATTAAATATATTATTTAATTTATTATTTTAATTAAATATTCACCATTATTTAATTCCACGATCATTAAATCCTTTTAATCACCTTTTAAATAATTAAATAAATTAATTATCATATCACTAGAAATGTGGGTCATTACAGCTACAGTTTGCTGGAAGTTTAGTTGACGGAAAGGGGGATGTTCTGGGTTTGTATTGTCGAAGGGGCTATTACTGGAAGGAGGGGGCTGAATCTGGTTTATAGTGTCGACGGGGCTATTACTGGAAGGAGGGGGCTGAATCGGGTTTGTAGTGTCAACGGGGATGCTACTGGAAGGAGGAGGGGGCTGCATATGTTTTGTAGTGTAGCCAAGGTTGCTTCCAGTTTTACGAGGAGTAGTGCGTATTGGGTATTCAACATGCTTTCGAGGAGATTTTCTTATAGCAATATTTAAATCACGAAGCAACAGAAGTGGTCCATTTGGCTAATCGCTGATTCTAATCCCAACCATCCTCTCAACATCAGCATTAGCAGCTGCAAGTGCAGCTAATTTTTGCTTTTTTGCTCTTTTGCTTGCTACTTTTGAGCTCTAAAATATAAAAATCTGAAGTCAGTCTTCAGCAGTTAAGTCTTTGTAACCGTGGTGTTTAAAAACAGACAAGTAGCGATAAAAAAGGCTAGTCTAACTCGAAGAATGAAATAGGCAACTCGAAGTATGAAATAGGCAACATCAAAAGTTATTTTTAGATATCAAACATCTACATTAATAGATACAAACAGATTTCCGCTAATTATAATACATCAATAAACAAAAATAAGCAATTGTTAAAATAGGTGCTATAGCTGTAATCTAAAATATAATATATATATATACATTGAAAAATAATACTGGATTATAGTTTTAATCAATGCAGGACTTTGCAAGGTATAAATACACAAAAGACTGAGGCCATTAACAATGCCAGAGTTATGAATGTATTACTTTTTTCACTTGATAAAAATAAATTTTCATAAAACATGTTATGTTGAAGAGCTTATGATATTTGGTATACACTTCAAGTTACACATGAAGATACAACTATTATTAGACAGACGATGATTTCCAAATTACAAAGTCAATTTTCATCATTCAAACTGAAGACAAATGTCTCTATCACCAATATTTATGGAGGAGTTCAAACTATTCAACATGACCTCGTTGTACTAGGAGTCAAATTCACTAGGTTTGATTTAGTTGCAAGAATTTTGTATTTTTGACTTCTAATTGAGAAAAAAATATTAGCAATTGAAGAAGCCAAAGATCTTTGTCAACTCAAAGTTAAGAATAAACTGCAATTTGATATCATATGAAGCTAACTTATTGGCAAGCAAAGATCTGACCAAATAAATATAACATTTCAAACAAATGCTACCACTTTAACTTGGATAAAAATGAAATAGTTCTCACTGCAAAGAACTACTAGAATTTTAAAAAAATTAGTAAAATTATTGGTCATGAGAAGAGGGGAATTCAAAACAAGCATCAATTATCTTCAATGCAAATGGTAAATTTAGGCATATAAATAAATAGTGTCCATTGCTTAATGATAACAAGAGGAAAAGCAAGTTTCAAAATTTTAAAAAGAAGAACACGATTTTCAATTGATTTGAGATGATTCTTTCTCTTCGTCTTTCAAAAGTGACAGGATAATGATTTTGAACAAGCCAATGCTCGTTTCATGGAAAACATCGATGATATACATCTTGAACTTGCTTACGATGAGGTTTTAGAAATTAATATTGAAATTTATGGCAATGCTTGGAATTAAATTTATCGAATAAAGAATATAATGGAAAATTAATTAGAGCATAATCAGAAATTGAAATGTTATTAGATAAGAAAACTATTTTAGAAGAGAAATTAGAAATTATTTAAAAAAAAGTGTAAATTTTTATCATATCAAAATTCTGGCTTACTAAATGACTTGAAAAGCAAATTAACTTGAATTATGATAAAGAAAGACAAAAAACTAGTATTGATATGGAAAATACAAAAATTAATAACCTTAATACCAAGTTATAAAAATTGTAATATTTTGAAATGAAACAAAGAAAGAAAAATGTTAATTCATAACTAAAAACAAATTCAAATTTGGAGCTTAGCACCCACAATGATGCATAAACAAGTTATTACGAAATTTCATATCCAAATGGGTTCACCGATCAATAGGACAAACAATACGGCCACGTTACAAAATTCTATCACTCAAGCAGTTTACAGTCAATAGTTATATTCTATTCGACTAATCATGAAATTTAAACTACCAACAAAGACTGAGTTTTATTCTACTCGGTCGATTCTCATATGAGCTATACTATTCAAATTAATTTAGCAATATTTTTTTGCCAAATAAATAGCATTGATCAAAGCATATGACTTAAACGACATTATTATTAAAAACAAAGTTATCTAGAACCTTTCTGTTTTAAGATGTCATAAATTCCTTCTTGACTAAATGTAATAATCCAGTATTATTTTTTGTACAGAGTTCCGCATAAGAACTTGTTTTTAGTAAAGTCAAAATAAGCGACTTGTTTTTAAATCAAACTTTATACAAGACATATACCTATTCAAAAGTCATTTGCATGCAATTTACGTTAAGTTTTTAATGATTTTTCTGTAATAATGCAATGCTGAATAAATATCGACATTAAATTTGAAAAGCATTTAGAAAAAATTACATAAATATATGCAAATTTTTGCTATAATCAGGTTAACGTCTGCAATTTTTCAACAAACTGCATCTGTTCCTAAAAGTTTTGCTGAATCTTGATTTTTCTGTTCATTTTTGTGCTTTTTTATACTTTTCTAACATAAATACACAGATGTTTATAATTAAAATGAATTAAGTTCTGAAGTTTGGTAGTATTTTATGTTTATATGTAATGTTTTTTTTGATGATTTTCGAAAAAGATGGACGTAATATTCATATGTTTTTCGACAATGATGGTTTATGTATTTTGAAACTTAACAAAGAACTTATCCAAACTATCTCTCAAATTTATACATAAAATATTTCATTTGATAATTGAGTCAAAAAATCATATTTTAAATTTAATAATTAAATCAAAAAATTGTATTTTTATTAATATTATTAATTAGGATATATTGTCTCGCACGGGAATCAATGACAAATACAAAGGTGCATCAATTTGTAATGAAGAAGAGATACATGTGTATCAAAATAACACACCTAGAAAAATTAAAAGGCAATTTACCTATTTCAATGGTATTCGCAAAATAAATGTATGTAAACATATTTTCTGAATGAGTAATAATGTTTTATAATTATTTTAAAAATACACAGTTTTGCAAGTTATCAAAAATAATATAGTATGAACTTAAATTTATACACACTCAAGGAAAACTCTCGCTTTTACCAAGTAAATCAAAAATAATCTAGTATAAACTCTCGGTTTTACCAAGGAAAACTCTCGCTTTTCTTGTTTTCTCACACCCAAAATCAATTCAAGTGGAAAGTGAGAAATAAAAAGTGGAATTCCTTCCGTTTTTAATTAATACTGTGAATGTTTTTTTTAAATATTGTATGTGCATCGATGGTCGAATACCTCAACACAACGTACCAAAAGAAACAAGATAAGGCTAAAGTAAAATAGCATGTGGTAAAAAATGCATATGTAACTTGAATACCTCTGGATCGTGTAGCACCATCTTCCTCGTCGATAATACAAGATCAATCTTTCTCGTCGACCTATAAAAAAACATAACGATTTACAAAGGATTATAACATCACACTAAATATAGCACTACTTTGTAACAGCCATGTACAAAATAAAATACACATGCAAAGAACACGTACAATAGAAAATAAAATCATTTTGATACACGCTAAGATGTCAATCTATATCAGATATTTTTTTTTACCATCTAACAACACATTTTATGGTATACATGAACATGCATAAAATAAAATAAAAATCAATAAAATACGCTTATAACATACCAAAATACCATTACAACCCTCCCTTATGTAACTTTCATCTCCATTATCTACGTCTCTATCATCGAGTTGTGACTCATCCAATGGTTTACTAGTTGATTCTTCATCCTCGTCGTATTTTTGCAATTCATGAAACACTCTAGAGGGTTCTCTCAACACAACATACCAATTTGAAGAACTACCTTCTCTAGAGAAGAAAACTTGAACCGCTTGTGTTGCTAAGATAAACGGGTCGCTTTCAAACATATTTTGAAATTGATGCAAATTGACCAATGTAAATCCATCTTCAACTTTGACTCCACGATACATATTTTTCCCAATCACATTTAAAAAAGGCAAATCGAAATAGACGATAATCCAACAAGAAAATCTCATGCAAGACCCCATAATATATTACTTTTTCAATAGACCCATCTACACAAACAATACTTGCCTCAATGGAAACACCACTATTTTGTGTAGCCTTCTCATAGTCTTTCGTATGAAAACGTCGACCATTAACAATATAGCCAGAATAAGAAATTATTTGCGAAGGAGGTCCGTATGAAAGCCATTTTATTATGTTGCTGACATTGGATATACGTCTATCCTCTCCAACCTGGACAAATACAATACATTAATAAAGATTTATGTTGATCTATTACTTTCATCGTTAATAGTTTTTTAAGATACAACTATCAACCTTTTGTCCAAACCAACAATTAAAAGTCTCCGATTGCAATTTTGATAGTTCCAAATCGTCTTGTGCAAGATGAGGATTCAAACATTTTAGCTCCTCTTTGTGCATTCTGCATACATAAATGTAATTAAGGATCTAATTTATTTTGTATGTCATAGTTAAGTTGGATTTGTACTTACTCTAAATATGGCTCTACTTCTTCAGTATTAAACAAAACGTATTGATGAGCAGCATTAATCACCTCCTCATCGACTGTAGTAGGTTTTCCTTTGGAAATAGGACGCCCCTCAAGTATAAAATCATTTTGTTCCACGTCATTTCGGTTTTTCCTCTCTCCAATTTGTAATGCATCTTTAATATATCCAGTGCAATATTTCATACATTCTTCGGCAACATAGCGCTCAGCAATGCACCCTTCAGGTCGTGCTTGATATATGAAAATATTAAAAGGATTTGAACACCAGTTTGTATCTGAGGCCTTTGTCTATTTTCTACAGTTCCATCAAAATTTTCCACAGCTTGCCTATATTCGCTTGTCATTCTACAAATAAAAAAGTATTAATACTCATTCTTAAATATTTATAATGTGATGCTAGGGCACCTTGTTTTCTTCTTGCTAATACCAAAAATTTATACTACATGCTTCCTAACACCAAACTCATTCATAAATACTTATATTTATTTATAATGGTATTAGGAAGCACATAAAATTTGTTGTACTTATTATTTTTATTCGTGGTATTAGTAAGAAAAAAATGATGTTCCCTTAGCATCACACTACTTATAACTATGGAAGTAACAGCTAAAATGATGAAACCTTGGTAGATTGACCCATGCTTTGTCCATCTTGGTAAAACAACACCTCTAATTTTCGGACCTACTGGAAATGATCATATATGGTCAACAGGTCATTAATGAATCGGTTAAACTTAGTAATGAAGTTGATAGTTTTATACATCCATATCCTTATTCTCTCTCTCTCTCTCTTTCATATCTCATTTCCAAATTTAATAACGGTTGTTTCCAAACTTAGTAATGAAGTTGATAGTTTCTTATTTACTGCTCTGTTGTTTTTCTCCATGGTTTATGTTTATTTATATTTCTCTCATTATCAATCTAGCTCCTGTCAGTAGACCATAACTAACATAACTGGAAAGTGTACGCAACGTACATCACATACTAGAGATAACTCCATGGCAACCAACCCATTGATCATCCTATCTCCACCTAGATGACTAGCCCTAAGGATAGACATGCATACTTATGCTACAGGTGTATTTTCAGTTTTCAACTAACATGCCTACAACATTCATTTATTTATCATGGACTTGGGCCATTTGCATTTGTTTATCAAGCCCAATAATGTTTATACATATGTGCCTGTTTAGGCTGTACGAGTGCCATTCGATAATACAAATCATTTCAATTTTTTTGCCTCAATTATTCTATCCGAATTGCATGTTACAACATTCATTTTATCATCTCAAATACAAAAATCATCAAATCTTAACTATAACTAAATTTATGATACTTGCATATGTTTTTTCAAGTTTCACCTGGCTACTCAGGTTGATGCATGGAGCATCCTATTAATCCAATCGTAAGGGATGTTCCTTTGTTCTAAACTTGCAAAACCAAACTAGGAATAACAGATATGTCTTCAACATGTCTCATTAAATTACTTAGTTACTATTTACATTGTTCTATCTAGCCATATTTCCTTAAATTTTTGAACTATTTTTCTAGGCTGCATATTTTTATATCTAACTAATTCAAATGAAAATTTGTATGAATTCTTCTTTAAGTTATGTATTTTTCCAGTTGGTTCTTTATGTAAATAGCTTTCATGTTGCCATCCAGAGGTAGGTGTGAGCCAATAAGCAGACTATTTATGCAGTTAAATAGCTTTTATGGCGTTGTCCACAGCTTAGCTGTGCACGAATAAGCAATCTATTTCTACATTAAGTGGATAGTACATGGGTCAACTTCAGAGGCCTCCACCTATTACGATCTTCAACATCATTTGACAACTTCAAGTAATGAAATAACCTGTTAATTCTTCCCACTAACATGCCAGGGCAGCGGGGTACATGCTAAACTAACATGCCTACAAGTTTCTACCTAATATATAGTGTGACATATATTCAGTTTTCAACTTGGTTTAAGGTCTCGCCAATTACATATATAGTGTGACATATATACATATATTACCATGTCTTAACAGCATATACATATATGAACCTGGTTTAAGGTCTCGCCAATTACATATATATATGTATATGTATAGGTGTATATTTAATAAATGATTAACCAGTATTAACCCATGCTTTTTGTGGTTGAACTTAATCCTGACTATATACAAAAATAATGCTGGTATAATGTATATATATTCCAGCCTATAAAGTCAGTACCGCGGTACAAAGTATGAAATGCAAGCGAACAAACTTTGGTAATTCTAACATACTCGTCGTTTATGGCAAATACCCAAACCCGTAAAATTCAAAAAGTCAATATCATAAACTAAATATACAAACTCAACGTATGACCAAATACATGTTTATACTTATGCGCATGTGTATATGCATATATATGAATGAATTTCATATTTCAGGTCCAAAACGAGTGATTCTGCAAATTGACAGGAATTACAGTTGGATGAAGAAATATGGAGATGAAAATAAACAAATAATAATGGATGACAGGGTTTGGTGAGATCGAAGAAACATAATGGGTAGTAAAGAAGGGAAAAATAAGCAGCAATGGAAATGTAGATGTTTGCCATTGTACTTTGTTAAAAAATGGACAGATTAAGAAGGAAATGTATAGTATTAATGACAATGAATTGTTATGATTTCACATGGAAACTAACAGTTTCAGCACAATTAATTTTTACATCTTACATTAAAATCTGAACTTTATAATAGCTATTCAGTCAACAACTAATTCATCTCTATGACTTCCTCAGCTTCCCTTAGCATAAATATAAATAAAATAAGTGATAATACAACATACCCTATAAACTTGCATCAGTTTCTTGGTCATTATTGAGGTTTATCATCAAATTATATACAAAGTTCAACCTAAAAGGAGCATTGTTACAATCAATATGACACAGTAGCATGAGCCAAAAAGTTGGTCAAGCTTTGCATGTGTAAGGGATTGGATATATGGGAAACAATGACGGGGAGCGTTCTCATGATTACCAGCGAGAGGGAAACAGTAAAATTACATGAATGCAATAGCGGAGGGAAACAGTAAAATTATAATCACATGCAATTGAAACAACGAATAAAAAATTACCAGCGAGAGAACGCAGGCAAGATACATAGGCGATCGAGTAGTGGACGACGGAAATTGAGAGTTGTGGCGATTGAGCAGCGGCGATCGAGCAGTGGCGATGTGAGGTGGAGGAGATCGCTATGCCGCCTGATTATCGAAAGGGGAATTAGGGTTTGCGGTGGAATACGATGGAAAAGGAAATGTACTGTGAATGGAAAAGGAAATGTTGTGAACGGATGGAAAAGGAATACGATGGAATACGATAGAAATGTTGTGAACCAATGTCAAAAGCCACAACGTTTCATCCACACAGTGGGAAGATTAATTGAAGAACCGATGGAAATTTTGTTAAGTGTCGGGGAGGTGAGAAATCAGTTTGGAGCTGAGTTATGTTCCACTATTCTCAAAAAACGTTTTCAACATTATGCTTTGAATTGTGCCACATTTCAAATTAATAATTATTATTTAGTCTTAGTTATTAATTATTATATATTTGTATTTAATTTTTATTGTTTATTAAAATCTTATTTATTATTTAATATAAATGTTATATTTATTGTCAATATTTTTACGAATTATTATATAATTTAATTGCCAAATATTAAATATTACTTTGTAATTAAAATTTTCAAAAGCCGGCAGATCATAAGCAATGCCATGGACTACTTACAACATTAAGTTTACATGCAAATAAGAAAAATCTATCAAAAGCGCACAAACGATAGCGCGGTTGTTAACTGCTGAACAAACAAATTTGCCAAAATTATATTATTAAAACTGCTGAAATAGTTACTACCAAATCAAATATTACTTATTAATAATAGTTATTATTTAATTAACTTTTGCTTATTTTCTATTTAGTTAATTATAATCGAGTGTAATACTTATTACAAGCTTATGTATCTATTAATTAATAAAGTAGCTAGTTAACATACATTAACTACTAAAAGAATTACTACTTATTAATTATTAATTATTTAATAATAATTGACAAATATTATTGATTCCCAAGTTTATTATTAATTATTATTATTAAATATCAATATAATTAGTTATTAAATATAGATATTATAAACATGAAGTTTGCACTAGGCATCTCTATTGAAACCAATAAAATGAAAAGTTGTGATATATGTTTATTACAACAGTGATTATTTCGCAGTTGTAAAAAAACATTTATTACAACAGTGCGTTTTGCACTATTGTAAAAAACATTTATTACAACTGTGCTTTACGCACCGCTGTAAATTTAAAGTTGTAATATGGTGTTTTTGTTGCAATATTGGTTATTTGATTGTTTCGCTTGATTTGATTTGAATTCAAATTGAATTATGAAATGAAATTGAATTGATTGGGAAGAAAATCAATTAGTGAATTGAATTGGATATGAAACTTAACCCGGTTTAGTGGAATTGAATAATGTAAATAAGCAGGGATTTGGAAATTGAATGGATAATAACGAAAAGCAACCATATATTAATCGGTTGATATTAATATATGTTAAAACCGAAGTGAATACAAACCCATAAGCATCAATGTTGAATATAACTAAAATGATTTGGTTATATGTTATTTAGGTATTGGATTGATTGAATAAAATTCATCAAACGGGTTAACAAAAGGGTTGAATAAATTGGAAATGAATCCCAGTATAATGAATTGAAAATAAAACTGGTTATGAAATGAAACTGGATTATTTAACCCTGGATTGTTATGTGCACTATAAATTGAGTTGAGTGTAGATTCCAAGAGGCCATGAAGTTAGTGATTACACCGATTTGAGATACAGAATGGAAGGCGAAGGGAAGTTAGTTGATTGCTTTGAAATTGGAATTGAGATGCCCAACAAATAGGTAAACCTTAATGTTGATTGGAGTGATTGATTTTTTACCCCTGAGTGGGATATCCATTTGGCTGTTGAGGCCCAGAGTGGTAGTTGTAGTTGTTGTGATCCAGACGTGCAGAGGAGGTGCTGGCGAAATTTTCGAAAATTTTAAAGAATCTGAATTTGTTTGATAGCAATTCACACTACAAGAAAAATACCCTATCGCAACTAGCTATTTGCAACAGGCGATAAATGACAGTTGTTGTAAATGATATTTTGCAACAGACCTATTATAGTAGTTGCAATAGATAAGATTTAGCAACTTGCCTTTTCTTTCTGTTGCGGAAAGCATATTTTTAGCAACTGCACTTCTCTTCCTGTTGCAAAAACATACTTTTAGCAACTGTGCTTCCATATCAGTTGCAACAAACATATTATTTGCAACTGCTCTTCCTAGCCAGTTGCGAATAAATATCTTTAGCAACTGTCTTCGCAATAACTGTGTTTTTTACAACTGGTAAAGTCAGTTGCGAAAAACATATAGTACAAGGTTTTATTGATTAACTTTTAATAATTAATTTTAAATAGTTACCAATTAAATGATTAACTACTAGTAATTATATAATAATTAATTTGAAATATGAATATGTTTAAATATTAAATAAATTATAAAAAATTAAATAATTAATGTATTCATAACAAAAAAATAAACAAGTATTAAGTAATAATAATTAATTAATATGAATTAATACTTTTATAAATTAACAAGGTTAGTTATTAATAGTGTGTAAATTATATTTAACAATTACTAATTACGTTTAATAATTAATAAATCTAATTAACAATAGATATTAAATAATTAATATATTATACAAAATACATTGTATTTGACAATTAGTATTCGATTATAATTGAGAATTAAAACTACTAATAATTAAATGTAATTAAAATAATTTGTAATAAATAACTTTTCAATAAATATTTACTAAATTATCAACTATATTAGTAATTACTTAATAATTAAGATTATAGTTTAATACAATTATTAATTAACAATTTTTTTTATAAAGTGATATTTATAGTTAATAACTCCATATCAATAATAATTAATAGTTATTTATAGTTAATAACTCCATAATCAATAATAATTAACCGTTTATATGCTCCAGCCCTTGCTTTGGCTCCACCTCGTTGAAATTTGGCTCCTCTGTTGGAATTTTGGCGGCTCCTTGAAATTTTGGCTCCATCCCTAAAAATATTTTGGCTCCAACCTTAAAATTCCGCCACACATTTTTCTCCCCAGTCCCCACCTCTTTTCCAGCCTTTACCCGTTCACCCTTTATCCTTCTAAACCCTAGATCCCCAATCCGCCTCTCTTGCCTTCTAAAGAAGAAAACTGCTACAATTTCCGTCGTCATATCCAAGTCAGATACCGTCAGCACCGCCACTGATGCCATCCTCAACTCTGTTACCGCTATGGTCTTTCTCTCACAACGACGAGCTTCTTCTCGCCATGGAAGAATCGCAACTCGAAGAAAAGAAATAATTAATGGAGTGCGACGGAGTATTTTAATATCCTATTTGGTCTTAAATCATATGTTAGGCTACAGTATTTGTTTGGTATTTGTCCACTATGAAGCATATGATTGATGGAAAGTCCCAGACTTAGTTCCTTTTAATAGGCCCTGTTGCAAAAAACATATAAACCCCCTTCTGCATGTTAAAATCATTTGTTTGTCTACACGTTTGCAACATACATGAAGGGGATTTAACGCAAGGACAAGAGTATGTTCCTTGATTTTTTTATCTTTTTTTTTCTTCTTCCTATAATTACATTTAAATTTTTTATAACTAGTCAGATTTGGTATGTATTTGTATGCAGAATGCACCAAGAGATGTTGCTGGGACAAATTTCAATATCTGAATGAAGTTGCTAGTTATATGTACTGTCCTATATAGGTACACTATTCTATGAACTATATTTATAAGTACTGAGAATATCTTAGTACAAGTTAAAGTGAGACATATGTACTATTATGGCAGTACATGCAATGTTGTTCAGGTTCTCGATGATTTTCATTTAGTCATCAGTTTTATGTAAAAGTTGCATACGGCTAAAATCATTCAAATCCTTGAAATCCTATCATGTTTTATATATGACTCTAGATCATATCTGGCAAATGGAAATTCTGGATTATGGTTATCATTGATGCATACATATAAAATTTCATCCAAGAAGTTTAATTTATATTTCTGGGCCCTTTCTATCTTTTTAAGGGTTCTGTAGGACCTTTTTTATTATGTGCTATTAATATGTTGTTGGTCTGTAATATTAATATTACACGCAGCTGGAGCCTGGGACAGATTCTTGTGGTGCATACCCTAATCATTATTGGACGATGGCCTCTCTAATTACTGTAGATTGCAGTCTGTGGTCTCATATTTGCGTTACACATGCGCCCATCAAAAGGTAAATCAAAGTTGATCCTACCATGTCTTTCGAAATTCTTTTCTTACCATAAAAAACTGAAATTGAAGTTATGCTTACATATCTGTATTCTGCGTATACTTGGTATCATGACACAATAACCGTCTTTCTCAACAAACTGCACCAGGGACGGCATTGTTTTTACCTGAGCATTATATATCTATCGTATGTACTGCAAACCTGAACCTGATTTGCCCATCATATGAGCTACAAAAATATCCCATGACCAAATAAATACTCTATACTTTCCGCTGTAAGATGCATATACTCAAACGGGGCATGCATCAACCAAATAAAATATAAATTTAATATATTTAAAGAATGCAAGTAATGGAATGGGCAGCCTGTAAGTTGCAGTCATGCATCTTATACTATGTGATGTTTTTCCTGCTATATTTAATAATGTTTTAAAAGTATGTGGGCAAGCATGGTGGATAGTACCTCCAATGATATCTAATATTGATGTACCAAATGAGAGGTGTGGCGATCGAAAACCTGAAGATGTAAATCTCTTCTAATAACTTGGAGTACATGGGTCGGTGTGTATATAGATTCATTTGGATATACAAAGTTAAAAAAATGGATGTAGTTAGGGTGTTTTTTTTTATGATTTACATTACTTGGAATACATGATGCCAACATCGATTTGGTAAGAAGGAGAAATTGAAAGTGGTAGTTTTCTGATACGATGAACAAATTAGTCAAGCACATCACCGTCATCCCAATAGTTTGGCGTTCTGGTTTTGGCATACGAGGTCACAACAATTCGAATCAGGCTTTGCGCTTGATTTGAACCACTGGACGTACGTTGATTTGTAATACACTATATTACTACATATGAGTTGTTATACAACTTTGTACTACAATTAGCATGGGTGGTTTATTGAAATTAGCTGATTAAGTTGTAACCGACGTTATGAGTGGTTGCTGCCACATATGTTACAAATGTAAGTTCAAATATGTTTAAAAATCAATAGCAAAATTATTTATTTATGCAGGCTCATGTGTATTGATCTAAATCATCTCGTGATGCCTTTTTTCCAACTATGATTCATGCTCTTATGCAACTGTAGCTTTTAATGGTATCCACTATAATCTCCCACCTTGGTCTGTAAGCATTGTCCTTAATTGCAAAACAATGGTTTTCAGCACAGCAAGGTACAAAACACTTGTCATTTATGTTTTTTTTTCCGCATTGAATATGCTTTATATGTTTCAATCCTCAATATTTCACTTATTTTTTCCTCTTTCCTTTTAAGTTTTCCTCTCTATACTTGTTTGCAGCATGGAGTATTTGCTTATCTGGGTTTGTTACACACGCCATTTATGAAGGTAGTCTTAATATGCTTGTGAACAACATTTACTGCTGCATGGTATGCTAATATTCATGTCTTGGATGAAATACGAAAGGAGGACTTTTGGTAAGGAATGAGTTATCACGTTTTTTCTCTTCTTCCTCAAAGTGCAAAAAAACTCCATTCTCCTTATTTGTATATCTATAATGTTTCATAGTGGACAGATCATATAATTATCAAATCAACGCCATTCAATGCAAATGCGCATTATTTCAAGCGCAACTTGAGTGGAAACGCTATTCAATGCATGCTAATTCACAAGAGGCGGGAGCTCGATGAGATGAAAAAGAGACTGAAGGAGATTAGCACGGTTCCAGATGCTGCCAATGCAGCAACACAAGCTACTAAGGAGGATCATGATTCTTGATTGGTGTACGCAGGATTATAGCTTGCTTTGCCATCCATCACAACAGAAATTGTTATACATGAATGATGTATGAAAATTGTAGAAATTTTTGTTGTAATTGTTTGTACTATTAAAACTTTGTTACAATAAAATTTTATTTGTTTAATTTATTTTGTGATATACACTATTACTAAAACAAATACATTTAATATGTAATATCTATAAGCTATTTTTTTTTTAATAGATTTATGGATCTATTGCAACATGTATATACTGTTGCAAAATGATCTATTGCAACAGCAAAAACCTGTTGCAAAAAAATATACCGCAACATCTTACTGCAACGGGCAGAAAATGTTGCAGACTTTTTGCAACTTTGGCTATACCAACAGGCGCAGGCCTGTTGCAATAGGTCTACTGCAACAGATATTGCCTGTTGCGAAAAGTGTTTTTTGTTGTAGTGTCAAAATATTTATTTTAAAATAACTGGATACAGAGCATTCTTCTTATCTTTTAATTTCGGGGACGAAATTCTTTTAAGAGGGAAAGAATGTAACGTCCCAGATTTTTGAACGTTAATTACGAATGTTAAAATCTGTTTAAATATCGTTTTGGCAATATTAATGGATTATATATGGATATTATTTAAGCATTAGGAATAGTCGTTTCCAAACATAAGTGGAGCTACAAATCTACCAATAAAATTCCAGATATTACAATGTAAATCTTTTTAGCACAATCCAGTGTACCACATGCAATAGTAATCAGACAGTTGTCTGACTAAAAATTTAACATGATTAATGGAAATGAAGTGAATACATTAACACGTGACTGTAACCTTACACGATATCCCGTTGTTTTTATACCAGTTTGCATCTAACATACCTTGTCCGTTAGCCTTCTTGTTTGAGCTGTGCATAAATTGTTCTTTTGCTTCCTTTTGAGTTAACAACATCATATATAATTTTCTCTGAACAAGATAACATAAATAATTTAAAACAGTAATATATATATATATATATATATATATATATATATATATATACATACATACATACATACATACATACATACATACACACACACCTATGCGCCTATGTCTTCATTACTAAGGTCCACAAAAAGCTGAAAGGTCGCCTAACCTACAAGAGAAAATATAACCTAGCGCATATGCTATGTGTACGAAACCCCCATAATAAAATTATTGTGCATGGCTTAAAAGTACATGGGAAAGGAATGCCTACCTATATTTTTCTATCAGCCTAGTGTAAACTGCACGCGCCTATCCATAAACACAAACCTACCTACCATCCTACGGTATACAGTAAAGCGTGGTCACCACGTAAATTCATTCTATAGGTATGCTACCTCTCACTCTTTTCCTTCCGGAGATCTAAACACTAAGCAAGCTGAAACCCCAAAACCTCTTCTTCAAAACAAATAAATACTGCACTGAAAATCATAAGATGATATTCATTAACCTCCTATGGTTAGCGACTTCACGATGGCACAATTTTTACAGTGCTCGATCATGTTTGTCGAAGCTCGAAAAATAAGACCAGAGGGTAGTGTTGAGAGGCTCGGAAAGTGGGACGAACAGGTGCAGTCCGACGCATTCCACTGGATAAGATGGGAGTTGTAGTGACAATAATGAGAAGGACTGATGAACACTGGCGGCGTACGGATGGACTGGAGGTTGGTTGCGAGGCAATGAAGGGTGTGGCAAAAGTGAAATGTGCAGGAAGAGACTGGAGACTGGAAGGACATCGCTTGTTAGAGTGGTGATGGGAGTTGTCCTCGTTTCTGGATGTGAGAAGAGTTGTTGCAAGATGAAGAAGTCACAGTAACAGGATGGGGTTGAGTATTCTTCACTACATGGCAGGTTTGGTTTCATGCAGGAGGGGCATCGAATTCTGGAAAGTGGAGGAGCATGAAGAAAGTTGTTTCAGGTGAGAGTGGATCGAGATGGCCTGTGTCAAACTGGGATGAACGATGAAACGAGAAACTAAGGGTGGAGGTTCAATTCGGTTGTGGAAGAGGCGCAGTCTCGACAGAGGGGTGGCGAAGGAAAACTGGGTGTAGCAGCTGGATGTTTGGCAACGGTGATGTATAGTTTTGTGACAAAAAGAGGTGGATGGTAGTCTATGATGCGCATGGCATCGTCAGGTAGGGTAATGACATTGAACATGGGATGGGTGAGAGGAGCTGGCTTCACGTTTAGCAACTGAGAAGGGGAGGCTTGGGAATGGCATTTTGTCTGGAAGGTGAAGAAGCATTGGGGAAGAAGTTAGATTAAACTGGGATTGAGTTTCTGGGCACGTGAGAAGCAAATAAAACGTGAAGAAGTAGAAGGACGGGTTTAGGAGGGGACCAAGGAGATAACGCGTGAAATTATGGTTAATGCATGGTCTACTGAATCCAAGGATGACATGGACCATCCTAGTGGGGTAATTAAAGGAATCAATTAATTAATTAGTAATTAATCGGTTTAATAATTGATTAATATGTTAAAAGTTGAAACGATCTTAATTTGTTCATCTGTTAATAATAATTAAAGTAATTAACTCCTTAAATGTAAGTAAATTAAGAAGTGATTGATTTTTAAAATGAATAATGTTAAGAGCAATGTTATACCAAAAGTATAAACAAGTTGTGAAGCTAAGATGACATTTAATTGAGAAGTTCGAGAAGAGATTTCTCATAAGAGATTGATAAGGGAATCCAATTATAATTGTGAGTTTATGGAGAGACGAGCAATTTAAATGTAACGACCCGGAAAATCTAAACCAATTTAAAAAATTTAAATTGGCTAAAATAGTGAATTTAAAATATTTGAAATAAATATTTTGAATAATAACGATGAAAAGTAAGTTTGAATCGACAATTGAAAATAAATAAAATTACGTTGAAATATAAACAAGGCCTGAAATGGCGTGGTAGTTTCAAAATTTGAATTCAAACTTTGACTGGCCGTACCGGGTGCAAAACAAAGCGGATTTGAGTGAAACCAAAAATATTTAAATCTGTTAGTGAATACCTTTCTAACGAATCTGAAAAATCGAAGTTTCATAGCGGAATGCAAAAGTTATGGCCAAATGAATTTTTTGAAAGGTCGCTATGGAATTTATATAGCCCGTAAAATTGGCCATTTTGCAAACGACCTCGGAATTCGACGAAACCACTTTTGTTGGATCCGTGATGTCAAATAATTGCTAGGTTTCAAATTTCATAATTTTTGAAGCTAGTATGTGAGCGTGGCAAAGGAAAATGTGTTTTGGTCAATTACAGTTAAATTGGATCGACCAGAAATGGGCCATTTTGCAAACGGTCTCAGAATTCGACGAAACTAGTTTTGTTGGGACCGTATCGTCAAAACATAGCCAGATTTATTTTTCTGGAATTTTTCGAATCAGTTTGTGGCCCTGACAAATTGAAATGTACGTTCAAATTAAATATTGAATGTTTTATATTTTAATTTGAAGGAAAACTGACTGAAACAGTCGAATGGGCCTTCGAAACATATCTCATTGTGTTCAGAATGAGGGTATTTAGCTAGGGACGACAGTCGTTGGGTTTGGATTGGTGTTCGTGTGTGACAAGGGGTATTTTCGGATTATTAAAATATATAAATAAACAAAAAATCTGATTGGCCATTCATTTCTCTCTCTCTCTTTTCTCTCTCCCCGCTCCTCACGATTAACGGCGGGTGTCTTTCATTCCTTCCCTCCTCGTGTTCTCCTCCTCCACGCAATAATAGCCAATGCTCCAGTTAAGCTTTTTGTAGAGCTTCCAGAGCCCTTCAAATCCATCTAAGCCACGTCTTCCCTCGTCGCCCATATCTCGAGAATTTGTGCCATGAAATCCCGGTCTTCTGACTGCCGCCGAGAACGACAGGGGCCACCGAAGTGGGTCCCACTTCCGGCGTAGGTGCGCGACTCCTAGTGCTCCAATGTGGCGCAGGCCGATCAGCCCATAGCTACACGGATTTCGCGAAAATCGAAAACCTAGTTTCGAACCAAACTGTGAAGGTACGGCTATGACAATTTTAAACTGATTTTAACATTTAAAAGCGTAGCGAACTTCTAAAAATCATATATTTTTCGTTTCTTGAAGAAATTCAGTGAAACAAGAGACAGTGGACTCTTGTGGACGTCTTCTACATTCTAAAAGAGACCGCATATTTTTCTGAGCCTCCTGCTATTTTTGGTGGAGTGGAACCCAAAGTGAGATTTCTAATTTATAAACGATATGGAAAACGACGATGTATAAATTATATAATCGATGTATGAGTTATATAAGCGTTGTACACCTCTTGTATAAGCGTTGTATAAGTTGTACGTTCGATGTATAAGTTGTGTATGCATTGTAAAAATTGTATATGTGTTGAAATAGAAGTGAAATGCTATATATATATACGCCCCTCGTCCACAAACCATGGACGATATTTATTGGTTGTGATTGGTGTGGAAATTGATTGATAGCGAATGGTAGATTGAAATTGTTTGTGGTTGAAATTGATTAATTGTGGTTGAAAAATACCCGTTTGTGGTTGAGAAATATTTGGTTGAAACCACATAGGATTAGTTTGTGGAAATGAAAAAATATACATGCCGCCTGCGTGCGAACTAGATGCATGATTCCCCATTATCAAAAGCTGCGAGGCTTTAAGGTAGAGCGAGGAGCCGTACGAGGGACGGTCCCGGTTTTAACTACCCTGCCGTTATGCTGCCAAAATTTTGAATAATATTCATGTGTTAGAATTATTTTCATTTGTTGAAACTATATTTATTCGTTGAATAGAAAACCTTCATGTGTTGAATCGATATTCATCCGTTGAATAGAAATTCATGTGTTGAATGGTATTCGTGTTTTAAATATAAAAATCACCTATTTATCTATATATATAAACTATAGAAAACCTTCATGTTGAATCGAAATTCATTCGTTGAATTGAAATTCATATGTTGAATGGTATTCGTGTTTTATATAAATTGTTTTAACAATAAAAATCACATTTTTACTCTCTATATATAAACTATAGAAAACCTTCATGTGTTGAATCGATATTCATTCGTTGGATAGGAATTCATGTGTTGAATGGTATTCGTGTTTTAAATATAAAAATCACCTTTTTATCTATATATATAAACTATAGAAAACCTTCATGTGTTGAATCGAAATTCATTCGTTGAATTGAAATTCATGTGTTGAATGGTATTCATATTTTGAAAGAAATTGTATTATAATAAAAATCCTATTTTTATCATCAATATGAACTATATAAAATAATCTTGTTTTGAAATAAATTGTTTTATAATAAAAATCCAATTTTTATCACATATATTAACTATATAAAATAGTCGAATTTTGAAATAAATTGTTTTACATTAAAAATCACATTTTTATTATATACATGAATTGTTAAAAATAGTGAAGTGTTGAAATAGAAGACAGTTAGATAAAAATATCATTTTTATCAAATGTATGAAAATTATATAGATTTGAAATCGAAGAATCGATATATATATATATATATATATATATATATATATATATATATATATATATATATATATATATATATAGAATTGAAATATATCGAATAACGAAGCTGCAGTTCGTATTTTGAAACCGTGATTTCAAACGATTAGTGCGGGAGATCCGACCATCGGATTTTCCCGAAACCGCAACCGTTGGGTTCGCTTTGGAAATATCTTTCCAACGCCACCAACTTTGTAAAAATCCAACGGTTGGATTGTCTGGAATGTTTAATTCAAATCTGAAGAAAAACAGTGCCAGAATCGATTATATATATATATATATAATTATATTAAATCGAATAACGACGCTGCAGTTCGTATTTTGAAATCGAAACATCAAACGATTATACCGGGAGATCCGACCGTCGAATTTTCCCAAAACTGGAACCGTTGGATTCGTTTTGAAAAGATCTTTCTAATGATGTAAATTTTGTGAAGATCCAATAGTTAGATTTTCAGATATGTGTAAATCAAATCTAAAGAAAAACAGCGCCACAGCCGCGTTATGGCCCGAACGTCGTTTTGAATAAATTGGCTATTTTAAAATAAATAAAAATAGCGATAAATCGTTATAAAATATTATAAACGATATGGATGTGAAATTTAGAAACTAACTGAAGGTTGGCTAAGTCGAATGGTTTCCTGGGTGTTGATTTGATGTTGGTTTCGGCCTTCGGGGTTAATATTTGGGAAATCGTTCTCTTACTGATTTACGGTTAGCGACTAACGAATTAAAATGATGCGTAGTAGTGTTTGTGTAGCACTTGTTTATTATATACGCGAGTTGCTCAGAAAGACCGTGTTTATCCCATTCTGAATAACTGAATCGACGATAAGAAATCGAAGATGAAGACGGTGGTCGAAGACCGGAGATCTTCACCTCGTTTGGATGGTAACTGATGTCCTGATTGGGAGGCATCCCGAAATATGGATAATGAGTGGTGATCGTCCAGACGTACGTGGAGGTCGATGGGTTTGCGAGATATATAGTGCCTCCGGTTTCGTTCAGACCCAGGACGGACTTGTAAATGGACTGTGTGTCTGACATTGGAATTTATTCTGTGTGATTGATAGCTATCAGTTGCATGGCGGGAATTGCCGGTGTGACATGCTAAGATGCAGTGATCAAGGCTTCTGTTGAAAAGCAAAGTCTTGTGGTGATGATCAAAACACGCCTGTGTGGCGTAGCTTTGTGTATAATGTGAAATCGCGAGCCTCACACCCCGGTATGAACCAGAAACGGGAGAGGACATCAGGGAGGACATGCGTTTCTTTTAGCTAGAAGTGGCGTCAGTGGTTTTACACGCCCTGATGAGTTTGACTTATGTGGTTGTTACTGTTGCGAGGCGCCTCGGTTAGATCGGACGATCCGGGTCCGATGGAGTCATTCGTTTGCTCATTTACACCCCAAAGGGTGGGGAAACGCAGTGTTCAGGAATTTTAATCCATATCGGTGGACCGACCCTGACGATCCAAGGCCCCACCTGAGTCTAGGTCCCGAGGGGCGGGATAGAGCATCTCGAAGTCGGTAAGGACTATCTTTTGCCTTGGTTCATGACGGAAATCCAATTTCCAAATACGTGACTGTGCGGTTTTGATTGTATACCTATATATGGCGACATAGTGGTATGGGGCATTAATGCCGTCTATGATTGATATTTATGATTAGAAATTGCTTTTAAAACATATACACGCTAGTAATAATATCAAATGCTTTAGTTTTATTCGTATCAAGCATATTTTGACCATTATAAAGTAAAAACTCTATCCTCCGGTTTGCGTTGCATTGTGTGATGGGCACTGAGTCTTATAATGGCTTCATTTTTATAAAAAGCATTGCGATGTTTAAAAGAATTATCTGTTTTAAAGCACTGACAATCCGATGGAGTAAACCCGTTCCACGAAAGTGGCGTGGTCCTGTGATTAGCCATATTTTAAATGTGTTGTGAAACGACCCGCAAATCCGTGCTATCTGAGTTGACTAAATACACCACACGTCCAACCCAAATAACACAGAAATACGACTCATTATTAGAAAGAAGTTAGAGGGTGAGAATAGATAAGATAGAAAACTTAGAATAGAAGAAAAACGAAGATCACAAACTCACAGCGGAACGAATAAAATATATTATATAACATAAGCTTTGGAAATACAAATCTGTTTTGTACATACATACATACCATCATCAGAGTACACATAACATTTGACTCAGCGGAAGTAACTCTAAATAACTAACGTTGAAGCTTCCTGCTTCAAGCTCCTTCAAGTGTATCTGTAAAAGCCTGAAACACTTGACTGCCCGTACAAATTTGGGCACCCAAGAGTTTAGGGAAAACAAAACAAAATAAACTCTGGGTCAGTCATGGGACTGGTGTGAGTAAACTCCAAACACTTGTTTAACTTTCAAAACTCTTTCGAAAGAAAAGATAATAGTAAGGCCAGCCCACACATAAACATGGACGGTTTTTACCTTACTATAACCCAAAACACTTTGATATCAAATCCAGTGATATTATAGTAATGTCTACATCAAATAAATAACCAAATAGCAGAACGCTTGCATCTCACGCTCCACATATATTATAAAATCAAAACCCGCATGGCGCTTATTGGAGATTGGATTTCCAACATGACAAGGTATGGAACCACCTTCCGATGATGTATCTCTAGAGGCGAATACACCTGGGTTCAACAAGAACGTCTTGCAACCCGGCCCACACATGACCGACCACTCATTTCGCTTGAGTGTATCGAATGTATATCACCAACGGTTGGACTCAAACCACCGTTTCCCGAATGGGCAGAATCGATAGATTTAGAAACAAAGGGAATTTCTCTAGATAGGTGATTATACACCCTAATGGGTGCGACCCACATAGCCATGCTGCCTGCCCGATTTTTGTCCTTTCCCGGTTGTTGAGGCCTGAGGCTACGCATACTTACCATTCATTGATAACACAATCACTTTGAATGCCACATCGTCAGATCCGTTAATCACTAGTTGAATTTGCACAAATATTCTGGATATTATGCTAAGGGAATAAATCCGTTGCAACCATATACATTCATACAGACCAACCCATTTGATCATTGGAAATACTCTGTCAGACATTCGTCCATTTACGTTCGTTCTGGGATTGAACGAAACCGAAGGCACTATTTCTATTACTAGAAAAGCCCTTGCACTTCACTCCGTCTTCAATATATTTAGCATACTTGGTTCGCAACGCTTATGCCGATACGGAGTGGTTCTTCGGATAATAATCCAACCGGTCTCTCCATATTGACAACGATGGTCAAAAACTTCGATAGTCTGTGATTTAACTATCGAATAAAAACAAGTGTTCAATCAACATATCAAACAAATCACTGGGCCCTTTAATTAATATTTCATTAATTAAATCTCTTCTACACTCTCTTATCAATATTTGTTAACCAAATATTTTCAATAATAAATCTTGGCCCTTTACGCTATTTTTGATTTCGTTTCCTTATCGAATTCTATATATATCGATATATAGATTTCTAATTGTCAAATTTCTTAAAAATATTCTAACTCCTTAAATTCCCGGAAAAATTCGCCATAACCTCCCCTGTATCGGGAGCATCGGGAAATTTCAAATAGCTTCCCGGTATCTTCCTCAATCAAAAAGAAAAAGAAAAAAAAACCAAGCGGCTTGCCGATACGGCGCATAAAACCCATATATGAATTTAAACATGTACCTTTTTGTCGGGCACATAAATTTAAATCTTCATATACTTCATCCCATATCTGTTTAACACCTGTTCACCTGTTTCCAATCCAATTCAACTCAATCCATTCGTTTGAATTCAATTTTGAATCGTTTGAATTCAGTTTCGCTCAATTATTCTTTAATTAGCCTTTTCGCCTATTTTACTTCTTTGTTGAACATAACATGTTCAAATAAAATATTTAACTCGTTCATAACCAAATTGAATTTCAATTTCAATTCTAGTTTCCTTTTCTATTTCGAATATAAATTTTCAAATCGAATTCACTTATTCAAATCCCAATATCCATTCAAAAACTCCTTAACTAATTTCTATTCAATTTAGTTAATTCCATTCAATAAATCAAAATCTGGTTTCTGTTTCAAAAATCATATTCATTTACACAACTTGAATTCGCATATATTTTGCAACTTACTCTGAAATTTTCTAAATCGAACTTCGGATTTTATTTGCTTAAAAATCCTTTTATAATATTAAATAAACCATTATGGTTTTAAAACGATTCTGGCGCCGCTTTTCTGAAAATTTGATTTTGACATAACTCAAAATCTATACGACGAAATTCAGATTTTCCTCTTTCATTAGAAAACTATTATCAAACCGGTCCTGACGTTTCTTGTTTCGAAGAATTCCGACTTCAATTGAGTCCTGTATACTCGATTGAAGCTCGAATCGCTATTTTACGAACTGCAGCGCTGCGGCGAGTTCGTTTAATTATATTTATAAAAATATATATAAACTTTTAAACTTCTAAACTTCTTTAAATATAAATTCAACTCCATTTAACTCTGCTTGATTCAAATTCAAATCTCACTTTTATTTGAATTCTAAATTCAAATTCCAATTCCTTTTCCATTTGGTATTCAAATTCAATATTTGAATCCTTATTTCAATTCAAATTCAATACCTGAATTCATTTGAATTCTTTTATTCAAACTCTATTTTTACATTCCATTTTAACTTCTATATTCCAATTTCTATATTTGAATTCTATTTGAAATTCAAATATTCAACTCCTTTTTAAATTCTATATTCAGAATTCCATAATTTAAAACCCATTTGAATTTCATATTCAAATCCCATAGATCAAATCCTATTTGAATTCAATTTGAATCTCTTATATTCAAATTCCATTTTCCATTTCCGACCTCATTTGAATTTCTAATATTCAAATTCATTTTAATTTCCTTGAATTCAAATTCCATTCCAAAACCCTTTGGATTTCCTATTTGAAATCCTATTTGAAATTCCATTTCAAATTCTACTTTGAAAATCCTATTTTCAAAGTTTATTTCAAATTCTATTTTGAAATCTCATATTCAAATTTCTACTTGAATTTCTATGTTCAATTCCATGTTCAAATTCAACACTTGAATTTCTATTTCAAATTTCTATTCAAATTTCATATTTCAATTCTTCTTTGAAATACTATATTTCAAATTCTATTCAATTCTTCCTTGAATTTTTATATTTCAAATTCTATTTTTGAAATTCTACATTCAAATCTCTATTTGAATTTCTTTATTCGAATTCCTTTGAATTCAAATTTTATTTTAATTCCTTGAATTCAAATTCTATTTTTCATTCTAATTTCGACTATTCAAATTCTATTTGAACTTCTATTTGAATTTCTAATATTCAATTTCCTTTTAAAATTCAAATATTTAAACTCCTTTAAAATTCAAATGTTAGACACAAACTTCATTTGAGTTATAAATTTAAAAATTTCATTTCACATCTTATTTTGAAATTCCATTTCAAATTCCAGTTTCACACTTGTATTTCTATTTCTGAATTATCAAATGATAATTCTTTTTACTTCATCTAAAATTTTGTTATAAAAGAACTATTTCTTAAACTTCATTTAAAAAGAAACTACTTGTTTTATTTTTCCAAAACAAGTTTATATTTTTATTTCCATTAAAAATTCAAATTCTATTTAAAAATAGAATTTTACCCTTTCTAAATCTCAATATCCTTTCACGATATTTTTATAAATCAATATTCAAGCCCATTGATAATTTAAACAACCAAATCAATCAATTCCCAATTATTTGATTTTAACACATCATATATGCATATATATGAAATCAAACAAACAGCAAATAGATAATATATTTTAGAGGAATCCAGTTGGATTCCTCCAACCTGTTTTCCTGCATCCACAGATGTTAGCACATAAATAATACCCATTCTGCTTCGTGGCAGAATATCGTGGTATAGAAGGTCATCCACTAATCATAGCGTGGGGCGTATAGGGTAATCATCCGCTATGAAACTGCGGGCATCCGCTAATGAGACTGCGGGAATCCAACCAACCAATCAACCCAATATATATATATAATAGCCTAAATAACTAATATATATATAAAGCAAGCAGAAAGCATTCACACAAGCAACAAAACAATTATTTTTAATGAGATAAAAATAATTCTAAAGGTGAGTGAGATTTACTCACCAGGGTTTTAATTGCATATCTGACCATTTAAATCGAACGATACTCGATTTAAACTAAATTCCAAAATTGATCTCGAATTACTCCAAAAACTCCAAACTCAATTTGCTTGCGAAGCTTAAGCCCTTTTGATTCCAAATGAATTTCGTTTCCGTTGAAAACTGTTATCATATGCAAGTGTTGTTATTATATTTTTCCCCGTTCGTATATATATAAGGTAAACAATATTAATATATTTAATTAACTAACTTTTTACCTTAATCCCTTTATGATAAATTTATTTTCCTTGACTTGAAATAAAATCAACAACTTAAATTAAAATTAAATTACCTAATTTGTTTAACACCTTCCTTTCCTGAATTAGCAATCCCGTAGCTGCTCCTGAAGTCTGCAGTCCTTATTTCTTGCATCTACCCTTCCACCTTCTCCTGTTCGGTCTCCTCTGCAACTCAGCTCGACCCAGCAAACCATGCCGACAACTCCCTCTCTTGCGAGTACCTCCAAACTGTTGTCGAGGATACCCTAAATCGCACTCGAACTACGGTGGATAAATATCGACTGTTTTTATCACTGAAGCAACCGAGATCCTTGCCGGAGCTGCTGGACCTCGTCGTGACTTCTGCTCCACCATTCACTTCGCACTTCAATGATCGAACACCCAATTTCACACATCTTCCACTTCGCAAGCCCCTCCAGTACTTATCGAGTTCAATTCTGGCCCAGAGACCACGTCGCACCATGCTTCCCTTCCACCTTCCGTATGAATCGCCGAAGACTCCCTCCCTTGAATCGACAGCGCGCACTCGAGACCCTCGATGGTTTAAATCACGACCGCAATCTCATTTCCCCTCTTTGCTTTTGTTCAGAGAACTTTCGATTTCAGAGGGAGGAAGGAAAAGGCAAATTTGGGGTTTTGATTTGAGGGTAGAACGAAAATAAATGGTCGGTGCCATTCTTTTGTTTACTGAAGTTTTTGATTTGTGAAGTAGTAGAGGGAGGGTCGTGGTTTTTATAAGGGAGGAGGGAGACAGTAGTACATACGCCATTAAATTTCCTGTTTCCATGATACTGAGGGAGTGAGACCATTATTTCTGCTCGAGGAGAAATAAATGCACGATTTTTTCCAGTTTTTAGGGTGGCTGATGAGTATAGGTCGGCTTACAAAATTCGAAAAGATTTTGATTTGATTTTAGTTTATTTTATTTTATTTATGTGAACCGATACACTTCAGAAATTTCGAAATACCTAGTGTTTCTAAATCCTAAATTTAGCGTAGTGACCCACCTTCCTGGAGTTAGCACTATTCTAAGACTGTTTGGAAAAATCACCATTTCATGGTGTTAAATTAAATTGTTTAAAATATAATTCGGTTTCAACCAATTATTATTGTTCTAAATCAAATAGAATATATAATAATCTATAGAATTGTTTTGATACAGTTTTAACTCCGAATTCAATTGTTACTGTTTCATATTACGATAATTATCAAAATGAATCGTATTTCGATTATTAAATCGAGAATTCACTATATATATATATATATATTTTTAATTGTTAATTAAACGATACTAAATATTTAAAATAACTGTTCGAAAAATCCGGGTCGTTACATTCTTTCCCCCTTAAAATAATTTCGTCCTCGAAATTGCTAAGGTAGGAAAAATGGCATAAATCTATTACTTTTCAAAACCTCCCTTATGTTGAAACTCCACTCCTCATATTTCAACAAATTAGCTCCAACCAAAACTTTTGGTCTTCACACATTAAATTCGAATGATCTACGATCAATCCATTTATATCCAATCTATATTCCATTAAACCTATTCAAATTGATTCTAATCAATTCCTTCACTTCGACCCATTTAACTTGTTTAAGTTAAATTCCAGAATCCAAATCCCTGGGTTTTCCTTTCAAATTCTTTTGAAATCCCACAAATATATACATATATTTATTTTCATTTCAAATTCAAAACATTTGAATTTTCAAACCACTTGTTTTCTTTCAAACAAATTCCCATCAAAAACTTTTTCTAAGGTAGCAATTCATCACTTAGAAACTCGGAAATGAACACTGATGATGTTGCAATCATCATCAGAATAATTTCCCAGCCACTGAAGTGAGTTCAGTGCCTTATTATTTCAAAATCCATGATTTTCTTTCAAATCCTTCTAAAACAAATCTATATTATTTTAATATACTTTGAAAAATATTTTTCAACTTCCCAGGATTAAAATTTCAAATTCTGGTTTGAATTTAATTCTAATTCATCTCATTTGTATATTTTTCATTCATATACAAATTCAGTTTGGTTATAAATAACCATTCTAAATTTATACTCTCATTTGATTATAAAATCAACATCCAACACACCCATATAATAATTCTAGAAAATTATCCTTTCTATATCAAAATAGAAATTTTGGGTAAAATTATTTCATTTACCCACTTTAAAACAATATTATGTCGATTCTTCTGTCCAAGTGTTTACAAACTCCTATCGACGTCGTGGCGTCCCACGATTCGACCAGAATCCATAAACTACTCAACAGACTAGTCAACACAATATAAAATAGCTTTTATATCAAATAACAAATACGCTCTCTCGTATATTCATACTCAACTCATTCTAGGGCACTACTGACCCTATCTCTAATGAGTACATACCACACAAGCCTAGGTATTCGCTCAACCTAAGCTCTGATACCAACTGTAACGACCCCGAGATTCGAGTAGGCTTTTCAACCATCCTCTCCTCCCTCGGCACTGGGTTAACCTCCCAGCGTGGCTTACAGAGATACCTCAGAACTGCTTTTACGGCCAGCCTCTCGACTCGACCAACCCACATTGTCGGGAGATGTAGGGGTAAGAGTCTCCCGTTCGCCACCAAACGCGAAGCGAGAACCCCCTATCATCCGTACCAATTAAGCAACCAGCTCTGATACCAACTGAAACGACCCGCAAATCCGTGCTATCTGAGTTGACTAAATACACCACACGTCCAACCCAAATAACACAGAAATACGACTCATTATTAGAAAGAAGTTAGAGGGTGAGAATAGATAAGATAGAAAACTTAGAATAGAAGAAAAACGAAGATCACAAACTCACAGCGGAACGAATAAAATATATTATATAACATAAGCTTTGGAAATACAAATCTGTTTTGTACATACATACATACCATCATCAGAGTACACATAACATTTGACTCAGCGGAAGTAACTCTAAATAACTAACGTTGAAGCTTCCTGCTTCAAGCTCCTTCAAGTGTATCTGTAAAAGCCTGAAACACTTGACTGCCCGTACAAATTTGGGCACCCAAGAGTTTAGGGAAAACAAAACAAAATAAACTCTGGGTCAGTCATGGGACTGGTGTGAGTAAACTCCAAACACTTGTTTAACTTTCAAAACTCTTTCGAAAGAAAAGATAATAGTAAGGCCAGCCCACACATAAACATGGACGGTTTTTACCTTACTATAACCCAAAACACTTTGATATCAAATCCAGTGATATTATAGTAATGTCTACATCAAATAAATAACCAAATAGCAGAACGCTTGCATCTCACGCTCCACATATATTATAAAATCAAAACCCGCATGGCGCTTATTGGAGATTGGATTTCCAACATGACAAGGTATGGAACCACCTTCCGATGATGTATCTCTAGAGGCGAATACACCTGGGTTCAACAAGAACGTCTTGCAACCCGGCCCACACATGACCGACCACTCATTTCGCTTGAGTGTATCGAATGTATATCACCAACGGTTGGACTCAAACCACCGTTTCCCGAATGGGCAGAATCGATAGATTTAGAAACAAAGGGAATTTCTCTAGATAGGTGATTATACACCCTAATGGGTGCGACCCACATAGCCATGCTGCCTGCCCGATTTTTGTCCTTTCCCGGTTGTTGAGGCCTGAGGCTACGCATACTTACCATTCATTGATAACACAATCACTTTGAATGCCACATCGTCAGATCCGTTAATCACTAGTTGAATTTGCACAAATATTCTGGATATTATGCTAAGGGAATAAATCCGTTGCAACCATATACATTCATACAGACCAACCCATTTGATCATTGGAAATACTCTGTCAGACATTCGTCCATTTACGTTCGTTCTGGGATTGAACGAAACCGAAGGCACTATTTCTATTACTAGAAAAGCCCTTGCACTTCACTCCGTCTTCAATATATTTAGCATACTTGGTTCGCAACGCTTATGCCGATACGGAGTGGTTCTTCGGATAATAATCCAACCGGTCTCTCCATATTGACAACGATGGTCAAAAACTTCGATAGTCTGTGATTTAACTATCGAATAAAAACAAGTGTTCAATCAACATATCAAACAAATCACTGGGCCCTTTAATTAATATTTCATTAATTAAATCTCTTCTACACTCTCTTATCAATATTTGTTAACCAAATATTTTCAATAATAAATCTTGGCCCTTTACGCTATTTTTGATTTCGTTTCCTTATCGAATTCTATATATATCGATATATAGATTTCTAATTGTCAAATTTCTTAAAAATATTCTAACTCCTTAAATTCCCGGAAAAATTCGCCATAACCTCCCCTGTATCGGGAGCATCGGGAAATTTCAAATAGCTTCCCGGTATCTTCCTCAATCAAAAAGAAAAAGAAAAAAAAACCAAGCGGCTTGCCGATACGGCGCATAAAACCCATATATGAATTTAAACATGTACCTTTTTGTCGGGCACATAAATTTAAATCTTCATATACTTCATCCCATATCTGTTTAACACCTGTTCACCTGTTTCCAATCCAATTCAACTCAATCCATTCGTTTGAATTCAATTTTGAATCGTTTGAATTCAGTTTCGCTCAATTATTCTTTAATTAGCCTTTTCGCCTATTTTACTTCTTTGTTGAACATAACATGTTCAAATAAAATATTTAACTCGTTCATAACCAAATTGAATTTCAATTTCAATTCTAGTTTCCTTTTCTATTTCGAATATAAATTTTCAAATCGAATTCACTTATTCAAATCCCAATATCCATTCAAAAACTCCTTAACTAATTTCTATTCAATTTAGTTAATTCCATTCAATAAATCAAAATCTGGTTTCTGTTTCAAAAATCATATTCATTTACACAACTTGAATTCGCATATATTTTGCAACTTACTCTGAAATTTTCTAAATCGAACTTCGTATTTTATTTGCTTAAAAATCCTTTTATAATATTAAATAAACCATTATGGTTTTAAAACGATTCTGGCGCCGCTTTTCTGAAAATTTGATTTTGACATAACTCAAAATCTATACGACGAAATTCAGATTTTCCTCTTTCATTAGAAAACTATTATCAAACCGGTCCTGACGTTTCTTGTTTCGAAGAATTCCGACTTCAATTGAGTCCTGTATACTCGATTGAAGCTCGAATCGCTATTTTACGAACTGCAGCGCTGCGGCGAGTTCGTTTAATTATATTTATAAAAATATATATAAACTTTTAAACTTCTAAACTTCTTTAAATATAAATTCAACTCCATTTAACTCTGCTTGATTCAAATTCAAATCTCACTTTTATTTGAATTCTAAATTCAAATTCCAATTCCTTTTCCATTTGGTATTCAAATTCAATATTTGAATCCTTATTTCAATTCAAATTCAATACCTGAATTCATTTGAATTCTTTTATTCAAACTCTATTTTTACATTCCATTTTAACTTCTATATTCCAATTTCTATATTTGAATTCTATTTGAAATTCAAATATTCAACTCCTTTTTAAATTCTATATTCAGAATTCCATAATTTAAAACCCATTTGAATTTCATATTCAAATCCCATAGATCAAATCCTATTTGAATTCAATTTGAATCTCTTATATTCAAATTCCATTTTCCATTTCCGACCTCATTTGAATTTCTAATATTCAAATTCATTTTAATTTCCTTGAATTCAAATTCCATTCCAAAACCCTTTGGATTTCCTATTTGAAATCCTATTTGAAATTCCATTTCAAATTCTACTTTGAAAATCCTATTTTCAAAGTTTATTTCAAATTCTATTTTGAAATCTCATATTCAAATTTCTACTTGAATTTCTATGTTCAATTCCATGTTCAAATTCAACACTTGAATTTCTATTTCAAATTTCTATTCAAATTTCATATTTCAATTCTTCTTTGAAATACTATATTTCAAATTCTATTCAATTCTTCCTTGAATTTTTATATTTCAAATTCTATTTTTGAAATTCTACATTCAAATCTCTATTTGAATTTCTTTATTCGAATTCCTTTGAATTCAAATTTTATTTTAATTCCTTGAATTCAAATTCTATTTTTCATTCTAATTTCGACTATTCAAATTCTATTTGAACTTCTATTTGAATTTCTAATATTCAATTTCCTTTTAAAATTCAAATATTTAAACTCCTTTAAAATTCAAATGTTAGACACAAACTTCATTTGAGTTATAAATTTAAAAATTTCATTTCACATCTTATTTTGAAATTCCATTTCAAATTCCAGTTTCACACTTGTATTTCTATTTCTGAATTATCAAATGATAATTCTTTTTACTTCATCTAAAATTTTGTTATAAAAGAACTATTTCTTAAACTTCATTTAAAAAGAAACTACTTGTTTTATTTTTCCAAAACAAGTTTATATTTTTATTTCCATTAAAAATTCAAATTCTATTTAAAAATAGAATTTTACCCTTTCTAAATCTCAATATCCTTTCACGATATTTTTATAAATCAATATTCAAGCCCATTGATAATTTAAACAACCAAATCAATCAATTCCCAATTATTTGATTTTAACACATCATATATGCATATATATGAAATCAAACAAACAGCAAATAGATAATATATTTTAGAGGAATCCAGTTGGATTCCTCCAACCTGTTTTCCTGCATCCACAGATGTTAGCACATAAATAATACCCATTCTGCTTCGTGGCAGAATATCGTGGTATAGAAGGTCATCCACTAATCATAGCGTGGGGCGTATAGGGTAATCATCCGCTATGAAACTGCGGGCATCCGCTAATGAGACTGCGGGAATCCAACCAACCAATCAACCCAATATATATATATAATAGCCTAAATAACTAATATATATATAAAGCAAGCAGAAAGCATTCACACAAGCAACAAAACAATTATTTTTAATGAGATAAAAATAATTCTAAAGGTGAGTGAGATTTACTCACCAGGGTTTTAATTGCATATCTGACCATTTAAATCGAACGATACTCGATTTAAACTAAATTCCAAAATTGATCTCGAATTACTCCAAAAACTCCAAACTCAATTTGCTTGCGAAGCTTAAGCCCTTTTGATTCCAAATGAATTTCGTTTCCGTTGAAAACTGTTATCATATGCAAGTGTTGTTATTATATTTTTCCCCGTTCGTATATATATAAGGTAAACAATATTAATATATTTAATTAACTAACTTTTTACCTTAATCCCTTTATGATAAATTTATTTTCCTTGACTTGAAATAAAATCAACAACTTAAATTAAAATTAAATTACCTAATTTGTTTAACACCTTCCTTTCCTGAATTAGCAATCCCGTAGCTGCTCCTGAAGTCTGCAGTCCTTATTTCTTGCATCTACCCTTCCACCTTCTCCTGTTCGGTCTCCTCTGCAACTCAGCTCGACCCAGCAAACCATGCCGACAACTCCCTCTCTTGCGAGTACCTCCAAACTGTTGTCGAGGATACCCTAAATCGCACTCGAACTACGGTGGATAAATATCGACTGTTTTTATCACTGAAGCAACCGAGATCCTTGCCGGAGCTGCTGGACCTCGTCGTGACTTCTGCTCCACCATTCACTTCGCACTTCAATGATCGAACACCCAATTTCACACATCTTCCACTTCGCAAGCCCCTCCAGTACTTATCGAGTTCAATTCTGGCCCAGAGACCACGTCGCACCATGCTTCCCTTCCACCTTCCGTATGAATCGCCGAAGACTCCCTCCCTTGAATCGACAGCGCGCACTCGAGACCCTCGATGGTTTAAATCACGACCGCAATCTCATTTCCCCTCTTTGCTTTTGTTCAGAGAACTTTCGATTTCAGAGGGAGGAAGGAAAAGGCAAATTTGGGGTTTTGATTTGAGGGTAGAACGAAAATAAATGGTCGGTGCCATTCTTTTGTTTACTGAAGTTTTTGATTTGTGAAGTAGTAGAGGGAGGGTCGTGGTTTTTATAAGGGAGGAGGGAGACAGTAGTACATACGCCATTAAATTTCCTGTTTCCATGATACTGAGGGAGTGAGACCATTATTTCTGCTCGAGGAGAAATAAATGCACGATTTTTTCCAGTTTTTAGGGTGGCTGATGAGTATAGGTCGGCTTACAAAATTCGAAAAGATTTTGATTTGATTTTAGTTTATTTTATTTTATTTATGTGAACCGATACACTTCAGAAATTTCGAAATACCTAGTGTTTCTAAATCCTAAATTTAGCGTAGTGACCCACCTTCCTGGAGTTAGCACTATTCTAAGACTGTTTGGAAAAATCACCATTTCATGGTGTTAAATTAAATTGTTTAAAATATAATTCGGTTTCAACCAATTATTATTGTTCTAAATCAAATAGAATATATAATAATCTATAGAATTGTTTTGATACAGTTTTAACTCCGAATTCAATTGTTACTGTTTCATATTACGATAATTATCAAAATGAATCGTATTTCGATTATTAAATCGAGAATTCACTATATATATATATATATATATATTTTTAATTGTTAATTAAACGATACTAAATATTTAAAATAACTGTTCGAAAAATCCGGGTCGTTACATGTTGAGTTGACTTCTCATACCAGTCCCATGACTGACTCGTAGTTTGTTTCACTTTCAAACTCGGGTGCCTCTTTTTCTACACGGGCAGCCTTGTATTTAGGTTTTAGCTGGCTTTCTCTGGATAGCTGGAGCTGAAGATGGATTCTATCATTTATCTCTTTTTATGCTGTTCAGCTCCTATTGTACATTATGTTTGTTTTCCGCTGTAGACATTTATGTATAGCTGAACTGTACTTGTACTAAGTATGATCTTGTATACTGTGTAACTCGGATGATTACGTTTATCCAGTATATTCTATTGTGCATTATCTGGTGTATTTATTTAATTCTGTTCTGCTGTTATCTGTTTATGTGTTATATTCCAAAGATTACCCTTGTCACCGTCAGTACGGGAAATGGGGTCGTCACAACGTGGTATCAGAGCTTTGGTTAAGCTTAGCTCTGGAATATAACATATTAACGAACTCGTCAGAAATAGAACCAGTAGTGTTCTAGGGTGGGTATCTCAATACAGATAGGATCAGTAATATCCTAGTATGAGTAAAGCAGAATGAAATTACACCTCGATAGACACATTTACATTTGAAGTATGTGTTTCTATATTTTAAATTATCTTTTCTGTGACCTGACACTTGATCTGCTATTTGCAGAAGTACTAGAAAATGAGTGTCAGAAACCGGAGGAATGCAGAACCAGATCTAGAGGCTCTATTGAAGGGATATCGAAATCTGAATGGAGCACAATTCTCGGGCAATGAATCTATAATTCAGACTCAAGCGTGGATGAGTTCTGTCGAAAAGAAATTTTGAGCGTATCCAGTTGAGAGATGATCAGAAAAGATTAGTAGCATCTTGGACGCTTAAAGAAGAAGCTTTAATCTGGTGGGAAACAATCATCAAAGATAATCCAAAAGGTGATATCACCTGGGATAGATTCAAGGAGATTTTCCTAGAAAGATTTACTCCTCCTGAGGTGACGGAGCGATTATGTGATGAATTCTCTTATCTGATACAAGGAGATATGACCATTCCAGAATATCATAAGAAATTCAACGAACTTTCTAACTTTGCTCCTCATCTGATTCAAGATCCAAAGAGGAAGAATCTGAGATTTATTCATGGCCTACAAAGAAAATATCAGAATAGTGTGATGAGGAATGTGAAGCTTCCTTTTTCTGAAATGATATACATGGCTTATCAGTATGAAGATCTCCATAAGAAAGTAATGTTGCACGACGAAGAAGAAGTCAGTTCGAGTAACAAAGTGGAGTCGGTGACTGATAGTCCGGAGGTCAGTGAGAAGCCCAGTGCCAAGAGAAAAAGGGCCAGATTTGGGAAAGAACCAATAACGACCGCCACGTGCTCAAGCTGCAATAGAAAAGGACATTTGCCGATAAGTTGCAAATCTTGGAACAAACGAAGAAAGAGTGGATTTGAACCCAGTAAGAAGGTTCATGAGGGCAGAGGATGCCATAAGTGCCATCAGGCTGGGCATATTGCAAAAAACTGCCCGCTATCTCAGAAATCTGAAGCAGTACATATAAATGAAGTAGTAGAGACTTCCGAGCCCTCAGCTAGTCAAGAAAGGGCTGATGTTTTGGAAGGCATACTTAATGTCAAAAATATTCCAGTTAAAGTACTGTTTGATACAGGTGCGTCGCGAAGCTTTATTGCAAAGAATGCGGTTAAGAAGTTGGACTTGAAATTGAAGAAGCTCAAAGAACCAATGACTGTCCAAAATCCGGTCGGGGGTTCCATCGATCTCAATTGGGTTTGTGCAGTACCTGTCTCTTTTTCCTGCTATAAATTCCCTACTATCTCTATCGTCATGAATTTTACTGAATTCGATCTTATTCTGGGATTGGATTGGCTAACCAAATATGAAGCAGAGGTTAGATGCGCCGAGAGAGTTGTTAGGGCTAAGATTAAATCAGGGAATTATATAACCATACCGTGTGAAGGTCAGAATTCTAATAGAAAAGACTTCTGGGCAGCTCTCGATGTTTCTCCAGCCCAAATAGAAAATATCCCTGAAGTTACTGAGAATATTCCCGACCTCATAAAAGATATTCCTGTCGTCCAGAATTATGCGGATGTGTTTGAATAAGTTGTTCGCTTACCTCCGCAGAGAGAAATAGATTTCAAGATCGCTTTGATTCCGAATGTAAGGCCGGTAGTTCACGCTATTCGAAGAATGTCCTTAAAAGAGAAAGAGGAATTAGACAATCAAACACAACAGCTCGTATGGAAGGGTCTGATCAGGCCCAGTTTCTCTGATTGGGGTGCAGCAGTGGTGTTTGTCCCAAAATCTGATGGTACTCTACGGCTATTTGTGGATTATCATGATTTGAACAAGCAGACAATTAAGAATAAATATCCATTGCCGCGAATCGATGATTTATTGGATCGTCTGAATGGAGCACAAGTATTATCAAGGATGGACTTAGCTACAGGCTTCCATCAACTTCGAATTGCCGAAGAGTGTGTTCCTATGACAGCATTCAGAGGTCCAGACTTATTCTATGAGTGGTTAGTAATGCCGTTCGGCTTATGTAACGCTCCAGCATACTTCGTCGATTTGATGAATAGAGTGTTCAGAGGAGTCCTAAATAAATTTGTTCTGGTTTTTATTGACGATATTCTAATCTTCTCTAAATCAAAGGCCGAACATGAAAAGCATCTGGAACAGGTTCTAGAAATTCTGAGACGGAATGTATTGAAAGCCAAACTATCCAAATGCATATTCTGGCAAGATGAAGTGAAATTTCTGGGCCGCGTCGTATCAAAAGAAGGAATTGTTGTGGATCCAAGTAAAATCACAGCTATTCAAAATTGGAAACAACCCAGTACTCCTACAGAAGTCCGCAGATTTCTCGGATTGGCTAGTTATTACCGGAAGTTCGTTAAAAACTTTTCGAAGATATCTGGTCACTTAACGAAGCTTACAAAGAAGCAATCAAAATTCAAATGGACTCCAGAATGTGAGGAGGCTTTTGAAGAGCTAAAGTTAAGATTAACGACTGCTCCAGTGTTAACCATTATAAACGACAATCAGGATTTAAAAGTCTGGACAGATGCCTCTAGAGAAGGCCTTGGAGCAGTGTTAGTGCAAAGAGGTCAAGTGATCACTTATGCTAGCCGTCAGCTGAAGCCGCATGAGAAAAACTACGTCACTCATGATCTTGAGTTGTTGGCTATCGTATTCGCTTTGAAAATCTGGAGACATTATCTTCTGGGGGAGAGATTCGAACTGTTTACAGACCACCAGTCGCTAAAGTATCTGTTCACCCAGAAAGACTTGAAACTGAGGCATCAACGTTGGCTAGAGTTCCTTGCAGCATACGATTTTGAGATTCTATACACTCCAGGGAAAGCCAATGTTGTGGCCGATGCGTTAAGCTGAAAGAATGTAATGATCGCCAGCTTTATTATTACGACTTCCTTGATTGACAAAATATTTGTTCTTCAGAAGGAGGATAACTTTATTAAGGATATGATCAAAAGGATTCAGTAAGGCGAACCCTCGTGTTTTCAAATAGATAACGACGGAATCCTGAGATTGAAAGGAAGGATTTGTGTTCCTGGCATCCCAGAGCTAAAAAGGGAAGTGTTAGACGAGTGTTACAAGTCCAAGCTGAGTATCCATCCTGGTGTGGCCAAAATGTATAAGGATCTCAAGCGAACATTCTGGTGGAAGGCTATGAAAAGAGACGTTTCAATATATGTTAGCCGATGCCCTACTTGCCAGCTAGTCAAAAGCGACCAACAGAAACTTGCTGGACTGTTGCAACCGTTGGATGTTCCAGGCTGGAAGTGGGAACATATTTCCATGGACTTCATTGATGGTTTTCCCAGAACCAGGAAAGGAAATGACAGTATTTGGGTGATCGTAGATCGCTTCATGAAGACTGCCCATTTCATACCTGTCAGATCAAACCGAACTGCTCAGAGTCTGGCGCAGATATACTTCATGGAAATTGTTAGACTACACGGAGTGCCAATCAGTATAGTGAGTGATAGAGATCCAATATTCACTAGCAAATTCTGGGAGGCATTTTAAGTATTGTTGGGAACAAAACTGAACTTGAGCACCGCTTATCATCCTTAGACAGATGGTCAGACTGAGAGGGTGAATCGTATATTAGAAGATCTATTGCGGGCTTGTGTTCTAGATTTTGGTGGATCATGGGAAGACCATTTACATTTGGCAGAATTCTCATATAATAACAGCTACCAGGCGAGCCTGACAATGTCGCCGTTCGAAGCATTATATGGTAGACCGTGCAGATCTCCTGACTGTTGGGTCGAACCCGGTAATAGACTTGTGTTAGGGCCAGATATGATTCGAGAAGCTGCCGACAAAGTCGATTTTATCAAGAAACGATTACTCGCTACTCAAAGCCGACAAAAGAGCTATGCCGATAAGAGAAGAAGAGATATATCGTTTGTTGTTGGCGACTATGTATATTTGAAAGTATCGCCAATGAGAGGAGTTATCCGGTTCGGTAAAACCGGGAAGTTGGCGCCCAAATTCATTGGTCCGTTTCCTATTCTGGAACAGATCGGAACTCTCGCTTATAGGGTTAAATTGCCTGATTGGTTGCCTGGAGTGCATGATGTATTTCACATATCTCAACTTCGAAAGCACGTTCATGATCCAGACTTGATCGTGGAAGAAGCAACATGATATTGAAATTACCCCAGAATTGGCTGTGAGAAGAGAGCCGCTAAAGATCATCGGCAAAGAAACCAAAGAGCTGAGGAACAATAAGGTTCACTTAGTCAAAGTGCAATGGAGTGGAGATCCGTGAGATTGTACTTGGGAAACTGAGGAGAGCATTCAGAAAGCCTATCCTAAGTGTCGAGTAGATATCTCTGATCGACTCCGGTGCAAGGTACATTTACCATACTTTGCATTACCAATTAGTTCTCTACTCTGTTGTTATTTTCTTTCCATGGATGTGCACTTTTAATTCTATAGTATGAATGATTTTAAGAAAGTATAGAAATTGATTAGTATATTTTTAAAAGTTAAAAACAATTTGATTGTTGTTTGTGTTGTGTGATAGTAGATTTGATTAATTAAATTATTAAAACGATGGTTAATTTAATCAATACTAGAATGAATTGTAGGATTTATTCGATTAACTCACACATTGAACTGATTTAGAAACAAATAGAAATATATACATGTGCATTATATATGTTTGAACAGGTAATTGGATTAGTTGTTGAGTAAAGAAATTATTTGCGTGCCCGACAAATAGGTAAACCTTAATGAGTTAGATGCGAAATATTATTATATCAACTCCTGTGAATGCCATTGGATGCGGAGTGCTGGTTATTCTATGTGTAATAATAAATATCGCCATAGGATAGTAACAATTAATTTTGAACTACACTACATGGTATACTTCTGGAAGATAGGCATACTTCATCATATACCACATAAGCATTTGGAGCTTGTGTGACGAGGTGGAAGATTTACTATACGAGCGAGAGGCTTGTATGGCGATGACTATATTTTACAGGTTGAACTGATGACTGATATGGACATATAAAATTGTAACGATAAAATTGCCAGATTAATAAAAATCCCACACGGGTCTGGAGTTGACAATAATCATGTCTCTCTAGTCATTAGATACGACACATGGACTATTTATTTCCCACACGGGACGAGGTGACGAGGATTTATCCTCTGGAGCAATTAAAATACACACTCCCTCAGGCTTTGACAAGGTGACAAGAATTTATTCTCTGGAGTTATTATCTATACACGCTCCCCTGTAAACACCAGAATATATCACTATAAATATGTGTATGCTTATTAGGATATATTGTGTACCTAATACGGCCCAATAAATTTTCAAACCTCTCCCCGTACAAAGGAGGTTATGGCGAAATTTTTCGAAAATTCCGGGTGTTAGCCAAATTTTTGAAGAATTTGAAAATTCTCAGAAACTGAAAAGTTGGAGAATGGAAGCCAGATTGAACGTAGAGTTGATAAATCAAACCACTTTCGACTTTGTTCCTTTTCGGGGACGAAAAGTTTTAAGTGGGGGAGATTGTAACGACCCGGAAAATCTGAACCAATTTAAATTTTTTAAATTGGCTAAAATAGTGAATTTAAAATATTTAAAATAAATATTTTGAATAATAATGATGAAAAGTAAGTTTGAATCGACAATTGAAAATAAATAAAATTACTTTGAAATATAAACAAGGCCTGAAATGGCGTGGTAGTTTCAAAATTTGAATTCAAACTTTGACTGGCTGTACCGGGTGCAAAACAAAGCGGATTTGAGTGAAACCAAAAATATTTAAATCTGTTTGTGAATACCTTTCTAACGAATCTGAAAAATCGAAGTTTCATAGCGGGATGCAAAAGTTATGGCCAAATGAATTTTCTGAAAGGTCGCTATGGAATTTATATAGCCCGTGAAATTGGCCATTTTGCAAACAACCTCGGAATTCGACGAAACCACTTTTGTTGGATCCGGGATGTCAAATAATTGCTAGGTTTCAAATTTCATAATTTTTGAAGCTAGTATGTGAGCGTGGCAAAGGAAAATGTGTTTTGGTCAATTACAGTTAAATTGGATCGACCAGAAATGGGCCATTTTGCAAACGGTCTCAGAATTCAACGAAACTAGTTTTGTTGGGACCGTATCGTCAAAACATAGCCAGATTTATTTTTCTGGAATTTTTCAAATCAGTTTATTGGCCTGGCAAATTGAAATGTACGTTCAAATTTAATATTGAATGTTTTATATTTTAATTTGAAGGAAAACTGACTGAAACAGTCGAATGGGCCTTCGAAACATATCCCATTGTGTTTGGAATGGGGGTATTTAGCTAGGGACGATAGTCGTTGGGTTTGGATTGGTGTTCGTGTGTGACAAGGGGTATTTTCGGATTTTTAAAATATATAAATAAACAAAAAATCTGATTGGCCATTCATTTCTCTTTCTCTCTCTCTCTTTTCTCTCTCCCCGTTCCTCATGATTAACGGCGGCTATCTTTCATTCCTTCCCTCCTCGTTTTCTCCTCCTCCACGCAATAATAGCCAATGCTCCAGTTTAACTTTTTGTAGAGCTTCCAGAGCCCTTCAAATCCATCTAAGCCATGTCTTCCCTCGTCGCCCATATCTCAAGAATTTGTGCCACGAAATCCCGGTCTTCTGACTGCCGCCGAGAACAACAGGGGCCACCAAAGTGGGTCCCACTTCCGGCGCAGGTGCGTGACTCCTAGTGGTCCAACGTGGTGCAGGCCGATCGGCCCATAGCTACACGGTTTTCGCGAAAATCGAAAACCTAGTTTCGAACCAAACTGTGAAGGTACGGCTATGATAATTTTAAACTGATTTTAACATTTAAAAGCGTAGCGAACTTCTAAAAATCATATCTTTTTCGTTTCTTGACGAAATTCAGTGAAACAAGAGACAGTGGAGTCGTGTGGACGTCTTCTACATTCTAGAAGAGACCGCATATTTTTCTGAGCCTCCTGCTATTTTTGGTGGAGTGGAACCCAAAGTGAGATTTCTAATTTATAAACGATATGGAAAACGACGATGTATAAATTATATAATCGATGTATGAGTTATATAAGCGTTGTACACCTCTTGTATAAGCGTTGTATAAGTTGTACGTTCGATGTATAAGTTGTATATGCATTGTAAAAATTATATATGTGTTGAAATAGAAGTGAAATGCTATGTATATATATATATATATATATATATATATATATATATATATATACGCCCCTCGTCCACAAACCATGGACGATATTTATTGGTTGTGATTGGTGTGGAAATTGATTGATAGCGAATGATTGATTGAAATTGTTTGTGGTTGAAATTGATTGATTGTGGTTGAAAAATACCCGTTTGTGGTTGAGAAATATTTGGTTGAAACCACATAGGATTAGTTTGTAGAAATGAAAAAATATACATGCTGCCTGCGTGCGAACTAGATGCGTGATTCCCCATTGTCAAAAGATGCGAGGCTTTAAGGTAGAGCGAGGAGCCGTACTAGGGACGGTCCCGGTTTTAACTACCCTGCCGTTATGCTGCCGAAATTTTGAATAATATTCATGTGTTAGAATTATTTTCATTTGTTGAAACTATATTTATTCGTTGAATAGAAAACCTTTATGTGTTGAATCAATATTCATCTGTTGAATAGAAATTCATGTGTTGAATGGTATTCGTGTTTTAAATATAAAAATCACCTTTTTATCTATATATATAAACTATAGAAAACCTTCATGTGTTGAATCGAAATTCATTCGTTGAATTGAAATTCATGTGTTGAATGGTATTCGTGTTTTAGATAAATTGTTTTAACAATAAAAATCACATTTTTACTCTATATATGTAAACTATAGAAAACCTTCATGTGTTGAATCGATATTCATTCGTTGGATAGGAATTCATGTGTTGAATGGTATTCGTGTTTTAAATATAAAAATCACCTTTTTATCTATATATATAAACTATAGAAAACCTTCATGTGTTGAATCGAAATTCATTCGTTGAATTGAAATTCATGTGTTGAATGGTATTCAAATTTTGAAAGAAATTGTTTTATAATAAAAATCCTATTTTTATCATCGATATGAACTATATAAAATAATCTTGTTTTGAAATAAATTGTTTTACAATAAAAATCCTATTTTTATCACCTATATTAACTATATAAATTAGTCGAGTTTTGAAATAAATTGTTTTACATTAAAAATCACATTTTTATTATATACATGAATTGTTAAAAATAGTGAAGTGTTGAAATAGAAGACAGTTAGATAAAAATATCATTTTTATCAAATGTATGAAAATTATATAGTTTTGAAATCGAAGAATCGATATATATATATAAATAGAATTGAAATATATTGAATAACGAAGCTGCAGTTCGTATTTTGAAACCGTGATTTCAAACGATTAGTGCGGGAGATCCGACCATCGGATTTTCCCGAAACCGCAACCGTTGGGTTCGCTTTGGAAATATCTTTCCAACGCCACCAACTTTGTAAAAATCCAACGGTTGGATTGTCTGGAATGTTTAATTCAAATCTGAAGAAAAACAGTGCCAGAATCGATTATATTTATATATATATATATAAATATAATTATATTAAACCGAATAACGACGCTGCAGTTCGTATTTTGAAATCGAAACATCAAACGATTATACCGGGAGATCCGACCGTCGAATTTTCCCAAAACTGGAACCGTTGGATTCGTTTTGAAAAGATCTTTCTAATGATGTAAATTTTGTGAAGATCCAATAGTTAGATTTTCAGATATGTGTAAATCAAATCTGAAGAAAAACAGTGCCACAGCCGCGTTATGGCCCGAAGCGTCGTTTTGAATAAATTGGCTATTTTAAAATAAATAAAAATAGCGATAAATCGTTATAAAATATTATAAACGATATGGATGTGAAATTTAGAAACTAACTGAAGGTTGGCTAAGTCGAATGGTTTCCTGGGTGTTGATCTGATGTTGGTTTCGGCCTTCGGGGTTAATATTTGGGAAATCGTTCTCTTACTGATTTACGTTTAGCGACTAATGAATTGAAATAATGCGTAGTAGTGTTTGTGTAGCATGTGTTTATTATATACACGAGTTGCTCAGAAAGACCGGGTTTATCCCATTCTGAATAACTGAATCGACGATAAGAAATCAAAGATGAAGACGGTGGTCGAAGACCAGAGATCTTCACCTCGTTTGGATGGTAACTGATGTCCTGATTGGGAGGCATCCCGAAATATGGATAATGAGTGGTGATCGTCCAGACGTACGTGGAGGTCGATGGGTTTGCGAGGTATATAATGCCTCCGGTTTCGTTCAGACCTAGGACGGACTTGTAAATGGACTATGTGTCTGACATTGGAATTTATTCTGTGTGATTGATAGCTATCAGTTGCATGGCGTGAATTGCCGGTGTGACATGCTAAGATGCAGTGATCAAGGCTTCTGTTGAAAAGCAAAGTCTTGTGGTGATGATCAAAGCACCGCCTGTATGGCGTAGCTTTGTGTATAATGTTAAATCGCGAGCCTCACACCCCGGTATGAACCAGAAACGGGAGAGGACATCAGGGAGGACATGCGTTTCTTTCTAGCTAGAAGCGGCGTCAGTGTTTTTACACGCCCTGACGAGTTTGACTTATGTGGTTGTTACTGTTGCGAGGCGCCTCGGTTAGATCGGACGATCCGAGTCCGATGGAGTCATTCGTTGGCTCATTTACACCCCAAAGGGTGGGGAAACGCAGTGTTCAGGAATTTTAATCCACATCGGTGGACCGGCCCTGACGATCCAAGGGCCCACCTGAGTCTGGGTCCTGAGGGGCGGGCTAGAGCGTCTCGAAGTCGGTAAGGACTATCTTTTGCCTTGGTTCATGACGGAAATCCAATCTCCAAATACGTGACTGTGCGGTTTTAATTGTATACCTATACATGGCGACATAGTGGTGTTGGGCATTAATGCCGTCTATGATTGATATTTATGATTAGAAATTGCTTTTAAAACATATACACACTAGTAATAACATCAAATGCTTTTGTTTTATTCGTATCAAGCATATTTTGGCCATTATAAGGTAAAAACTCTATCCTCCGGTTTGCGTTGCATTGTGTGATGGGAACTGAGTCTTATAATGACTTCATTTTTATAAAAAGCATTGCGATGTTTAAAAGAATTATCTGTTTTAAAGCACTGGCAATCCGATGGAGTAAACCCGTTCCACGAAAGTGGTGTGGTCCTGTGATTAGCCATATTTTAAATGTGTTGAGTAGATTTCTCATACCAGTCCCATGACTGACTCGTAGTTTGTTTCACTTTCAAACTCGGGTGCCCCTTTTTCTACACGGGCAGCCTTGTATTCAGGTTTTAGCTGGCTTTCTCTGGATAGCTGGAGCTGAAGATGGATTCTATCATTTATCTCTTTTTATGCTATTCAGCTCCTATTGTACATTATGTTTGTTTTCCGCTGTAGACATTTATGTATAGCTGAACTGTACTTGTACTAAGTATGATCCTGTATACTGTGTAACTCTGATGATTACGTTTATCCATTATATTCTATTGTGCATTATCTGGTGTATTTAATTAATTCTGTTCTGCTGTTATCTGTTTATGTGTTATATTCCAAAGATTACCCATGTCACCGTCAGTACGGGAAATGGGGTCGTCACATTAAAGATTTTAAAAAGATTTGTTTTTATCCAATTATTCAATTAAGTAAATTAAAGCGAAATATGATTACGAAAAGGAAATGATTTATGGATTCTATAAGAAGATTTTTAAATAGAATCCAAGGTTCTTAAATAAAATTTATAAAGGAATTTAAACGCAAGCGACGAATTTAAATAAGTTTTTATTTAAGGAATTGAGTTGAATGAAATAAGTTTAAATTGAAGAAAGTTTTTAAAAGAAAAAAGAGTTGCATTAGTAAATCAACTTGAATAAAAGTAAAAGAGATTTGTTTTGTGAACTAATACGCCAATTGAAAGAAATGGTTACTAAAACCATGTTTGAATAACCGAAGTGATAGTATTTGGAACGATAGGTTTAGGCTTCAAACTTTTATTTATTCCAAGATAAGAACTTTATCGGTCAAGGTCTGAGAGGTAATTAAAATACCCAAACTTGAACGGCTTTACTATTATCAAGGAATGATATTAGCTTGTAACGGTAAGGGTATTGAAAATTGGTTTATTACAAGATAATATTGCAACGTTATTTGCAAGATTTGGAATGTAACTAAAATAGTAAGTTTCATAGTAAACAGTGAATAATTTAATAGGGTTTTACTCAAGTTTGAATCATGAATTTGTTATTATCTCAAGTTAAGAATATATGGCGATCTTCGCAAGATAAAGGTAATGTATGAGTTTTGGCGAATATATAAGGATGTTTTGAAATAAAGGAATGAAAGGAGATTGGTAAGTAAGGATATATTATCGTTTTCAATGTAACAAATAAACGAGATGTTAGTAGTAAGAAATTGAAATGGAAATAAAAACCAAAGTAAACTGAAATCAGTTGGACTAATTAAGATAAGAAGTCAATCTAAATTCGCGTATTATAAAACAAGTAATGGAGTTGGATTAAGTTATAATCGAAAATAGTTTGAAATAAGTTTTAATGAAGTTTTCATAGTATTTGATTTATATTTAAATCAACAGTATTTAAATTGTTTTAAAAGGATATATTAAGTACGATCGGGAATGTGATGTAGTTATTAAAGAAATTAGAATTTATTGTACGTTGGTTGAGTAACTTCCGAGGTGTAAATCTGATGTTGGTTTCGGCCTTCGGGGTTGATACTAAGAGAGTTATTCACTCATTAGTTTGCAATAGGAGCTAATGGAGTAGAAGTAAGATGATAATTGAATGTTCTTATATTAAATAAGAAAAGAGAAACGTTGTTCCAAGTATTAAAGATATTGAAGTTCAAATTAACCATTCATTAATTATCAAAGAGGCCAAGTGATACTGAACCAGTACATTTTTTTTATGGATGAATGTTTGTTTATTTGATAGTTAAATAACCGACTATCAAATCTGGCCAGTTATCGATTGTTGGTACGGAAAGACCGGGATCGAATTTATATTCGAAAACCATTCCGACCAGCAAATGCATAATCGTGGAAGAAATCAGACGATGATCGAGATGGAGCATTTGAAGACTATAGATCTTCATAAAGCGGAAGAAATACTTATAATCTCTGGTTGGCCCCTTGAGATACACTGTGATTCTGTTGTGGTTGGAGTCTATGGATTGCAAGGACTACTTGCTACCGATCCTTGGGGTGACTCCTATAAGGATGCGGTAGGAGGGTGCCTTCGGTTCATCCTATTCCTGGATGACGTATATGGACGGTGTGTGATTCAAAAGTAAATGGTGGCCAGATGTTCAAAACATTTTAACCTCAAGTCTCACAACTGGGAAATGACAAAAATCGGGCAGGCAACATGGCTATGTGGGTCATTCCCATTAGGGTGTATTGTCATCATCTAGAGAATATTCATTTTGTTACTTCTTTTCATTTCTGTATCTCCCGAGAATGGTTATGTTGCTAGCAACTGTAGGTGACAATATATTCGATACACTCAAGAGAAATGAGTGGTCGGTCATGTGTGGCCGGTTTGCAAGACGTTCTTGTTGAACTCAGTGTATTCCTCTCTAGAGATACACTATCGGTAGGTGGTTCCATACCTTGTCCTTATCGGAATCCAATCTCCAATAAGCGCTTGCGGTTTTGATTGTATACTATATATGTGGAGCGTGAGATGTAAGCATTCTACTAGATTGATATTTATTTGTATTTAGACACTATCATAATATCGGATATATATGATTTCAAAAATGTTTTGGGTTATAGTAAGGTAAAAACCATCCGTATTTATGTGTGGGCTGGTCTTACTATCATCCTTTCTTTCAAAAAGGATTTTAAAGTTAAACAAGTGTTGTGCCATGAATTTATCATTGAAAGTATTTCATATTGATCCAGGTGAATTTTGTTTTAAATCAAATATGCTCGGGTCAGACCGAGTATATTTACAGGTTAGGTTCCGCTTGAAGTTCAGGAGATGGAAACAGGTGGCTTCACCGCTAGTATATAGAGTTTATTTCCGTTGTGTCTTATATATGATGTACTTTGATGATTGGTATGTATATACGGTTCTTTTTGTATGAAGAGATTTGATCTATTATATTTTATTCGTTCCGCTATGAGATTCTGATGTGTTCTTCTTCTTATTCTTCTATTCTAACATTTCTTTCTTTTCTTATCTCACCCTCTAATTTCTTTCTCATAACGTTCAGGTGTTTTCATTGCTTGAATGTTCGACATGGTGTTTTTGTGTCGATTTTCGGGGTCGAAAACCCTAGTTCGTTACAAGAGTGCTACCAATGAATTTTGAAGCTAAGGTGACGGCGATTCAAGAATCAAAATTTCTGAATAAAGTAAGCATGGAAGAGTTGATCGGAAATCTTATTACTTACGAGATGGAGTTAAAAGCAAGAGAAGAACGAAAGAATTCTGAATCAAAGAAAAAGACGATCGCTCTAAATAATACTGTTGAAAGTAATGATGATGATCCCGCTGAAGAGCTAGCCATGGTTTTGAGAAAGTGGGCCAAAGGAAATTACTAGACACAAAAGAAGAATTCAAAAACTAACAAGTCCGAAAGTTCAAACGATGAAGTATTTTGCTACAATAGCAAGAAACCCAGACATATCAAACCAAATTGCCCACTGCTTAAAAATGAAAAGAAGAAGAAGTACAGAAGAAAGAAGAAGGCTTTTGCTGCTACATGGGATGACGAGGATGGAGAAGAAGTTTCTGAAAGTGATGAAGAGGAAGCTAATTTGTGTCTTATGGCTCGATCTTATTCAGAATGTATTGAAGAGGATTCAAGTGAGGAATCGAATTTTACTTACAAAGAATTAATTTTAATGTGTCACGATCTCACAAAACACGTTGATTCTCTTGAACTAAAAGTTAAGAAATTGAAATTTGATAGGTCAAAACTAGTTCAAGAAAATAACAGTTTAGAAAGAAAACTTGAAAAAGTTAAGAATTCACCATTTTCAAAATGCGAAAAATGTCAATTTTTGAGTAATGATCTTTTAAAATTCAAAACTGATTTTGAGTTACTTAAAAGTGAAAAAGTGATTTTGAAGAACGAAAATCGTGATTTTGAGAAGGAGATTGAAAAGCTTAGTGAATCTGAAAGCTTGACTTTGAAAAGCGGAAACAATTTGAAATTGAAATTTCTAAGTCCAATGTTAAAATCAGAGCACTTGAAAACGAAAAATTGGTTTTGAAACAAACTGATGCTGAAAAGAGGAAAATCGCTATTAATCATTGTTCAAATTTAATGAAAGAAAATAGCGATCTTAAATCTAAAATTCAATGGCTTGAATCAACTTTGACTAAATTTTTTAAAGGAGAGAAATCATTGAATATGTTGTTAAAAAACCAATTTTTTGTGCAGAATAAAAAGGGACTTGGTTTTGGATTTGATCAAGTTGAAAAAAAAATCTTAATGATTTTAAAAATCCTTTAAATGGCTTTAAAAACGATCGAATTGACATTTTGAAATCTAATCATTACAAAGGGTTTTTAAATTATAAACGGAATGATAACTCGTTTAAAAAGAATTCATTTAAACATGTTTGAATTCCAAAAAATAACAAAATGAATTTGAATAAGTCTAAATGAGTTTGGGTTCCAAAAGGTACTTTAATAGATAATACTGGATTGTTATATAAACGGGTTTGGATACCAAAACGTGTAAATGAAGATAAGAGTGGTAAAACGATTTTTGTTAGATCACTCGATCATATAAACATTTCGGTACCAAGGGAAGCTAACGAACAACTGTGCCTAAAAGAGATAAAAATTCAAGTTGTTCCACTTTATTGAATTGTTTGAAGTTCCTTAGCCATAGATTCTGAGTTGGAGATTCATTGGTTCACATTGATTATGGTAAGACAGGTATGATCTCTAAACTCTTGTTTTTATTTTATTCTCTTTTAATTTTATTTCTTTTTTATTTTATTTTATTTTATTTTTATGCTGATTTATGTTGATTGAGTCATAACATTTTGAGCACATCATGAACTCTGTAAATCAAAATCTTGAAATTTATGATGTTCTCGAATGCTAATGAAATTTCACACATTTTTGCTGTGTTGAGTTTCTTCTTGTTCATTTTTGGAAAAAATTGAAAAACTGAACTCAATACAGTGGATTACTTGAAAGCCATGATTGATTAGTTGTGAAAATTTCATTTTTTTTTACTTGGCTTGATTTTGAAATCATTCGTTATTAATTGTCGAATTTCTTAGATTATAAAAATTTGATTTTTTTCTCAAGTGATTTCAAATAATTATCTTCAGATTTGATCGTTGAATGTTTCGTGCTCTTGTTTAAAAATTCTTTGAAAAATTCACTTGTGACTCTTGCTTTGAATGTAATTTTGTGCTGCTCTGATAAAGAAATATTTTCATTAATAATTCATTTTAAGTGTATTGGTGATTAAATGATGAGTTGGAAAATCAGTGACTGGATTTCATTAAAATTCATAGGCAATTTGAATTAAATATATAAGTGGTTTTAAAATTGTGTTGGAGCAATCAGCATTGATATTTTCAAAACCCCTCATGAAATTGATATTTTTCAAATTTTCAATTATTTTTGATTATTTATTCAAAAATTGAAATTATCGATTGATTTGAACTATTTTGGGACTCGTCAAAATTATTAATAGATTTATGAAATTGTGATGAGTTGTGACTATAGTATAATTCATAACTAGAGGAGATGTTATTTTAAATCTCATGATGATTGGACAAATTTTATAATATCTTTGAATTAGAGCTTATTTCACGACCATTTTCTATGTTTATCATATTTCTGTCATTCGTCATGGTTTTATTTAATTTGGAGAGTTCAAATTATTTTTGGAAGGAAAAATATCTTGGAAATAAAAATAAAGAAAAAGAAAAATAAATAAATAAATAATTTATCCTTGGTATTCACTCCCATTTAAAAGTCCTCGTGGTTATGCGTGGGTGAATTACCTTAATCTCTATTTGCTTCCATTCTCACTTAAAAGACCATTGGGCTGTGCATGGATGGAACTCATTAGAGAGGATAAAGTTAAGTTACTACTAACCCCATTTAAAAGACCTTTGGGTTATGCATGGTTAGCAGTGCTTAACACATTTTGAGCATTTTAAAATCTTCAAATTCAAATATTCAATTTTATCAAACTCTCATCATTCTATAAAATGCATCTTAAAATCCACTCATTCTGAAAGTGAAATTTGCTTCTGATTTAAAGATCATTATGAATTTTTTTTTTGACTAAATGGGTTTTACGTTATATATTCTCTCACTTAATCTGAATTTATATTTATGGTCTATATTCATCACTGTTTCGATTTCTATTATCCTTTCAATGATAACAAAAGGTGGAGAATGGTCAAGATTTTGATTGACGAGTATTTAATTCAAGAATATTTTAAAACTAAAAATTAAATATCTAGAAGCAGAATGGTCAATTGAATTTCATTGTTTATATTTTCCACATACATAGGGGGAGTTCAGTTGTAGGGGGAGCATACAAATAGAGGGAGTAATATATTCCACGTTCAAACACATTTAACACATTCAAAATCTTGTATATGTTTGTCATCATCAAAAGGAGGAGATTGTTGGGTACAACAATGTGTTGTATGATTTTTGTTTGATGATAACATACATATGATATTATTATTTAAATGTGTTTCTAACTGAACAATTTTAATTTTCATTTCATAGGAATAAATATTTATTGAATAATATACTAGTGTACACAATTGTATATTCACACGGTTTATTTATTCAAATAAATATTTTATTTCAATATTTAAAATAGTACAACATTCAGACTCCACTATTATATATTCACAGATATTACTTCACATGACATTGTACTCGTAAATAAATTGAATTCAATAGACAATTTTGTATGAACACAATAAAATAATATTTTATTTCAATCAAATCTATTTATTACAAATAATAGTACAATTTTTTTTCACGTCTACAATCGATTACATATACACATTTACTTACTGACACACACTGACATTGTCTTCTATCTTCTTGCCTTCATAGCACTTCACAATCCGTCCTGTCACGATCTGCATACCTGTCTCAAACACAAAAAACACACACGTAGTAAACTAGAACAAGAATAAAATTAAATACAAGCAAATAAAAATTTATTTTTAAATTTTATTTGCCTCAGAATCACAGTGTATTTCTTATCATCTTTCTGACTTGGTCTGTTATACAAAGACAGGAAAATTATTCTAATGGCCGCATATACACATGTGTATAAATATACATGTGTGCACTGCCTCGCCAATCAAAATACAGTAGCGTGCAACTGAGGAGTAGCCACGTGGACCATCTCGACTCAGTGCAACAGTAACTAATATGGTCGAGGCAACACAAAAACATCAATAAATACAAGTCAATCATGGTCAAGCAAGGCGCCAAGCATGTCAACCAGTCAGCCTCAAAGTATGGTCAGATCAAGTGTGGGAGTACAAGTGCTTGTGTAAATGTATAAGAAGTCAAAGCATGGTTCAACCCAAAACAACAGTTCAAGTTACAATAAGGGTGCATAAGTATATGGTGATACATAAGCATGTACACATGCAGGTGGTACATATATGCCAAATATTAGAAACAAGCCAAGTCAGCAATGCTCAAGTAACAAATGTGATGCAGCAGCAATGAAGAACTACAAGTCAAAAGTCATGGGAGCATGTACAATGGTGTTCAAGTCCTCAAGGTCAAGAACTTGTCAATAAAGCCAATGATGCAATAAGTTTACACATGAATACAACAGTGATGAATAGAGCAAACACAAAACAAGTCTGCATGGAGTATGGTCACAAATATACAAGCAAGAATGACATTGCAGCAGCTTTTTAACAAGATCACATGTTTAATAGCAAGTAAGCAACTCATGTTGACAAAATGTACAAATGGTCATGGACCAGCAAACAAAGATTTAGGGAAGCACAGTCAAGTCATGGAAACACAATAACATCGAAATGGACCTCAACTAATCACAAAAGCAATGACAAAGTAATGGGACAAAGCGGTGTAGCAAGTACCCCAAATGACAATCACAGGCTCGACACTATGCATGAAAAAGAAACAAATACATTTTTTCCAGAAAACAATTTTTTCATTAATTTCAAAAATTCGAGTTGCCAAAAACAAATCACTAGAAATCAGCATAAAACAATTTTTGGCAAGAATGATTTCAAGTCAAAACAATGATGATAAATGCATGGACCAACAATATTCGAGCAAATGTTCAAGTATGGTCAAGATGAAATAGTTCAGCCCAAAAATTCAAAGACCGCAACAAAATGGATCCAGCATGGTCACAATAACAGTAATGTACAAGACATGATTATGTACTATATCAGTTCTGTTCAAAGGAGAATCAATTCAAATCTGATCAATGGCAAATTCAAGTGTTCATCAGTTTTTTTAAACAAGATCAAGGCAGTTTAGGTTCATAAGGAAGCAAAATTTGTTTATCACCAAAAAGTCAAGAATATTTTGTTGGAAAAGTTTAAATTCAAAATAAAAAATCATCAACAAACAATTAAACGATGACAAGTGTTTCAGGAAAATAGATATACGAGTTAGGACTCAATCAAAGTTCCAGAAAGTTTGAATTTTTCAATCTCAATCAAATCCAGAAGTCATATGTAATATAAAAACTGTACAGCCGAAGATTTCAAGCCCAATATTTCTGTATATACCAGGACCAAGTCACTAGATGAAATCAGAGATAAATACGGATTCTAAATCCTATATATAAACCACATCCTCATCGGCTTTAACTGATCCAAGTTCAAGAAAAATTAAAGCATAAATTCAAAACTAAAATCATACCAGATTATCAACAAAGTGCTTGGATCAAATAGAAGTGCTTCAACTTGTATAATCAACACCGGAAATTCAAGAGCATCACACAATAGTGCGGCGGCTTCTAATCCAAGAAGAATCGAAACCCTAAATCAACAAATTCCCAAATCAATCGATGATACAAGCCGCCAGAGATTGAAGAAAAAAAGACTCATGCGGCAGAACTTAATTTCATCAACCAAGCATCTCGATTTAGGGATTTAAGAAATACCCTAGTTTTTTTCAAAGCTGCCAATTTTCTAGAGATAAAGGGATCGGGTCTAACAAATGATGGAGCAAAAATATGCAAAGGGCCGACCATGTTTTAAAAAGAGAAAATGACTTAGTTTTTAATTTAGAACTAAGGGTTTTTAATTTGTTTTTATTGGTTTTTATCGTTTGTTTTTTATTCGTCTTTAATTTCAATTTGTAATCGATTTAGAGTTTTCTAGTTTGTCTCTAAAACTAGGGAGATGAATTACGGGGTTTATAATTTGGGAAATCTGGTTTCGGGGATAGAAACCAGTGCAGGGTTTTGAGCATAGGGTTAAGAACAGTTGGGAGCGAGTGTCGCGAGTTTACAGGGGATGTAAACGTAGAGATTATTTTAACTCCTGGTAGAAACCTTGGGGAATGCAGCAGTAGGCAGGGTTTTGCCGAAGCTGGGTATATCTGTGTGTTATTTATTTTCCGCATTTATTGTGCTTATTATCTGTATTGTTATTATTTAATTACTCTGCGAAAATTTGCGATAAACCCTATTCACCCTCCTCTAGGGTTAATTTAGATCCTACACAATTCCCAATGTCATTAATCTGCATGTGCATGTGCATGCATCCCCTCCTCATCGAACTTTTAATGTAACACAAGTAATTCCCACCGCGTTTTCTCTGAATAACTCATCCCCCAAACCATACAGCACAATATTTCCTCTTTTCTCTCTAACCAAGTCTCACCTACCTCAACAACACCGACACTACCCAATCCATCAGTTATGCCTTTTACCTTCACTGCGATCGTCCGTCCAATCTTTTAAACTATTATTCCACTTCCTTACCCTCATTTCTGATCAACTCGGACTTGGTTGCAATCCCAACATGAACTTCCATCCAAACTCTTTTTCTACCCCAGTCGTTCTTAAAGTAAAGGCAGTAAACACTCCTAAAACAAGGATCATGATGAAAAAACTCAACGACTCTATAGCTTGTCCATGTTGTAATAAAATGTGTCGACCAACATACATCTTCTGTTTTATATTATGTTTACATTGTACTAGGCTTGGGCTTTAGCCCACCCGCCATTTATTTTGCTTTTGTCGCCTTACATTTTCATTTCTGGATTGTAAAAAGGTTTGTGACCGTTAGGTCCACAACCTATATAAATGTACACAAGCCTGTACATTATTTTCATTTTGAATAAAGATTTACATTTCTGTTTCGATCCACCTTTCTCTACAATTTCTTCATTGCAATTCCTTTATTTATATTGGAGCATAACAACCTAATGGCATAGTGATCTTGCAGCTGTGTGTTTTTTATCAACATTCTCATCATATTTTAGTATCATCATATGAGAATGGCTCATTAGAGGATGTCCCTCATCATTTGAGAGAAGATATACTTTAATTGATCGGTGCCACTCCTGAAATCGAGTTGACCAGGTTGCATATAATCAATTTGGTATACCTTCTATTATCAGTAAAAAAGATCACCAGGAAATAAACCAAGAATTCAAGAAATTATCAAACAAGTAAGAGCCGTGCCTAGAGAAATCTTCAGAAAAGGTATATATCGAATAAAAGTATTCATCATTAGAATTCTCTAGCTACTACATACATGTTTGATTAATATACTTAGATTCTTGATTGATTATGGCATTTTTTGATCTGATTTTTTCTTTATAACTTTGTGTCATCATCTTCCTATTATCATGGGTGATGAAAGAACCATTGCGACATCAGACAATGGTCTGAATACTTCCCCTGAATTTGGACCTGCCAATCAAATAGTAAAAACTGTCATTAGTCTAAAAACTTGGTTAATTACTATACATCTTGAAGAAGACAATTATTTTCTTTGGAAATTACAAGTAGAAACAACCATTCAGGGTTATGGTCTTGAAGGATACATTCTCGGCACTATAGATATACTAGCAAAATTTATTACTAATGAGAATAACAAAACAAATGCAAATGAAAAGTATGTAATGTACCATAGGCAAGATAGACTCATCAGTTCATGGTTACTATCATCTATAAGTGCAAGTTTATTACCACAAGTTATTAGTTGTACCTCTGCCTATGATATTTGGACAACTGTCGAAAGAGAATTCAATAATCAATGTTTTACAAAAGTGCTTCACTACAAGAATCAGTTGCAAAGTGTTAAAATGGAAAATTTGTCAATGAGAGAATATATCTCAAAGGTTAAAAGGCTGTGTGATTTGTTAAATGCCACAGGGAATAGGGTACATAATACTGATCAAATTTATATTTGGTTAATGGTCTGAATAATGATTATGAAGCAGTAGTAGCCATTATAACCTCTCAAAAAACTGTTCCACCTATAGATGAAGTGCATTCTATTATACTCTCTCACGTGGCTAGGATAAATGCCAATTAGAAACCACAAAAAACTGATTATTGAGTTAACTTTACTACTGGATCCAAAGGAAAAAACCAGAACAATAATAATAATGTTAGACCCAAAAGTGGTTCTAACACCCAACTTGATTAGAAACAAGATAAAATGAGACAAAAATAAAAATGAGCACACAGGATTTATAGTGGTTCGGCGAAGAAATGCCTACGTCCACTTTTCTTTCACTATATTCAATAATTCAGTTGCAAATACAATGTAATATTCACTCACAACTCACTTTTGTTCACTCAATTGACTAAAACAAGAAACGAAAGATGATTTGGATTCTTCGGGAGTAATGGAGTTCGGATGATGGAAGTAATTGAATTCTCAAAATGCTGAAAAAAGATCCTTCTCTTTGTCTCCAGACGGGGTATTTATAGGTGTGAATTTGCTTGAGACTTGATCCGGGTCGGGCCACGTGTCATCCATCGCACTCTCTTCGGGTTCGGATGAACTGTCACGTTGACAACGCATCAAAAGGAAGGACGTTAGGGGTAGGAACTGGTCATAGCCGGTCCGGATACCCAGGCGCTTTTGCAGGAGAATAACATGAATCATGGGTGCGGGTCGGAGACGTGCAGATAAGGGGTTCAGATCGGGATATCCGATCCGAACCGGGTTGGCTTGGGTGCGACTCTCCTTCTCTAACCTGTTCCGCTCCGTTCCATTGTTGTGGCAAACAGGTAGCTTTCCGATCCATTCGAGATTCAGTTGCCTTCCGATCCGATTAGATATGCCTTACCAATCTACACAGTAAGAGATCACCGATCCGAACAGAGGACTCTATCCGATCCGAACCAATATGTTGCTCTGACCCGACCCGAACAACTGCAGCCATCAATCTGATTTGTAGTGTTTTTCTCCAATCCGAACCGAAGTCTTCTAATTAAAAATTCCCTTCAATGTTTGGTTTCTTGGCTTTGTGTTGCCTAGTTCACAAAGTAGGCTAACATTTTGCCCCCTCAAAGGATGCTTCTGTTGCACGAAGCGTGCTTTGATGTTGTTTGAATGCTAGTCCTTGAATCAGAACAGTCAGGAGGAATGCACAGATTTCTATTCGGTTCGGATGCTAGAAGAATGCACAGATTTCAATCCGGTTCGGTGGCGCGACTCGGTTCGGTGTCCGACTCGAGCACATTTTCTTCCCGTTCCGCTTTGCACTGGGTTGATGGACCAGAAGATGTGGGCTAGCTTGGACTCGATCCGAACAGAGTAAAACACGGGGAGAGTAAGACACGGGGAATACGAAGAGCCATCTCACGCCTTATATAAACTCGACCACCCATACTCTTCTTCCTTCTTTACTCCCACAATTCTGGTTCTCCTATTTTTACACCGAAACCCCCCCATTTCCTAAAAATCTAAAAACTCCAAACTCCTTGTTTCAATCTTCGAATAACATATCTAGGTATTCTAAATCTTCAATTGTTTATGTGATAACTGATTCCAACTAGAATTTGCGGTTAATTCGAACGATTGGAGTGTGGCATTTGTTGAACTCCGACGCCTGGATCTCCTCCACCGTTCATCATCGTCGTTGATGGCGTCTTCGCCGTCTCGAGGTAGCAACGGGGGTCGTTGGGATCCAGCGTTAAACGTTCAAGCACATACACATAAACACTTAACCTCGTTTGGGTCTGGTGACATTTGAAGACGAGAAAGGGGATAATAGGAACTGGGTTCGGTTCGGGGAAGGAAGTGCTGGAGCAGCGGAGGAGAGGGCAAGTCCATATGTTAGGATCGGGTCGGAATGAAACGCGATGTGGAGAAAGCCATGCTTGTCCGACCAGGTCAGGTCGGGGTAAGAGATAGAGAGATGAAAAGAACGTATGGATCCTTTCGTTTGCAGAGCCGCTCCGAATGCTTATTCCGATCCGGTTTTAAACTGTCAAATACGAACGTTTTCTCCGAACCAAACCATATGCAGACCCGATCCGATCCCAGCTTTATGCACGTCCGATCCGAACCGAACCATAAGCACACCCTACCCGAACTGAATGATATGCATATTCCAACTTAAAGCATTAGACTTTATCCAACCCGGGTTAATCAATGCTTGACATAATCTTCAACTTAATGAACAGTTAGGATAGTGCCTCGCGGACATAAACGAGAATTAAGAACAACTCTGACTATCACTTTCTCTTCAAAGCTTCGTCTTACATTGCTGTACTTTTATTTTGCATTTCCCACATTTGCTGCACACACTTTAGTTCACACACATACACAAAGGGGGGCACGGGATAATTTACTCTAATCCGTGCTATTGCTTCTTCAATAGTTCCATGACAATGAGGCCCAGACGCTCTTCCCGTCTAGCTGAGAGGAAAGAAGCCCCGGAAACTTCTAACAAAATCACTCTTGAGGATATATCTTCTTCGTCTGATCCGGAATGGGACAGTGAGGGTCCAGATTACGGGGTTGGTCATCGGGAAAGCGACGAGGTGTCTTCGGAGAATGAAGTTTCTCTGGGTTTCGAGGAGGAAGGAGGGATTGGTGACAATCGAGCACCCGATGAATTTGAATCTGCCATCATATTGGAATCACCCTCGGACTCCGTTGAATCAACAATTGACAATGATCGACTTGTTCGAATTTGTCTAAAATACGGAATAATGAAAAGGGACACCCTAGTGCCCTCACGCTCTGACCGTCCCCACAACCCTCCAGAAGGATATATGACGATCACTCGATTGATGTGCATGGTCGGCGCCATTCCTCCATTCTCTCCTTTCATCGTTGATTTCTTAAGACAAATGCGGATTGCCCCCATGCAGTTGCATCCCAATTCAAATGCCTATTTGCACACCTTGTACATAGCATATCGTGAAATCCTAGGCCTAGAGCACACATTCGATGACGTTCATTTCTTTTATAATTTCAAGCATCGGACTCGAGAGACTCCATCCTTCTGCTACTTTGAATCAGTCCCAAAGAGAAAGATAATCTCTGCACCATTTAGCAGTAAAGCTGGGGATTCCAGACTAGAATGGTTCTATATAAAGCAACAGTCTGGATGCGCCAGGAGATGGACAAAATCAAGTAAAGCGTTGATTTTCTGAACCCGGACTCTGTACACTTGAATCATCACCCTGACTTGTTTTCCTTTTTGTTTGCAGTCGACAATCCCAAACAGATATCAGATCAGGTGTTCTTTGATCGGATGCACCGTCTTCTTAATGGCGATCAAAAATTCCTGACTATCGACGACGTCCTTAAAGATGAATACCTTCACTTTCATGGGCTGTTATCCGTTTTCCGTAGCATCGGCCATGGGACGGTCCCTTATGCATACATCCCTCCAGTGGAGATAGTTCCAGAAATAGGAGAGGGCTCGGGAATTCCTACAGCGCCTCTTCAAACCTCACCTTCTCCATCTTCCACACAAGATGATGAATTGGCTAATCTGGCCGAAAAACATCGTGAAGGGTATATTGCCCCCGAGGAAACCACTTCTCTAGACAAGTCAAAATCCCCAGCAGGGTCGCCACTTCATGCTTCCGAAGGGGATGTTCCTAGCGCCGATGAGCACATATTTCAGGGTTTGGGGGATCTCCCCTTACCTGAGACTATATATACTTCAGAGGATTTCAGGAAGGATCCTTTAGTCTTCACATCATCTGAGGAAACTACTCCCGCTAAGGCCAAAGAGCCTGCTCACACTAGTCTAGCTTCAGACTCGGGTTGGTTGGGGGGAAACACACCACTTAGGATACACTTTACACCACAGCATCAGCATTCATTGCACTTCTTTCTCCATGAATCCATTAATTCTAAACTTCGTTTATTTCATCGTGCAGGTACAATGTCTCGATCTTATTACGACATAAGAAAACTTCGCCGTAGCATGTCCAATCCTCCTCAGGATGTCGAGTATGATCGCCGGGATGATCGTGGTAGGGAGCAGAGAAGACCTTATGATCCCTATCGCTCTCGACCCTCACGTTCCCGCTCACTAGTCCGATCGGAACAAGAGAAATATAAAAGCTATCCAAGCCGTAGAGAGGAGGACAGACCACAATCCAAAGACTCCTCCTCTTCCTATGAGAAACGCAGTAGAGAGAAAAGTCCTCCAAAGGAAACCGGGTCTCGAAGTAAGCAAAAAGTCCCTGCTACTAAACGACCTAGGACAGACAAGGAGACTACTGAATCCTCTTCAGGAAGGGACATCGAATCAACAGCCCTCGCTCCTCCCCCACCAGATGCGGGAACCGCAATAAGGCGGGCATATTTGAAAGAGCAATTTCCCGAACACTACTTCGAAACTCTGACTTTTTTACCTGCCCTTGAACCTATTTCGTCTAATTGGGCAGAAGAGGCCAAAGCAAAGATTGATGCGGTGCAAAAACAATATACCGAAATGTTCAAATATTCGCGCAATCTTTCTAGAATCATCCGCACTCTAATCACAAATACTGATTCAATGCAAAAGACCGCGGAGGATGATGCTAAGGCCTTAAAAGCTTTAGGAAAAGATTTGGAAGACACTCAAGCTCAGCTAGCGGTCGCTCAAAAGGACGCTTCTAATTTCAAACAACAATTCGAGGATATGCAAAAGCGCTATCACGATTTGCTTGAATCTCATACTCAGGAGCGTTCCGAATTAAAAAAGCAAGCTGACGAGGCCAAGTCAGAGGCTGCTAAGACACGCATTGCTTATGCTGAGCTTGAGAGGAAAAACGCCGAGTTAGCAAAGAGGAGTGCTGAATTGGAAAAGAAGAACGCTGACTTGGCTTCAAAATTGTTGGAGGCAGAGAACAGGGCTGCTCTGGCCGAGGGCAATGTGGAATGTGCTATTAAATCCGCGGAGGAAGCCCGCAGGCAACTATCAGAGGCGGAGGCTGATATTCAGGGCTTCGGCGAGCTAATGATTGAATTCTTCGCACACATCATTCGTCGTCGAAACATTTCTTGGATCGAGGACTATCCATCCACTCTGGTTCAAGTATGGAATCAAATTGTTGAGTGGGAAAAAGAAGAACTTAAGGTCGATTCCCTTGATGAAGATAAACTGATGGAGAAATACTTGAGAGATGATGAACCGGAGCGTCTAGCTGAAGGGCGCCGCCTCATCGCTGAGGCCATGGAAGAAGAGAGACGGAAGTCTAAACAAAAAACCATTCCCGAAGCTGGCTCCTCTTCTTCTGCTCCTGCAACTCCCGAAGTAGAAGGGTATGATCCCGAAAACCCGGGAATTCCCCGGACAACTTTGCTATCTCCCATTCCTGAAATAACTCCAGAGGTAGTAGTCACCCCCGCTGAAAAGTCTTCGGAAGGTATCCCTATCTTTTCTCCTCAATTTGCCAAGGCTATTACTACCTTTGGCTACGTGATTGAACGTTCGATGAGAAACCCTTTGCTTTCGCCTGAGTTGATAACCGATGTTTCTCATTCTGTAGGTGTTGAATCATCCGCAAAGACAGATGTAGCTCAAGGAGCTGTCGCTGGGACGAAGCCCGCTGATAGGGTCAAAGAAGGGGAAGACAAGGCTGCTTCCATAGACTTGGGGGTAGGAAGTGAGCCAACTAAGGTCACCACTCCCCATGATGAAGAAATGATTGCAGCTTTAAAAGATGACGGAGGAGACGAGGGGCATGATGAGGAACCGGAGGTTGCAATAACTGGGGAGTTGAAAAGCGCCGATGACGTTACCTTGGCTGCCATGAAGGTTGATCAAGACAAGCGCTTGCAATTAAAGGCCGAAGAACTAGACCCTGAGGTCCTCAAGCCCCTCGCAGTTGTGGATGCGGGTTCAAGGTTAGTTGTTAAGCTCTCAACTAGATCTATTACCGAAGAACTTGCTAAAAAATCTTCTATTGATTCCAGTGCCCCGCCCTCCGGGAAGAAGTCTGCCGGCTCCAGTACCACATCTTCAGGGAAAAAGAAATCAAAACGAATCTTGACTGAAGCCGAGAAAGAAGCAAAGGATGCGAAGAAAGTTGCCAAAAAATCTAAGGCTCATTCCAAGCCCAAATAGTGGGTTCCCCTGTATCTTTTTAGCATCTTTGTGAACCAATAAGTGCTGCTACAAAAGCAGTTCCTGCACTTTCTTCTTTAGTTATTTCCCTGTACAAATTCATTCATTTGTAAATAAAAATAATTCACTTTTTTGCAATGTTTATTTGTTATTAGTTCTGCACTTATATAAAAATGCATGTCTGAAGTTATGAAACGAAGTTGTGGAGGGGGGAAATATGTGTATGCATATGTGTCCCCATTCAATTTCCACAAGTTATTCAATGCTTAACCAAGCAATCTGATTGCTCCCAAATTTCTGACGGGATAGCATTTCCTGTGTCATCAATACCTGTCGTTTTTTCTGGCATTTCTTTTATACTCTCTCTCTTTCTCTTGAGAGTTAGAGTTCGAGCTTAGTCATCTATTCATTCCCCGGTCTCTCAACGGGGAAAGATTTCTTTCTCGGCGCTCAGTCGGAGACGCCTTTATACTCTCTTTCTCTCTGGAAAGTTAGAGTTAGGAGTAGAATTTCTTTTTCAGCGCTCAGTCGGAGACGCTTTTATACTCTCTCTCTTTCTCTGGAGAGTTAGAGTTAAGAATAGAATTTCTTTTTCAGCGCTCAGTCTGAGACGCTTTTATACTCTCTCTCTTTCTCTGGAGAGTTAGAGTTAAGAATGTCGTTTTCTCATTCTTTTACGTCTTATTGCACAAATAATCATTGCGCTTCTTTTTATGTCTAAACTGTTTTCAACCTTTTTTGGGCTCTGAGTTATCCTGTATTTTATAATCACAACAGAATAACTGATGAATGTAAATGCATAAAAGTAAACAACACACAATGTTTTTATAGTGGTTCAGCTAAGTCGTAGCCTACATCCACTTTATAGCCCTTTATTCATATCGTCAGATTTTCCCAAGGCAAGTCGTGCCTAGTTACAGAGTTCACAGGAAAAATAACAAAAAGTACAACATTTCTAATCCAAATATCGCATTAAGTGTTGGGCATTCCATGCTCGAGGGACTTCTTCGCCATCTACGGTCGTTAACTTGAAGGTTCCTTTTTCAAGTTTCCGTTGAATGACAAAGGGTCCTTCCCATTTTGGGCCGAGGTGAGGAAGGGATGGAAAAACTCTCTTTAGCACCAAATCTCCTGGTTCAAAAGTTCTGAGGTGAACTTTTTTGTCATAATAGCGTGCCATCTGACGCCGATGTCTTGCTGCACGCAAGTCTGCTTCGTCCCTTTTCTCTTCGACTTCATCAAGGGACTCAAGTAAGAGCGCTCGATTCGTCATCGGGTCATAATATGTCACCCTGTGGGAAGGAACTTCCAGTTCAACTGGAATTACTGCTTCTGAGCCAAAGGAGAGAGAGAAAGGGGTATGACCGGTGGCTGTCTTGAATGTTGTTCGATATGCCCACAAAGCTAGGGGCAATTCGTCAACCCATCTTGCCTTTGCACGTTCCAACCGTTTCTTGAGGATGGATTTTATAACTTTGTTTATTGCCTCTACTTGTCCATTCGATTGCGGATAGGCAACTGCAGTATATCGCTTGTCTATCTTATACTTCTGACAGAAATTTCTGAATTCAGTACTATCAAATTGGGTTCCGTTGTCAGTTATGATCGTCCTTGGAATCCCGAATCGACATATAATATTTCTGACCATAAAACTTATCACCTTTCTTGTTGTGATCTTGGTCAAGGGCTCAGCTTCCACCCATTTCGTAAAATAGTCCACAGCCACTATTGCATACTTAGCTCCTCCTTTAGCAATCGGTAAAACTCCAATGATATCAATTCCCCATGTGGCAAATGGCCAAGGACTCACCATCGATTTAAGCTGGGTCGACGGTGCCCTGGGGATTTTGGCGAATCTCTGGCACTTATCGCAGCGTCGTGAATAATCAGCTGCATCTTTGTTGATCGTAGGCCAGAAGTACCCGTACCGCAATATTTTCTTTGCTAAATTTGACCTCCTGTATGATCTCCACACTCACCTTCGTGTACTTCTCTTAGTACACGCTTGATGTCGTCGTGTGCGATACATCGTAACAGGGGCATAGAAAATCCTTGTCTATAGAGAGTATCGTCTTGTATAACATATCTGGTAGCTTTGCGAACTACAGCTCTTTTCTCACTCTTCTTCGATGGGAGTGTCCCATTCTTGAGAAAATTCTTAATTGGAGTCATCCATGACTCCTTCTCTGGTTCCGCTTAAAAAGCGAGTTCAATTTCCATCGACTCAAAGCTTGGCGACTCCAACGTTTCAATTGGAATTACCTCAGTCTCTTCTGGATTGTCGGAACTAGCCAGTTTTGCCAGTCTATCCGCAATCTGGTTTTCAACTCTGGGAATATGTGTTATGTTGTACCGCTCTAAGCTATTCAATAGCTCTTTCACTTTCTTGAGGTAGGCGATAAGTCGAGGTCCTCGAGCCGCGAATTCCTCTCGCACTTGACAAACAACAATTTTAGAGTCACAAAATATGTCTATCATTTTTACTCCGAGATCTTTAGCAAGTTTCAGCCCGGCAATCAGGGCTTCATATTCAGAGTCATTATTAGTTGCCGAAAATTCTAACCGCAGGGCGTAATATAACGACCGTCCCTCGGGAGTAACTAAGACAATTCCAGCTCCGGACCTTCGGTCATTCTTAGCTCCATCTGTATATAATTTCCACGGATTCATCTCTATCTCATCCTCGGATTTAACCACTCGGTCATTGATTGTTTCCTCCTCTGGAATGGTGAACTCCGCAATAAAGTCTGCTAGAGCTTGCCCCCTGATTGACTTTCGTGGTTGAAAATTCAAATCAAACTGACTTAGCTCTATGTTCCATTTGATCAACCTTCCCGATGCTTCGGGTCTCTGCAATACCTGCCTTAAGGGTTGGTCGGTGTATATGGTTATCGGATGGGCTTGGAAATAGTGACGAAGTTTTCGGGATGCGATCAGGAGGCTGTAAGCGAGCTTCTCAATTTTTGGATAGTTGCGCTCTGCCGCTGCTAATTTCTTACTCACATAGTACACCGGCCTTTGTACTTTGTCTTCTTCTCGAACCAGGGCTGTGCTGACAGCGTGAGCCGAGACTGCCAAATAAACAAATAATTCTTCGTGATCTACGGGCTTTGACAAAATTGGCGGTTTCTCTAGCAGCTCTAACAGATTTTGGAAGGCCTTAACACAATCGGGAGTCCACTGGAAGTTCTTCTTTCCCCTTTTTATCAAATCAAAAAACGGAACACATTTATCTGTGGCTTTGGAGATGAATCTACTCAGCGCCGCTACCTTCCCTGCCAGACTTTGGACGTCTTTAATTCTCCTCGGTTCTTCGATGTTTCTAATCGCTGCTATCTGGCTAGGGTTGATTTCAATTCCTCGGGAACTCACAATGAAACCAAGGAACTTTCCCGACGCCACTTCAAATGAACATTTCAAGGGATTCAATTTCATACGGTACTTTCGCAAGATACCAAACATTTCCGCTAAGTCTTGCGTATGGCTGGAAGATTGCTTTGATTTAACAAGCATATCATCCACATAAACTTCCATAGTCTTTCCTATTTGATCATAAAACATTCTATTTACCAAGCGCTGATAAGTAGCTCCAGCGTTTTTTAACCCGAATGGCATTACAACATAGCAATATAGCCCCAAATTCGTAATGAAACTCGTATGTTCTTGGTCTGGTACGTGCATAGGAATTTGGTTGTATCCAGAATATGCGTCCATGAAAGAAAGAAGTTCATGACCTGCTGTCGAGTCTACAAGCTGGTCAATCCTGGGAAGCGGGAAACTATCTTTCGGGCAAGCTTTATTTAGATCTGAAAAGTCAATGCAAGTCCGCCACTTTCCGTTTGGCTTCTTTACTAAGACGGGATTCGATATCCAGTCGGGATAAGTCGAATCTCGAATAAATCCATTTTGCTTCAATTTCTCTACTTCCTCTTTGAGAGCAGCCGACCTCTCTGGGCCCAGCATGCATCTCTTTTGCTTCACAGGCGGATGCTTCGGATTTACATTCAATTTGTGGCTTATAATGGAAGGTGATATCCCACACATGTCAGCATGGGTCCAGGCGAACACATCTAAGTTTGCCTTCAAGAAGTCCGTCAGTTCTTCAGCACGACGTGGATCCAATTGAGAACCAATCTTCAAAACTTTCGTCGGATCAGCTTTATCAATGGGAATTTCCACTGTCGCTTCGTTAGGAGTTGCATTCCTAGCCTCTGGTTCCTCGTCTTTTCTGGGATCCAGGTCTTCAGGCGTTCCTTTGGGCAACTCCCTCGGGTTCAATCTCTCTAATTGCTATGCCGAGTCCCCCTTTGAGGGAGACGAGGCATCCTTACTCTCAGCATTAACTCCTTTCATCAACATCTTCAGTTCGGCCACATAGCAGGCCCGTCCAGAAACCTGATCCCCTCTCATTACTCCAGTCCCGGCTTCGGTTGGGAACTTTAGTAACAAGCACCAAGGGGCGATACAAACTCTAAATTCAGCGAGGGCAGGTCTCCCTAAAAATGCGTTATATGGCGAATCTACGTCCAATACTACGAACTGAAGCATTCGCACTCTTCTACGTTCTCCTTGCCCTAGGGTCACGGGCAACTCTATATATCCCATGGGAGCTGTCGTCGCTCCGTTGAAGCCTCTAATCCATCCTTCACAAGGTTTCAGATCTTCGGGCTCAAGCTTCATCTGATCAAATGACTTCTTGAACAAAATATTAACGGAACTTCCGTTGTCTACTAATACCTTATGGACCAAGGCCGGCCCAATGGTGGTAGTAATAACCAACGGATCATTGGTGGGAGATTGTATCCCGGTGTTGTCTCGGCTGCGAAATACCACGTCGTCGAACATGGTTTTCTGTTGTTTTATGGGGGTGACATCTTCCAAATCATCACCTTCATTCACGTCTAGATGCTTGGCGGCATTCACATATTGATCCATTGATCTGAAACTTCGGATTGCCGGGTGAGGTCCGCCTACTATGGAATTGATAACAATTCCTTTACCTTTCTGCTGCGATGTAGGTTTGGGAGCAGGTAGAATCTGTTTTGGAGCCTGCTCACCTTGCCCCCTGTCTCTCGGGGCAACCTTGTACTCATCCAACTTCCCTTCACGCAACAATTTCTCAATCACATCCCTCAAATGTCGACATTCATTAGTTGAATGCCCGTGTGTTCCGTGGAACAAACAAAACTTCCCTGTCGCCATTTCATTCTCGGTCGAATCACGAGGTGGCGGTCTCTTGTACTGTAACACATTGTACGTATCCAGATAAATATTTTCCAGGGTGTCGTTTAATGGCGTATAATTTTCGTAGTTCTGGAACCGGGGTCTTTTGTTAGGGTCGCTCCCCCTATTTCTGTTTCTCCTGTTACCACTCGAACTACAGTTATTGTTGTTGTTTCCCCCATTTCCAGTATTACTGTTTCCACCCTTGTTTCCTACATTTACTTCAACCTTGCCAGAGTTCTCCCCCGACTGCTTCACGGCGATATTACTCTGCACATTCTCCTTTGAAGCCGTCTCAGACTTTCTCTTCCGGTTTGCCCTGGCTTCCTCTCGCCGTAAATAAATATCGGCTTTTTCATAAAATATCTCCCTTGTGGGGGGTGTCTTTCCAGAAAGGTAGTCTCCAAACTCAGATTCGGGATCAACTCCTTCCTTCAATGCCATGAGAATAGTGGGCTCATGCGGGTCACTGACCTCAGTTACAGCTTGGTTAAAACGATCAAGATATGCCCTTAGAGATTCTCCTGGTGCCTGTTTGATTCTCGATAATTCAATAACGCTCTTGGACTTTCGGGCATGTAGTCGGAACTGGTTCATGAAACGCTCGCTTAGTTCCTTGTAATTAGAAATCGAACGAGGGGGAAGTCGGGTAAACCAGAACAATGCCACATCTTCTAGGTAGATTGGGAATGCTTTGCACTTCACTTCATCAGGGGCAGCAGCGGCATTCATGAGCCATGAATACCGCATCAAATGCTGTCCTGGATCAGTCCTTCTATTATACTTGTCCATCTGTGGCAAGTTAAAGCGTCGGGGAAACTGGAAGTCGAGGATATCGTCGGTGAACGGAGTATGGCTTCGCTCAATGCCATAATCTTCATTTGTATAATTCCGACTCTCGGACATAATTCGGCGAACCATTGCCTGTACATCAGCACTAGTTAGGGGCTGCTCGGGTTCCCTGGCCATAGTATCCGAGTTCCTTCTGGGCTCTTGCTCAGGAGATGCCCTTCTTCTTCGAGGTGCCTCTGCTCGATTCCGTTCCCTGCGTTCCCGGTCGATCTCGGGAAGAGGGGACTGGAGTCTTTGCCCCCGAGTGGGGTCATCGTTTCCTAATGCTCGTGCGATATCCTCGCGAGATCCCAAAGATCCAAATGTCAGCTGCTCCACGTTCTGAGGTCGTTCGAGTGGCCTCCGTTCACGGGGCCTCTCTTCCTCGGAAGATGAAGATTGATCTACTGGTGTGTGACGAACCGGTGATGGAGTTCTCTGTCGACGTAGCTCACTGATCTCCCGACTCATGAGCCTCATATTTTCCTGCATCATGAGATTAGTGCGCTCATGAACTTTCATGGCCTCCCTCGTGCTCTCAAGCATATCAAGCAAGCGCGAGAAATCTCCTTGGGTGATGGGCGCAGATGGATTGACCTGATCACCAACCCTGGTAGCTGGAATTGGAGCATTCGTAGGGACTCGAGTAGAGGTTCCAGCCTCACCAAGCATCGGGTCGGATCGGAGGTAGGAAGTCGGATCGGATCGGAGCTGAGGTGCCTGGTCGGATCGGAGCGCAGCGGGAAGTTCGGGTCGGTTCAGATTGGGGGAATGCACTGCTTCAGAGTCTCCTACCCGGATCGGATCGGAGCTCTCCCCCTGCTGGCGGCTCGGATTTCCTGCATTGATTCTTCCTGCTGCTGAACTCTGCCCCCGAGACCTTGTTACAACAGCATTTTGCTGATCTTCACCAGCTCCATTTCCTCGAAAAGACTGAACTTCCTTGCCTTTTCCTTTGGCCATGAGTTTTTGACAATCACTTCAACGAATGTAAAAAAGCGGAGAAACTTAAGGATTCACTTCTTTGAACTCAACGGTCCAAAAAGTAGAAAGAGATCCCGGAAAATAAAGAATTTAGATGAGGATTCTCAGTGAAAGCACCAAAATGTTAGACCCAAAAGTGGTTCTAACACCCAACTTGATTAGAAACAAGATAAAATGAGACAAAAATAAAAATGAGCACACAGGATTTATAGTGGTTCGGCGAAGAAATGCCTACGTCCACTTTTCTTTCACTATATTCAATAATTAAGTTGCAAATACAATGTAATATTCACTCACAACTCACTTTTGTTCACTCAATTGACTAAAACAAGAAAAGAAAGATGATTTGGATTCTCCGGGAGTAATGGAGTTCGGATGATGGAAGTAATTGAATTCTCAAAATGCTGAAAAAAGATCCTTCTCTTTGTCTCCAGACGGGGTATTTATAGGTGTGAATTTGCCTGAGACTTGATCCGGGTCGGGCCACGTGTCATCCATCGCACTCTCTTCGGGTTCGGATGAACTGTCACGTTGACAACGCATCAAAAGGAAGGACGTTAGGGGTAGGAACTGGTCATAGCCGGTCCGGATACCCAGGCGCTTTTGTAGGAGAATAACATGAATCATGGGTGCGGGTCGGAGACGTGCAGATAAGGGGTTCGGATCGGGATATCCGATCCGAACCGGGTTGGCTTGGGTGCGACTCTCCTTCTCTAACCTGTTCCGCTCCATTCCATTGTTGTGGCAAACAGGTAGCTTTCCGATCCATTCGAGATTCAGTTGCCTTCCGATCCGATTAGATATGCCTTACCAATCTACACAGTAAGAGATCACCGATCCGAACAGACGACTCTATCCGATCCGAACCAATATGTTGCTCTGACCCGACCCGAACAACTGCAGCCATCAATCTGATTTGTAGTGTTTTTCTCCAATCCGAACCGAAGTCTTCTAATTAAAAATTCCCTTCAATGTTTGGTTTCTTGGCTTTGTGTTGCCTAGTTCACAAAGTAGGCTAACAAATAACAATAGAAATGATCAAACTTACCAAAGAGGTGGTGGTGCAAGAAGAGGAAAAGGCAGAGAAGCAGATGAACTAATACCAACAGACAAAAATGTCAAATCTATGGAAAAATGGGTCACATGGCATTGAGCTGCTACTTCAGATTCAACACTGGTTACACATCTAACCAGAATCAAAGAAATAATGGTAGCCCTAATGTGAACATTGGTCAGTCGCAATCTGAAATCAACAACCAAGATAACAGTGGCGGAAATGGCAACCAAAATGACATAGCAAAGCTAGAAACTGTGCAAGATCATAGTTGGTATCCAGATTCAGGAGCTACTCTTCATATTACAAATGATCTTGACAATTTGAATCTTGGAAACAAAGACTATAGAGGTAATCATTCTACTTTATTGGGTAATAGTAAGAGTATTTCTATTACTCACATTGGTAATGCTAGCATAGGTGGTAAGAGACAATTATATCTACACAGCTTATTAAGAGTACCAAAGATCAAGAAAAATTTAACTAGTATTTCTCAATTTGCTTACGACAATAATGTCTTCTTTGGATTTTACCCTAAGTACTGTTTAGTTAGGGATATTCTAACTAAAGAACCCCATTTACAGGGTAACATGACAGGAGGACTTTACAAGTTTTACACTGTAAAGAATAACAGTGGTAAAAGGAGATAAACACTGTAATTTGAATGTATTGGACAATGTTGAAAGCAACAAAAATATTTTTGATCTTTGGCACTACAAACTTGTTCATCCAAGTGCTAAAGTTGTAATGAAAATATTAGATTAAAACAATATTCAATATAATCATGTCACATTACCATATACTGAAATTACTTTTACACATCTATTTCAATTCTCACTTCCACAATGCATATCAATTTCTACAAATCTGCATAAACTCGATAAAACAACCTTATAAAATATAGCTAATCTTGATATATATGTGAACGATGCAAACTATAGGTTGATCAACTAGAAAATTACTTTGATAGGTAACACCATAAATGTATAACAATGAAGGATAGTATCAATTCATGGAATCAATCATAGAGGAAGCTGTATTAACTAAATTATGGTATTTAACAGGCCCAATAAGATGTAAAACATTACTTTTTTGCATGAAATAGTGTTTTAGTATAAAAGAAATAAAAGATCATTATACATACTTGTGTCTCAAAAAGATTAAAATAAGATAATTAATTCTACGAATTGGGAAAAAAACCTGAAAACCGATAAAATCAAAGTTCAAACGTGCAACATTTAAGGAAATAAATTATTGGTAGGTAAATCATAATGTTAAAACATGAAAATTTGAGGAATTATTCCCTATTAAATGATTTTTTCTAAATATTTCAGGATTTTTCTTGATATATTTGTAACAAAATGCATTATTTAAATGTATTACATGCAGTTACTATTAATTCTCTAATTCTCTGGAATTAAAGTATGTAAGAGCCACAGCGCATACATAATCAGAAAAAGAAGAACGTCGACAAAAATAGTGGAAGGTGGACATGTTATATCATAAGGCTGTAATTATAAATGCATGATATTATTATGGAATTTGTACATATATGCGCTTCCACCAAAAGAAATGTATACAGTCTAAATATGTATCAAAGCACTTTAACAAATATTTGAATCAGATGTTTGTGTTAGCTAAGTTCAAGCCTTGCGCATTCTGTTAACAAAGCAAAAAGTTCTAATTACAAAAATAACAAAATGGGAGGAAAATAGGATAATAAAGTTGTTATCAAATTGGAATGAATATTTGACAAGAAGCACATTATGCTATGGAAGCTAAATCTTTTGGGGAAAAAATTAGACGGTAAATTTTTGTAAATATGTGAGGATTTTACTAGTTTTATTTGTCTAAACCGGCATTTTTTATTGTACACCACATCTTATTAAGGCTCGTTAATGTCCTTAGATGAAAGTAGGTAAGGATCACATACATAACCAAATGAAAGAAGAACAACGACAGAAACCATTGATGTTGTACATATTATAGCTTAAGACATGTATTGTAAATACATGGTATTGTTGTGAACATTGTACATCTATGCACTTTCATTGTAAAAAATGTGCATACAATCTAAACACGTATCTAAACACTCCAACGGATATTTAAATTTGATGCTTATAATAGCTAAGTTCAAGTCATGTGCATGGCCATTGACAAAGTATCTATAAACAAATTAAATAGTTCAAATAATTACACAAATTAAATGGAAAAAATAGGACAATAAAATTGTTATCGAAATCTTTTGGCAAGAACTATTAGCCGAATACATCTATAAGTGTGAGAATATAATATTTTATGGGTTTAACTTTCCATAGAAATAACGCATGATTAGTACCTTAGAAGCCATCTAAACACAACATAGAACACTAAAACAACAATAGTGTTAAAATTGATTGAGTGTAGGAAAAAGATGATAACATATATCTTGTCAAAAAGCAATGAAAAATTGGAATAGGGACAGAGCATCCTAGAAAAAGCCAGTCTGTCGAGAGAATAAAAATTCAATTAACTGAACATAACATCTCAATCTAAACAGACAAATAGGGTCGTAACTTTCAGTTGTAATCATTAAAGACTACTTCCCCAAAACTTAGTAAAACTCGGCAAAAAAAGCAGTTTGTGCTCCCAAAGTGAAAAACTAAAGGAATGGAAAGCAAATTTGAAAATAAAACTTCAAAGAAGAAGTAGAATACTTTCCTTTATTTCAGTATTCTTAGATCTGAAAACAGTACAAGGTAAAGCTTATACACAACAAACTAAATTTTATTACTATGTACAGCTGGAAAGTATTATTTTATTTACAACGTATTATAATACCTCCCCACCCCTTCCTTTCAAGCTGGAACTGGTGGCTTAGACACAAGTCCAAGCTTGGCAGAAAAAAAATTGTGAGGTTCAGAACACTAAGGCTTTGTCAAAACATCAGCAAGCTGCAAATATGTTCTCACATGCAAAATATTAATGAACTTATTCTGCACATAATCTCGAACAAAATGACAATCCACTTTGAGATGCTTAGTTCGCTCTTGAAAGGATGAATTCTCTACAATATACTTGGCAACCATGCTATCACAAAACAAGTCAATAGATTTTGGAATCTTAATGAAAAAATCAGCCAGTAAAACTTCAACCCAAATCAATTCACTTGTAGTGTAACTCGTACTTCTATACTCAGCTTCACAAGTTCTTTTAGAAGTAGTTATCTGCTTTTTAGTCTTCCAAGAAATTAAGGAATTTCCAAAGAAAATAGCTATCCAGACAAAGATTTTGCAGAAAAAGGGCATTAACCCCAATCAACATCACAATATCCTTTCAGAATCATATCATTTTCAGATTGAACTAGATAGAATAAACCAAGATTAATGGTTCCTTTTAAGTAATTTAGAACGTGTAAAGCTACAGAAAAATGAGACTGAGAAGAAGCACTGAGAAACTGGCTCAATTGTTGCACAACATAAAAAATATCCGGTCCAGTCATATTCAAAAACAATAATTTTCCAACCAGCCTTTTGTATATTTCTGGATTAGGTAAAAGAAGGGTATCTTCTGTACTTAACTTTAAATATTTAGGAAAAGGAACACCCATCTCTTTACAGTTCAGCATATCAGTATCCTTCAATAAATCAAGATGTACTTTCTTTGATTTAAAAAGAATACCACTTTTATTTCTGGGCACTTCAATGCCAAGGAAATACTTCAAATTCCCCAAATATTTAATAGTAAATGCAGTATCAAGAGATTCTTTAATTTTTCGACTTTAGATAGACAATTACCAATGATCAAAAGATCATCTACATAAGCCACAACCGCAGTAAACTCTCCATTGTCCATCTTCTTTATGAACAAAGTATAATCATGCTTAGACTAAACATAACCCATCTCTTGCAAATGCTTACATAGCTCAATATTCCATTGTCTAGCTGCCTGTTTCAAGCCATATAATGACCTTTTTGACTTGTATACCTGTCCATGTTTTGCCTTCATATATCCTGCAGGTGGATACATATAAATTTCTTCTTCCATATAACCATGAAGAAATGCGTTATTTATATCCAGTTGATGCAAAATCCATCCTTTTGCATCTGCTAAAGCAATCAGAACTCTAACAGTTGTAAATTTTGCAACTGGACTAAATGTATGCTTAAAATCTTTATCCTTGACTTTCTTATCTCCCCTTGCTACAACCCTAGCCTTGCATCTTTCAAGACTGCCATCAGGTTTCATTTTTGCCTTATAAACTCATTTACTTCCAATTGTCTTTTTACCAGGAGGTAAATGTGTCAAGTCCCATGTATTATTTTTCTCCATAGCCTCCAGTTTTTGATTCATAGCATGCACCTATTCCTTGTGATGCCTAGCTTGATCATAAGTAGTAGGCTCATTAACAGAAAAAACATTTGCTAGACTTACCAAAAATTCATTACCCGAAAAAGAAAGTTCAGGATCCAAAGGAACATTATAAGAAATCGAAAATTGAGTGGAAGATGTAAATTTATCAGGGATAATAAAATCTTCTAGCTTCTTTGAAAGTTTGGTTGGTCAAGAAGATCTTCGAAGAGGAATTTCAGGTTGAGTATAATGGTTATTTTCAAGAGGAGATGAATTAGAAAATTGAGAAGGAGAAGAAACTTGTTTTGAATTTTGTGGGGTGGGAAAAATTAAATTAGAATTAGAATTTGCATGTTGTTGGATTGAAAATGATGGAATATTGATAGGAATAGAATTTTTCATTTCTGGGAATGGAGTGGATGGAGCATATGCAGGATTAACTAATGGAAATGATGAAGATGAAACATTATTTTCATTAGAAGAATATGCCAAATTTTCGCTATTAGAGGAAAACAGAAAGATATGCTCCTCAAAAATTACATCTCTGATGAGAATTACTTTCTTATCTTCTAGATCAAAAACTTTGTAACCTTTTGAAGCAAATGCATATCCAATAAAAATACATTTTTTTGCTCTTGGTTCCATCTTATCAGAAGTTTTGATGGTAGGATAACAAAGGCAGCCAAATACTCTTAAATGAGTATAATCAGGAAGCTTTTTCATGAGTACTTCATAAGGTGTCTTCCAAGATAAGATAGATGAAGGCATGACATTTATCAAATATATTGCTATAAGAAGAGCATCTCCTCAAAATCTTTTTGGTAAATTTGCAAGAATTTTAAGAGCCTTTACAGTTTCAAGTAAATGTCTATGCTTCCTCTCTACTTTGCCATTTTATTGAGGAATTCTAGGAAGACTTTTCTGATGAATAATGCCTTTTGACAGAAAAATATTTTTACAAAACTCTTGAACAATTTCAGTACCTTTGTCACTTCTAATCACCTTCACATTATTCAGAAATTGAGTTTCAACATATGCAAGAAAAGCATCAATTGTCTAAGAAACTTGATTTTTATCATGAACTAAATGAGTCTAGGTAGCTCTAGAATGATCATCTAGTATAGTAAAAAAATACGTACCTAGCTCCTGAAATACTTGGAATTTTATATGGACCTCAAAGATCCATGTGCACAAGGTCAAAACAAGAACCAGCAATTGAACATGAAATATTAAATGGCAACTTATGATGTTTTGCTAACACACGTGCTTCACAATCCAAAGGTCAGAATGTACATGAAAAGGGAGATATTTCAGTTTGTTTATTCATGACCAAGTCGAGCATGTAAAACAGAAAAACTAGAATTTTGAATAGAAGAATGAAAAAAAATTGAATCTGGAACAAAAAAATTATTTAAAGAGGATGAAATTTCGTTATTTTGAAACCTGTAAAGACCCCCATGTCTTGTACCAGTTCCTTTGACCTTATCAGTTTTGAGGTCCTGGAAAGTACATAAGTTTTTCTCAAATTTTGCATATAGTTGGTTTTGATCAAGCAGTCTACCAACAGATGACAAATTATGCTTAAATTCAGGACATAAAAAGACAATGTAGAAAGTAATTTCAGGGGTTAGGATGATGTTGCCTATTGTATTAACAATTTTCAAGGTTCCATCAGGTAAAGCAATATGAATTGGTTTGTTCAGCATGCGTGTGTTAACAAACATCTTAAAGTTGAAGCCATATGATCAATTGCACCAGTATCTATTATCCAAGCATTATTATCATGCTTATTAGATAAAAGAACATTACAAGCAGACACAATACCTGCAAAATTAATTGAAGGATGATATTCCGAGCTATTATTTTGCATCAACTTGAAAACTTCCTTGCAAACAACAGAAATCATCTGAGTATCCATAATTGGAGAAGCTTGATTTGAGGATGAACCATTGTCAATATCAAAGGAGAACTTCCTAAAACTCCAGAAGAATCATGAACAACAACAACGATATTGGTTGAAGAACTCTGAGACTTTCTTTCTTTTAGATCTGCATACCACTCCGGATAACCCACCAATTTGAAGCACTGATCCTTAGTAAGTCCTTTTTTCTTGCAATGATCACAAAGTTTTTCATACTTCATCTTCTTATAGTCTTTATATTTCTTTTTAGGAGGAAATTGAGACTTGAAACCAGTCGAACTTTTCATGAAAAGAAAAGCACTTATTTCAGAAGGAGAACTAGAAACACTAAGAGAATTCTGTTTCTCAATTTGCTGAAGGATTTGGTAAGCTTTGTTTATAGAAGACAAAGGATCCATACTTAAAATATATTTTTTAACATGATAGTAAATTTTATTCAAACCAACAATTAACTGAATAAGCTTCTTAAGATGATCAACCTCCAAAATTTTCTTGAATAAACCACAAGAACATTTCAACATCGCACCACAAGAATAATCAAGAAATGGTTCATAGGCTTGTAATTTATCCTATACCTTCTTTAATTTTCCATAGTAGAAAACAATTGAATCATCATTTTGTTGAACAGACAACAATTCTTTATGAAATTCCTATAGCAGAGGTGCATTAGATTGACCATAACGTTCCTGGATTTCTAACCACAGATTTCTAGTAGAAGGAGAGAAAAAAATGAAAGTCTCATAAATTGATTTTTCCATAGAATATAAAATCCAACCTGTAACCATGTAGTCATTCCGTATCCATTTTTGCAGATTTGGTGAGTTATCAGCAGGACGAGAAAGAGATCCATCGACAAAACTGATTTTGTTCTTCGCTCCAAGTGCTAACATAATACTGCTAACTCCAATTGAGATAATTTCTACCATTGAAAATAATCTGACCTAGCCGACTATTTGAAGAATCGCCATGGGAGTGAAAATAGAGATCCCATAATTAATTGGTTGAGAGAGAAGCTTTTTAGAAGAAGTTGAATTATCTGAGTTGATTTGATCTTCATCCGAAATCATCTTGAATCAACTCGCTCTAATACCATGAAAATAAAACTTTAATGAAGAAGAAGAATACTTTTCTTTATTTTAGTATTCTCAGACGTGAAAACAGTATAAGTTAAAGCTTATATACAAATAAACTACTGTCTATTACTATGTACAGCTGGAAAGTTTTATTTTATTACAACGTATTCTAGTAACATTATAATTTTTGTAAGAAGTGTTTACTATTTGGCATTTCGAGTAAGGAACATAAATACATTCGCATTTCAGATTAAAGACACAGTTTGTAAATGTTTTACTCTTTGTATATTCATTATGGTAGGCAGAATAAGGAATGAATAGAATATTTGCTAATGCATATGAATAATAGTTTGTTATGGTTTCCAAAATCAGCGTGCCCATTGAAATGGCAAAATGAATGTATAGAAAATGTAAAGCATGTTTAATTGTAATGGAGAATTTTGGAAAAAAATGATAGAAACACAATGTCAACGTTGTTTAGTGTTTTGCCATTGCTTTCATATATCTTTACGGGAATAAACTGTCTGCCTTGTGTATTTTCTTAATCTTCTTAGATGTTCTAAAAATGCGTGAACTTCTCATAAAGAGCAAACTTGTGCAGAGCTCAAAAAATAAAGATACATCTATTTAATTATTATATACCCTTACATACAATCTAACCTAAAACAATTAGCTTGAAGCTAGAGCATGAAAATTTTCACAATTAGCCATAAATCAATAATTGCAATCTTCGGTTGGGAAGTCAATCCAAAAGCGTCACCTAAGTTAAAAATAGTTAAATTTGATTTTTGGGCCAAAATGAATATACAAAACAAAATAAGACAAAATAATGAAATAAATTTGTTAGGAAAGCATTCGACAATTGTCATCGTGAAACTTGAGAAATAGGAAAACCAAGCACATCGAGAAGAAAACCCTAATTCATGTCGACATGAAGGAACAAAGCACGAAAGCTGCCCAAACAAAGACCAAATAAGGAAGAAATATAGAAATAGGAACGAATTTGTTTGAGATGAGGCACATACCGTAAATTGAAGAATCGTAGAACAACATTGCTAAACAACCTTGCTCCTCTATAATCCAGCCGAACTTGGAAATGGGAAAATGAAAACAGGAAATAGGGTACGTAAGGGAAATAAGGGAGATGCACAGTGAATATGCACATGGAGATCAACCATGCAATCTTAACAAAGGACAGACTTGCGGACTTTGGGTGGATGTTCAGACCATGTGCCCTCTCTGCGGAGCTGCTAGTGAGAATCTTCAGAACCTTTTTTTGAATGTGGTGTTGTACATCAACTATATACTGAAGTGCTACTGCAAATTGGCCATCGCAACTTTCCTCTTTCGAGCACTAAGCAATGGAGCTTTTTCAAAATGAAGGCTGGTACTAAAAGACCAAGGTCGAGGCTCAACAATTATGTACTCAAGAAAATAACGCATGCAATATGGAACAAGCGAAACTCCTGCATGTTTGACAATGCGCAGGCAATGAACTATACCCAATGGAAGCATCAAATCTGGCGCGGCATAAGAGATGGATTGAAGTTCCTCAAATTCACTTGCGATCCAGGGATTTTTGAGCTACTTAGTTTGCTAATACAATTGTTGTATATAAATGTTCTTGTCTTTTTAGTGTAGTAGTTGATATGCTTCTTATCTCAGTTTTCTTTTTGTTTCTTTTCTAACTTTGTTGCCTTGTAACCGTCTTAGCATATCAATAAAAGTGGTAGGGGCCACTCAACCCCGTTGGCTTTGCCAAAAATATATTTGCACATGGAGATAAAGGAAATAAGATCAAACAATAGTGAGCACAAACACATAAATGAATGGAGTACCAATACTAAAGTCTAGAGAAATTTAGGAGCATTACACTAGAGTAACTATTAGAGGAGAAACAAAATCGCATATAAAGCTAAAAATTCAAGCCTATTACCAGATCTGTAAATTGATAAGACCGATCAAGAACCAAAATTTTCTAAAAATTGATTTTTCCATAGTTAAAAAATATCAACCAAAGCTATGGAGAAAGTTCAGAATAAAGAAACCAAACTGAAAGTCTAAGCCATCATGAACTGAAAGAAAACCAATAAATTAACCAAGTTTTAAAAAATTACTGCTAGGAAAAGGATCCAAATAAACCGCATAATTAAGTTGAGATCAATCATTATTTTTCATGAATCTAAACATACATGAAGAATATTCATTATGAATCAGCCAAAGGAGAAAGATTGGGAAAATATTTGGGTATTCTTGTGGGACGATACAAAATTGTGTAAAAAATGCAAAATTGTTTTATTCCTAATTCCTTCAAAAAATTAAATCATAATAAAGAGCGTACGCAAAACAGAATTAGTTGAAGGGCTAGGGGAAAATTAAAATTAAAGCAAAAAGGTTTTCTTATAAGAAAATAAAAAAATAAAAACAAAATGACAAAAGAGCCCATAAAACTGAATATCATAAATGAAAGACCATCTATAATTCATAATACCCTTGACGATGACCATGATTAGGATAATAAGGCATGAAGTTTGTCCTCTTCAGTCTCAACGATGAAGATAATAAGATACAATATTGTATTCATCATAATCAAGACAAAACTTCATAAGTTTACCTCTCATATGGTAGGAAACTAAATGAAATAATATATGCATTGGTAATTAAGAATGGAAAAGAGAAGCAACGTTATTATAAACTTTTATATAAGGAAGAATATGATAATTCAATATATAGCAAGGAGCAAAACAATTCTCTATATCGTCAGTAGAATTTAAAAATATAGAAACCATAAGCAAACCAAAGCTCAAAAAGTAAAGTAAAATAGCACAGCATCATGATTCAAGTGTTGGATTCATATGCATTCCTAAAAAGGAAGGAAATGCTGCAAAAGGGCTAAATTAGCAATGCAATCACTTGATAGAGTTTTAGAGCTTGACTTAGAAATTCATGGACCAAAATAGCATAAACACCAAAATACCAAACGAAAATGAAGGAATTTAAGATAGGGTAAGCCTAAAAGTGAAAGGGAAATGCATACCTTGGTAGGAAAATATCATAATGATGGCTTCAAAGTGATTCCAATCACTTTGCAAGAATGGCCATGCCACTGCTATCCGATTAAGTACAGAGAAAATTGAGTCCTAAGCAGAGACAAATTGGTGTAATTATGATAAACAAACAAACATAAAAGACACTACACATACATACACACACATAAAAAAAGACATATGTATGTCCTATAAATTTTTAGCAAACGATAAATAAAATTCACAACAAAGTTAGAGTAATCGTTATTGTCCATGAATTTGAAGATGCATAAAGTGATTTTTTTTCTCATTATGTAACTATAAATGGTAAGCCTGATATGTTCCTGAAATTAACAACTATTGTCATGCAATGGTTATAGAGAGTAAACATAAAATACATGCATTTAGAACTCCCTACTTCTTAGCATAAGACTCGAGCTAAGTTTCGTCATGAAAAGGTGAAATCTTCAGAGTAACCAACCAAATATGACAACTCATAGAGATGATAAGTCAAAGGATTGCAATGTTTTCAAAGAGTGGGAAAGCAAAAAAATTAAAGAGCATTATTTTTAAAACTCATCAATTAATTATGAAGTCCAACATTATTCAACAAATGTGATCACTAGCTAAATTGAAAGGGTTGTTTCTGTGACGACCCCAAACCTCGTACTGACGGTGACAAGGGTAATCTTTGGAATATAACACATAAACAGATAATAGCAGAACAGAAATAAATAAATACACAAGATAATGTACAATAGAATACACTGGATAAACGTAATCATCAGAGTTACATAGTATACAGGATCATACTTAGTACAAATACAGTTCAGCTATACATAAATGTCTACAGCGGAAAAACAAACAAAATATGTACAATAGGAGCTGAACATCATAAAATAGATAAATGATAAAATCCATCTTCAGCTCCAGCTATCCAGAGAAAGCCAGCTAAAACCTGAATACAAGGCTGCCCGTGTAGAAAAGGGGCACCCGAGTTTGAAAGTGAAACAAACTACGAGTCAGTCATGGGACTGGTATGAGAAATCTACTAGACACATTTATAATATGGCTAATCACAGGACCACGCCACTTTCGTGGAATGGGTTTACTCCATTGGACTGCCAGTGCTTTAAAAACAAATCTTTCTTTTAAACATCGCAATGCTTTTTACAAAAATTAAGCCATTATAAGACTCAGTTCCCATCACACAATGCAACGCAAACCGGAGGATAGAGCTTTACCTTATAATGGCCAAAATATGCTTGATACGAATAAAACAAAAGCATTTGATATTACTACTAGTGTTTATATGTTTCAAAACAATTTCAAATCATAACTATCAATCATAGACGACATGAGCGTCCCATGCCACTATGTCGCCATATATAGGTATACAATCAAAACCGCACAGTCACGTATTTGGAAATTGGATTTCCGTCCTGAACCAAGGCAAAAGATAGTCCTTACCGACTTCGAGACAATCTAGCCCATGTCTCAGGGCCCAGACTCAGGTGGGCCCTTGGATCGTCAGGGCCGGTCCATCGATGTGGATTATTATGCCTGAACACTACGTTTCTCCGCCCTATGGGGGCTTAAATGAGCCAACGAATGACTCCATCGATCCCGGATCGACCGATATATCCGAGGCGCCTCGCTATCCATCATCCACATAAAAAAAATGTCAGGCCGTGTAAAAACACCGACACAACTCCTAGCTAGAAAGAAACGCATGCCCTCCCTGAGGTCCTTCTCCCGTTTCTGGTTCATACCGGGGTGTGAGGCCCGCGAATTCACGTTATACACAAAGCTACGCCATACAGGCGATGCTTTGATCATCACCACAAGACTTTGCTTTTCAACAGAAGCCCTGATCACTGCATCTTAGCATGCCACAAAGGCAATTCACACCACGCAACTGATGGTTATCAATCGCACAGAATGAATTCCAATGTCAGACACACAGTCCATTTGCAAGTCCGTTCTGGGTCTGAACGAAACCGGAGGCACTAAATACCTCGCATATTCATCGATTCCCACGTACGTCTGGACGATCACCACTCATTATCCATATTTCGGGATGCCTCCCAATTAGGACCTCAGTGACCATCCAAACGAGGTGAAGATCGGTCTTCAACCCCCGTCTTCATCTTCGACTTCTTATCGTCGATTCAGTTATTCAGAATGGGATAAACCCGGTCTTTCTGAGCAACTCGCGTATATAATAAACAAGTGCAACACTAACATACATACGCATCATTTCAATTCATTAGTCACTAACCGTCAATCAGTAAGAGAACGATTTCCCAAATATTAACCCCGAAGGCCGAAACCAACATCAGATCAACACCCAGGAAACCATTCGACTTAGCCAACCTTCAGTTAGTTTCTATATTTCACATCCATATCATTTATAATATTTTATAACGATTTATCGCTATTTTTATTTATTTTAAAATAGCCAATTTATTCAAAACGACGCTTCGGGCCATAACGCGGCCGTGGCGCTGTTTTTCTTCAGATTTGATTTACACATATCTGAAAATCTAACCATTGGATCTTCACAAAATTTACATCATTAGAAAGATCTTTTCAAAACGAATCCAACGGTTCCAGTTTCGGGAAATTCCGACGGTCGGATATCCCGGTATAATCGTTTGAGGTTTCGATTTCAAAATACGAACTGCAGCGTCGTAATTCGATTTAATATAATTATATATATATATATATATATATATATATATAATCGATTCTGGCGCTGTTTTTCTTCAGATTTGAATTAAACATTCCAGACAATCCAACCGTTGGATTTTTACAAAGTTTGTGCCGTTGGAAAGATATTTCCAAAGCAAACCCAACGGTTGCGATTTCGGGAAAATCCGATGGTCGGATCTCCCGCAATAATCGTTTGAAATCACGGTTTCAAAATACGAACTGCAGCTTCGTTATTCGATATATTTCAAATCTATTTATATATATAACGATTCTTCGATTTCAAAACCATATTCTTTTCATACATTTGATAAAAATGATATTTTTATCTAACTGTCTTCTATTTCAACACTTCACTATTTTTATCAATTCATGTATATAATAAAAATGTGATTTTTAATGTAAAACAATTTATTTCAAAACTCGACTATTTTATATAGTTAATATATGTGATAAAAATAGGATTTTTATTATAAAACAATTTATTTCAAAACAAGATTATTTTATATATTTCATATTGATGATAAAAATGGGATTTTTATTATAAAACAATTTCTTTCAAAATATGAATACCATTCAACACATGAATTTCAATTCAATGAATGAATATCGATTCAACACATGAAGGTTTTCTATAGTTTTTATAAATAGATAAAAAGGTGATTTTTATATTTAAAACACGAATACCATTCAACACATGAATTTCAATTCAACGAATGAATATCGATTCAACACATGAAGGTTTTCTATAGTTTGTATATATCGATAAAAAGGGGATTTTTATATTTAAAACACGAATACCATTCAACACATGAATTTCAATTCAACGAATGGATATCGATTCAACACATGAAGGTTTTCTATAGTTTGTATATATAGAGTAAAAATGTGATTTTTATTGTTAAAACAATTTATTCAAAACACGAATAACATTCAACACATGAATATGATTCAACGAATGAATTTCTATTCAACACATGAAGGTTTTCTATTCAACAGACGAATATAATTTCAACACAGGAAAATAATTCTAACACATGAATATTATTCAAAATTTCGGCAGTATAACGGCAGGGTAGTTAAAACCCGGACCGTCCCTAGTACGGCTCCTCGCTCTACCTTAAAACCTCGCGGTTTTTGACAATGGGGATTCATGCATCTAGTTCGCACGCAGGTGGCATGTATATTTTTTTCATTTCCACAAACTAATCCTATGTGGTTTCAACCAAATATTTCTCAACCACAAACGGGTATTTTTCAACCACAATCAATCAATATCAACCACAAACAATTCCAATCAACCATTCGCTATCAATCAATTTTCACACCAATCACAACCAATAAATATCGTCCATGGTTTGTGGACGAGGGGCGTATATATATAGCATTTCACTTCTATTCTAACACATATATAATTTTTACAACGCATATACAACTTATACATCGAACGTACAACATATATAACGCTTATACAAGAGGTGTACAACGCTTATATAACTCATACATCGACTATATAATTAAAACATCGTCGTTTTCCATATCGTTTATAAATTAGAAATCTCACATTGGGTTCCACTCCACCAAAAATAGCAGATGGCTCAGAAAAATACGCGGTCTCTTCTAGAATGTAGAAGACGTCCACACGAGTCCACTGTCTCTTGTTTCACTGAATTTCGACAAGAAACGAAAAAGATATGATTTTTAGAAGTTCACTACGCTTTTAAATGTGGAAATTAGTTTTAAAAATAACAAGCCGTATACCTTCAGTTTTGTTCAAAACTAGGTTTTGAATTTTCGCGAGATCCGTGCAGCGATTCGTCGATCGGCCTTCACCACGAGGAAGAGGGAGGAGAGGCGCACAAAAAGGCAGGGTTTTCGTCGAGTTTGACGGCGGCAGGTAGCTCCGGCGGGTCTTTGAACGGCCGAACTTTGAGGGCCTGGATCTCTTCGTATACTCAATGGAAATTGGCAAACCTTATATGGATTTGTAGAGGGCGTTAGGATCTTCAAAAAGTTTAACTTGGGGGGGGGGGGTCTAATTCCTCCTGGTTTGGTCGGAAAAAGGAGAAGCGGCGAAGGGTTTCTGCCGTCGAGTCGGGGAGAGAGAAAAAGGTTTTTTTTATATAAAAAATATGATTGGCCGGTGTATATATATTTCAAAAAAAATTGGGTTTTCACAAATGAACTCTTTTTTAAACCCAACGACTGTCGTCCCCAGCGTTATACCCCCATTCCGAACACAATGGGATATGTTTCGAAGGCCCATTCGAATGTTTCAGTCAGTTTTTCTTCAAATTAAAATATAAAACATTCAATATTAAATTTGAACGTACATTTCAATTTGCCAGGGCCACATACTGATTCTAAAAATTCCCGAAAAATAAATCTAGCTATGTTTTGACGGTACGGTCCAAACAAAACTAGTTTTGTCGACTTCTGAGACCGTTTGCAAAAAGGCCCATTTCTGGCCAATCCAATTTAACTGTAATTGACCAAAACACATTTTCCTTTGCCACGCTCACATAATAGCTTCAAAAATTATGAAATTTGAAATCTAGCAACAACTTCACATCCCGGATCCAACAAAAGTGGGTTCGTCGAATTCCGATGTCGTTTGCAAAATGGCCAATTTCACGGGCTATATAAATTCCATAGCGACCTTTCTGAAAATTCATTTGGCCATAACTTTTGTTTTCCGCTATGAAACTTCGATTTTTCAGATTCGTTAGAAAGGTATTCACTAACAGATTTGAATATTGATGGTTTCACTCAAATCCGTTTTGTTTTGCACCCGGTGCAGTCAGTCAAAGTTTGAATTCAAATTTTGAAACTACCGCGCCATTTCAGGCCTTGTTTATAATTAGAAATAATTATATTCGTTTTCCAACGTCGATTCAAACTTACTTTTCATTGCTATTATTTAAAATATTTATTTTAAATATTTAAAATCCACTATTTTAGCCAATTTAAAATTTTTAAATTGGTTCAGATTTTCCGGGTCGTTACAGTTTCTTTCTTACCTCATGGAATTTGGAGAATGTGACTTCAATGAAGTTTCATGCTTCAATATTGAGGCATCAAGTGCGTTTTCATCCAAAGGTGCCTAAAAAAAACAGGCAACATCAAATGCTAAATCAACCACACACACACACACACAAATATATATATATATATATATATATATATATATATATATATATATATATATGCCAAGGATTAATGATATTAACATTGACAACCAGTCTTAAATGAGTCTGATATGAAAGAGGCGTTATTATGATACTAAATAAAATAGGGAGCTGATAGTGACTCTCTCCTCAAAAATTGTATATACAAAATTCTAATGTCATATCTAGGCAAATATCATTTTTAAATCAATGAAGGAGATGAGTGCATGATTTTTTCAAATAGATGAGGATTCTTTTGCTATTAATCACTTTAAATTTACCGAACTATTATTTAGATCTATGAGCGTACATCTAATTATTTGAGTTACCCAACATTAAAGCAAAGTCAAATGATCAAAATTTGGCTGTAACAGAAAGTTCTGATGCATAATTAGTCAATTACGTAATTTGGATTAGGCAAATCAACTTGTCTGTTAAGGAATTGCTAACCTAGAGCGTTGAACCTCCAATTAAGAAATCAGCAAACTAAGTTTTAAAAAAATGTTTGAAACCTAACCAAGAAAAAAAGGGACTCGAAACCATGGACATAAAAAAGGAGTAGACAATTGAATTAGATCAAAGGAACATCACGCATAAGGACGGAAGGAATAAACTTAATGAACAACAACGATTAAGAATAAGGGAGAGCATATGCTTACATGTTGGCTTGTATATATAAGGCAGAAAATTTAGGGACAACCGACCTATGGAAAACTCCGAGGACGACGACTGTGGCTAGTCAGACCGGCATAAGAAGAGGAGGAAGGAAAGACGGGTAGCCAACTGTCCAATTCGGGTAGGGCAGAAGAAGCTATCAAAGCAAGAAGGTTATGGAAGGGGAAATGCGAAAGAAAAAGGGCACAATTAGGAAGGCAGGGGGACGAAAGAAAAAGGAGGATTTATTTCCATGACTTTTCATTTTTTGAAATTGAAGGAGGCCTGAGAGCTCTCTATTTTGTACTCGGTTATTATAGCATAGTATAGATTTTAAGAAAAGTTTAAGATAGTTATTTTAGTCTTTAAATGTTTAGTCCCAAAAAAATTATAACTAAATTTTCGATCTTAAAACATAAAGATTGAAATTGGATCTTAATTATTTGTAAAGACCAAATTTTCAAGACTAAAATACGATTTTTAGTCGGCATTAAACTTACCATAATTTAAAATTTAAATGTGTCCACGATTCAATCTCTTCATGTAAACTTTCAAACATAATGTGTAACAAAGTAATATGCGGAAAAGCAGTATACTTTTGCTTACATGATAGTTCATAGTACAAGTAAACAGAGAACATGATAATTTTTTATTTATACACTGTTAGAGTAAAAAAAACATCTCTATTACAAAGCCAATCAACACATGCTTAGCATATAATTTTATGTTCAGCTTACTACCAACTTTTCATTTTCCCCAATACCGAATCCAGCAAAATATATAACATAATAACCCAAACTCAACTATAAATAGAATTGGAGCCCATTCTCAACTTCCAATATCCTTCTGATATTCCATGAACTTTCGGTTGCTAAGAGCATCTCGAACAAAGCATGAAAGTTACGTTTTGATAATATATACATCCATTTTCATCTCCAACAAAGTGTATATTTTGTAATTGGTTACAAATTCAGTAAATTTGATCACAAAAATGTAACCAGCCGAGGCAAATTTTGAACAAGCGCTCCATCCTCGGGAGCCTGTTCAAACGCTGCTCCATCTCGACCTCTGGGACTACAAATGAAAGAAGGAATAAATAATATGTGAGATAATTGTGAAAAAGTGAATAAAAAATTAATAAAATTTTCAAACGCCTATTCAATAGACGCCTAAAGCTTAGGTGCATATTCAACAGGCGCCTGAACTCGTTTCTATTGGGAGAAATTTTGATTTACATTTTGTAATCGAGATGAATGTAACTTTGAATCGATAAATTGTTGGAGATGCTCTAAACCCTAAATAGATTTGGAAATAACGCCATTAATCCTTTGATATATTTTAATAATGCATCCCGCTACTTTTTTCAACTCCTAGAAATTCGTTACCTTGCCGTAGATCTTCTTAATCGATAGTCTCTTTTTCTTACAGCACACCTTTCTGCTCCAAATCAGATTAGACACTGACTCTTTAAGTTGAATGGTCGTAGGAGGGAGGGAGGCTACAGTCGCGTTCTCGGATCGTGGGTCTGGTTGCACTTGTTGAGGAGACGTCTAGAAAGGTAAGGCCTTAGAGATTTGAGTAGCTTCGAAGGCAATAATTTTTTGTTGGTTGTAGAGTCAGGTACGAGTTTCTAACACAAAGTTGTAGTTGCTTAGAACAAAGTTAAATAGTAGAATGAGGACAAACAATGAAGGGCAGGCCACGGCTATTGTGGGTTTGTCATGGTGGAGGTGACAGGAAGAGGAACTTACTTAGGATGGGATAGAAGAAGTTTGTAGTTTTATGGATTATCTGGGAAGTTTTAGTATGAGGTGGGAAGAAATGATTTGAGAAGAAGATGGCAAATTAGTAGCCCCTTTTTTAATGAAAAAATTTAAGGACTGAAATGCTCTTTTCAAATATATATATTTTTTAACTGTCCTGTCTACTTTGTAGGGACTCTACGTGGTTTGTAAGAAAACCACGTAGAGTCCCTACGAGAAAGGGTATTTTTTGTTTTTTTTTTTAATTTCACAAGGGCTACTCAGTAAAAATGGCGGATCTCCTCATTTTTGCTGGATTTGTGGAGGCTACTCAGCAAATTCTCGTGCTCAAATAGAAATTTTCAAAGAAAATAAGTAGTGAGTTCTCTCATATGATGCTACGTGAATCATCGAAAGCATGGAAGTTATACGCAGTTGTCAGATTAAAAACTAAATCAACCTTGCTCATCCAATATCTATTTGTTCATAGATCACTTTAAAACTAAGTTAAAGTCCGAAATCCAATACTCAATTGCAAAGAATAAAAAGCAATCAGTGACTTAATTTCAATCTTTATTTTTTAAATTTAAATACCAAATTATTCAGTTGCTGATCAATCATAATTTACAAACTATAAATATTATGTCTCAAGTCTCTAGTTAGAAGCTTTTTTATAGTGCAAAATATGGAAACTATATCCACTTTACTTGATCATAGCAGTGAGATTATCACTAATTCCGATAAAATTCAAGATATATTTCACAATTATTTTAGGGACTTGCTTAGCAAAAATAACGTCTAGACGCTTAACATCCTCCCTCTTGAGTCCGTGGAACCGGAAAAGCTCAACCTATCAGAATTTGCCCTTCTAAATGATCATCTTACCGATGAAGAAATACAAATTTCCCTGTTCTCCTTGAATACTATCTCATGTGGTGGCCCAGATGGTTTCCATGAATTTTTCTACACTTCTTGTTGGTTGAACTCTATCAATTCTACTAATACAGTGTTTATTTAAAAGGTTAAGATTATTGATCATGTTCACCAGCTCTGTCTTATCTCTTTTTGCAACACCATATACAATATCTCAAAAATCTTAGCTTGTAGGTTAAAGTCTGTTCTATCTAACATTATCTCTCACAACCAGGCACCTTTCCTGCCCACTTGTACCATCTTAGATAATGTTCTGGTTACTCAAGAACTTCTAAAAGGATATAACAACAAACACATCTCTTCTTGAGTTATGTTAAAATTTGATATAATGAAAACTTTTGACTCTTTTCCTTGGGAAGGTGTCATAAAAATAACGGAACTGATGAACTTTCTTGTACGCTTAGTTTATTGGATTCGATGATGTATTTCTACTATCTCTTATTCCATCATGGTCAATAGTACTATGATTGGAACTTCAAAGGCAAGAGAGTTGTAAGTAGGGCTGTCAACGGGTCGGCTTGGGTCGTGTTCGGGTCGGGTCTGCTCAACCCGTCTATTAAATGAGTCGATTTCGGGTTGACCCATTTATAATCATGCGGGTTTAGGTTTTAATTCGTGTAACTCGTTAAGAAAAATATTTGTATTGAAAGATGTGAATGAACATGAAAACATGAAAGAAGGGTATTGTCGTCATTCACTTGTTGCAAGCTAAGATGAGAATAAAAATGTAAAAAGTTGTTAATGTGGGAATAAACATGAAAACATGAAAAATTGTTTAAGTGTTAGTGTGTATAAATGAGCCAAATTCGGGTTTTGTAGGTCAACCCTAAACTCACCTGTTTATAAATGGGTCAAAATCGGGTTGACCCTAAAATGGCTCGTTATTAAACGGATCGGGTCAACCCACTAATTTCCCGTGCAGGTTTTGGATTGGGTTTTGGGTCGTGTTGGAAATTGATAGCCTTAATGGTAAGGCGGGGTGACCCTATGTTTACCTGTAGTCATGGTGGTGCTAACCCAAATTTTCAACAATCGTGTTTGAGAGGGCAGACTCAAGCTTAATGAAAAATTTAAACACCCCAAATCACCTCTCTAATGTTTGTCGATTGTCGATGATCTCGTTGTCTTTACGAAACCATATTTATCTTCTCTCACGTCGATAATTAAGGATCGCCATCTTTTTCACCGCACGACACGAAGTAATCGGCTTATCAATATCTCTCAAATAACTTTGCTTCATCTTAGAAATGATATAGTTAGTCACCTCTGAATCCGTCTTTCCATTGCTAGGATAGCCAAGAATTAATGCCTGCCTCTTTACCAAATAACCAACAAATTAGAGGGAGAACAAACTGCTAGGCCAAGCGGCAGGCTCAAGTTAATCAAATCTGTCATATTCTGGATTGTTGAAAACAATGGCTGAGTCACGTACTTCGTCGCTTTCTTGAAGACGATTCGGCGATCTGGCCGGTGGTGCAAAACCAGTTCGTACTTCCGCCGCCGCCTCTAGGATAAAACAGCCTCTCTCTGATTAATAACTGATCTGCTTTGCACAAACAAATCAGTGCAGATTTGCACTTTCTGATTTTACTGCTCGAAAATCTCTTAAGATTATTTTAATGGCGGAGAAAGAGAATGCAGAATTTTTTTCTGTGTGTAGATCTCGTCTAATCTATTGATAATATATAGACGGGGATCAGGGTATTCGAAAAATCTGGTCAGTGGAGGAAAATCGGATCTGCGAAAATACTTGGTCAAAGTTTTACCGCGTCATATAAAAATCGGTTCAGAAATTATTTTCATGATTTAAAAACTGGTTCGAAAATAGCAGTGTTTTCTGGACCAAAAATATAAGTGTCTACACCACATAGCCAGGGCCCAAAGCCCGAGCCCGAGCCCGAGCCCGAACCGAACCGAACAGAGCCGAGCCGGGTCGGGTCGAGTCGAGTCGGTCGGTCGGGCGCGCGCGTGTGTGGTGGTCATGATGCATGGGCTCCCTCCTCACAACAAAGCATGCATTGGGAGCCTAAGGCCCCATCAAAGCTTCTTAGAAACAAGTATATAAGCTTGCCTCTTCCATATAATCCCATGATGTGGGACTATTCACAAATAGGAGCCATCATACACTTATTTCATGTTTTAAATAATTCACAATATTTCCAACAATCCCCCACTTGAATTTTTTAAAATATTATCGAGCAGTTTCTAAACACATAAGACTGTGCATAAACAAAGGTGTCATCCGACTTGAACCTTTGCGTAGTGAATAAGATTCAGTTTTTACTAGAGTGACACGTAGTCTTGAACTCTATTCCTGACATCAAACCACACACAATCTTTTCCATAGTGCAATCAAATAAGCCCGTGCATTTATGGCCATACACGTCTATCCCAGTTTAGTGAACGCTCTAGAAGTTCTGCCCAAAACTCCATAGGAAACGGCCTCATTTCCACATTCACATAGGTGAGTCTATCAAGAGTACTCCTGAAGGTAGGTACTCCACTCCAAATAGAGTATAGATCTCATTAAGAGTTTCTATTAACTCATCCTCTATCACTTCAGGAATACATGCTTCTTAGTTTATTATATAGCATGTTCAACTTCTATCACTACACAACTTGTTATTACCCATTGAACCTATTTCTTGGGATCTCCAGTCATTTAGGTCGGGTTACCATTGTGCGTGAGTCAACAATCTAAGGGCAATAGTCCCATTCTTTTAGAAGAATTATGGACTTTCTCTCTTGACAGTCCTTTCGTCAAAGGATCTGCCAAATTTTCTTCACTACGTACGTAATCTACTCTAACAGTACCTGTAGAAAGTAGCTCTCTAACCGTGCTGTGCTTACGACGTATTTGTCGTCTCTTACCGTTATAATAACGGTTCTGAACTTTTGCAATAGCCGCGGTACTATCACAATGTATTAACACAGCCGGTATCGGTTTTTCCCATAAGGGAATCTCAGCTAGCAGATTTCTCAAATATTCTGCTTCTTCACTAGCTATGGCTAGTGCTATCATCTCAGACTCCATAGTGGACTGAGCCAAAATAGTCTGTTTCTTGGATTTCCAAGAAACAGCTCCTCCAGCGATGCTAAATATATAGCCACTGGTCGCTTTAGAATCATCAGATAAAGTATTCCAGTCTGCATCTGAATATCCTTCAAGTACACCTGGAAACTTTTCATAATGTAATCCAAGGTTCATTGTTCGTTTAAGGTATCTCATGACCCTTTCAATAGCATGCCAGTGCTCTATACTAGGTCTACTGGTAAACCTGCACAATAATCCCACGACATAGGCAATGTCGGGTCTAGTACAATCAGTGGCATACCGAAGGCTGCCAATGATGCTCGCATAATCAGACTGTCTTACACCTTCACCAGTGTTCTTAAATAACTTTACACTTGGATCGTATGGTGTACATGCGGGTTTACAGTCAAAGTAATTATATTTCTTTAGTATCTTCTCAATGTAATGAGACTGATCCAAAGAAATTCCCTTTTCTGACCTAGTAATTTTAATACCGAGGATTACACTCGCTTCACCTAGATCTTTCATATCAAAATTGGCACATAATAAGGATTTGACTGGATTTATGGCATGAATGTTTGACCCAAAGATGAGTAGGTCATCTACATAAAGGCATATAATAGTGCAAATGTCATTCTCATATTTGTAATAAATGCATTTGTCACTTTCATTAACTTTAAAATCATTTGAAATGATTAAGTTATCAAATTTTTCATGCCATTGTTTAGGTGCTTGTTTTAAACCATATAATGATTTATCTAACTTGCATACTTTATGTTCTTGACCATGTACTACAAATCCTTCAGGTTGGTCCATATAAATTTCTTCGTCTAATTCACCGTTCAAAAAGGCAGTTTTAACATCCATTTGGTGTATTAGTAAGTTATGAATGGAAGCAAGTGAGATCAATACCCGAATGGATGTTATTCTAGTTACAGGTGAAAAAGTGTCAAAGAAATCTATATTTTCTTTTTGTCTAAAACCTTTAGCTACTAGTCGTGCTTTGTATTTATCTATAGTACCATCAGGTTTTAGTTTCTTTTTAAGCACCCATTTACAGCCTATAGATTTACAACCAGGGGGTAAATCTGCCAAATGCCAAGTCTTATTGGATTCCAGAGAATCCATCTCATCATTTATAGCCTCTCGCCAAAAATCGGCATCTAAAGAAGATAAGGCCTCTTGGAGGTTTAATGGATCCTCCTCTATAGTAAAAGCACAAAAATCCGAGCCAAAGTTTTTCTCGGTTCTTGCTCTTTTACTTCTTCTAGGTTCAGCTTCAGAACTTTTATCAAGTTTTGTTCTTATAGGCGTACTTAATGTGCCCCCACTATTCCTTAATTTAAAAGGAAATTTAGTTTCATAAAAATCGGCATCATTTGATTCAATTATATTATGTGCATTTAAGTCATAAAATCTGTATGCTTTGCTATTAATAGCATAGCCTATAAATGCACATTCATATGCTCTACTTGCCAATTTTATTCTCTTAGGGTCTGGAATGCGAACATATGCTAAACAACCCCAAGTTCTAAAGTATGAGACATTGGGCTTATGATTCTTTAAAATTTCATAAGGTGAAATTTTATTCTTAGATTTAGGGATTCTGTTCAGAACATAGCATACAGTCAATAAAATATCCCCCCACCAATGTTTTGCTGCACCAGAATTTAGTAGGATGGCCACTACTAATTCGGTAAAAGTCCTATTTTTTCTTTCAGCTTTACCGTTCATTTCAGGTGAATAAGGTGCAGTTCTCTCATGTACAATACCATGTAATTTATAGAAGTCCAGAATTGAATTAGATTCATATTCTGTTCCTCTATCACTACGAAGTCTCTTAATCTTTCTATTTACTTGATTCTCAATTTCAGTTTTGAATGTTTTGAACATTTCAAAGGCATCACTTTTATGTTTCATAAGATATACATATGTGAAATCAGAACAATCATCGATAAAAGTGATAAAATAACGATGTCCATGTCTAGTCAAAGTACCATCAAGTTCACATATGTCAGAATGAATCAAGTCTAAGGGTTCAGATTCTCTATTAACAGACTTGTGAGGTTTCTTAGTGATTTTTGCTTGTGTACAGAATTCACATTTATCAGATTCAGATTCTGCTATCTTAGGTATCATATCTAGAGTGCTCATGTTATTAATTATTCGTTTATTAACATGACATAATCTAGAATGCCAAATATTAAAATCACACAACATATAAGCAGAATTATTCACTTTTTTCAATTCAACATTTAATTTGAACATTCCCTCACAAGCATAACCCTTTCCTACAAAGTTTCCCTTATACACTATAGTATACAAGTCAGCACCAATAAATTGAGTGAACCCTGTCTTATTGAGAAGATAGCCAGAAACCAGATTCTTCCTCATCTCTGGAGTATGCATAACATCTTTGAGGATTACAGTCTTTCCAGAGGTAAACTTGATCTCCACGTTTCCAACCCCAGCAACTTTAGTGGTGTGGGAATCTCCCAGCAGCACTTTCTGATCATCAGCAGCCGTGTATGTGGAGAACATAGCACGATCATAACAGACATGGCGAGAAGCACCAGTGTCTATCCACCAGCCATCTGATCCACCAACAAGGTGAATCTCAGAAATCATAGCCATAAGTGGCTCATCCTCAGTCAAGTTAGCCTGTGGTACAGAGCTAGGCTTGTTCCGACACTTTCGTGCCATATGACCTGGTTTGCCACAGTTGTAATATAGAAACAACTGTCCAGAGTCATTCTTTTGGGCTGGTTTTTGCTGTCCTTTTGGGTTTCCCTGCGGATTCCCATTGTTGCGTCTGTTCTGATTCTTAAAAGATTTCTGATTTGGTTTCAGAACTGCGGGCTTGGTCTTTTTAGTGTTGTTGTTTGAAACAAACAACACTTCCTCTTTCTGGTCCTGTTTGCGTGCTGCCTCCTCAATGCGAAGGCGAGTAATCAGACTCTCTAAGGAGAATTCCTTAGTCTTATGGCGCAAGAAATTCTTAAAGTCTTTCCAACCTGGGGGAAGTTTGTCAATAATAACAGCAACTTGAAACTGTTCATCTAAAACCATACCTTCGGAGATGATCTCATGAGCTATTTTCTGCAGCTCATGAGACTGCATCTCTACTGATCTATCGTCTGTCATCTGATACTTCAGATAGCGGCTCACAGCATACTTCTTCGCCCATGCCTCCTCTGTATCGTATTTCTTCTGCAGTGCTTCCCAGATCTGCTTCGCTGTCTTGTCTTCTGAATTGTAGTAATCATACAGATCATCGCTCAATCCGTTCAGAATAAAATTTTTGCACAAATAATCCTGTTCTGTCCAGCTTTGCAACTGCTTCGATTGTTCGTTCCAGGATGTCATCTGCGCTGCGTCAGTTCCGTCAGGCTTGTCTGGCAACTGCGGTTTCTCGGTGGTAAGAGCAGCAGCCACCTTCCTCATCGTCAGATAGAACTCCATCTTTTGACGCCAGCGTTTGAAGTGCAGACCTTCGAAACGAAATGGAGCAGCAGTCACCAATGGGATCTGGAATGCAGAAGCAGGAGCAGCATCATCTACAGTTGTTGTCGAAGCCATTGTTTCTGTTCGTCTTCAAACTGTTGAAAACAATGGCTGAGTCACGTACTTCGTCGCTTTCTTGAAGACGATTCGGCGATCTGGCCGGTGGTGCAAAATCAGTTCGTACTTCCGCCGCCGCCTCTAGGATAAAACAGCCTCTCTCTGATTAATAACTGATCTGCTTTGCACAAACAAATCAGTGCAGATTTGCACTTTCTGATTTTACTGCTCGAAAATCTCTTAAGATTATTTTAATGGCGGAGAAAGAGAATGCAGAATTTTTTTCTGTGTGTAGATCTCGTCTAATCTAATGATAATATATAGACGGGGATCAGGGTATTCGAAAAATCTGGTCAGTGGAGGAAAATCGGATCTGCGAAAATACTTGGTCAAAGTTTTACCGCGTCATATAAAAATCGGTTCAGAAATTATTTTCATGATTTAAAAACTGGTTCGAAAATAGCAGTGTTTTCTGGACCAAAAATATAAGTGTCTACACCACATAGCCAGGGCCCAAAGGCCGAGCCCGAGCCGAGTCGATTGGTCGGGCGCGCGCGTGTGGTGATCATGATGCATGGGCTCCCTCATCACAACAAAGCATGCATTGGGAGCCCAAGGCCCCATCAAAGCTTCTTAGAAACAAGTATATAAGCTTGCCTCTTCCATATAATCCCATGATGTGGGACTATTCACAAATAGGAGCCATCATACACTTATTTCATGTTTTAAATAATTCACAATATTTCCAACATGGATGATATATAGTATACTGGTCCAGAACTTTTATATTACCTAACAAACTCATCCGTATGGTCAAAAACACGATTTTTTTTAGAATGGCTCAATTCACTCAACAAAGCATATTCCTTGTTCCTTTTCCAAACTTGGCAAGCCAATGGAGATAGGAAGTTAGTATCATGAACATAACTGTTTGGATGAAGACTGCTTTTGGTAAGCATTTCGACAATTTCTTCAACAAGAAGAACAATATTTGGGTGGAATAGTCATATAAACATATGCTAGGTAATAACAACTTCTGTAAATGATGATTTTGCCAAGTTGCTGTTGGACTTGACATAGCAGTTTAAAGAATAAAGAGTTAACCTCTTATTCTACCTCTGATTAAATGCAGGGTTGCTCTTAATGGAACATGGCCCTTGGTCCAAACTGGGTTTAATATTTAGTGATATTTTCACCAATCAACAAATGATGCAGAGTGGTATAAGCAGCCAAGCTAAAGCATAAAATTTCATAGCCGATAACTGAATCTTCTCGCCGTACCCGGGCAACCAAATGATTAGGCATATCTAGATCAACATATCTCAGTCTACATGCGTAATGGAAGAATAATATGGTATTACTTGGCAAGGTAAAAATGCCGAATTCAGAATTGCTAACGTGTAGAACTTACTTAACAATAGCTCTATAACGTCAAACTTTCACTGGGCAAAGGGAATCTGGTTGGAGCACGGCCCTGAGCGTAACAATTTGTTTCTTTGGAAAGTATTTAGAGATTGTCTAAGGACGAAAATAAACTTGTATCTGCGAATTTTGGCAGTGGATCTCCTCTGCCCCTTCAGCTTGAACACTAGTGAAAACACTCTGCACCTTTTATTCAATGGTGACGGTGTGTATATTCTGTGGATACAGATGACGATCAAAATGGGAAGAATGAATGCCACGGCGCCTAATAGTTCGATAGTGTAGGCCTTGCTTTACGAGGCGGATGAGATGGAAGGATAATGATACATACGTGATTCTTATGTATTAAATGTTTTCATTAGGGTTATATCAGGAGAAAGAAATGCTATTATATTTGAAAATAAAAAGAGCAAGTTAGGCCAGTTGCGTTATTTCCTTATGCATGAGATAAAATAAGGATTGGAGTATTCGAATTTTTCTTTTGATCCAGGCATACTTCATGCATTTTTTTAAGAACGGTATATTTGGTTAGTCGATTATTGTGTTTTTATTATAAAACAAAACAAAATATATGTTAAATAAGAAACCATTAGAGAGAACAGAAAAGACAGGGAGAGACTTTTATTTCTATTACTTTAAGTATGTACATTTCTATTACATTGGCTTCTTTATATATAGACTTTGGAGCTGATGTTAAACTTATCCCCATGATGTGGGACTAAATAAAATATCACAGAAGCATATTCACTCTTATATATTACAACATTACCCCTTAAATATGCGTCTTCAAAATCTTGAATGCTCTGCTAACTTGAAGTTGTCCCTTTTAAAACATATATGATATTGCTCCCCCTTATTATTATCTTGCTTGCATATATCCGTTCAGTCGATACAACTATTGTTTGTGGCTTTCAAAACTTTATCAGGAAAACCCAATGGGGAAAACCTTAAACGAGAAAAATAGTACGCAACATTTGACAATATGAATATCATATTAAAATGATACTCCTTAAAGGAGTTTGATGCTTCAGGATCAAAACAATGCATCATTAAAAACCTTTTTATGAAAAACCCTGTGGAAAAATCATAAACAAGGAAAATAGTGCAAATTTATTTCATCTTTAGGTAACATGTTTAACAATGTTACCGTAAGGGTTGATACTTTAGGATCAATATAATGGCTCATTAAAAACCTTACTAACAAAATCCCAGTGGAAAAAATATTAGTGAAGGAAAAGAGTGCATTATAACATAATTTTAAATGTTCCCCCTTATTTACAACTCATTTTTCAATTAGTCTATTGATGTAGTCGACGCGTACCAATTTTGTATATCATCTTCTAGATCAATATTGGTTTGGAAATTGCCTTTGAGAACAGATCTATTCGCTTTTCTTGAAACTAGATTTGTTTCTCTTCTTTCTTGTTATCCTTTCATTCATGTATGAAGAGAGATTCAAAAGAAATATGGTCTATCCTATCACCCATGATATAATTCACTTGAATCTGAGCCATGCAAATTGCCTTGTCTTTATAAATAATAATTTACTGCATCAAAAGATGTTTGATACTTCTGGATCAAAATGTTGCCTCATCAAAACCTTACTAAGAAATACCCGATGGAAAAAATCTTACTAAAGGAAAAAGAGTACAATATAAAATGTCATATTTACTACGTCAAAAGTAGTATGATACTTCTGGATCAATGTAAAGCCTCATTAAAATCTTAATAAGAAAAACCCAGTGGGAAAATTCTTAAATAAAGAAAAAGAGTAAATTATAACTTATTTTTGTATGTTACTTTTGGGTTGATACTTCTGGATCATGACCCATGCCTCATTAAAACCTTACTAAGAAAACCCAGTGGGGAAAAACTTAGTTAAGGAAAAAGAGTGCATTATATCATACTTATGGATGCTCCCTCTGATTTAATAATTTCCTCTGAATTCGTATTCTTCTTTCAATAACTCAAATTGCTTACAAATACTTCTTAATGATGTTTTTCTTTTAAAACTTCATGTGCATTTCCATGCTTCAGGCATGTTTACTTATTTAAAACGCTTTCCTTTTGTGATTTGTATATTACTAAAATTCATTTATGAATACACTTCAGGTGCTTATAATTTTCTGTTTCAATCAGACTTGCATGTTGCAATACATATTTGATGAATAAGGCACCTTTCATTACTAAGCAGGAAGTAATCTACTCATCTTGCAGTATATCAAGATTTTCATTACAGAAATACTTAGAAGAATAAAGTATATCAAAATTTTTATTACAACAACACTAAGCAGGAAGTAATCTACTCACCTTGAAGTATATCAAGGTTTTCATTACAACAATACTTAGAAGAATGTTGTAATCTATCATCCATGTTCTTGGTATTCTTTATAATAGAAAGGTTATTTATGTTCTTCAGGAACTTATATATTATAATAATGTTTGCATATCGCAACTACCACTTCAATGGATATTAAGAATATCATTACAACAATTCTTGAAAGTAGGAAGTGATCTACTCATCATGAATTATTTCAAGATTTTCCTCACAACAATACTTAAAAGAATTTTGTAATCTACATTTCTTGCTCTTTATCACTACCAAAGTTATTTAAATTCTTCTGGAATTTGTATACTTTCATCTTTTATACCTTCAGGGTATTGTAAGCGTTTTAAACACTTTAATCAGTTCAATTATCTCTGGAAATACAATGCTCATGGAACTTAACATGTTGTTGACACTCTATGGTGCTTCAGTAACTTCCGTGTGCTTTTGTCATTATATATATATATATATATATATATATATATATATATATCTTATGAACTACATGTTCATATCTTATGGACTACAGGTCTATATATCTTATTCAGGAGAATTTTATGATGGCCAATCATGTTTCTCTCTAATATGAGATTTTTAATCCATTTATAAATATAAGTGCTTTATTATTTATTAATTTATCATTGATGATTATTTCTTGTCAGTTCTATACATAATTTATTGAGATCTCAAAACTTATCATGCTTTAGGTACCTAAACCACTTCTGGGGTTATTTTGACAATCATGTCATGGGTTTCTTTCAGAGGACCTTTATGTATTTCTTTAGGAATATTCATGTCCTTTATTTTGCATCTTTATGACTTACTCTAAAGATATTTTGAACTGACTTTTATACCATATTTTCAGCTGTGATTTACACCTTTTGATCCTTCGGGGATTCAGATGTATATAGGAGAAAGTCCATTAGGGACAATTGATAATTTATGCAAGTTACATAGTACTTTGCATAATTCTATATGTTAGCAAATATTTAACATCGATGATTCCTTTATCCTCCCCTCAATGTTGATAAACATTTTCACTTTAAATAGTAAACCAAATTTGGATTCATTTTTGATCCATTATAGCATTATAGTTAGCAAATACATTAGATGTATTTCAATTTTAGGAGGATAATGCTTTTATTAGTTAATAAGATGCATTCATATTGTATTGCTTATTCTCTTTCAATGATCTAAAGGCTTGAAGGAATTTTCTATCATTTGAATATGCACTTGACTTCAGGTCATTCAATATTGATGTCAATTGACTTTCTGAGATATGTTTAATTTATAATATGAGCTCATGACAACTTCAGGTTGTTAATTAAATATTCACATATATGTGTATATACGTGCGTCCACGTATTACATATGTAATTTATTTGCATATTCTATCTCATTCAAGTTATTGATTTTAGAACAAATTGTTTATAATGTTCCAATCATTAATTTGTGCATATCAAGCAATGTCAACGTGAATCTTAAAGATCATTTCATAATATCCAAAATATCTGATTTGGAACTATATTGAACTTCTGGTTCAAATGAAATATATGAACAACTTCGAGTTGTTAATCCATACTGAACTTCTGGTTCAAATAATATATAAACAATTTCAAGTTTGTTAAACTGTATTGAAATTCTGTTTCAACTGTATTGAACTTCTAGTTCCACTGTATTGAACTTCTGGTTTAAATAAAATGTATAAACAACTTCAAGTTATTAAAATTTATTCTTCAACATAATATGTAAATATAAATATATAAGCAAGATACAACTCATTTTGAAAATTGTGAAATCTTTGGATATCAATTTTATTAATGTTATTATTTCACATAGTTTCAATAAAGCTTCAGGCTTTTAAACTATGAAGTATCTCAAGTTCATTGATTAAGGAACTTCAAGTTCCTATGCATATATATAAACAGACATATTATATCTAGTTTATTACTTTATGATGAACTTCTGGTTCTCAACCTTTTAACATACTTCTAATTTAGAAGCTTTTACATTCTTGCTAATTGTCAAGATTTCAAACTTGTAAACTTCATCAAAAAGTTTCTTTTTTTCATATCCAAAAGTTTAGGTCTCAAATCTGATTTATACAACTTCTTCCATTACATTAGATATTAGTTTCCAAATACATCGAATAATAATACATATGTCTATTCTTTTTCCAAATACAAACATAAATCATTTAACTTATAATAACTAATGCTTTTAACACATTTATAATAATATGACAATACAATATATATTACCATAACGATACATTTAATGCATTTATTATAAAAATAACGGAAATAACCATTATACTTTCTAAATATACGAATCAAATAAATAAATTTTACTTAAATCAACATAATAAAATTTGGATCTAGCTACAGTATTAATTAACGACAAAACCAAAATAAACAACTTATAGTTGTACTGCATTCCCAATAATCATATTTTCTAAAATACCATATATATGCATAATGTCTAATCGAGAATTGAGTAAAAGTGCATAATTATATGTAACGACCCAGAAAATCTGAACCAATTTAAAATTTTTAAATTGGCTAAAATACTGAATTTTAAATATTTAAAATAAATATTTTAAATAATAGCAATGAAAAGTGAGTTTGAATCGACGCTTGAAAACGAATATAATTAATTCTAATTATAAACAAGGCCTGAAATGGCGCGGTAGTTTAAAATTTTGAATTCAAACTTTGTCGGACTATATCGGGTGCAAAACAAAACGGATTTGAGTGAAACCAAAAATATTTAAATCTGTTAGTGAATACCTTTCTAACGAATCTGAAAAATCGAAGTTTCATAGCGGAAAGCAAAAGTTATGGCCAAAAGAATTTTCAGAAAGGTCGCTATGGAAATTATATAGCCCGTGAAAATGGCTATTTTGCATACGACCTCAGAATTCAACGAAACTACTTTTGTTGGATCCGGGATGTGAAGTTATTGCTAGGTTTCAAATTTCATAATTTTTGAAGCTAGTATGTGAGCGTGGCAAAGGAAAACGTGTTTTGGTCAATTACAATTAAATTGGATTGACCAGAAATGGGCCTTTTTGCAAACGGTCTCAGAATTCGACGAAACTAGTTTTGTTGGCACCGTATCGTCAAAATATAGCCAGATTTATTTTTCTGGAATTTTTAGAGCCCGTATGTGGCCCTTGTAAATTGAAATATACGTTAAAATTAAATATATATTAATTTATATTTTAATTTTGAGAAAAACCGATTCAAACAGTCAAATTGGCTAACGAAACATATCCCATTGTGTTCGTAATGGGGGTATTTAGCTAGAGGCGACACTCGTTGGGTTTGATTTGGAGTTCATAGCAATAAAGGGGTATTTTTGGAAATTAATAAAATAAATTATTTATATAAAAACCAACCAATCAGGGAATTTCATTTAAAACCCTAGTCCTGCGCCGCTATTTCAAAACCTACGGCGGTTTTTGCTCGATATTTTGAGCTCCAAAATCGATCGATCTAAGCAATAAAATCCCATCCTCCAAGAGCAAAAATCCAAGCGCTCTCTTCGATCTTCGACTTCGTACCAGGTTGATCCAATATCGTGGGGTATCAACGAAGATTTCTGGGTTGAAAGCGGTCGAGTTTGTGGACGATTTCCAGGCTTTAGAAGCCATCCAGTTCGGTGCCACCGCTGGGGTTGGGAGCTCCGGCGTAGCTCTTCGTCGTGGTGGGCCCGGTTCGTCAGCACGTGGCTTTGATGAGGCGCGGTGAGGAGAGAGAAAGGGTGAGCCAATGGGTTTCACGGTGGACAGCTAGAATGAGGGTAAGGAAGAAGAATTAGTGGATTGTTTAGTTAATTATTTTAATTAATTATCGTATTAAGTGTTTGAATGTTTAAAAATACATAACTTTTCCATACGAGGTCGAAGTCGCGCGAAACTAGATCCGCTGCGATCGTGAGGACGAGAGCTTCACAACAAAACTGACCGTGTCCAAAACAGAGCATTTTGGAATTTCGGGAAGAATTAAATCCAAACCGTTCAGAAATTCAGATAAAAACTGACGAAGTGGATCCCAATGTGAAAATTCTCTCACTATAAATTTTCTTGTACAGTTATTTATATTATAACTGCATATCAGAACTATTCACATACGTCCACAGACCATGGACGATTTATTTGATTGTGTTGTGACTGTGAATTGTATATATATACGAAATGTGAAAAGTGAGATTTCTAATTTATAAACGATATGGAAAACGACGATGTATAAATTATATAGTCGATGTATGAGTTATATAAGCATTGTACACCTCTTGTATAAGCGTTGTATAAGTTGTACGTTCGATGTATAAGTTGTATATGCGTTGTAAAAATTATATATGTGTTGAAATAGAAGTGATATGCTATATATATATATATATATATATATATATATATATATATATATATATACGCCCCTCGTCCACAAACCATGGACGATATTTATTGGTTGTGATTGGTGTGAAAATTGATTGATAGCGAATGGTTGATTGGAATTGTTTGTGGTTGATATTGATTGATTGGGGTTGAAAAATACCCGTTTGTGGTTGAGAAATATTTGGTTGAAACCACATAGGATTAGTTTGTGGAAATGAAATAAATATACATGCCGCCTGCGTGCGAACTAGATGCATGAATCCCCATTGTCAAAAACCGCGAGGTTTTAAGGTAGAGCGAGGAGTCGTACTAGGGACGGTCCCGGTTTTAACTACCCTGCCGTTATGCTGCCGAAATTTTGAATATTATCCATGTGTTAGAATTATTTCCATTTTTTGAAACTATATTTATTCGTTGAATAGAAAACCTTCATGTGTTGAATTGAAATTCATTCATTGAATAGAATTCATGTGTTGAATGGTATTCGTGTTTTAAATATAAAAATCACATTTTTATCTATATATATAAACTATAGAAAACCTTCATGTGTTGAATCGATATTCATTCATTGGATTAAAATTCATGTGTTGAATGGTATTCGTGTTTTAAATATAAAAATCACATTTTTATCTATATATATATATATATATAAACTACAGAAAACCTTCATGTGTTGAATCGATATTCATTCGTTGGATAGAAATTCATGTGTTGAATGGTATTCGTGTTTTAAATATAAAAATCACATTTTTATCGATATATATAAACTATAGAAGACATTCATGTGTTGAATCGAAATTCATTCGTTGAATTGAAATTCATGTGTTGAATGGTATTCATATTTTGAAAGAAAGTGTTTTATAATAAGAATCCATTTTTTTATCATTGATAAGAACTATATAAAATAACCTTGTTTTGAAATAAATTGTTTTATAATAAAAATCCAATTTTTATCACCTATATTAAATATATAGAATAGTCGAGTTTTGAAATAAATTGTTTTACATAAAAAATCACATTTTTAGTATATACATGAATTGTCAAAAATAGTGAAGTATTGAAATGGAAAACAGTTAGATAAAAATATCATTTTTATCAAATGTATGAGAAGAATATAGTTTTTGAAATCGAAGAATAGATATATATATATATATATATATATATATATAGAATTGAAATATATCGAATAACGACGCTGCAGTTCATGTTTTGAAACCGTGATTTCAAACGATTATACCTGGAGATCCGACCATCGGATTTTCCCGAAACCGCAACCGTTGGGTTCGCTTTGGAAATATCTTTCCAACGGCACCAACTTTGTAAAAATCCAACGGTTGGATTGTCTGGAATGTTTAATTCAAATCTGAAGAAAAACAGCGCCAGAATCGATTATATATATATATATAATTATATTTAATCGAATAACGACGTTGCAGTTCGTATTTTGAAATCGAAACTTCAAACGATTATACCGGGAGATCCGACCGTCAGATTTTCCCGAAACTGGAACCGTTTGATTCGTTTTGAAAAGATCTTTCTAATTATGTAAATTTTGTGAAGATCCAACGGTTAGATTTTCAGATATGTGTAAATCAAATTTGAAGAAAAACAGCGCCACGGTCGCGTTATGGCCCGAAGCGTCGTTTTGAATAAATTGGCTATTTTAAAATAAATAAAAATAGCGATAAATCGTTATAAAATATTATAAACAATGTGGATGTGAAATTTAGAAACTAACTGAAGTTTGGCTAAGTTGAATGGTTTCTTGGGTATTGATCTGATGTTGGTTTCAGCCTTCGGGGTTAATATTTGGGAAATCGTTCTCTTACTGATTGACGGTTAGTGACTAATGAATTGAAATGATGTGTATGTATGTTAGTGTTGCACTTGTTTATTATATACGCGAGTCGCTCAGAAAGACTTGGTTTATCCCATTCTGAATAACTGAATCGACGATAAGGAATCGAAGATGAAGACGGTGGTCGAAGACCGGAGATCTTCACCTCGTTTGGATGGTAACCGAGGTCCTGATTGGGAGGCATCCTGAAATATGGATAATGAGTGGTGATCGTCCAGACGTACGTGGTGATCGACGGCTTGCGAGGTATATAGTGCCTCCGGTTTCGTTCAGACCCAGAACGCACTTGCAAATGGATAGTGTGTCTGACATTGGAATTTATTCTGTGTGATTGATAGCCATCAGTTGCACGGTGTGAATTGCCTATGTGGCATGCTAAGATGCAATGATAAGGACTACTGTTGAAAAGCAAAGTCTTGTGGTGATGATCAAAGCACTGCTTGTGTGGCGTAGCTTTGTGTATAACGTGAAATCGCGAGCCTCACACCCCGGTATGAACCAGAAATGGGAGAGGACCTCAGGGGGGACGTGCGTTTTCTTTCTAGCTAGAAGTGGCGTCAGTGGTTTTACACGCCCTGACGAGTTTGACTTATGTAGTTGTTACTGTTGCAAGGCGCCTCGGTTAGATCGGATGATCCGGGTCCGATGGAGTCATTCGTTGGCTCATTTACGCTCCAAAGGGCGGAGGGACGCATTGTTCAGGCATTATAATCCACTTCGTGTGGACCGACCCTGACGATCCAAGGTATGGTTGCGGCTGTGCCTGAGGCTCGGGCTAAAGAGTCTCGAAGGCGGTAAGGACTATCTTTTGCCTTGGTTCATGACGGAAATCCAATTTCCAAATACGTGACTGTGCGGTTTTGATTGTATACCTATATTTGGCTACATAGTGGCATAGGACGCTCACGTCGCCTATGATTGATAGTTATGATTCAAAATTGTTTTTGAAACATGTAAACACTAGTAATAATATCAAATGCTTTTGTTTCATTCGTATCAAGCATATTTTGGCTATTATAAGGTAAAACTCTATCCTCCGATTTGCGTTGTATTGTGTGATGGGAACTGAGTCTTATAATGGCTTCATTTTTATAAAAAGCATTGCGATGTTTAAAAGAATGATTTTTTTAAAGCACTGGCAATCCAATGGAGTAAACCCGTTCCACGAAAGTGGCATGGTCCTGTGATTAGCCATATTTTGAATGTGTTGAGTAGATTTCTCATACCAGTCCCATGACTGACTCGTAGTTTGTTTCACTTTCAAACTCGGGTGCCCCTTTTTCTACACGGGCAGCCTTGTATTCAGGTTTAGCAGGCTTTATCCGGATAGCTGGAGCTGAAGATGGATTCTATCATTTATCTCTTTTTATGCTATTCAGCTCCTATTGTACATTATGTTTGTTTCCGCTGTAGACATTTATGTATAGCTGAACTGTATTTGTACTAAGTATGATCCTGTATACTGTGTAACTCTGATGATTACGTTTATCCAGTATATTCTATTGTGCATTATCTGGTGTATTTATTAATTTCTATTATGCTATTATCTGTTTATGTGTTATATTCCAAAGATTACCCTTGCCGCCGTCAGTACGGGGTTTGGGGTTGTTACAACGTGGTATCAGAGCTTTGGTTAAGCTTAGTGCTGGAATATAACATATTAACGAACTCGTCAGAAATAGAACCAGTAGTGTTCTAGGATGGGTAACTCATTACAGATAGGATCAGCAATATCCTAGTATGAGTATAGCAGAATCAGAACAACTCGTTAGAGATGGGGTCAGAAGTGCCTCAGAACGAGTCGAGGGTAATATGTTTTTAAATAACGTATTTGTGATAATATATATAGGCTGGTTTTCGAAATATGATTTTTGAATGTATAAAAGATATATATTTGAAAAGTAAAAGAGTATATGAATTAATTTGTATGATTTTAAAAAGTTAAAAACAATTTGATTGTTGTTTGTGTTATGTGATAGTAAATTGGATTAATTAAATTATTGAAACGATAGTTAATTTAATTAATAATGGAATAATGGTAGAATTTATTCATTTAGATCACACATTGAACTGATTAGAAAATGGATAGAAATATATACATGTGCATTATATATGTCTGAACAGGTAAATGGATAGCTGTTGAGTAAAGATTTTATTTGCGTGTCCGACAAATAGGTAAACCATAATGAGTTGGATGCGAACTATTATTATATCAACTCCTGTGAATGCCATTGGATGCGGAGTGCTGGTTGTTCTGTGTGAAATAATAAACATCGCCATAGGATAGTAACAATTAATTTTGAACTACATTACATGGCATACGTCTGGAAGATAGGCATACTTCATCATATACCACATAAGCATTTGGAGCTTGTGTGACGAGGTGGAAGATTTACAATACGAGCGAGAGGCTTGTATGGCGATGACTATATTTTACAGGTTGAACTGATGACTGATATGGACTATTTAAATTGTAACGATAAAATTGCCAAATTAATAAAAACCCCACACGGGTCTGGAGTTGACAATAATCACGTCTCTCTAGTTATTAGATACGGCACATGGACTATTTATTTCCTACACGGGACGAGGTGACGAGGATTTATCCTCTAGAGCAATTAAAATACACACTCCCTCAGGCTTTGACAGGGTGACGAGAATTTATTCTCTGGAGTTATTATCAATACACGCTCCCTTGTAAACACCAGAATATATCACTATAAATATGTGTATGCTTATTAGGATTTATAGGGTACCTAATACGGCCCAATAAATTTCCAAACCTCTCCCCGTACAAAGGAGGTTGTGGCGAAATTTTTCGAAAATTCCGAGTGTTAGCCAAATTTTTGAAGAATTTGAAAATTCTCAGAAACTGAAAAGTTGGAGAATGGAAGCCAGATCGAACGTAGAGTTGATTAATCAAACCACTTTCAACTTTGTTCCTTTTCGGGGACGAAAAGTTTTAAGTGGGGGAGATTGTAACGACCCAGAAAATCTGAACCAATTTAAAAATTTTAAATTGGCTAAAATAGTGGATTTTAAATATTTGAAATAAATATTTTAAATAATAGCAATGAAAAGTGAGTTTGAATCGACGCTTGAAAACGAATATAATTAATTCTAATTATAAACAAGACCTGAAATGGCGCGGTAGTTTCAAAATTTAATTTCAAACTTTGTCGGACTGTACCGGGTGCAAAACAAAACGGATTTGAGTGAAACCAAAAATATATAAATCTGTTAGTGAATACCTTTTTAACAAATATGAAAAATCGATGTTTCATAGCGGAAAGCAAAAGTTATGGCCAAATGAATTTTCAGAAAGGTCGCTATAGAAATTATATAGCCCGTGAAAATGGCCATTTTGCATACGACCTCGGAATTCGACGAAACCACTTTTGTTGGATCCGGGATGTGAAGTTATTGCTAGGTTTCAAATTTCATAATTTTTGAAGCTAGTATGTGAGCGTGGCAAAGGAAAATGTGTTTTGGTCAATTACAGTTAAATTGGATCGACCAGAAATGGGCCTTTTTGCAAACGGTCTCAGAATTCGACGAAACTAGTTTTGTTGGTACCGTATCATCAAAACATAGCCAGATTTATTTTTCTGGAATTTTTAGAGTCCGTATGTGGCCCTTGTAAATTGAAATATACGTTAAAATTAAATATATATTAATTTATATTTTAATTTTGAGAAAAACCGATTCAAACAGTCGAATTGGCTTACGAAACATATCCCATTGTGTTCGGAATGGGGGTATTTAGCTGGGGGCGACACTCGTTGGGTTCGATTTGGAGTTCATAGCAATAAAGGGGTATTTTTGGAAATTAATAAAATAAATTATTTATATAAAAACCGACCAATCAGGGAATTTCATTTAAAACCCTAGTCCTGCGCCGCTATTTCAAAACCTACGGCGGTTTTTGCTCGATATTTTGAGCTCCAAAATTGATCGATCTAAGCAATAAAATCCCATCCTCCAAGAGCAAAAATCCGAGCGCTCTCTTCGATCTTCGACTTCGTACCAGGTTGATACATTATCGTGGGGTATCGACGAAGATTTCTGGGTTGAAAGCGGTCGAGTTTGTGGCTGATTTCCAGGCTTTAGAAGCCATCGAGTTCGGCGCCACCGCTGGGGTTGGGGGCTCTGGCGTAGCTCTTCGTCGTGGTAGGCCCGGATCGTCAGCACGTGGCTTTGATGAGGCGCGGTGAGGAGAGAGAAATGGTGAGCCAATGGGTTTCACGGTGGACAGTTAGAACGAGGGTGAGGAAGAAGAATTAGTGGAATATTTAGTTAATTATTTTAATTAATTATCGTATTAAGTGTTTGAATGTTTAAAAATACATAACTTTTCCATACGAGGTCGAAGTCGCGCGAAACTGGATCCGCTGCGATCGTGGGGACGAGAGCTTAACAGAGCACTTTAGAATTTCTGGAAGAATTAAATCCAAACCATTCAGAAATTCAGATAAAAACCGATGGAGTGGATCCCAATGTGAGAATTCTCTCACTATAATTTTCTTGTACAGTTATTTATATTATAACTGCATATCAGAACTGTTCACATACGTCCACAGACCATGGACGATTTATTTGATTGTGTTGTGACAGCGAATTGTATATATATACGAAATGTGAAAAGTGAGATTTCTAATTTATAAACGATATGGAAAACGATGATGTATAAATTATATAGTCGATGTATGAGTTATATAAGCGTTGTACACCTCTTGTATAAGCGTTGTATAAGTTGTACGTTCGATGTATAAGTTGTATATGCGTTGTAAAAATAATATATGTGTTGAAATAGAAGCGATATGCTATATATATATATATATATATATATACGCCCCTCATCCACAAACCATGGACGATAATTATTGGTTGTGATTGGTGTGAAAATTGATTGATAGCGAATGGTTGATTGGAATTGTTTGTGGTTGATATTGATTGATTGTGGTTGAAAAATACCCGTTTGTGGTTGAGAAATATTTGGTTGAAACCACATAGGATTAGTTTTTGGAAATGAAATAAATATACATGCCGCCTGCGTGCGAACTAGATGCATGAATCCCCATTGTCAAAAACCGCGAGGTTTTAAGGTAGAGCGAGGAGCCGTACTAGGGACGGTCCCGGTTTTAACTACCCTGCCGTTATGCTGCCAAAAGTTTGAATAATATCCATGTGTTAGAATTATTTCCATTTGTTGAAACTATATTTATTCGTTGAATAGAAAACCTTCATGTGTTGAATTGAAATTCATTCGTTGAATAGAATTCATGTGTTGAATGGTATTCGTGTTTTAAATATAAAAATCACATTTTTATCTATATATATAAACTATAGAAAACCTTCATGTGTTGAATCGATATTCATTCGTTGGATTGAAATTCATGTGTTGAATGGTATTCGTGTTTGAAATATAAAAATCACATTTTTATCTATATATATAAACTATAGAAAACCTTCATGTGTTGAATCGATATTCATTCGTTGGATAGAAATTCATGTGTTGAATGGTATTCGTGTTTTAAATATAAAAATCACATTTTTATCAATATATATAAACTATAGAAAACCTTCATGTGTTGAATCGAAATTCATTCATTGAATTGAAATTCATGTGTTGAATGGTATTCATATTTTGAAAGAAAGTGTTTTATAATAAGAATCCATTTTTTTATCATCGATATGAACTATATAAAATAACCTTGTTTTGAAATAAACTGTTTTATAATAAAAATCCAATTTTTATCACCTATATTAACTATATAGAATAGTCGAGTTTTGAAATAAATTGTTTTACATAAAAAATCACATTTTTAGTATATACATGAATTGTCAAAAATAGTGAAGTATTGAAATAGAAAACAGTTAGATAAAAATATCATTTTTATCAAATGTATGAAAAGAATATAGTTTTTGAAATCGAAGAATCGATATATATATATATATATTTATATATATATATATATATAAATAGAATTGAAATATATCGAATAACGACGCTGCATTTCATGTTTTGAAACCGTGATTTCGAACGATTATACCGGGAGATCCGACCATCGGATTTTCCCGAAACCGCAACCGTTGGGTTCGCTTTGGAAATATCTTTCCAACGGCACCAACTTTGTAAAAATCCAACGGTTGGATTGTCTGGAATGTTTAATTCAAATCTGAAGAAGTACAGCGCCAGAATCGATTATATTTATATATATATATAAATATAATTATATTTAATCGAATAACGACGCTGCAGTTCGTATTTTAAAATCGAAACTTCAAACGATTATACCGGGAGATCCGACGGTCGGATTTTCCCGAAACTGGAACCGTTGGATTTGTTTTGAAAAGATATTTCTAATGATTTAAATTTTGTGAAGATCCAATGGTTAGATTTTCAGATATGTGTAAATCAAATCTGAAGAAAAACAGCGCCACGGTCGCGTTATGGCCCGAAGCGTCGTTTTGAATAAATTGGCTATTTTAAAATAAATAAAAATAGCGATAAATCGTTATAAAATATTATAAACAATATGGATGTGAAATTTAGAAACTAACTGAAGTTTGGCTATGTTGAATGGTTTCTTGGGTATTGATCTGACGTTGGTTTCGGCCTTCGGGGTTAATATTTGGGAAAACGTTCTCTTACTGATTGACGGTTAGTGACTAATGAATTGAAATGATGCGTATGTATGTTAGAGTTGCACTTGTTTATTATATATGCGAGTCGCTCAGAAAGACCGGGTTTATCCCATTCTGAATAACTGAATCGACGATAAGGAATCGAAGATGAAGACGGTGGTCGAAGAACGGAGATCTTCACCTCGTTTGGATGGTAACCGAGGTCCTGATTGGGAGGCATCCCGAAATATGGATAATGAGTGGTGATCGTCCAGACGTACGTGGTGATCGATGGGTTTGCGAGGTATATAGTGCCTCCGGTTTCGTTCAGACCCAGAACGGACTTGCAAATGGACAATGTGTCTGACATTGGAATTTATTCTGTGTGATTGATAGCCATCAGTTGCACGGTGTGAATTGCCTGTATGGCATGCTAAGATGCAATGATAAGGACTTCTGTTGAAAAGCAAAGTCTTGTGGTGATGATCAAAGCACCACCTGTGTGGCGTAGCTTTGTGTATAACGTGAAATCGCGAGCCTCACACCCCGGTATGAACCAGAAACGGGAGAGGACCTCAGGGGGGACGTGCGTTTTCTTTCTAGCTAGAAGTGGCGTCAGTGGTTTTACACGCCCTGACGAGTTTGACTTATGTGGTTGTTACTGTTGCGAGGCGCCTCTGTTAGATCGGACGATCCGGGTCCGATGGAGTCATTCGTTAGCTCATTTACGCCCCGAAGGGCGGAGGGACGCATTGTTCAGGCATTATAATCCACTTCGTGTGGACCGGCCCTGACGATCCAAGGTACGGTTGCGGCTGTGCCTGAGGCTCGGGCTAGAGAGTCTCGAAGGCGGAAAGGACTATCTTTTGCCTTGGTTCATGACAGAAATCCAATTTCCAAATACATGACTGTGCGGTTTTGATTGTATACCTATATTTGGCGACATAGTGGCATGGGACGCTCATGTCGTCTATGATTGATAGTTATGATTCGAAATTGTTTTTGAAACATGTAAACACTAGTAATAATATCAAATGCTTTTGTTTCATTCGTATCAAGCATATTTTGGCTATTATAAGGTAAAACTCTATCCTCCGGTTTGCGTTGCATTGTGTGATGGGAACTGAGTCTTATAATGGCTTAATTTTTATAAAAAGCATTGCGATGTTTAAAAGAATGATTTGTTTTAAAGCACTAGCAATCCAATGGAGTAAACCCGTTCCACGAAAGTGGCGTGGTCCTGTGATTAGCCATATTTTGAATGTGTTGAGTAGATTTCTCATACCAGTCCCATGACTGACTCGTAGTTTGTTTCACTTTCAAACTCGGGTGCCCCTTTTTCTACACGGGCAGCCTTGTATTCAGGTTTAGCAGGCTTTATCCGGATAGCTGGAGCTAAAGATGGATTCTATCATTTATCTCTTTTTATGCTGTTCAGCTCCTATTGTACATTATGTTTGTTTCCGCTGTAGACATTTATGTATAGCTGAACTGTATTTGTACTAAGTATGATCCTGTATACTGTGTAACTCTGATGATTACGTTTATCCAGTATATTCTATTGTGCATTATCTGGTGTATTTATTAATTTCTATTCTGCTATTATCTGTTTATGTGTTATATTCCAAAGATTACCCTTGCCGCCGTCAATACGGGGTTTGGGGTCGTCACATTATAGAACCAATATTTTACATTCTTTAATATGTATAATTTCATAAACTTACAGATCTATACATAAAATTCACAACATAAAAATTACATGTTTTAGGTTCAAATTATACAATCCATATAAAAATCTTTTAGATATTTCTTTTTATATCAAAATTATCTCTTACCATTATAGAAACTGCAGGTTCTAAATTTTCCATTTTTATAACAAAAATTGATTTTGCATACACTTCAGGTGTGCTAAATTAAGATAAATATTTAAATATTAGCTTATGATCTTCGAGATGCATATTTTCTTTAGTCATTAAATTTGCATTATCATCTTTGATATTTGAAAATATTTCAATGAAAATTCTTTTACAGACATATCAAAATATAATATCGCTTCTGGGATATTCCATAAACACCATTTAGGAAACATTTACGATTTTTTTCTACAAATATTTTATCACCTTTAATTGTAGAAATCTCTTCTGGAGATATTTTATTATTTTTAAATAACCAGATCTCTTCCAGAGATATTTTACCATTTCCAAATATACAAATATGCTCTAAAGATATTTTGTTATTACCGCTTCTGGTATGAACTTATCTCCTCCAGAGATAAATATATACAAACTATTGAAATGTCATATCAGTATACAAAAATACATATCAAACCTTAAATGCAGTAACAAAATCAGGTGCATTAAATAAAAATAAGATTCAAGAGAGAAAATAAATCACTACTTCTGGAGTGTATGATATTCCTTTAGGGAACATATGTTTTATTTATGTAATTGCAATGCAACAAAAAAAATCCTAACATCTCTTCTAGGATGTTGGATTTGATATATAAAATTAAATCTCTAAAACATCTCTTCAAGAGATTAATATGCATATTATATCTTCAGGATATTCAGTTAATATAAACTGTACATGAAAGATGTCAGTTAGATGAAACCCGTTAAGATATTTTCTATTTAATCCAATGTTATTGTCACATATTATGATGTGTGTGTTTCTTTTAACTTCTTCTGGAAGTATAATCTTTTCATATCACAACATTTAAGAAAGCTTCGGGCTTTAATTTTTTTCTTCTTCAACATATAAACTTCAGGTTTATATTATTTCAAATTCCAAAGAATTAATATAATTTATGATTTTTCATTTGTTTATTTTTCATAATTCATTTTTGGTGATATTTCAATATTAGATCTGAACTTAATACGATCTTCCACTATTATATTTATATTTGTTTCTCTAAGAAACAATACAAAATTTCTTCCAAAAATATGAATTATGTAACAAAATCAAGCTAAATTCAATGAATCTATTTGAATAGAGAAGAATTAAAATTTGTCGAATCCAAAAGGATAAATCACTACAATCAAATTCTCATTTTTAAATCATGTAGGACCTCAAATGTATATAAATTGAGTATAATTTTGACATCAACTATATGATTACATAAAAAATTCAGACCTATAATAGAGTGAGATCTGAAATATGATTAACAAAATAAGAATCAAATCTCAAAGTGTAGAACTATATGAGTTCTAAATTTATAAGACTAAACAAAAAATCTAGAAGATAACACAATAGATTTAAATCTAGAATGAGATGAGATATAACAAAAATAGAGATTTGAAAAATCAAATCAATCAGGTCAGAATAATAACCTACCATTTTGAGATCTATAATTAGATCGGTTAGAGTTTCATGCTGATAATGTGTTATAAAATAAAACAGAACATGTGTTAAACAAGAAACCATTAGAGAGAGCAGAAAAGATACATGGGAGACTTTTATTTCTATTACTTCAAGTATGTACATTTCTATTACATTGGCTCCTTTATTTATAGGCTTTGGAGCTGATGTTAAACTTATCCCCATGATGTGGGACTAAAAAATATATCATAAAAGCATATTCACTCTTATATATTACAACAGTTTTATGTTTATTATTATTTCCTTTGGCTTCTTCTTTTCGTTTTACATGCTCCATTGTGCATTGTAACATCAGTTACTATGTTTTCTTCAGTCCATTAACTCCTTATGTGTAACACCCCGTGATTCAAATAATAAAATTATCAAACAATTATCGGAATAATGTGCGTTTGAAATTCGAAAACAAACGCATGTGATAAAAAGAATTAAATCAAGAAATAAATGGAAAGTAATTAATATTAAATTGCAATGTTCCTTTAATTAACAATGCACGTTATTAATGATACTAAAAGAGACATAAATGGAAATAACGTTAAAGTTTAAAAGTAGAGAATTAATACTAGAATGGTAACACGCATATGAACACACATGCATATATATTTATTTCATATAAAACATATTGAAATAAATTTTAGAATTAACACGTGTTTGAATTTGAAGACAAATGCACATCATAAATGAAATTATATCACATAATAAAGGGGATTTTAATGACATTAGTTAAGTAACATTCTGATTCAAAATGAGCAGGTGCGTATTAACTATAAATGGTATGCGTTTGAAACTAAAATTAGACGCATGTTAAAAATGTAAGAAAATCATATAAAGCCGGAAACGAGAATAACTTTGCAAAGAAACATTCGAAAATAATTTAAACACGCCTGACCATACGCATATTAAAGCATTTTGGTCGACCCTTGTGTCGACCTACATATGGGCAGGGTCGACCCATATGTCGACCTGGGCATAGTATGTGTCGACCTAGGCGATATGATAAACAACGTGTTATATTTTTCCGAACTGCCTTGATTTTATTATTCTGAATTAGAAAGACATAACTAGTATAGACATCTATAAATGAAACTACATGCCTAGCCATCAAACTCATATTTTTTCGGGTGGGCGCGAAAGCCCTGTCGTTCTCTTCCTACTCCAATTCTTTAGAAACAAAAAGTATTAAAAGTAGACTATGTGATTCAAGTTTGAAGGTAAATGTTATAGATTTAAGAGTTAGATGCCCAAATTCTCCATCCATATGAGGAAGTTCTTTGGATCTGAATTAAAAATAATTTCTTTTATTCCTCTTGGATTCATATTTGGAAATCTTTGAAAAATATAGTTTGTAGTGTTCAAATAGGAAAGACCATGGATAAAAAATCTAAATCCAAATTAGAGCTAGAACTTGGAGCATAAATCTCAAGTGAGTGGATTTAAATTATTCTTTTTAGTAATGGTGTATATTATCATTTGATTCCTATTAAATTAAAAATATATTCTCTCACTCCCATTTTCCCCTTTCTTAGTTGGATTTGCAGTTTTATGTTAAGTTTTGGTTATGCACAAAATATGCCTAGATCTACAATATTAGCATATGTATTTATGCATCTACTTTTATGCGACTAATGATAATCCTTTTTATTTTGCACGCGTTTAAAAAAATGGTTCGATTGGAATTACGAAAAAAAGGATTTGATAATTTGGGGCTAAATGAACGTGTAATACCAAAACTGTAATAAAAGGGAATTTGGGATGAAAATAGGCAAACTTAATAAAACTTGCTAGATAATTTTGACACAGATTGACATGACATAATGTATAGTAAATTTAAAGTTGAGTGGTAAATATAAGAATTTCCATATTTTTTTTGTTAAAATTACCTTTTAGATTTAGAATTAAATGAATATAGAAATTTTAGGGTTGAAAGAAAAAGGGGTAAATGCCTAATTATGCCCAAATTTACTATGGTTAGGCCAAAATGGGAAAAATAAATAAAGAATAGGAATTACTATATAACAATTAAAAAAGAAAGTTAGAATCGCCTAGATTAATTGGTTTGGAAAAGGTAATATATCTCCATAGGTTGGTTTGTAAGAAAAATGAAAAACATAACTATAAGTATAAAAAGAAATAAATGCATAGATTAGTACGAAATAGGGTTTTATCCATATTGCACACTTTCCAATAGCCTAAAAATAATTGAAAAGATATGGGTTTCTACTGATGCAATTACCTTAAACTGTGAAAATAGATTGTTATGCAATTTTAATAAACAATCAAATAGAAACATGCCTAACTTTCTAAGGAATAAATTTACAAAGACGGAAAAAATGAGGGAAATATAACTAAAAGGTGTAATGTAAAATAAAGAAATAAGAAATCGATCTATACACATGACAATTAGAAATGAATGTAATCTATTATGATAATTGTACGAAGACAAAAATGTATCATAATAGGCAGTTAATTACAATATGAAGGTTATAATCAAATGTGAAATGAAGGTTTATTATGAATAAACTTACAGATAAAACAAAGTATTTTCTTCTTTTAACGGCGACCTAATCTCATCTCTTCTAAGCGATTTCTTGGCTTACTTTTTCTCTAATTTTCTCGCTTCTTATTGATGGATTACTTCTTCCTTTTATGGGTTTTCTCGTCTGTGGTGTTGATCTTTATTAGCGTTTTCGTTCAATTTTTGTTCTCTTCTGCTTTAGAGCATCATGTCATCAATTGGGGAGGAATTCAACTTTTGTGTTGTTATTGGTACTTTTCATGTGCTTTCTTCAATTATTGAGGTGGCTAGTTCCACTATTGGTGGTTTGGTGGCAGTAGCGGTTACGGCGTCTTGTCCGTCCTCTTACAAGTGGTTTTGTTTTCGTCTTTTGAGGTGATTTCGCATAATCATTTTTTCCATGTTCATGATGTATTATTGGAATTGGCTACTTGTTTTTTCCGATTTAGGTGTTTCCCCTTTGCCGGCCTTGTAGGTTTTCGATGACTTGCCTTTCGCGTTGTCCAGGCATGGTGGTTGTTATGCTCCTATTGCAGCTTCTGTCTCTGAATCGGTGGTGGGTTTCGAATGTTATGGTAAGGGATTTTATACCCCTTATCAGTTCCTTCATAGATCATTATTAGCATTGCGGTTTCGCGGTTCTCACAACCATTGTGTGTTTCTTCTCCCTCGATGGGATCAGTTGGCATTCCTTCTATGGGAGTTCGTTGTAGTTATAACGAGGTTGTGTCTTATGATGTAGGAGGTGATGGATCAAGGGATATGAACTCCGCTATTTGCTACCTGCCTAAAATGTTACCCTGTTTATCTCGGCCAATGTCGGAGTAGCTTGAGGTTGGTGCCCTTACGTGCCACCATCATCGTCGGGCTTCGCGTCAATCGTTGGTTGTGTCTAGGGATGCACCAACGCTGGCTACCTCTGTTTCTTTCGGTTTGTATGTGGTTTCGATTGCTGAGGGAAAAAAACAAGCTCATGCACTTCCCCCGCTTATCTTCACCAATTTCTTTGCCACTCTTGGTTTGTTGTCTAAGATTGATGAGGTTGCTAAGTCTAGCACTGCCGTGGATGTTCCCCTGTTTCCAATGATCTCTGGCTACGAAGTGGCATGTACAGGCGATGGTTATCATCGATTCGCTCATTCTCTGGGGAGCATTCTAATGTGTCTTGTCTATTGATGTGGCTAAACTTCCAGGCAGTTGGTATTGCAGTAGAGACATTATCTTTGGTTGAGGTTGATTATTTATTGGTTGGCCTTCAAAGGTTGGAGCATTCTTTGTGTATCCCTTGTCAGGTTCCATTTTTCACCTCCTTTCCATTTTCTGTTTCCCTACTACAGTTCAAATTAGGTTTGGTTGTACTACTGTAAAGACCCGCAACTTCCCCGTAAAGGAAAGCGTCGGATAGTTCGAGAACAAGCCACAACAGAACGCATACAGAAGAACATTTCATCGTATATTACAACAATGCATCAGATTACAAGAATATACAGAGTATAAATGAATATTACACAGAAATATCAGAGATTTAAATTACATTTAAATACATAGCAGCGGAAAATAATACAATACACAACTAGAAGAGATATACGGATACAAAGCTTTCCGGATATCGTTCCAGCTGTAAACCAGGATCCTGTGAATATAAATCTGCAAAACCAAAACTACTAGCTGCCCGTGTCAAAATAGGGGCACCCAGAGTTTAGGTTAAAACAATAAACTCCAGGTCAGTCATGTGACTGGTGTGAGAACTAAAACAGTTATTATTCTTTATTTTAAAAGCTAGGTAAATCAAGGGACCACGCCGTATAACACGGAACGGGTTTCCTCCCAAGAATACCAGTGCACAAAACAAACAGCGCAATGCTAAATAAAGAAGAATGAAGCTATTATAAGACCCAGTTCCCATCACACAATGCAATCGCAAGCCGGAGGATAGGGTTTTTACCTTATAATAGCCAAGAATGCTTGATACGTTGAAAACAAATCATTTGATACTATTATAAGTGCATAGAGTATAAAACAACTTCAAATCATAAGTATCAATCATAGGCGGCATGGGTACCATATATCATGTCGCCATATATAGGTTTACAAATAAAACCGCAAATGTCACGTATTTGGAAATTGGATTTCCATCTATGAACCGAGGCAAAAGATAGTCCTCAACCGATTCGAGACTGTCTAGTCCGAGCCTCAGGCAAGTACTCTGTCAAGCCTTTGGATCGTCAGGGCCGGTCCACCGATGTGGATTAAACTTAAACCCTGAACATGCGTTCCCCCGCCCTATGGGGCGTAAATGAGCCAACGAATGACTCCATCGGACCCGGATCGTCCGACCAAACCGAGGCGCCTCGCAACAGCAACAACCACATAAGTCAAACTCGTCAGGGCGTGTAAAACCACTGACGCCACTTCTAACTAGAAAGAAACGCATGCCCTCCCTGAGGTCCGTCTCCCGTTTTTGGTTCATACCGGGTGTGAAACACGCGAGGTAAACGTTACACAAAGCTACACCACAAAGGCCGTGCTTTGATCATCACCACAAGACTTTGCTTTTCAACAGAAGCCTTGATCATTTGCCACTTAGGCATGCCACACAGGCAATTCACTCCATGCGTTTGATATCCATCAATATATAACCCCTGAGCTCGTACGTCTCAGAGAAGGGCGTTAAGCAAGAGAATAAATTCTCCGCCGCCAAGCAGATATATATTTAAAAGAAATCAATCGCACGGACTAAAATCCAATGTCAGACACACAGTCCATTTACAAGTCCGTTCTGGGTCTGAACGAAACCGGAGGCACCTAGTACCCCGCATATCCATCGATCTCCAAGTACGCCTGGACGATCACCTACTGTTTCCATCTTCTTGGGTGTACAGCCCAATCAAGATCATCAGTTATCACCCAAACGACGTGAAGACCTCCGGTCTTCGACCATCGTCTTCATCTTCGACTTATCGTCGTATCAGTTATTCAGAATGGGATAAACCCGGTCTTTCCGAATAACTCGCGTATATTTTAAATAAGTGTTACACAAACACAACATACGCCTCATTCCAATTCATTAGTCACTCACCGTAAATTAACCAAGAGAATAATCCCCCAAATATTAACCCCGAAGGCCGAAACCAACATCAGATCAATATCCAGAAAACCCTTCTGCTTGGCTAACCGACAGTTAGTTTCTAAATTTCACATTCATAGGAAAAGGTTCCCATTAATTTTATCCAAGATAAATTCTTGAATTTATGTTTTAATCTACTTTTGAATATCAATTCAAACTAGTCGGGATTAGCGAACCTTACCGAAGTACTCATTTGTTTTAATTTCCCAATCCCAACCTATTCATCCCATGAAGTAAAACTGGTAATACTTCATATCTAACACCACAGTGTTATCGGTAAATTCAATTACCATTTCCCGTTCAAATCTAATTAAAGATTTAACTATCGCCTGGAGCAAAACTGGTGATACTCCATTCTCGATTATTTCAATCTAATTAAAGATTCATTAAAACTCCACTTAGTTTTAATCATTAACTGGGTTAAAGAATCAGTGTCATTTAAAAACACGGTTCACGATAAACCCAAAATCACATTCATTAATCATCGGGTTAAAGAACGAGTGTTATTTAAAACACTGTCCACGATAAACCCAAAAATCAATATCGATTTAATTCCAATTAAATGTCATTTAATTGGTACACTTCATTAAATCTAAATAAAAAGATTTAATCTTTTCTCAACTGGGTTCAAGAACAGTGTTAGTGAAGACACCATTCACGACAAACCCAAATCACATTTGATATTCAATATAAGGCTCTGAATAGAAAATATATCGGCTTATATTCAATATCAAATTCTACGATTAGCAAATGTCGTATTGGAAATAACGATATAAGTATATATCTTTCAAATTTCCATATCAACATCCGTATAATCACGAATTCCAACATCGAAATATTCCGAAGACAATTTCGATTCAATTCCACTCCAATGCAATCATTGGATATTCTGGTTATTTTTAAAACCATTTCAAATTCAATTTATTTATTTAAAAATAAATAGAATTATAATTCTAGTTCAAAACTAGTTCATTTCGATAAAAATCTATTTTTATCTTTTCAAATATGGAGTTTTTCATCCCAAATCTTCACAAATCACTTCTTATGATTTTACACAAATTATTACTATTTTTAATAATTTTATCAAGGCCCGTACAGTCGATTTCCATCAACGGCCATCGAACTGCACTTACAGCGACCTTTTTCGAATTTGATTTGGACGTATCTCCAAATCCAACCGTTAGATTTTGAATTTCTAATATTCGTTAGAAAGCTCTTTACGATACGAACCCAAGGGTTCCGGTTTTAGGAGAATCCGACGGTCGGATCTCCCGCAATGTCCGTTTGAAATAAATGGTCGAAATTCACGAACTGCCGCGGCGCGGCGCGTTCTATTCAGGCCATTATATTATATATATAATATATATAATATATATTTCGTCGATTTCTATTCAAAACGAATTATATAAATAGTTTTAAAATCATTTCAAAACCTATTTCAACTTCCATTTCAATTCAAAGCAAAATTGAATTCTTCTTTATAAATTCGTTTCAAAATTCATTTCTATTCAATTCAAATTTCAATTCAATTTGAATTCGTTTTCAATTCAATTCATTTCGAAATCGTTTTCAATTCAATTCATTTCGAAATCGTTTTCAATTCAATTCATTTCGAAATCGTTTTCAATTCAATTCATTTCGAAATCGTTTTCCATTCAATTCATTTCGAAATCGTTTTCAAATCGATATAAATATCGTTCACGTCAAAATGGCGTCCATACACGGCTTCATAAATTTCTATTTTCAAATATTCTATTTCAAATATTTCTTATTATCAAAATATTCTTTATTTTCACGATTGGAATGAGGCCCAATCAATTACCATATAAAGTTAATTATATGGATTTTCATACAACACATGTATATAATAGCATTGAAAATAATCAACCATCAACCAAAGTGTACTACACTGTAAAAGCATCAAATATAGATATTCAACGCTTATAACAGCCTGTCAATCAATCGATCGACATATTTAATCAATCAGGATGAGTGAACTTCAAATTTCACCCCAACACCCGTGTGGGGTTTCAAACAATCAAACACATATTTTATTTGTGCAGTTGGGCGATGTGTAAAATTTATCGACCCAATCAATGTCCTTCAAATAGGTGTACATAAACAAACCGTCTGGTTTGTAAATGAATATTTTATTTTGTTCACTTCACTATTTTCATATTCACGTTAAAAATTATATTTTTAACGATAAAACATTTTATTTCAACCTATGAATTTCTATTCAATTCATTTATTCAATAAAATGATATTTTTATTTTTCTAACATATTTTAGAAAATTTCGGCGGCATAACGGCACGATACTAGAAACGGGACAAGGCCTAGCCTTATCCCCGGTCTAGTGAAGGCCCACGCCATTCACACATCAATCAAATTCACCAAACAACCAAATTCAAATCAAATCATATAACTAAGCTATGCAACCAAACAAACAAGTCCATGGTCTGTGGACGATTGTGTCGGGTGCTACTAAGCACCGTCTGCATCCTAGTATATATATATAATTAGAAAAGAAATTGAAAGGTGAGAAATTCTCACTTATAGCTATCCAATCATCTCGACTCTTCTTTTGCAGAAGTCTTCGTCGTTTCGCCTTTTTGTTACCTTCGCCCGTATTCTCTACATATGTAAAAATCGAATTTTTATTTCGCTATTCCATATATAAAAATCATATTTTTAATTCGAAGTTCAACATATAAAAATCATATTTTTAATTCGAAGTTCAACATATAAAAATCATATTTTTAATTCGAAGTTCAACATATAAAAATCATATTTTTAATTCGAAGTTCAACATATAAAAATCATATTTTTATCTTCTACTATAATAAAAATTATATTTTTTCAATCTTCTACTATAATAAAAATTATATTTTTTCAATCTTCTTGCTTTTCAAAATCACTTACTTTTTGTTGTTAAAAATCCCATTTTTATTCGCACACATACATAAAAATCATAGATTTTATTTAACGTTAAATACACATATAAAACTGATTTTTAAAATATGTTCTTAACTTAAATAAATTCAGAATTTAAAAAATAAAAAAAATAAAAGCTTACCTTTGGCTTTTTGGTGGCGGAGAGGGCTCGGGGGAGGGGCTAACGTGGCGCAAGAGTCGATGAGGGGGGGGTTTCTTCTGCTGTTTTGGGTCTGACGGGAGGTGATGGGCTCGTCGGAGGGTCAGGGGGTGCGCTGGGGTCAAACAGGGTGGCGCATGCGAGGTGGAGTCGGGGGGGGAGGTGGGCGGTGGCCGCGACAGGCTAGGGCGGAGGTGGGTTGCGGGTTTGGGTGATTTAGGGTTTACGGAGCTTGATTTTTTGGGCGGAAGAGGAGAGGGAGATCGTAGGGGGTGGGGGGTCGCCAGAGTCGGCGATGGCGGAGGGGGCGGCGACGTGGCGGTGGATGAGGGACGGCGGTGGCGGCTGTTTCCTCTTTTTTTTTTTTTTTTTTTTTAAATGGTCGGGGAGAGAGAAAGGGAGTGAGGGGGGGTTTATTTATTTTAATTTTATATTATTTTTATTTCTAAAAGTTGACTTTTACTTCAAACACCAAACGAGACCCAACGACTGTCGCCCCCAGCTAATTACCCCCATTCCGAACACAATGAGATATGTTTCGCAAGCCAATTCGGCTGTTACGCTAAGTTTCCATCAAATTTAAAATATAAATCTTTATATATTCAATTTAAACGCACATTTCAATTTACCGGGGCCACATATGGACTTCTAAGATTCCAGAAAAATTATTTCTAGCTTCCTATTAATGATACGGTCCTAACAAAACTAATTTCATCGAATTCTGAGACCGTTTGAAAAATGGTCATTTTCCAATCGATTAAATTCAAATTAAACTGGTCAAACGCGTTTTCCTTTGCCACGCTCACATATTGATTCGAAAAATTATGAAATTTGAAACCTAGCAATAATTTGACACTGCGGACCCAACAAAAGTGGTTTCGTCGAAATCCGAGGTCGTTTGCAAAATGTCAATTTTTAAGGGCCTGAATTCCATAGCGACTATTCAGAATTTTCAACTGGACATATCTTTTGATTCTCGCTACGAAATCTTGATCTTTCGGATTTGTTGGAAAGATATTCACAATTAGATCCTAATGTTTTTGGTTTCACTAAAATCCAGATTGTTTTGCACCCGGTACATTCAATTGAAGTTTGAAATCGAATTATCGAACTACCGCGCCATTTTCAATTCTATTTATAATTATATATAAATATTTATATTCTAACGACGACGTATATAATATAAACGTTCGAATTATATTCAAAACAAATTTCTCGTCGATATTATTTAAAATAATTCATTTTAAATAATCAAAATTCGCTAAAATTGCCAAAATAAAATTTTTAAACTGGCCCAGATTTTCCGGGTTGTTACAATTACCTGATGCTGTGGTTTTTTTTAATGAGTTGCATTGCTCTTTGATGTTGGTTGGGACTCCAATGTTGTGTTTAGGAACTTCTGTTTTGTTCCCTTCCTCTCCCATGTGTTCCTTTCCCACTTTGTGTTCAATGTTACGTTTGGTGGATGTTGGTTTGCCTGCTTTTGCACAACAGAGTATAAGGGCTTTCTATATTTCAATTGGTGCTGATTGTGTTGGTCTTTCCTTGTTTTAATGGAGAATATGGTGTATTTGGATTGTGTAGTGCCAATTTGCAGGCGTCGTGCTCGAGTTCTTTGGACTCAATCGGCGGCACAACTTTTGGTATTCGCTTCTTTTCCTTTGTTCTATTTCGAATTGCGTGGTTTTGTCACTACCAATATTTCCATGATTTGTTAATGACATTCAGATGCTTTTTTGTTTGATATTGGAAGGTTATTTTGTTTTTTATTGTACTTTGTGATCTTCATCTTTGACTTTGGTCATGGAAGTATAGCGATCACTTTTGCTAATAGTTATGTGGTGACCACCATAGTTTTGCTGGCATTTGATGATCAGTTGCAATCGGATTTTGTTGGTGTAGTTAGTATAGAACCTTCTCTCTATGTCCATCGGTTTGCATGCCTCGTTGTGTATAGGATGCTCTCGTCAGTGCAAGGTCGTCAATCTGATAAAAATATGCCTTTATAGGGTCCTTACAGTATGGTGAAACGTGGAATCTAGGCATTGTTTCATGTTAGTCTTCTTCTTCTTCTTCTTCGTTTTTGGCTTCGTCTTTTGTCGCTTCTAGCTTTGAGGCTTCTTTGACTCCTTATTCACGCTCGTTACCTCTTCTTAGCATGGTTGAGATTTCGATCATTAACGATCGACTATCTCGCCTTACTAGTAACTCTTATGCAGCTAGATTAAGATCTTTATCTAATTGATTCATCTGGATCGCCCTCCGATTTGTCCACTTTGGTTTTCGCTCATGGGCATTCTTCTTTATGATCGGCAGAAGCTTCTTTCCATCCATCGCAAGAGAGTTCGAGGTATGTGCCTCGACCCCCCCGCACAATCTTCACTCGCTATATACACCAACCGAGCAGATAGTTAGGTCTACTCGGCACACCCTGTACCTCATCCAATTTTAGTTCTTGCTGTTTCTCTTCTTTTAGGTTTTCTTTATCCTTTCTTTTTTATTCCTTTTTCTTTCTTTTTTTATCTGCTTTAGTGCGGATGGCAAATTTTATGATCTGGAACATCCAACTCGTCAGCAACAGTGCATCCCTTGCACAACTTAAATGCTTTGTTAAGAAACATTCTACCCGTCTGGTGGCATTCCAAAAGCCTTTTATGTGATCTGAGGTGCTATCCGACATTGTCCTATCTATTGGGTTTAGGAGAGGTGTTTCCAATATATCTAATAAGATTTGAATTCTTTCGGCTAAAGACATCTTTGTTAAACTTATCTTCTACTCATCTCTTCTTCTGTCTGTTGTTTGTTCGATTTCCCCTTTTCCCTTCTCTTTTCTGCTGTTTACGCCAAATGCAATCGTATCAAGTGGTTGTCCTTATAGACTGACATTTTGTCTTTGGCTAACCTAGGCTTCGTAGCTTCGATCCTCAGATGTGATTTCAACGTCCTCTCATTCCAAGCGGAGAAGCGGGGGAGGGGATCCCCTAATAACTGCGTAGCCGTTGAGGATTTTTATTCTTCCATCATTAAATCAGGCATGTCAGAAGTGTCTTTTGTTGGGTCGGCCTTTGCTTAGTGTAACAACCAAGAAGGCCCCAGTTGGATCCTTTCTCATCTTGATCTGGTCCTTGGTTTGGAAGGGTGGTTTAACTTTCCCTTTTCCTTCTCTGTCATTCATCTTCACTGCACTAACTCGGTCCATGCTCCGTTGATATTGCATTGCTCTCCCTGCCATAACAATCATGTCCTCGTTCCATTTTCAGTCCATGTGGAGATCCCATCAAGCTTTCTATCAGATAGTGAAAGATTATTGGTTTGCCGCAGCAATAGGCGGCCCTATCACTGTTTTATTGCTTAAGCTTAAATGTCATAAGTCTTGTCTTAAGATTTTTTTTAAAAATATCTTTGATAGAGTTCGATCAGCAGAAGAGAATCTAATCCTAACAGAATCTTCTTACGACGATGATCCATCTGCCTCTAATAAGGCGAACTGGATTCTGGCTCAACTCTCCTTCTCATTCGAGTTGCGCATCGAGGATGACTTCCTTTTTTCAGAAGGCAAGGCTCAAATAGTCAAACGATGGCGATTCTAGCTCTAAATTTTCCATTCTTCTATTAGGAAGAAGTATGCTATTCTGTCTACTCGCCAAATTCTTCGCCCCGAATAGTCTTTGGCTACCTATCCAGAGGATAGCAAAGAGACTATCGTTTCTCACTTCCAAACCATTCTCCAATTTCCTTTTATCTTGTTTCTAACCCTTCTCTATTGGCTTTCATTTTTCGCCCGCTTCTCCCACAAGAGGATGATGGTCTATTCATCCATTCATTTTCTGAGGAAATTCGGTCTTGTGTGTTTACTTTGAGTAAGGAAAGCCCTTTCTATTTGATAGAAAAAGACCCCACGATCCTAAACCGATCTTACCTGGGATCACAAATCCCAAGTTTGTCTATGATGAGCGGATCTAACTGTATTAGTTTTTATAATTGATTTTTTCTGTGTAATACTAATTGATAGGACCACATTGATAAGTGCTACAAGATCTCATGCGTTAAAACCCATGGTTGGACCTGAATCAGCTAGTATAGAACATTTTATTTTCCAACTGAAATCCCTTAGCATATAAAAGAATGAAAAAGTGCTTTTGTTGTTGTTGAATATGAAGCCTTCGTATCTTGAGGGTGGCCCAGACAGATTCATCAATTTTTTTTACCAGAGTGTTTGGCTGATCATTCAATTGAACTTCTACTTCGTGATCTGGTCTTTCTTTTCGGGTAGTGTGCTTCCTAAGGGATGGACCTCCATGAATATTGTTCTTACCCCAAAATGTGAGAATCCTCGGCCTTGTTCTTATTTTAGACCGATTAGCTTGTGCAACTTTCGAACAAGGTCATCTTTAAGGTGTTATCCTCTAGACTAGTGCCTATTTTTTATCGTGTTATCTCGTAATCCCAAGCATGTTTTTAAAGGGTGACTTATCCTTGATAATGTCCATCTTGCTCAAGAACTAATATCTTAAATCAATTGCAAGGTAAGGATCTCTAATGTGGTGATTAAGAAAGACATGGCGAAGGGTTACGATCGCATGTCCTAGTTTTTTATCATTAGTGTTCTCCGAGACTTTGGTTTCCTCGAGCCTCTAATTGATTTAATTTGGAGGCTTATCTCTAATTGTTAGTTTTCCATTCTTATTAATGACTCGGCCAATGGTTTTTTCCGATCAGAAAGGGCATTGCGCCAAGGGCTCGCCGCTATTTGTCGTAGCCACGAAAGCTTTCCTCCGTTGTGTGCAGTCTCTTAGATATCGGGTTAGATCCATTAGTTTGGTATTCCTATTGCTTGTCCTGTTATTTCATTGTTATTATTTGTGGATGACATCATCATTTTTTCCAATAGGTGCCGACAATCCATTTGATGGCTCTTGGATTTTCTTCATCTATACGAGAGATGTTCGGGCCAACTCGTCAACTCTTTGAAATTTTTCTTCATTCCTACTAAGTAGATGGAATTAGAAAAAACTTTATGGATTAAATCCTTCTCCAGATTATAGGTGGCTTCTTTGCCTTTGCCTTATCCTAGTTGTTTTATATAGAGGATGCAAGCTCAATGCGATCTTTAATCCCCTGACCGACAAAGCAAAAGGTATGATTTTTAGATGGAATTTTTCCCTCATTTCCCAGGCTGGTAGAATTTTTCTCATTAAGTCAGTGCTTGATTCTATTGGGTCTCATGTTTTCGCAGCCATGATACCCATCTTCTTCTTTTTTCGCTTTTACCAGTCCTTGGTTCGTCTTACTTCTAAAAGAAAAAAGATGATGCTGAGCGACATCATTGGGTCACTTAGGATGTCATTTTTTGTCCCAAACGCAAGGGTGGTCTGGGTCTGCATAATCCGCAAGATATCTACAAGACTTACGCTTGTAAGCTTTGGGTTAGGTTCTTCGCTAATGACTCTCTTTAGGTGTCATTTTTCATGCTATGTGTTGCCCTCTTTTGTAAGAGGATTTCTCTGGTACACCTTCTTACACTAATGAGATGCAGAAACATATGCAATTTGTGAAAGCCTTCTCCGACTCCTACAGAGGGGGTTTCAGATGAAATAATGGTTTTTTCTCCCTCAGGACAACGTGGAATTCAGCCAGTCATCTTATACCTAGAGTTTCCGCTTTCTCTTTCATTTGGGACGCCCTTATCCCTCCTAAGATTTCCATTTTTTATGTGGATAACCCTCTATGAGGGTTTACCACTAAATGAAAACCTAAAGAGAATCAGTATCCGTACAGTGTCTTGTTGTAGGTGTTGCAGAGTAGGAGAACTGGAATTGACTACTCATTTGTTTTTTGCAAGAGACTGTCCCTGTGAAGTCTGGTGTTTCTTAGGCTTTTTAGTGGGTTTAGGGGAAACACTCTTTCCCTCCTTGGCATGCTTTGGATTTGGTGGGAATGAAGGAAGGGAAAGACCCTTTGGTCTATTCTTTTCTGGCTTCTTCCTTGTCACATTTCTTGACACGAACAAAGCTATTTTTGATGCAGTTTCGATGATGTCGTCAACTACCAACTGCAGAGTAAAGGACTATATCTTCTTTGCATTCCGTGGTAGGCCTTTCAAAGGGTGTTCTAAGCCTTCGTTCTTTTGCTATGGCTCGTGCTTTCGATGTTTCTACAGGCCCTATCCCTCGCGGTGGTGTAAGGTGAGGGACTCGTGCCCTCGTTCTTTTTCTTTGGCCCATTGCTGGGGAATGCAGATTAAGAATCTTAAGGCAAACTAAACACAAGAAGAGGGTGAATTGTGTTTTGTGGTTTCTATAAAATTGTCAAATTCTTTTTGTGTTTTACAGAATGTAATGTAAATCAAAGATGTAATAATATTCATAAAATCAAACATAAATGCAGATAATAATAAATAATAAAGAGTAAAAGGAAAGAACACGCAGGATTTTTATACTAGTTTGGAGTTACCCTATATCCAGTCCCATATAACTATAGTTTGATGTAGATTTATTTCAATGATATTCTTCAATTACAATCCTTGATTTCAATGGCCACGAAATCCACCACCACTTTCTTCCTAGCACAGGACGCTCTCTTGATTTAACCAGGCTATAAAATCGCCTAATTAATTTACAGGCTACAATCACTCCCAGCTGATTTGAATGGGGTACAACCACACCTTTTTAGTAACAATTTTGGTAGATAGACTTGATAGAATTTGATCTTGCGATCTTTGATTATAAAAAGCCTATTACTCTTGAGTAGCACTTGAATCTTTGAGAGTTTGTGGCAGAGAATCATAATATAAGAAGTTTGATGTGATTTTCTTTGAAATTTGGCAGAGTATAAGTATAGAATTTAAGAACTTTAATGGAGAGAAGATAAAGGGGGAAGAAGATAATGAAAAGTTAGTTAAAAATCAGTTTTTGGAAGCCTATTTATAGTCTCCCAACAGTCAAATCCTTTCCAAATAGTTTTGAAATTAAAAGACACAATTTTTCAAAAAATGAATTTGAAAAAAATGATCATTATGTTCGATATGGGGGGTTACTCTTTGTCGAAAACCTTTAAAAAAAATTTAAAAAATAATTTTCCAGATTAAGGCATATCTTATTAAAATAAATTTTGGTGAATCTTGAGTAAAATCAAACTATTTTTGTAACACCCGTATTTTTATATATTTATATAATTAGTTATTGGTAAATATCGATGTTTTATGGTTTCGGAATTTGGCTTCGAAATATGTACCATTGTGAAAGGCATCGCGAATTTTTTTTATTACTCAACCAAAATTATTACAATATATACTCACGTATCTACACTCCACAAGTGCATATACCAAGCATAACAGCTCCGAGAACAACTACACACATTACAAATCAAAAAATCACATAATAGACTCACTAAAAACCAAAGAGAAACAACACCAGCTGGCAATCATCACTGATAGAGCTTTATTCCCTTATCAACAGGATCTCTACAATAGGAGTAATCAAATGCCAAGAAGTGGTAGACTAATTTATCAATTACTCTCATAGACGCAGCAAAAAACAAACTCAAATGCAAAGCATCTTCACTATCAAAATATCAAAATTACTAATGTCAACCAACAACATATTTGAATGAAAATGTAAACCACCAGAAAACTGAACCATAGTTGTCTAGAAAAGAATCAATGAAATCCAAAATCCCGAAGAAGAATTATAAGGACCAGTAAGAAGGCATTACCCAAGTGCAACATATTTATCATCATCAAGTAAAGAACATGTCAAAAAATGGGAAGGGTTTCTCCTCATATGTCTCTTAGTAGACTTCAAATTACTATTTTGGGGTAGCGCTTCATCAGGTCTAAAATCTCCCTTCCTCCATTCAAATCGTCCCAAAATTCGCCATTTAGTTTAGAAAGCTTATATTTGGTCAAGGAAGTAGAGCTAGAAGACACTGATGCAGTCTTATCTAAAGGATGAGGCAACTAAATGTGCGAGGGAAGTGATAAATGGGCACAAGGAGAGGCTTTAGTTGATGCAGATGTTGATGCCAAAGGTTGTGAAGAGGAAATATGCATATGTGAGCTCGTAGTAGATGCACTGACATGATAGAAGTATCAAACAATCCAGTGTGTACATGCTTCCCCACCATTGCATGATCAGGTAACACTGAAGCATTCTCACTGTTAAACAACTAATCTAGACCAAAATCCATTCCATACTTATCAGGGTTATTCAACTCACCAACCGAATTCAAGGATCATTTACTTGAAAATATTTACCTTGATTCACAAAAATATTAGCACCATTATACTCGGAATTTCTTCCATCAAGCTTATCAACTAGGTTTACAAGTGGAACAAGATTTTCATTACTACCAGAAGCAACATTAGCATGTATAACAACAAAGCTATATAGATTATCTCGTTGGGAGCCCATAGATTCAACTCTTACTTCAGCATTCATTAAAACCTTTGAAAACTTATCATTATCGATTTTCTTTTTCCATATCATCTTCTTTTTAGATTTAACTTTTGTCCCTCCAATATCATTGTTTACAAATTGATTATTTCTCCAAACCTTATTGACATCCTCTCTATCAAAAAGTTGTTTCTCATCAGAAAAAACATAATCATTCATTACCTCATTCTTACCAACCCTCGGCCTATGCTCACATATTGAGGTAAGATGACCAAAACATTTGCAAAAAGAACAAATATATAATTTTCCAATCATAGGAGAGTTTAACTGGTGGACAGTCTCCAAACCCAACCAATTCAATAAAATCAGGGAGTTCATTCTCTAATGAAATCTCTACAAGTGCCTTTGCACACTTAAACCTCTATAATTTTTCAGTACGACCATCAAAGCATATAAGTCTACAAACATGGCATGCTAACCAGTTGATGCCAACTAATGTCCAAAGATTAAGGGGAATGTTATAAAAATGAATCCATATAGGTACCTTTTTAATTTGCAACTATAATTTTCCAATTGAAGGATCCCATTTGGTGATTATAAACATTCTACCATTTATGAAGACTGGATCAGATTTTAACACTTTATCTCTATCACTATCATATGAAATTTGAAGTAAAAATTAAAACCATCAAATTTAGTACTGAAATCACCCTGTAACTTCCAATATCTCTTAAAAAAGTTAACCACAGAAAGAACGGATGAGTACCATCTAAGAATAATCCTACTAGGTGATTACTCCAATACATCATATCTTCATACTTGGCTAGCTCAGGAAGCTCCTTCGGAAAACCATCCAATATTATTATATTGAAATGAATCAGTTTATAGATGCCTGTGTTTCTTGGTAAAGCTTTGAAAAGAGACACATAGTTAAATTTAGCCTTGTAAAGTTTTGTAAATGATCGAGCATCAAACTGATTTAAAGACATAGTAGTGTCTTGCTTTGTTAAGCCATGAGAATCAACATTACGATTGACAATAGTAAAATTACACTTGCGAAGTGGCCGAAGAAGAGAAAGGAGAGTCTGGAGGTTTGGAGGATGAAAGAGGTGGAAATGAGGAGGAATCGAATGCAGAAGAAGAAGGGGAAGAAAAAATCTCCATTAAATCGCCAGAGACGTTAACACCATTATTTTTTTCTACATTCATTTCAAATCCGACATGTACCATTATGTTTGTAGACATTTTCTGATTTATTTTCATAAATGAATTGGCCCAAACATAGCCCATATGGGGGAGTTATTAACAAACAAAAGTCAATAAAGTTATACGTGAATATACGTGTGCAAGTTAAAATGCTACTGGAAGTGAATTGTAATAACCCGGAATTTCTAAACCAATTTAAAAATTTTATTTTAGCTATTTTAATGGATTTTGAATATCTAAAATGATTTAATTTAAATAATACCGACTAAAAATTTATTAAAATGAAGTTAGAATGCATAAATTTACTTTAATTATAAAACGAGGCTGAAATGGTGCGGTAGTTTGAAAATTCGATTTTAAATTTCAAATGAATGTACAGAATTCAAAATAAATAGGATTTCAGTAATACCAGAAATATTTGAATCTGTTTAACAATATCTTTCTAACAAATGTGAAAAAAATTAGATTTTGCTTTATAAATTGAAAGTTATGTCCAGTTTAAAATTCAAAATAGTCGCTATGGAATTTATATATTTTTTAATATAATATATAGCCCTTAAAAATAGCCATTTTGCAAACGACCTCCCTTTTTGATGAAATCATTTTTGTTGGATCCGGAATGTCAAATTATAGTTAGATTCAAATTTTCATAATTTTTGGAATTAATATGTAAGCACAGTAAATTTAAATATGTTTTCAATTTCAGTTTAAATTAAATCGATCAGCTAAAAAAGCCATTTTTAAAACGGTCTCCAAATTTGATGAAATTTGTTTTGTTGAAACCGTATTTGAAAAACAGAGCGAGAAATCCAAATTTCAAATTTTTTGGAGCTAGTATGTGGCCATGCAAAATAAATTGTGAATCGATCAGCCATTTAAGCCAGAAACAGAGCTTTCTGAGATAACGGACTCGGAATTCGACGAAATAAGTTTTGTTAGGACCGTATCGTCAAGACATAACAACATGTCAATTTTCATCGCCAACAGAGTTCGTGTGTGACCATGGCATCGATAAGTGTTGAACGGAGAGAGCATGTACTAAAGAAATAATAAAATAATAAACCCTCTACTATATAGTATCTTTTTCTCTTCCCAAACCCTCATTAATTCCTCTTCCCTGCAAAATTAAGTAGCATGGATTCTCCTAAAACTGGAACCGTTGGGTTCATATCGAAAAGTGATTTCCAATGAATATAAGAGATTTGAAATCTAATGGTTGAATTTTAAAATATGTCCAAATCAATTTCAGGAAAGGTCGCTATGGATGCAGTTTGGTGGCCATTGTTGGAAACCCACTTTATAGACCTTAATAAAATTATTAAAAATATGGAAAAAATTATGTAAAATCATAATAAAATATTTGGAAAGATTTAGGAAGATAAATTCCATCTTTGAAAAGATAAAAATATATTTTTATCGAAATGAACTAGTTAATAACTAGAATAATAATCCAAACGATTCTTAAATAAATAAATTAGATTTGAAAATCGGTTTTAAAATAACTAGAATTTTCCAACGTATGAATTGGAATGGTTTTGAATGGAAATAATCTTCGGAATATTTCGATATTGGATTCCGTGATTATACGGATATTGTTGTGGGAATTTGGAAGATAAAGATATTATTATTCCCAATACAATATCCATTAATTTCAGAATTTGATATTGAATATAAGCCAATATGATTCTATTTAGAGCCTTGTATTTAATATCAAATTGGATTTGGGTTTATCATGAATGGTGTCTTAAATGACATTGTTCTTAAACCCCGATGAGAATAGAATGAATCTTAAAAGCAGGATTTAGAGAATTTCACCAATTAATATTTAATTGGAATTGAATTGAAATGGGATTTTGGGTTTATCGTGAACGGTGTTTTAAATAAAACTTTTTCTTTAACCCAATTAACAGTGAAGAGATGATTTGGAATTTATAAATTTTTTTATTAAGATTTAATGGAAAATTTTCAAAGTAAAGTTTTCCAATTTAATATATTAAATTGGAATTGGATGGAATTCGATTCGGTAACAATCGAGATGAGCTTCTGTGAAGGAAGACCGTTACTATATATGGAATTTAAAAGGCTTTGCCATTATTCCATTTATATTATTGATTGGATACGGAAATTTATATTGAATACATATTGATTTGTATTCCATGAAGATTCCATAGTTGATGGAAGCTGATTTGGGTTTATTGTGAATTGTGTTTTAAATGACATTAGTTCTTTAACCCAATTAAAGATAAAATTAATTTCTTAAATTTTAATAATCATTAAGTAATGATTTTTGAGACTAAAACTGAATTAGAGTTTTAATGAATCCTTAATTAGATTGTAATGAGAATGGGATAATTAAATTTATCGAATTCATGAAATGCTCGAGAATGGAGTACCACCAGTTTTTCTCCATGCTATAGTTAAATCTTTAACTAGATTTGAACGTGAAATGGTGATTAAATTTACCGATAACACCGTGGGTGTTAGGTATTGGGTACTACCAGTTTTGCTCCATGGGATGAATAGGTTGGGATTGGGATTAATAAATAAATGATTACTTCGATATGGCTCGATAATCCCGACTAGTTTTTTTAAAACCTTAATTTGGTTTAGAATTATGGAAGGATAAAATAAATCTTTTGAAATGATATTCAAATGAAGATTAAAGAAAAAATTTAAAAGAATTTATCTTTGATAAAATTAATGGGAACCTTTGCCTAAAGATGCGAATATTTGATAAAATAATATTCTAAATTGGAATGAGGCTTATCAAGTGTTTTATTAGCACTTGATTATAAGATACGAGAGTTATCAGAAAGACCGGGTTTAGCCCATTATGAATAATTGATACGCAACTAAATGTCGATGACGTGAAGATGGTGGTTGAAGACTGAAGATCTTCACATCGTTTGGATGATTACTGATGTCTTAATTGGGATGTACACCCAAGATAAGGTAATAAGTGGTGATCATTCAGGCATACTTGGAGATCGACTGGATACGCGAGTGCCTCTCTCCTGTATTGGACATATAGGACGAGGAATAAGGTGCCTCCAGTTTCGTTCAGACCCAGAACAGACTTGCAAATGGATAGTGTGTCTGATATTGTATTCCTTTATACTGTATTCGTTGATCTCTGCTAAATATATATATGTTTGGTGGCAGAGAATTTATTCTCTTGCTTAACACCCTTCTTTGAGACGTACAAACTTAGAGGTTATACATAGGTGGAAATCAGTGGTACGGTATGGAATGACAGTGTGGCTTGCTGAGATGCAAATGATCAAGGCTTTTGTTGAAAAGCAGAGTCTTATGGTTGATGATCAATGCACAGCTTTAAGTAGCACAGCTTTGTGTAGCGTTAACTCACGAGCTTCACTCCCCGGTATGAACCAAAAATGGGATTAGGACCGTAGGGAAGTGGACATATGTTAGTTCTAGCTACGAGTAACGTCATGGTATGGAGCCCAAACTGTTTACTCATGTGGGTTTTGGAAAACTTTACTGATGGAAAGCGAGGTACCTCAGATATGATTTGAGTCCCTAGTGGCTCTGGAGTGGTCGACATTACCGACCCATTATGTAGGTTCAGTAGGACCGACTAACATATAGTTTATGGTATTGCCAATCATCGACGGATGACCGACCCTGCCGCTTCCAAGGATTGTCAGTAGGTGTGATCCTGAGCATTTGTTAGAATGTCTCGAAATCAGAAGGACGATCCCCTGCCTTGGTTCATAGATGGAAACCCAATTTCCAATTACTAATTTCATGATTTTAGTTGTAAATATATATATATATGGCGACATAATATAATGGTATCTACGTCGCCTATGATTGATACATGTATATTTGAAGTTGATTTCTTCACTTATAGTAATAGGAAAAGATGAAATTTCGCGTATCAAGCATATTTGGCTATTATAAGGGAAAACTCTATCCTCGACTGTGTTCATTGTGTGATGGGACTTGAGTCTTATAATAGCTTCATTTTTCTCTTTAGCATTGCGCTGCTATTTTTATGCACTAGTATTCATGGGGGATAAATGTGTTCCGTGTTATACGGCGTGGTCAAGTAAATTACCTAACTTTAAATAAAAGCTAATAACTGTTTTAGTTCTCACACCAGCACCATGACTGACTCGGAATTTATTGTTTTAACCTAAACTCTGGGAGCCCATATGTTCCACACAGGTAGTCAGTAGTTTCGGTTTTGCAGATATTTCTATACACAGGATCCTAGACTACAGCTGGAGCTATATTCAGAAAGCTTTGTATCCGTATATCTTATTCATTTGTGGTTGTAGATGATTTCCGTTGTACATTATTCTTATGTATTATATTTTCTGCTGCTTTGAAATTTTTAAATCTCTGATATTTATTTTCCGTTGTATATTATTTATTCTTTGATATTCTTGTACTCTGATGTAAATTATTGTAATAGGAATGAAATATTCTACTATTTGTGTTTTGATGAGTGGTGTCCTCAATTCAATCCGGGTTTTCCCATAAGGGGAAGTCTGTGTCATTTCATGAATCAATTCTTGAATATAATATCACTTTTATCTTAGTTGATTTATTTTTTTGTGTTTATTCGAATTTGAAAAGTTTGCTAGCACATTAACTTGCAAAATTTTGCTCTCTTTTTCTTTTCTTTGGTTAGATATGAACTACATTCATGCAGGTAAAGTTCTTGCTAAAATTTCTGAATGACATTGTGAAAACCATAGTTGTAATTTACTTTTACTAAATGATAAAACTTGTATATTATATTGCATGAAAACATATAACTTCTGGAAAAAGATAAATGTATTTATCTTTTTAAAATGATAAACATATCCAAATCATATGATTGTCTGAGTTTCTTAGTTGCAACATATTATAAATTCACTTCCTCATAATCATATAAAAACATATACTACGTATATTATATTGTGTGAAAACATGTAAATTGTTTAAAAAGATAAATTCGTCTTTTACACAAAAAGATAAGTAATTTTATCTTTATGTTTTGGTGTGGAAGTGTTTTTCTAATATGCATATATGGTAATTTGCCTCCATGTTTAACTTTTAAACGTATAACTAAGTAAATTTTCTACTATGTATAGGTGATGAATGAAGTGGGCAGTCATGGGTTATGTGTGTTTGGTTTGGCTAGTGAAAAGAGGGTGCATGGTTTATAGTATTTAGAGGGGAGGTTTGCGGAAGAGAGAATCTTGGTGAACGGAGTAGTTCGAAGGGTTTTGAAGCTGGTTTGAATGATGTGTGCGTGAATGGTTACTTTATGAAGTAAAGGAGGACTATTGTGTTTTGATGATGGATGGTAGGTTTCAGGGTGCACAACAATGCAACACAGAGAGACAATGGGAAGAAAATGGAAATCAAATGTAAAATCAAATTAGAACAGGATGTAAAAACAATACTCAAGTACAATGTAAAATAAAATTTAGTGTGGATTGATTGCAGGTGAATATCCATGTTTGGGGTTTTGTAACTAATAGTTATAATGTTCACGTATTTGGTTTCATGTACTTATTTTTATATTTTTCGATAAAGATAAATACTTTTATCTTTTTCAAAAAAGGAAGAACAACCTGCAGTAATGATACAATAGAATACTGCCTGCTTTATGTGATTTAACTGTGAAACTGCCTGCTCATGTATGTATTTTGATGCAATGGAATACTAGCTTTAAGTGTCTGTCATGTACAAATTTTTATCTTTTTCGGATAAAGATAAATACGTTTATCTTTTTTAGAAAAGGAAGAACGACTCGAATATACAACAAATATAAATTCCCAGCATTACAGTTATGTTTAATGTTTTCTTTAAGTTAAGGTTGACCCTCTTATAATGTAAAGTTTGTGATTTTCTTTGGTCTACAATTCGCTTTTCTTCCTGAAATGCAATTTCATTCTTTTTTAGTGTAGAAAGATAGGAATGACAAAATTGCTAAGATGAATAGCATTCTTTATGCTGAGTGCGATGGAAATGGCAAAACTGTTCATTTGTTACATGTGTTTTTTGTTGTCAACATATTGTTTTGTAAAGCGCTTTTCAAAATGCAACTAAAGCATAATGTCCAGATACATAAGACCAGACATATAAAGTATTGGTAAGTTCTTTTATTTTTTTTAAACATTGCAATAATTTACCAAAATTGGTAAATAAAATAATTTACCAAGATGAGCTTAAGCCAAAAACCATTAAACAACAAATGTAAATGAAGATGACATTGTATTCAGCTTATAAACAAAAAATGACTAATAAATGAACTTGTAATCAGAGCACAGAGCAAATCAAATTAATAAAAGATAAACACTTTTATCTTTTTAAAGCATTGCACTAAAAAGTAAACAGTCACATAATATTCCATGGGACTTATATCAACCCATATACATAAAACTGAAAACATTGCAAAATACACTATAAAAGTTCCAATATATACGTCATATTATGATTCTACACTTATAATCAAAAGATACAATTTGTTATGATAACTTCTAGTGTTAATTTGTATAAAAGATAAGTTATTTAATCTTTTCATATAAAATGAAAATGAATAAGAATTTATCAAATGTTGTAGAATGCTGCCAAATGGATCGTTCAAAGAATGCCAACAATAATGTTTATTGCATTTCTTTTTCACATGTGAATCACCAACACACCAGTAAATAATGTTAGCCAAGATCATCCACTAACACTTGATACAAAAGCCAAATCAATAGGCTGAGCCCAAACCTTCAAACATGCTTTAACTTCTTTTGGATCGCTTCCTACGTGTACAAATCGAAAACTGCTAATAGATGCATAACCAGAAATCAGGCATCATGCTACATACCAAGTGCATAAGCAGAAATAAAAGAAATATAATATAAGTAATGAATGATGAATAGAAAAAGAACCTTGTGTAACATGTATAACTTAGTTTCAAATATATGTAAATCTAAACAGCTAATTAATCATATGCAGGTAAAGCTAAATGGTTTTATCTTTTTTAGTAGTTAAATACAGTGACTGATCTGTACATTAATAACGTTTAGTAGGTTTTCTGCTGGTTTTATCCTATGTAGTTAAATACCGCTAATTAATCGTATGCAGGTAAAGCTAAACGGTTTTATCTTTTTCACCAGTATAATAGATTTACAATCTTATTGAAAATAATAATATGTATAAATCGTATGAGAAAAACATAAAATATTTAAAAAGATAAATATAATTTTCTTTTGTCTACTTTATTACATAAAATACTATTGAGAATGATATATACATTAATATATATATATATATATTAAAAAACTTGTAAGTATATACAAAAATATAGTTTCACAATTTTCATTAAAAATTAATATGAATATTACTTTTTATTAAAACATATAACTTATTTAAAAAAATAATTGTGTTTATCTTACTAAAATAGTATAAACATTAAAATGATATTGACATGACCCAAACTCTCCCTTACAGGAAAGCTCGGATTGAGTTGAGAACACAACACATCATAACACAAACAGAAGGACGTTTCATTGCTTATTACAACAATTTACATCAAAGTACAAGAATATAACAAAGTATGAATAAATAATACACATTTGATAAACATTAGAGATTTACAAATTACAATGCAGCGGAAAAATAATACAAAACACAACTTAAAGAAATACACGGATACAGAGCTTTCCGAATATAACTCCAGCTGTAAATCCAAGATCCTGGAAAGGAAATATCTGCAAAAACCCAACTACTAGCTGCCCATGTGGAAAATAAGGGCACCGAGAGTTTAGGTTAAAACAGTAAACTCTAGGTCAGTCATGTGACTGGTGTGAGAACTAAATCAGTTATTTAAATCTTTACGTTAAAATAGAGTAAATCAAGGGACTACGCCGTATAACAGGGAACGGGTTTTCTCCCAAGAATACCAGTGCATATAACAAAAAGTGCAATGCTTTTTGAAAAAATGAAGCTATTATAAGGCTCAGGTCCCTTCACACAATGCAACGCAAGCAGGCTGATAGATTTTTACTTTATAATAGCCAAACATGCTTGGTATGTTTAAAACAAATCTTTTTGATATTATTATAAATGTGTAGTGTTTAAAGACAACTTCAAATATAAAAATATCAATCGTAGACATCATGGGTACCATATATCATGTCACCATAATAGTTCTACAATTAAACCGCACAATGTCATATTGGAAGTTGGATTTCCATTTGTGAACCAAGGCAAGAGATTGTCCTTATCGACTTCGAGACAATCTAGCCCATGTCTCAGGTAAGTACTCGGTAAAGCCTTGGATCGTCAGGGTTGGTTCACCTAAGTGGATTAATAATCCTTGAACAATATGTTTCCCTGCCCTATGGGGAGTAAGTCTGGTCAGTATGTCGACCATGTCATCCATCGGCCCTGTAGTGACTGATATAACAGAGGCGCCTCGCTATCCATCATCCGCATAAGTAAAAATGTCCGGGATCCATACCATGACACCAAACCTAGCTAGAAGAAAACACATGTCCTCCCTGAAGTCCTCTCCCGTTTCTGGTTCACATCGAAGTGTGAGGCTCGCGAATTAACGCTACACATAAAGTTATGCTATATAAAGCCGTGCTTTGATCATCAACCACAAGACTCTGCTTTCCAACAGAAACCTTGATCATTTGCATCTCAGCATGCCACACAGGCAATTCACGCCAAGCAACTGATGTCTATTGATATATAACCTCTGAGCTCGTACGTCTCAGAGAAGGGTATTAAGCAAGAGAATAAATTCTCGGCCACCAAACAGATATATATTTAATAGAGATCAATCAACACAGAATATGTAACAACCCGGAAAATGTGAACCAATTTAAATTTTTTAAATTGGTTATTGTCAAAGAATTTAAACAATTGAAATGGAATATTTCAATAAAATAATGTATTGAAATAGTGAGGCAGTTTGAAAATTTGAACTCAAACTTTGACTGACTGTACCGGGTGGAAAATATAACAGATTTTAGTGAAACCAAAAATATTCAAATCTGTTTATGAATACCTTTCTAACGAATCCGAAAAATCGAAGTTTCATAGCGGGAGTCAAAAGTTTTGGCCAAATGAATTTTCAGAAAGGTCGCTATATAGAATATATAGCCCTTGAAAATAGACATTTTGCAAACGACCTCGGAATTCGACGAAACCACTATTGTTGGATCCGGGATGTCAAACTATTGCTAGATTTCAAATTTCATAATTTTTGAAGCTAGTATGTGAGCGGGACAAAAGAAAATGTGATTGGTCAATTTTTGTTAAAATGGGTCGACCAAAAAATGGTCTTTTTGCAAACGATCTCAGAATTCGACGAAACTAGTTTTGTTGGGACTGTATCGTCAAAACATAGCTAGATTTGTTTTTCGGAATTTATCGATTCAGTTTGTGGCCCTGACAAATTGAAATGTACGTTCAAATTGAATATTAAATGTTTTATACTTTAATTTGAAAAATAACTGACTGTAACAATCGAATTGGCCAACAAAACATATCCCATTGTGTCCAGGATGGGGGTATTTAGCTAGGGGCGATAGTCGTTGGGTTAAAATTGGTGTTCGTTTGTTCAAAGGGATAATTTTGGAATTTAAAATTTAAATATAATGGGCCACCCCCTTTTTTTCTCTCACTTCACGTTGACCACTCAAAATTCGATCAACCCCCCCCCCCCCACGAATGACGGAAAAGCATTCGAAGCTTCCAGGCCCGATCGCCGCCGCCACGTTCGTTTTCACCGCCCCCTCCAGTTGAGTTTTCTGTTCATCTCTCCCTCCTCTATAAATCCATCCAACCCTCGACAGTACTAGTGTGGTATTTACGTCGATTTACCTCGAGGAAGAGGCCATCTTTGGAGCTCCGCCGTGCGCTACAGGGACCACCGAGTTGAGTGCCACCACCGGCGTTGGAGACCCTGTTCGAAGCTCTTCGACGTTGCACCACCTGATCGTGACAATACTTCACGGATCGAGCGTGAAATTAAAACCTAGTTTGGAAGGTTTGAAAAGGTGAGACCTTTGTTTTATCTGAACTTTGAAAAATAATATCTTGCACATGTGTTGACGAAATTCGATGAAATAGGAAACATCGGGACCGCAAGGAGGCTCTCTACCATCTAGCAGAGACCGCGGATTTTTCTGATCTACCTACGATTTTTAGCACTTCAAAAACCAATGTGAGGAATCTAAATTAAATTGTGTGAATGAAATCGTGTTGTATAAATTATATAAGCGAAGTGTAAATTATATACGCATTGTATACCTCATGTACATGTGGTGTATAAGTTATATTAGCGATGTATAAATTATACAAGCGTTGTATGAAACATATATGCTTTGAATTGTGTTTAAATGCAAGTGAAATATAGAAATAATATATATATATACTCCCCTCGTCCACAGACCATGGACGATATTTATTGGTTTTGATTGGCGTGGAAATATATAGTATGATGAATGGTCGATAATAATTGTTTGTGGTTGATATTGTGGTTGAAAAATACCTTTGTGGTTGAAAAATACCCTCTTGTGGTTGAAACAAATTAGAATAGAATTGTGGAAATGAAACTAAAACAAGCCGCCTGCGTGCGAACTAGATGCATGATTCCCCATTGTCAAAAACCGTGAGGTTTTAAGGTAGAGCGAGGAGCCGTACTAGGGACGGTCCCGGTTTTAACTACCCTGCCGTTATGCTACCGAAATTTTCTAAAATATTCATGTGTTAGAATAATTTTCATTTGTTGAAATTATTTTCATATGTTGAAACCGATATTCATGTGTTGAATTGAAATTCATTAGTTGAATTGAAATTCATGTGTTGAATGTTATTCGAATTTTAAATAAATAGCTTTAACAATAAAAATCACACATATATATATATATATGCAAACTGTAAAGAATATTCATGTGTTGAATTGAAATTCATTAATTGAATTTAAATTCATGTGTTGAATGTTATTCGAATTTTAAATAAATAGCTTTAACAATAAAAATCACATTTCTATATATATACAAACTGTAAAGAATATTCATGTGTTGAATTGAAATTCATTCGTTGAATTGAAATTCATGTGTTGAATGTTATTCAAATTTTAAATAAATAGCTTTAACAATAAAAATCACATTTCTATATATATACAAACTGTAAAGAATATTCATGCGTTGAATTGAAATTCATGTGTTGAATGTTATTCGAATTTTAAATAAATAGCTTTAACAATAAAAATCACATTTATATATATATACAAACTGTAAAGAATATTCATGTGTTGAATTGAAATTCATTCGTTGAATTGAAATTCATGTGTTGAATGTTATTCGAATTTTAAATAAATAGCTTTAACAATAAAAATCACATTTCTATATATATACAAACTGTAAAGAATATTCATGTGTCGAATTGAAATTCATTCGTTGAATTGAAATTCATGTGTTGAATGTTATTCGTATTTTAAATAAATTGAATAAATAATAAAAATTACATTTTTATTGTGAATATGAAGTGTTAAAAACATTCACGTGTTGAAAACAATATTTCTGATGATAAAAATATTACTTTTATCATGTATATGCTTTGATAAAAATACACACGTGTTGAAATAAATATTAGTTCGCTAGAAATATTATTATTAGCTTTGTTCTGCATATATATACATGTGTCGAATAGGGAAAATGGATTAGCTGTAGAGTAAAGAAATTATTTGCGTGCCCGACAGATAGGTAAGCCTTGATGAGTTGGCTGCACAATTTTATTTTTATATCAACTCCTGTGAATGCCATTGGATGCGGAGTGCAGGTTATTCTGTGTGTAATAATAAACATCGCCATAGGATAGTAACAATTAATTTTGAACTACACTACATGGCATACTTCTTGACGATAGGCATACTTCATCATATTCCACATAAGCATTTGGAGCTTGTGTGACGAGGTTGAAGATTTACCATACGAGCGAGAGGCTTGTATGGCGATGATTATATCTTACAGGTTGAACTGATGACTGATAATGACTATATAAAATATAACGATAAATTGCCAGATTAATAAAAACCCCACACGGGTCTGGAGTTGACAATAATCACGTCTCTCTAGTCATTAGATACGGCACATGGATTATTTATTCCCACACGGGACGAGGTGACGAGGATTTATCCTATGGAGTAATTAAAAATACACGATCCCTCAGGCTTGACAGGGTGACGATAATTTATTCTCTGGAGTTATTATCTATACACGCTCCATTGTGAACACCAGAATATATCACTATAAATATGTGTATGCTTTATAGGATTTATTGGGTACCTAACACGGCCCAATAAATTTCCAAACCCCTCCCCGTACAAAGGAGGTTATGGCGAATTTTTTTGAAATATAAAGGCGTTAGTGAAATATTTGAAGTGAAAACGATATTGAAATTAAAGAATGAACTATATATATATATATATATATATATATATATATATATATAATTGAAAGGAATCGAAGCCATGCAGTTCGTGTTTTGAAATCGTAATTTGAATCGATTAGTACGAGAGATCCGACCATCGGATTTTCCCGAAACCGCAACTGTTGGGTTCGCCATGGAAATATCTTTCCAACGGCACCAACTTTGTAGAAATCCAACGGTTGGATTGTCTGGAATATTTAATTCAAATCTGAAGAAAAACAGCGCCAGAATCGTTTATATTTATATATAAATATAAATATAATTAAATTAAATCGAATAACGACACTGGAGTTCGTATTTTGAAACCGTAACTTCAAACGACTAGTGTGGAAGATCTGACCGTCGGATTTTCACGAAACTGGAACCGTTTGGTTCGCTTTGGGAATATCTTCCCAGTGGTATAGACTTTGTAGAAACCCAACGGTTAGATTTTCCGATACGTGTAAAATAGATTAGGGGAAAAACAGCGCTAGTGCCACGGCACGACCTGAAACGCCGTTTAACTAAATATGGCCATTTTTAAATAAATAAAAATGGCGAAAAATCGTTATAAAATATTATAAGCAACACGGATTGGAAATAAACCAATTTTGCTTGACCTGCTTGATATTTGATGGTTGTATGTGTTTGACATGAAAATAATACTAAAGAACTGAAATGTGAATGTCGAATAATATAACCATGGAAAGAATTGATTTGAATTCTAGTTATACGTGAATTATTTGAAAAGGCCGAGCTAACCCTCATTTCAAATAATTGTTCGAACGATTCGAAGTTGAAAACACGAAGACGGTTCAAGACCGACGATCTTCGTATCGGATGGATGGGCGCTGCTGAGGTTCCTGATTAGAGTAGCTACCGTGAAGGAACGGAAGTAGTAGCCGTCTGAACGTATGTGTTGATTGTACGGATATACGAGGAATATGGTGCCTCCGGTTTCGTTCAGACCCAGAACGGACTTGTAAATGGACTGTGTGTCTGACATTGGATTTTGTTCTATACTGATTAATCTCTATTAAATATATATCTATTTGACAGTGGAGAATTTATTCTTTTTCTTAACGCCCTTCTCTGAGACGTACGAGCTCAGAGGTTATATATCGATAGAAATCAGTCGTATGGAGTGGATTGCCTATGTGGCATGCCAAGATGCAGTGATCAAGGCTTCTGTTGCAAAGCAAAGTCTTGTGTTCGATGATCAAAGCACGGCCTGTGTGGCCTAGCTTTGTGTATAGCGTGGATTCGCGAGCCTCACACCTTGGTATGAGTTAAAAACGGTATAAGGACTGCAGGGAGAGCACGACGTTTCTTTCTAGCTATGGTGGTGTCAGTGACCTACCAGCCCTGACATTTATATCTAATTTTCACCTGTGTGGTTGTTGGAATGCGAGGCGCCTCGATTTTAGGTCTGTAAGGACCAGAAAATGTGTGTTCAGGAATACTAATCCACTAACGTAAGTGTGGACCAGCCCTGAAGATCCAAGGGTTACCCATAGTGTGTAGTCCTGAGGCATTTGCGAGAGTGTCTCGAAGCGGAGAGGAGCTTGCCCCTTGCCTCGACTCATGACGGAAATCCAATTTCCAATACGAAATAACGGATTTGATTGTAGAACTAGTATGGCGACATAGTAGATGGTAGCTATGCCGCCTATGATTGATATTTATGATGATATTCATTTATGAAACATATATGCATTAGTAAAAATATCAAATGATTTTGCTTTACACGTATTAAGCATATTTGGCCATTATAAGGTAAAACTCTATCCTCCGGTTTGCGTTGCATTGTATGATGGGACTTGAGTCTTATAATGGCTACATTCTTTTTAAAAGCATTGCGTTGTTTTAAAGAATTTACTTTGTTTTAAATGCACCGGCAATCACTGGAGTAAACCCGTTCCGCGAAAGTGGCGTGGTCCTATGATTTGCCTTATTACTGTTGTTTAACCTGTTAAGTAGATTTCTCATACCAGTCCCATGACTGACTCGTGTTTGTTTCACTTTGCAAACTCAGGTGCCCTTATTTTCACACAGGCAGCCTAGTTCACAGATGACAGGTTGTTTTGGCTTGGCACTGCAGTACGAGGTGCACTTTTGGCTTGATGGCGATGGATTAGATTTGTATTTTGGCTATTGACTTTCCGCCTGTCTTATGTATATGATTCCGCCTACGGCGATGCAGACTGTTTTACTTCCAGTATTTATTATCGTATGTATATGTACCGCCTCAGGCGATGTAGACTGATACCCTTATTATGTCTCACTGTATGTATATATTCCGCCTATGGCGATGGTGACTGATCATTCCCCTTTTATTTACTAAGTTATATCCAACGTTGTGCTATTCTGATGTTATTACATATTATGATTCCGCTGTCATATCTATGTAAAATTATTCTATTTATTGTTTTTGCTATTATCTGTACTCTGCTATGATGATTGATGTGTTATATTCCAATGATTATCCTTAATACCGTCACATGGATTTTGGGATCGTCACAGAATAAAATCCAATGTCAAACACCATCCATTTACAAGTTCTTTCTGGGTCTAAAAGAAACTGGGGGCACCTTATTCCTCATCCCATATGTACAATACAGGAGAGAGGTCCTCGGATATCCAGTCGATCTCCAAGTACGTCTGGACAGTCACCACTTATTACCTCATCTTGGGTGTACAGCCCAATCAAGACATCTGTGACGGCCGGGAATTTCGCTCGATCTGAATCAGTCATTAAACCGATCTAGACCGTTCGAAACCCCTGACTGTTTGAGATCAGGACAAATCAGAACACAAAAAGAAGAACATTTCATTGTATATTACAACAATGCATCAGATTACAAGAATATACAGAGTATAAATGAATAAATATTACACAGAAATATCAGAGATTACAATAAATTACATAGCAGCGGAAAATAATACAAAGCACAACTGAAGGTGATATACGGATACAGAGCTTTCCGGATATCATTCCAGCTGTAAACCAGGATCCTGTGAATATAAATCTGCAAAACCAAAACTACTAGCTGCCCGTGCGGAAAATAGGGGCACCCAGAGTTTAGGTTAAAACAATAAACTCCAGGTCAGTCATGTGACTGGTGTGAGAACTAAAACAGTTATTTAAAGCTTTACTTTAAAAGAAAGTAATTCAAGGGACCACGCCGTATAACACGGAACGGGTTTCCTCCCAAGAATACCAGTGCATAGAATAAACAACGCAATGCTTTTTCGAAAAATGAAGCTGTTATAAGACCCAGGTCCCATCACATAATGCAACGCAAGCCGGAGGATAGGGTTTTACCTTATAACAGCCAAACATGCTTGGTACGTTTAAAACAAATCATTTGATACTATAATAAGTGTATAGTGTCAAAACAATTTCAATCATAAATATAAATCATAGACGGCATAACATCCCATGCTACTATGTCGCCATACTAGGCTCTACAAATATAGCCGCAGTACACGTATTGGAAATTGGATTTCCGTCATGAGTCGAGGCAAGGGGCAAGATCCTCTCCGCGTTCGAGACAATCTAGCAAATGCCTCAGGGTTACGCACTCTGGGCAACCCCGGATCCTCCAAGGCCGGTCCTCACTTACGTTAGAGGATTGGCAATTCCTGAACACACGTTTCCCGGTCCTTACAGACCTATAATCGAGGCGCCTCGCATCCAAACCACAAAGGTGAAAAGTATATAAATGTCAGGGCTGGTAAGTCACTGACACCACCATAGCTAGAAAGAAACGTCGTGCACTCCTTGGGTCCTTATCCCGTTTTTGACTCATACCGAGGTGTGAGTCTCGCGAATTCACGCTATACACAAAGCTACGCCACAAAGGCCGTGCTTTGATCATCAACCACAAGACTTTGCTTTTCAACAGAAGCCTTGATCTATGCATCTTAGCGTGCCACACAGGCAGTTCATGCCATGCGACTGATGTCCATCGATATACAACCTCTAAGCTCGTACGTCTCAGAGAAGGGCGTTAAGCAAAAGAATAAATTCTCCGCCGCCAAACACATGTATATTTAATAGAAATCAATCAACACAGAATAAAATCCAGTGTCAGGCACACAATCCATTTACAAGTTCGTTCTGGGTCTAAACGAAACCGGAGGCTCTTTCCTCGCATATCCATTCATCTCCAAGTACGTCTGGACGACCACCAACTATTTCCATCCTCTTGGGTGTACAGCCCAATCAGGATCGTCAGTAATTACCCAAACGATGTGAAGACTTCTGGTCTTCGACCACCGTCTTCGTCTTCGACTTATCGTCGAATCGGTTATTCAGAATGGGTATAAACCCGTCCTTTCCGAACAACAAGCGTATATTAAAAACAAATGTAACACAAACACAACATACGCCTCATTCAAATTCATTAGTCACTAACCGCAAATTAGCAAGAGAACAATTTCCCAAACATTAACCCCGAAGGCCGAAACCAACATCAGATCAATACCCAGGAAACCCTTCTTCTTAGCCAACCTACAGCTAGTTTCTAAATTCCACATTCTTAGGGAAAGGTTCCCATTAATTTTATCCAAGATAAATTCTTTAAAGTTTATCCTGTAATCTTCCTTTGGATGTCATTTAAAACCAAATTATGGTTTTTTTCCAACTGGTCGAGATTAGCGAACCACAACGAAGTAATTATTTATTTTATTTTCCAATCCCAACCTATTCATCCCATGAAGCAAAACTGGTAATACTCCATATCTAACACCGTGGTGTTACCGGTAAAATTAATTACCATTTCACGTTCAAATCTAATTAAAGATTTAACTATCGCTTTGGAGCAAAACTGGTAATACTCCATTCCCGCTCATTTCTAAATTTGATAATTTAGGTTATAGATTCACATTTCAATCTAATTGCAGATTCATTAGAACTCCTTTTACTGGGTTAAAGAACTAGGTGTTATTTAAAACACAGTTCACAACAAACCCAAATCACATCCTATTTGTTATCGGGTTAAAGAACTAGTGTTATTTAAAACGCTGTTTACGATAAACCCATTTCAAATTCAATCAAATATATTAGAAATTCCGATTATTTAAAACCCCTTTTTAAATCTAATTTATTTATTTAAAAACAAATCGGGTTTTAAATTTAGTTCAAAACTAGTTCATTTTGATAAAGTCTATTTTTATCTTTTCAAATATGGATTTTTCCATCCCAAATTTTCCCAAATCATTTCTTATGATTTTACACAAATTATTACTATTTTTAATAATTTTATTAAGGCCCGTACAATCGATTTCCATCAACGGCCATCGAACTGCACTTACAACGACCTTTTTCAAATTTGATTTGGACGTATCTCCAAATCCAACCGTTAGATTTCAAATTTCTAATATTCGTTAGAAAGCTCTTTTCGATACGAACCCAACGGTTCCGGTTTTAGGAGAATCCGACGGTCGGATCTCCCGTAAGGTCCGTTTGAAATAAATGGTCGAAATTCGCGAACTGCCGCGGCGCGGCGCGTTCTATTCAGGCCATTATATTATATATATAATATATATAATATATATTTCGTCGATTTCTATTTAAAACGAATTATATAAATAGTTTTGAATTCGTTTCAAAAACAATTTCAACTTCCATTTCAATTCAAATCTAAATTGAATTCTTCTTTATAAATTCGTTTTCAATTCAATTCAATTCCAAAGTCGTTTGCTATTCGATTCAATTCAAATTGGTTTCAAAGTCGTTTTCTATTCGATTCAATTCAAATTGGTTTTCTATTCGAATCAAATTCGTTATATATTCAATTGAAATCAAATTCGTTTTCTATTCAATTCATTTCGAAATCGTTATATATTCAATTCATTTCGAAATCGTTATATATTCAATTCATTTCGAAATCATTATATATTCAATTCATTTCGAAATCGTTATATATTCAATTCATTTCGAAATCGTTATATATTCAATTCATTTCGAAATCGTTATATATTCAATTCAGAATGAATAAAATTGATATAAATATCGTTCACGTCAAAATGGCGTCAATCTAATCAACACGGCTTCATATATTCTATTTCAAATATTTCTTTTTGTCAACACACGACTAATCTCAACGAATGAGTACCGTCCATGTGTGACTATTTTTGTTAAAATATTTCGTTCAACACATGACTAATCTCAACGGATGAGTACAGTCAACACATGAACCTTTATTTTATATTGATAAAGATGTAAATTTTATTATAAAAATAATTCGTTCAACACATGACTAATCTCAACGGATGAGTACAGTCAACACATGAACCTTTATTTTATATATTCTTTATTTTTCAAATTGGAATGAGGCCCAATCAATTACCATATAAAGTTAATTATATGGATTTTCATACATTACACACATATAATAGCATTGAAAAATAATCAACCATCAACCAAAGTGCACTACACTGTATAAGCATCAAATATAGATATTTAACGCTTATAACAGCCTGTCAATCAATCGATCGACATATTTAATCAATCAGGATGAGTGAACTTCAAATTTCATCCCAACACCCGTGTGGGGTTTCAAACAATCAAACGCAGATTTTATTTGTGCAGTTGGGCGATGTGTAAAATTTATCGTCCCAATCAATGTCATTTAAATAGGTGTACATAACCAAACTGTCCGGTTTGTAAATGAATATTTATTTATTCGCATTCACTATATTCATATTCATGTTAAAAATTATATTTTTAACTATAAAACATTTTATTTTAACATATGAATTTCTATTCAGTTCATTAATCAAGTAAAATGATATTTTTATTTTTCTAACATATTTTAGAAAATTTCGGTGGCATAACGGCACGATACTAGAAACGGGACAAGGCCTAGCCTTATCCCCGGTCTAGTGAAGGCCCACGCCATTCACACATCAATCAAATCCATTCATTCTCACCAAACAATTCAATTTCAATCAAATAATCTAATTAATTTTTGCAATCAAACAATTTAACAAACAAGCCATCCATGGTCTGTGGATGACGGGTGTCGGGTGCTACTAAACACCGTCTGCATCCTAGTATATATATATATATATATATATATATATATATATATATATATATATATATATATAACTAGAAAAGAAATTGAAAGGTGAGAAATTCTCACCAATAGCTATCCAAGCTCCACGGCACTTCATTAATATAAATCTTCTTCGTTCTCGCCCTTTTGTCACCTTCGTTATCCGCTTTCTCTACATATGTAAAAATCGAAATTTTACTTCGTTATTCAATATATAAAAATCAAATTTTTACTATGCTATTCAATATATAAAAATCGAATTTTTACTATGCTATTCAATATATAAAAATCGAATTTTTACTATGCTATTTAATATATAAAAATTGAATTTTTACTATGCTATTTTCCATATAAAGATTTCGCCTTTATAAAAACACAGACTTCGCCTTTACAAATTTAAAGATTTCATCTTTATAAAAAATCTCATTTTTATTTTTCTACACATATAAAGATGATATTCTTAATATTCCTATCATGTAAAAATTATATTTTTAATACTTTAAAAATATAAAAATCACATTTTCACTACTTCTATATAGTAAAGATCATATTTTTATTATTTTAAAAATATAAAAATCATATTTTTATCTTTTCTAATATCATAAAAATTATATTTTTATTCTGCTTTTTATATATATAAATCTCCAATCAAATTTCTATATGCTATTTACACATATAAAAACAGTAAATAAATAAAACGTAAATAAATAAAAATAACTCACTGCTTGCAAATAAAGGGGATCGGGGAAGTGGCGGCATCGGGCTGTAGAGGGGGTGGGTTTGTTGTTCGCTGGTGGAAGCAGGGGGCGGGTCTTCGAATGGAGGAGGGCGCAGCAGGGTAGGGGGGCTCGACTTGTTCGATGGAGGGTGGAGGGTGCTGTGCGAGTTGGAGGAGGGGAGGGGCAGGAGGCGGAGGTGACGAGGTTGGTGGGTGCGTCGATGTGGTGGTGGCCGGCTGCATCGCGGTGGAAGAAGTAGGGCGGCGGTGGTGCCAGGGAGGAGGAGGCGCGAGGGGGGGGGCTGTGGTGGTCAGCGCCACCTTGGGTGGGTGCGACGGTGGGAGGAGCGGCGGCTCCTCCCCCTTCCTTCTCTCTTTCCTCTTTTTTTCTTTTCTCTTTTTTTTTTATTCGATTACCATTTGAACGTGACTGAAGGGGGGGGGGGGGGGTTGACTTCAACAAAGAGAAAGGAGGGGGTGAGTGTAATTAAATTTATTTATTATTTTATTTAAAGTCCAAAAAGTAACTTTTATTTTCGAACTCAAAACGAAACCCACCGACTGTCGTCCATAGCGTTTTACCCCCATTCTGAGCACAATGGGATATGTATCGCAAGCTGATTTGATCGTTACAATCAGTTTCCGTTAAATTTACATTTAAATCATTATATTGAATTTTAAACGTACATTTCAAATTACTGGGGTCACATACTAACTAGAAAAATTCCAGAAAAATATTTTCTAGCTTCGTATTGACGATACTGTCCTAACAAAACTAGTTTCGTCGAATTCTGAGACCGTTAGAAAAATGGCCATTTTCCAGTCGATTAAAATCAACTGAAACTGGTCAAACGCGTTTTCCTTTGCCATGCTCACATATTGATTCGAAAAATTATGAAATTTGGAATCTAGCAATAATTTAATATCACGGACCCAACAAAAGTGGTCTCGTTGAAATCCGAGGTCATTTGCAAAATGTCCATTTTTAAGGGCCTGAATTCCATAGCGACTATTCAGAATTTTCAACTAGGCATATCTTTTGATCCCCGCTATGAAATTTCGATCTTTCGGGTTCGTTGGAAAGATACTCTCAATTAGATCCCATTATTTTTGGTTTCACTAAAATCCGGATTGTTTTGCACCCGGTACATTCAATTGAAGTTTGAAATCGAATTATCGAACTACCGCGTCATTTTCAATTCTATTTATAATTATATATAAATATTTATATTTTAACGACGACGTATATAATATATACGTTCGAATTATATTCAAAATAAATTTCTCGTCGTTTTTATTTAAAATAACCTATTTTAAATATTCAAAATTCGCCAAAATTGCCAAAATAAAAATTTTAAACTGGCTCAGAATTTGCGGGCTATTACAATCTCCCCCACTTAAAACTTTTCGTCCCCGAAAAGGAACAAAGTCGAAAGTGGTTTGATTAATTAACTCCACGTTCGATCTGGCTTCCATTCTCCAACTTTTCAGTTTCTGAGAATTTTCAAATCTTCAAAAATTTGGCTAACACCCTAAATTTTCGAAAAATTTCGCCATAACCTCCCCTGCACCGGGAGCATCGGGGAATTTCAAATAGCTTCCCCGGTCCTTCTAATCTCAAAAAGAAAAAGAAAAAGCCAAGCGGCTAGCCAATAGGCTCATAAAATCATCATCACCCAAACAAAACAGTAAATTATGTAGTAAACATGTACCTATTTGTCGGGCAAACAAATTTTATTCTTCGGCTCTAGCCTCCTTGCTATGACCTGTTCAATGCAAGTATATGTATATGCAAGCAACTGCGACCAATTTTCAATACAGTTCAATGTTTGGTTCAATTAGGCATAATGGTTCAAAATTAGCAAACAAATAAACAAACAACACAAACATCAATCAATTAGTGGATTAGAGTTTCAAATTGATAATTTTACTATATATACAGAAAATCTTGTTTTTGATGTCAATTCACAACAATGTGTTCTAGCTACATAAGTTTTGGTTCTCACACCAGTCTAATGTAAATATATAGGTATCACACCTTCGAAACACGAAAATAAATGCTGGTGATGGCGCGCCATCATCAGAATCATGTCCGGGCGACTAGAATGTGATTCTATATCTATCCAATATATTAAAACTTCGAATATACGTTCATGACGCGTATATGCAAAATCTTTATATACTCGATTGTCCATATTCAAAATAAATAAATAATCAAATACGTACAAAGTGGTTTAAATTTTCAAAACAAAATTGTTTTCAATTGAAAAACATACTCTTCACACCCGTTCTAGGATACTACTGATCCTATCTCTAACGAGTCATTCTAATTGGATATTACTAATCCAATATCTGATGAATTCTTTCGTATGGTTCTAATGTGTCTTGTTCTCGAGCTCTGTAAACCAAAGCTCTGATACCAAATGTGATGGCCGGGAATTTCGCTCGATCTGAATCAGTCATTAAACCGATCTAGACCGTTCGAAACCCCTGACTGTTTGAGATCAGGACAAATCAGAACACAAACAGAAGAACATTTCATTGTATATTACAACAATGCATCAGATGACAAGAATATACAGAGTATAAATGAATAAATATTACACAGAAATATCAGAGATTACAATAAATTACATAGCAGCGGAAAATAATACAAAGCACAACTGAAGGTGATATACGGATACAGAGCTTTCCGGATATCATTCCAGCTGTAAACCAGGATCCTGTGAATATAAATCTGCAAAACCAAAACTACTAGCTGCCCGTGCGGAAAATAGGGGCACCCAGAGTTTAGGTTAAAACAATAAACTCCAGGTCAGTCATGTGACTGGTGTGAGAACTAAAACAGTTATTTAAAGCTTTACTTTAAAAGAAAGTAATTCAAGGGACCACGCCGTATAACACGGAACGGGTTTCCTCCCAAGAATACCAGTGCATAGAATAAACAACGCAATGCTTTTTCGAAAAATGAAGCTGTTATAAGACCCAGGTCCCATCACACAATGCAACGCAAGCCGGAGGATACGGTTTTACCTTATAACAGCCAAACATGCTTGGTATGTTTAAAACAAATCATTTGATACTATAATAAGTGTATAGTGTCAAAACAATTTCAATCATAAATATAAATCATAGACGGCATAACATCCCATGCTACTATGTCGCCATACTAGGCTCTACAAATATAGCCGCAGTACACGTATTGGAAATTGGATTTCCGTCATGAGTCGAGGCAAGGGGCAAGCTCCTCTCCGCGTTCGAGACACTCTAGCAAATGCCTCAGGGTTACGCACTCTGGGCAACCCCGGATCCTCCAAGGCCGGTCCTCACTTACGTTAGAGGATTGGCAATTCCTGAACACACGTTTCCCGGTCCTTACAGACCTATAATCGAGGCGCCTCGCATCCAAACCACAAAGGTGAAAAGTATATAAATGTCAGGGCTGGTAAGTCACTGACACCACCATAGCTAGAAAGAAACGTCGTGCACTCCTTGGGTCCTTATCCCGTTTTTGACTCATACCGAGGTGTGAGGCTCGCGAATTCACGCTATACACAAAGCTACGCCACAAAGGCCGTGCTTTGATCATCAACCACAAGACTTTGCTTTTCAACAGAAGCCTTGATCTATGCATCTTAGCGTGCCACACAGGCAGTTCATGCCATGCGACTGATGTCCATCGATATACAAACTCTAAGCTCGTACGTCTCAGAGAAGGGCGTTAAGCAAAAGAATAAATTCTCCGCCGCCAAACAGATGTATATTTAATAGAAATCAATCAACACAGAATAAAATCCAGTGTCAGGCACACAATCCATTTACAAGTTCGTTCTGGGTCTGAACGAAACCGGAGGCTCTTTCCTCGCATATCCATCCATCTCCAAGTACGTCTGGACGACCACCAACTATTTCCATCCTCTTGGGTGTACAGCCCAATCAGGATCGTCAGTAATTACCCAAACAATGTGAAGACTTCTGGTCTTTGACCACCGTCTTCATCTTCGACTTATCGTCGAACGGTTATTTAGAATGGGTATAAACCCGGCCTTTCCGAACAACCCGCGTATATTAAAAACAAATGTAACACAAACACAACATACGCCTCATTCCAATTCATTAGTCACTAACCGCAAATTAGCAAGAGAACAATTTCCCAAACATTAACCCCGAAGGCCGAAACCAACATCAGATCAATACCCAGGAAACCCTTCTTCTTAGCCAACCTACAGCTAGTTTCTAAATTCCACATTCTTAGGGAAAGGTTCCCATTAATTTTATCCAAGATAAATTCTTTAAAGTTTATCCTGTAATCTTCCTTTGGATGTCATTTAAAACCAAATTATGGTTTTTTTCCAACTGGTCGAGATTAGCGAACCACAACGAAGTAATTATTTATTTTATTTTCCAATCCCAACCTATTCATCCCATGAAGCAAAACTGGTAATACTCCATATCTAACACCGTGGTGTTACCGGTAAAATTAATTACCATTTCACTTTCAAATCTAATTAAAGATTTAACTATCGCTTTGGAGCAAAACTGGTAATACTCCATTCCCGCTCATTTCTAAATTTGATAATTTAGGTTATAGATTCACATTTCAATCTAATTGCAGATTCATTAGAACTCCTTTTACTGGGTTAAAGAACTAGGTGTTATTTAAAACACAGTTCACAACAAACCCAAATCACATCCTATTTGTTATCGGGTTAAAGAACTAGTGTTATTTAAAACGCTGTTCACGATAAACCCATTTCAAATTCAATCAAATATATTAGAAATTCCGATTATTTAAAACCCCTTTTTAAATCTAATTTATTTATTTAAAAACAAATCGGGTTTTAAATTTAGTTCAAAACTAGTTCATTTTGATAAAGTCTATTTTTATCTTTTCAAATATGGATTTTTCCATCCCAAATTTTCCCAAATCATTTCTTATTATTTTACACAAATTATTACTATTTTTAATAAATTTATTAAGGCCCGTACAATCGATTTCCATCAACGGCCATCGAACTGCACTTACAACGACCTTTTTCAAATTTGATTTGGATGTTTCTCCAAATCCAACCGTTAGATTTCAAATTTCTAATATTCGTTAGAAAGCTCTTTTCGATACGAACCCAACGGTTCCGGTTTTAGGAGAATCCGACGGTCGGATCTCCCGTAACGTCCGTTTGAAATAAATGGTCGAAATTCGCGAACTGCCGCGGCGCGGCGCGTTCTATTCAGGCCATTATATTATATATATAATATATATTTCGTCGATTTCTATTTAAAACGAATTATATAAATAGTTTTGAATTCGTTTCAAAAACAATTTCAACTTCCATTTCAATTCAAATCTAAATTGAATTCTTCTTTATAAATTCGTTTTCAATTCAATTCAATTCCAAAGTCGTTTGCTATTCGATTCAATTCAAATTGGTTTCAAAGTCGTTTTCTATTCGATTCAATTCAAATTGGTTTTCTATTCGAATCAAATTCGTTATATATTCAATTGAAATCAAATTCGTTTTCTATTCAATTCATTTCGAAATCGTTATATATTCAATTCATTTCGAAATCGTTATATATTCAATTCATTTCGAAATCGTTATATATTCAATTCATTTCGAAATCGTTATATATTCAATTCATTTCGAAATCGTTATATATTCAATTCATTTCGAAATCGTTATATATTCAATTCAGAATGAATAAAATTGATATAAATATCATTCACGTCAAAATGGCGTCAATCTAATCAACACGGCTTCATATATTCTATTTCAAATATTTCTTTTTGTCAACACACGACTAATCTCAACGAATGAGTACCGTCCATGTGTGACTATTTTTGTTAAAATATTTCGTTCAACACATGACTAATCTCAACGGATGAGTACAGTCAACACATGAACCTTTATTTTATATTGATAAAGATGTAAATTTTATTATAAAAATAATTCGTTCAACACATGACTAATCTCAACGGATGAGTACAGTCAACACATGAACCTTTATTTTATATATTCTTTATTTTTCAAATTGGAATGAGGCCCAATCAATTACCATATAAAGTTAATTATATGGATTTTCATACATTACACACATATAATAGCATTGAAAAATAATCAACCATCAACCAAAGTGCACTACACTGTATAAGCATCAAATATAGATATCTAACGCTTATAACAGCCTGTCAATCAATCGATCGACATATTTAATCAATCAGGATGAGTGAACTTCAAATTTCATCCCAACACCCGTGTGGGGTTTCAAACAATCAAACGCAGATTTTATTTGTGCAGTTGGGCGATGTGTAAAATTTATCGTCCCAATCAATGTCATTCAAATAGGTGTACATAAACAAACCGTCCGGTTTGTAAATGAATATTTATTTATTCGCATTCACTATATTCATATTCACGTTAAAAATTATATTTTTAACGATAAAATTTTTTATTTTAACATATGAATTTCTATTCAGTTCATTAATCAAGTAAAATGATATTTTTATTTTTCTAACATATTTTAGAAAATTTCGGCGGCATAACGGCACGATACTAGAAACGGGACAAGGCCTAGCCTTATCCCCGGTCTAGTGAAGGCCCACGCCATTCACACATCAATCAAATCCATTCATTCTCACCAAACAATTCAATTTCAATCAAATAATCTAATTAATTTTTGCAATCAAACAATTTAACAAACAAGCCATCCATGGTCTGTGGATGACGGGTGTCGGGTGCTACTAAACACCGTCTGCATCCTTGTATATATATATATATATATATATATATATATATATATATATATATATATATATATATAACTAGAAAAGAAATTGAAAGGTGAGAAATTCTCACCAATAGCTATCCAAGCTCCACGGCACTTCATTGATACAAATCTTCTTCGTTCTCGCCCTTTTGTCACCTTCGTTATCCGCTTTCTCTACATATGTAAAAATCGAAATTTTACTTCGTTATTCAATATATAAAAATCGAATTTTTACTATGCTATTCAATATATAAAAATCGAATTTTTACTATGCTATTCAATATATAAAAATCGAATTTTTACTATGCTATTTAATATATAAAAATCGAATTTTTACTATGCTATTTTCCATATAAAGATTTCGCCTTTATAAAAACACAGACTTCGCCTTTACAAATTTAAAGATTTCATCTTTATAAAAAATCTCATTTTTATTTTTCTACACATATAAAGATGATATTCTTAATATTCCTATCATGTAAAAATTATATTTTTAATAATTTAAAAATATAAAAATCACATTTTCACTACTTCTATATAGTAAAGATCATATTTTTATTATTTTAAAAATATAAAAATCATATTTTTATCTTTTCTAATATCATAAAAATTATATTTTTATTCTGCTATTTATATATATAAATCTCCAATCAAATTTCTATATGCTATTTACACATATAAAAACAGTAAATAAATAAAACGTAAATAAATAAAAATAACTCACTGCTTGCAAATAAAGGGGATCGGGGAAGTGGCGGCATCGGGCTGTAGAGGGGGTGGGTTTGTTGTTCGCTGGTGGAAGCAGGGGGCGGGTCTTCGAATGGAGGAGGGCGCAGCAGGGTAGGGGGGGCTCGACTGGTTCGATGGAGGGTGCTGCGCGAGTTGGAGGAGGGGAGGGGCAGGAGGCGGAGGTGATGAGGTTGGTGGGTGCGTCGATGTGGTGGTGGCCGGCTGCATCGCGGTGGAAGAAGTAGGGCGGCGGTGGTGCCAGGGAGGAGGAGGCGCGAGGGGGGGCTGTGGTGGTCAGCGCCACCTTGGGTGGGTGCGACGGTGGGAGGAGCGGCGGCTCCTCCCCCTTCCTTCTCTCTTTCCTCTTTTTTTTTTTATTCGATTACCATTTGAACGTGACTGAAGGGGGGGGGGGTGGGTTGACTTCAACAAAGAGAAAGGAGGGGGGTGAGTGTAATTAAATTTATTTATTATTTTATTTAAAGTCCAAAAAGTAACTTTTATTTTCGAACTCAAAACGAAACCCACCGACTGTCGTCCATAGCGTTTTACCCCCATTCTGAGCACAATGGGATATGTATCGCAAGCTGATTTGATCGTTACAATCAGTTTTCGTTAAATTTACATTTAAATCATTATATTGAATTTTAAACGTACATTTCAAATTACTAGGGTCACATACTAACTAGAAAAATTCCAGAAAAATATTTTCTAACTTCGTATTGACGATACGGTCCTAACAAAACTAGTTTCGTCGAATTCTGAGACCGTTAGAAAAATGGCCATTTTCCAGTCGATTAAAATCAACTAAAACTGGTCAAACGCGTTTTCCTTTGCCACGCTCACATATTGATTCGAAAAATTATGAAATTTGGAATCTAGCAATAATTTAACATCACGGACCCAACAAAAGTGGTCTCGTTGAAATCCGAGGTCATTTGCAAAATGTCCATTTTTAAGGGCCTGAATTCCATAGCGACTATTCAGAATTTTCAACTGGGCATATCTTTTGATCCCCGCTATGAAATTTCGATCTTTCGGGTTCGTTGGAAAGATACTCTCAATTAGATCCCATTATTTTTGGTTTCACTAAAATCTGGATTGTTTTGCACCCGGTACATTCAATTGAAGTTTGAAATCGAATTATCGAACTACCGCGTCATTTTCAATTCTATTTATAATTATATATAAATATTTATATTTTAACGACGACGTATATAATATATACGTTCGAATTATATTCAAAATAAATTTCTCGCCGTTTTTATTTAAAATAACCTATTTTAAATATTCAAAATTCGCCAAAATTGCCAAAATAAAAATTTTAAACTGGCTCAGAATTTGCGGGTTATTACAACATCAGTAGTCATCCAAACGATGTGAAGATCTTCGGTCTTCAACCACCGTCTTCATTTTCGACTTATCGTCGAATCAATTATTTTAAATGGGTATAAATCGGCCTTTCCGAATAACTCGCGTATTTTATAAACAAGTGCTATAAAAACACAACAAACGCCTCATTCTAATACTAAATATTCTTTTATTCAAATATCCTTTAGGAAAGGTTCCCATTAATTTTATTAAAGATAAATTCTTTAAATTTATTCTTTAATCTTCCTTTGGATATCAATTCAAACCAAATTAAGGTTCGGGATTAGCGCACCTTACCAAAGTAATCATTTGTTATATTTCCCAATCCAATCCTATTTATCCCATGGAGCAAAACTGGTAATCATATCTAACACCACGGTGTTATCAGTAAAATTAATTACCATTTCCCGTTCAAATCTAATTAGAGATTTAACTATCGCTTGGAGCAAAACTAGTGATACTCCATTCTCGATCATTTCCCAAATTTGATAATTTAAATTATCACATTCACATTTCAATCTAATTAAAGATTCATTAAAACTCCACTTAGTTTTAATCTTCCCAAAAATAAATATTAATAATTATTTAGAGTTAAGAAATTAATCTTATCTTTAACTAGGTTAAAGAACTAATGTTATTTAAAACACAGTTCACTATAAACCCAAAATCCCATCCTATTAATTATGGAATCTTCACGGAAAATAGATCAATATATATAATCGATATAAACTTCCGTATGCAACCAATAATATAAATAGAATAACAACAAAACCTTTTAAATATCAATCATATACGACATGAGTGTCCCATGCCACTATACCGCCACATATAGGTTTACAATCAAAACTGCACAATGTCGTATTGGAAGTTGGATTTCCATCATGAACCAAGGAAAGGGATCGTCCTTACCGACTTCGAGACAATCTAGCCCATGTCTTAGGACCCACACAGGTGAGCCCTTGGATCTTCAGGGTCGGTCTGCATGGAGTGGATTAAAATGACTGAAAAATATGTTTCCCCGCCCTATGGGGCGTAAACTGGTCAGTATATCGACCAAAACATCCATCGGCCCCATAGTGACCGATATAACCGAGGCGCCTCGCTTTCAATCATCCACATAAGTAAAAATATCTGGGATCCATACAATGACACCACTACTAGCTAGAAGGAAACGCTTGTCCTCCCTGAAGTCCTCTCCCGTTTCTGGTTCATACCCGAGGTGTGAGGCTCGCAAATTAACGCCATACACAAAACTATCCTATATTAAAGCCGTTCTTTGATCATCAACCACAAGGCCTTGCTTTTCAACAAAAGCCCTGATCGCTGCATCTCAGCATGCCACATTGACATTCCATGCCATGCGACTGATGTCCATCAATATACAACCTCTAAGCTCGTACGTCTTAGAGAAGGGTGCTTGTGATGACCCCAAACTTCCATGGAATGAAAGTAAGGAATGATCATTTGGAATACAACATAAATATAATAATATAGATCACAGATACAACATAGCATAGAAAATTCATAGAGTAACAACATCATAGCAGCGGAAATATAATGTCATCAACCACAGAAAGTCCACAGTCACAAAATTCTAAATTATTACATTAAGTTTGCAGAAAATGAAATAAGTTCCAACTCCAACATAAACAACGTGAAATGAAACAAGTTTGATGTCTGAAATTAAAGAGAGAAAAATGCAATAGTAGCAAATGATAGATATCTTCAAGCTCCAAGTCATCACCTCTCCACGAAAGCAAATCCAAGAAAGATAATAAGCAGCTCCAAAGAAAAGACTCCAAGCAAAGAATGAACCTGTTTACTTGGCTGCCCGTGTAGATAGGAGGGCGCCCGAATTTGCAAAAAGGTGGAAACAAACAACGGGTCAGTCGTGGGACTGGTGTGAGAATTCTTAACTAATTTAACTACTAGTAATAAGGCAAATCCAAGGACCACGCCGCTATCGCGGAACGGGTTTACTCCAATTGATTGTCGTGCATAATTTAAAGTGTCATAACAACAGTTAATAAATCATAAAATAACGCAATGCTTTTGGAAAAATGGAATCACCATAAGACCCAAGTCCCATCACACAATGCAACGCAAACCAAAGGATAGGGTTTTACCTTATGATGATTAAACATGCTAAATACGGTAAATACGAACCTAATATTATCATTAGAGTATATAAGAAAAACATTTCAAAGTAAATGTATAAATCCTAGGAAGAATAGTATCCCATACTACTATGCCTCCATACTAGTAATACAATCAAATTCGTAGGGTCGTATTTGGATTTTGGTTTCCATCATGAGCCAAGGCTAGGGAGGAGCTCCTTACCGATTCAAGACACTCTAGCTAATGTCTCAGGGTCCCCCGTAGTGAACCCTTGGAAAGCTGCAGGGCCGGTCCACCATACGAGTTGCGGATTAGTTATTCCTGAACACACGTTTCCCGGTCCTATAGGACCTATCATCCGAGGCGCGCCACATTCCATCATCCACATAAGTAAAATATCAGCCAGTTTAAGCACCGACACTACTTTTAGCTAGAAAGAAACGTGCTGCTCTCCCTGCGTTCCCTTCTCCCGTTTTAGACTCCACCGGGTTGTGAGGCTCGTGAAGCTACGTAATACACAAAGCTATGCTTATTCAAGCTGTGCTTTGATTGTCACCACAAGGTTCTGCTTTTCAAAAAGAAACCTTGATCATTGCATCTTAGTATGCCACATTGTCACTCCATATCATACTACCAATCCTTTGCCAAAATATACGAAAGGGTGTTAAGGGAGAGAATGAATTCTCTGCCACCAATCATTCGTACCCTCGACAGAAAATTAATAACATGATATTTAACGGAGTACGATGTCAGAGACACAATCCATTTATCAGCTTATGCTCTGGATCTGAGCGAAAACCAAACCCGTGAAATCAACATGTTCGTTTGGGCAATGAAAATGACCCTTGAATTGGGAGCAAGTCAAATCTAGGCCTCGATCGTTGTCCTCTCGATGGAAGATTTACGGTCTTCATACGCCGTCTTCATACTTTGATTCTTAACGTCGTATGATTATTTGGAATGAGAATAACTCGGACTTTCCAAATAATCCTCGTATATACATACCTATTGAAAATCATTCTTATTCGTTAATATTATTTTAATTCATTTCAAAATGACGATAATATTAAAGCACCCTAAATTCATTCTTTATTTACATTAAAAATGTAAATTCCATCCTTTTCTTTAATTTACATGTAAAATGTAAATTTGATTACATTACAAAATCCTACTTTTAATTTACATATAAAAATGTAAATTTTATTGTATTACAAAATCCTACTTTTAATTTACATATAAAAATGTAAATTTTATTGTATTACAAAATCCTACTTTTAATTTACATATAAAAATGTAAATTTTATTGCATTACAAAATCCTACTTTTAATTTACATATAAAAATGTAAATTTTATTGTATTACAAAATCCTACTTTTAATTTACATATAAAAATGTAAATTTTATTGCAATGCAAAATCCTACTTCTTATTTATATATAAAAATGTGAATTTACTTACATGCCAAAATCTACTTCTTATTTACATATAAAAATGTAAATTTAACTACGATGCAAATTCTACTTATATTTACATGGCAAAAATCTCATCTTTTACTTTACAATGGAAAAAAAAAGTATCTCTTTACTTTACAACGTAAAAATATCATCTTTATATTTTCAATGTAAAAACATCATCTTTATATTTTCAATGCAAGTTCCCAACTTCTAACTACATATATAAAAATGTGATCTTTATTACACCGCAAATTCTTATCTTCTAATTGCACAAAAAAAAATGTAATTTCTAATTTGCAATGTAAATTCTATTTTTAATTACATATAAAGATGTAATTTTTAATTTGCAATGTAAATTCTACTTCTTATTACATATAAAGATGTAATTTTTAATTTGCAATGTAAATTCTACTTCTTATTACATATAAAGATGTAATTTTTTATTTACATTTTAAATCTCATCCTACGTTACATAAAAAAATGTAATTTTTATCATACGATGGAAATTCATGTTTTACTTACATTTAAAAATGTAGTTTTTATCATACGATGGAAATTCATGTTTTACGTACATTTAAAAATGTAGTTTTTATCATACGATGGAAATTCATGTTTTACTTACATTTAAAAATGTAGTTTTTATCATACGGTGGAAATTCATGTTTTACTTAAATTTAAAAATGTATTTTTTATCATACGATGGCAATTCATGTTTTACGTACATTTAAAAATGTAGTTTTTATCATATGATGGAAATTCATGTTTTACTTACATTTAAAAATGTAGCTTTTATCATACGATGGAAATTCATGTTTTACTTACATTTAAAAATGTAGTTTTTATCATACGATGGAAATTCATGTTTTACGTACATTTAAAAATGTAGTTTTTATCATACGATGCAAACTCTTATTCTAATTACATAGAAAAATGTAATTTTTAATCATACGGTGTAAATTCATATAAATTACATATAAAAAAAATGTCAGCCTTATTTTACCGTTCTAACTCACATCTAAATTACATATAAAAATGAAATTTTTATTTTACCGTTCTAATATCTCATCTTAATTACATATAAAAATGAAAATTTTATTTTACCGTTCTAATATCTCATCTTAATTACATATAAAAATGAAAATTTTATTTTACCGTTCTAATATCTCATCTTAATTACATATAAAAGGCATTCTTTATTTTACAATGTAAATTCACTTTCCTAATTACATATAAAATGTAATTCTTATTCAAATTTCATGTCCAATATTATTTCCTGTCCAACATTATTTCATGTCCAACCCAACCACAAACAATATTTAAATAATCAAAGGGATCAAATCGAATTAATTACATGAAGTCAATCACGAGTTGAGAGTTCTAGTTCAATTCTGAGAATAACTAAGGGTGTGTTCTTACATGTAAACATATGGCTCGTGAATATCAACAAACCATGATTGACAAGATTAACAAATAAATGATCCTAATAAATCACCAAACTTAGATCTAACACTTAAAATTTCAGATCTAATATTATAACATCTCAAACAATTCAGATCCATAACATAGAATAACATCCATCGCAGATCCATTTATATTTGCCATTCAAACTTCATATAACGCAAGAATAATAATTAAATTAATTAAATTTAATTAAAAATAAATTCTCATATTGCTTGGATTTGAAATGAAGGTCCAAACTCGATCAGATCTCGTGTTCAAAGGCACGGCGGTTTCGGATCTGAAAGATTTCAATTTGAAGTTCATATGTATAAATTAGAAAACACTTTTAACAACTGTCACCGCGACATTTAAAAGCGTGGCAAAATCTGAGTTATTCATACCTTAAAATTCAGTTTTTGTTCAAAATTTTGATTCGAGAATTCGTGAGCTGTAGTTGATAGTTTCAGGAACGGTTTGTCGGAGGTCGAAGGGGGTGGAGAGGCGGATGTTCGCCGGTCGAAGGTGGCCAACTCAGTGGCACCTGTGGGGCCCAGCGGCGGAAAGAAGGGCGCGGGTTTTGGGGCTCGAAACTCGAGCTCTGTTGCTCGATAGGAGATGAATCTTATATGAGTAGAAAGGTCTTGGAAAACTCTTTGAAAAGTTTCACTGTGGCCAAGTCTAATTCGTCATGGATTGGGAGGAATCGGAGCTTAAAGGTTTGAGTTGTTATAGGTTCGGCGGCGCTTTGAAATGGAAGAGAAGAGCGATGTACAGTGCCTCCGTATTTATACTATATACTAGGGTATTTTTTTTAATTAATTCTAGAAATTAGGGTTTTTCCATCCGGTCTCCGAACGGAGCCCAACGACTGTCGAACAATAGGTTTTGACGTCTTCTGAACGCAATGGCGCTAGTGCCGAGGTCTAATTCTGAAGTTTACAGTATGTTTTCTTTATTTTCAAATTAATTCTTCAATATTAAATTCGAACGTACTTTCTAATTTTATCGGGGTCACATACGAAGTCAGAAAAATCCGGAAAATTTATTTTTGGTTATGTTTTGATGATACGGTCATAACAAAACTCATTTCGTCGAATTCTGAGATCGTTTGAAAAATGGTCATTTTCTGGTCGATCCAATTTAACTATAATTGACCAAAACACATTTTCCTTTGCCACGGTCACATATTAACTTTAAAAATCCTGAAATTTGAAACCTAGCCATAATTAGACATCCCGGATCCAACAAAAGTGGTTTCATCGAATTCCGAGGTCGTATGAAAAATGTCTAATTTCAAGGGCGATATATTCTCTATAGCGACCTTTCTGAAAATTCATTTGGCCATAACTTTTGATTCCCGCTATGAAACTTCGATTTTTCAGATTCGTTAGAAAGATATTCATTAATAGATTTAAATATTTCTCGTTTCACCAAAATCCGGTTTATTCTGCATCCTGTGTAGTCAGTCAAAGTTCAGGTTTGACTTTTCAAACTACCGTCCTTTTTCTAATTCCCTTTACAATTAAATTAAATATATTCATACTAAATTCAATTAAAATAGATTTCTTGTTATTTTTATTTAAAATAATTCATTTCAACTATTTAAACACCTTTAAAATCTCTAAAATGAAAATTTTAAATTGGCCCCAAATTCCGGGTTGTTACAATCTCCCCCGCTTAAGAACTTTTTGTCCTCGAAAAGAAAAAGGGAAGAATAGAAGGGTAGGAACCAACACAGAGAATGGGAAATATTTTAAGCGTACCTCAAAATAAAATCTAATCGGAGATATCCACTCTGCATTTGGGATAGGCTTGTTTGATACTCTCCTCAGTTTCCCATGTGCAGTCTCTAGGATCAACGCTCCATTGTACTTTGACTAGGTTAATTCTTTTATTTCTCAGCTCTCTAGTCTCTTTTCCAATAATTTTCAGTGTCTCCCTTTTTACTGCAAGGCTTGGGGTAATCTCCAAATCTTGTTGTGCAGCTTCTTCCACAACCAGATCTGGATCATGGACATGCCTTCGAAGTTGAGATACATGGAATACATCGTGCACTCCAGGCAACCAGTCGGGCATCTGAATTCTGTGTGCTAGGGTGCCAATCTTTTCAAGAACAGGGAAGGGGCCGATGAATTTAGGTGCTAATTTTCCTGTCTTTCCAAAACGGATTACACCTCGCATTGGAGCAACTTTCAAATAGACATAGTCACCCACTTCAAAAGCTAATTCTCTTCTTCTTAAATCTGCATAGCTCTTTTGTCTACTTTGGGCGGCCAATAATCACTTCTTAATATAATCGACTTTGTCTGAAGCTTCCCGGACCATGTCTGGACCCAATACAAGCCGATTTCCTTTTTCAACCCAACACGCTGGCGATCTACATGGTCTACCATATAAGGCTCCAAATGGAGACATTTTCAAACTTGCTTGATAGCTGTTGTTATAAGAGAATTCAACTAAATGCAAGTGATCCTCCCAGGAACCTCCAAAATCGAGTATGCAAGCTCGCAATAGATCCTCAAGAATGCGATTCACCCTCTCAGTTTGGCCATCAGTATGAGGGTGATATGCGGTACTGAGGTTTAACTTCGTTCCCAACACATTTTGGAATGCTTCCCAAAATTTGCTAGCAAAGATAGGATCACGGTCGCTAACAATGCTACTAGGAACTCTGTTTAAAACAAAAGATTTTCTTTTATTATTTAATCAAAAAATGAGAATTTTCATTTAGATAACGATAAAAAGGAAAGATTTAGCTTCATTACCCATGTAGCCTGACTATTTCTTTACAATAAACTTGCGCCAGACTTTGAGCAGTTCTAGTGGACTTGACAGGTATGAAATGAGCAGATTTTGTGAAGTGATCCACGATCACCCATATGCTATCATTTCCTTTCCTAGTACGAGGCATACCATCTATAAAATCCATGGAGATTTGGTCCCACTTCCAATCTGGAACCTCCAATGGTTGCAACAATCCCGCAAGCTTTTGTTGATCACTTTTTACTTGTTGGCATGTAGGACATCTACTCACATAAATGGATATATCCCTCTTCATAGATCTCCACCAGAACGTGCGCTTTAGGTATTGATACATCTTGTTTACACCAGGATGGATGCAAATCTTTGATTTGTGACCCTCATCTAAAACTTCTCTTATGAGCTCGGGAATACTTGGAACACAAATCCGCCCGTGCAATCTAAGAACTCCCTTGCCATCTATTTGAAAGTTTGTGTTTTCACCTTCTTGAATTCTTTCAATCATTTTTCGAACAAAAGAATCACTTTTCTGAAGAGAGGCGATCTTATCAATCAAAGAAGGGGCAATGATGAGGCTTGCAACAATTGCATCCTTTCTACTGAGTGCATCTGCCACAACATTGGCTTTCCCTGGCGTATATAAGATGTCGAGATCATATGCCGCAAGAAATTCTAGCCATCGTTGTTGTCTTAAATTCAAATCCTTTTGATCGAAGAGATATTTCAAAGATTGATGGTCTGTGAATAATTCAAATTTTTCACCTAAAAGATAATGTCTCCAAATTTTTAAAGCAAAGACTACGGCCAACAACTCCAAGTCATGGACACGATAATTTTTCTCATGCAGCTTTAATTGACGACTTGCATATGCAACAACTTTGCCTCTTTGCATCAGTACCGCACCAAGACCACCACTTTGAGAAGCATTGGTGTAGACTTTTAAATCTTGGTTGCCATCGATCATGGTTAGTACGGGAGCAGTTGTCAAACTCACTTTTAGCTTTTGGAAGGCCTCCTCACAATCCGATGTCCAATTGAACTTGGTATGCTTCTTGGTGAGCTTTGTTAATGGGCCAGACAGCTTGGCGAAGTCTTTGACAAATTTCCTGTAATATCCAGCCAATCCTAGGAAGCATCTTACTTCAGTGGGTGTACCGGGCTGCTTCCAGTCTCGAATGGCGGCAATTTTACTTGGGTCAACAGCAATTCCTTCTTTTGACACAACATGGCCCAAGAATTTTACTTCCTCTTGCCAAAATGTGCATTTGGAAAATTTTTCTTTTAAAACATTTCTTCGTAGAATCTCCAACACTTCCCTTAAATGCCCTTCATGCTCCTCCTTAGTTTTAGAATAGATTAGAATATCATCAATGAAGACTAGGACGAATTCATTTAGGACTTCACGGAAGACCCTATTCATCAAGTCAACAAAGTAGGCTGGAGCATTGCATAGACCGAACGGCATCACTAACCATTCGTAGAATATGTCAGGACCTCTGAAGGCGGTCAAAGGTATGCATTCTTCGGCTATGCGGAGTTGATGGAAACCTGTGGCTAGGTCCATCTTCGAAAACACCTTGGCTCCATTTAATTGGTCCATTAAATCATCTATGCGAGGCAAGGGGTATTTGTTCTTCAATGTTTTCTTGTTAAGATCGCGGTAATCAACACAGAGTCTTAGAGTACCGTCGGATTTGGGGACAAACACCACAGCTGCACCCTAATTAGAAAAGCTAGATCGGATGAGTCCTTTCCATAAGAGCTGCTTAGTTTGGGTTTGCAACTCTTCTTTTTCCTTAGGGGTCATCCTTCGAATAGCATGGATTACAGGCCTTGCATTTGGAACAAGATCAATTCTGAAATCGATTTCCCTTCGCGGCGGTAAATTGTCTACTTCTTCAAATATGTCCGCGTAATTTTTGACCACGGGGATCTTTTCTAAAGAAATGGGAGTGACTTCGAGGGAAGACCAAAATGCCTTTCTATCAGATTTTGAGCCATGGCAAGGTATAGCAATAGTGTTTCCGAATCCTGTTTTCATCTTCACCACTCTTTCTGAGCATAGCACTTCAGCGCCAAATTGGGTTAGCCAATCAAGACCAAGGATGATATCAAACTTGGAAAAATTCATAATGATCAAGTTAAATGGAAATTGGAAATAGGAGTAGGAAATAGGCACTTTACAAAATAAATCTAGAGTGGTAAAACCTCCTACAGGATTATGAACATTGATTTGTTCCTTGAGACTTCTTTGTTTTAATTTTAATTTCTTAACCGTGTTGCTAGAGATAAAACTTCTTGATGCACCCGTATCAAACAAAGCAGTGACAGGAATGTTTTTAACAGAAACGGTACCATCTAAAACATCAGGCTTACCTGCTCCTTCAGAAGAAGTAGTTGCGGAGGAAGGTGGTGCACTTGCCCCCTCGTACACATGTGCAATCTGCGCTCCTTTCAACAATGGACAATTAGGCTTGATATGACCCTTCTTGTGGCAGTTATAGCATTCCGTAGTGTCGTCACTTCGGGCCTTCTTTGGATTTCTGCAGTCCTTGCTGTAGTGTCCAAACTTCTGGCAGTTGTAGCATTGCACCTTTGACTTATCATGAGTCTTAGGAGCTACAGAACTGCTTCCTTCAGTCTTCTTCTCTGTTTGCTTCCTTTTATTGTTGGCCAAGCTCCTTTCTCTATCTTGCTGGGAATTCTTCTTATCATTCTCCTTATATCGACAAGCAAACTCCACCAGCCTATTGAAAGAAAGGTCGATGTGGGCAGTGACTCTATCAATATATTTTCTCGCAAGCCCATTTATGAACCTCTTGTTTTTCTGAAAGTCATCCTGAATCAATTCAGGGGCATAGCGGGAGAGGTCTTCAAATCTTCGTACATATTCTGAGATGGTCTTGTCGCCTTGCTTCAGATTGGCGAACTCGTCATGCAGTCTTTCTACCTCCTGCCTTGGAATGTATTTGTCATTGAAAAGCTCCTTAAACCTTGTCCAAGTCATATTATCTACAGTCCCTCCAACCATGACTGTGTCCCACCAGTTTTGAGCTTCCTCCTGTAGCAGCCATGAAGCCACTAATCTTTTCCTCTGATCCTCCAGCTCCAATCCTCCAAAAATCTTTTTGCAGTTCCTCAGCCAAGCTTGAGCCTGTGTTACAGTTTCATTACCTTTGAATGATACTCCTCCTAGGTTTTTGAACTTCTTCGCCACCTTATCTAAATCAAAGGGCTGCGGTGGTGGTTGTTGTTGGACTGTGGGCTCCTCGATTTCGGTAGTATTTTTCCTTCTTCTAACTCTAGCAGCTCTAGTAGCAGCGGTACTCATTTCTAGTTAGTTCTGTACGATCAAGGAAAGAGTCAGAACAACTATAATGGTGATTTGAAGAAATGATAAAGAAAAAAGGAAGGATGAAAAGATGATGATAGAATGACTGACTATTATGTATTCACATGAAATGTTCGCCATAGAATATTATGATTCTATGTAAACGAATTATTATAAATATGTTATATTCCAAAGCTATGTTTAACCAAAGCTCTGATACCAACTGTGATGACCCCAAACTTCCACAGAATGAAAGTAAGGAATGATCATTTGGAATACAACATAAATACAATAATACAGATCACAGATACAACATAGCATAGAAAATTCATAGAGTAACAACATCATAGCAGCGAAAATATAATGTCATCAACCACAGAAAGTCCACAGTCACAGAATTCTAAATTATTATTGCAGAAAATGAAATAAGTTCCAACTCCAACATAAACAACGTGAAATGAAACAAGTTTGATGTCTGAAATTAAAGAGAGAAAAATGCAATAGTAGCAAATGATAGATATCTTCAAGCTCCAAGTCATCACCTCTCCACGAAAGCAAATCCAAGAAAGATAATAAGTAGCTCCAAAGAAAAGACTCCAAGCAAAGAATGAACCTGTTTACTTGGCTGCCCGTGTAGAAAGGAGGGCACCCGAATTTGCAAAAAGGTGGAAACAAACAACGGGTCAGTCGTGGGACTGGTGTGAGAATTCTTAACTAATTTAACTACTAGTAATAAGGCAAATCCAAGGACCACGCCGCTATCGCGAAGCGGGTTTACTCCAATGGATTGCCGTTCATAATTTAAAGTGTCATAACAACAGTAAATAAATCGTAAAATAACGCAATGCTTTTGGAAAAATGTAATCACCATAAGACCCAAGTCCCATCACACTATGCAACGCAAACCAGAGGATAGGGTTTTACCTTATGATGATTAAACATGCTAAATACGGTAAATACGAACCTAATATTATCATTAGAGTATATAAGAAAAACATTTCAAAGTAAATGTATAAATCCTAGGAAGAATAGTATCCCATACTACTAAGCCTCCATACTAGTAATACAATCAAATTCGTAGGGTCGTATTTGGATTTTGGTTTCCATCATAAGCCAAGGCTAGGGAGGAGCTCCTTACCGTTTCGAGACACTCTAGCTAATGTCTCAGGGTCCCCCGTAGTGAACCCTTGGAAAGTTGCAGATCGGTCCACCATACGAGTTGCGGATTAGTTATTCCTGAACACACGTTTCCCGGTCCTATAGGACCTATCATCCGAGGCACGCCACATTCCATCATCCACATAAGTAAAATATCAGCCAGTTTAAGCACCGACACTACTTCTAGCTAGAAAGAAACGTGTTGCTCTCCATGCGTTCCCTTCTACCGTTTTAGACTCCACCGGGTTGTGAGGCTCGTGAAGCTACGTAATACACAAAGCTATGCTTATTCAAACTGTGCTTTGATCGTCACCACAAGGTTCTGCTTTTCAACAAGAAACCTTGATCATTGCATCTTAGTATGCCACATTGTCACTCCATATCATACTACCCATCCTTTGCCAAAATATACGAAAGAGTGTTAAGCGAGAGAATGAATTCTCTGCCACCAATCATTCGTACCCTCGACAGAAAATTAATAACATGATATTTAACGGAGTACGATGTCAGACACACAATCCATTTATCAGCTTATGCTCTGGGTCTGAGCGAAAACCAAACCCGTGGAATCAACATGTTCGTTTGGGAAATGACCATGACCCTTGAATCGTGAGCATGTCAAATCAGGGCCTCGATCGTTGTCCTCTCAATGGAAGATTTACGGTCTTCATATTCCGTCTTCATACTTCGATTCTTAACGTCATATGATTATTTGGAATGGGAGTAACTCAGACTTTCCAAATAATCCTCGTATATACATACATATTGAAAATCATTCTTATTCGTTAATATTATTCTAATTCATTGGAAAATGACGATAATATTACATCATCCTATATTCATTCTTTATTTACATTAAAAATGTAAATTCCAACCTTTTCTTTAATTTACATGTAAAATGTAAATTTGATTACATTACAAAATCCAACTTTTAATTTACATATAAAAATGTAAATTTTATTGTATTACAAAATCCAACTTTTAATTTACATATAAAAATGTAAATTTTATTGTATTACAAAATCCTACTTTTAATTTACATATAAAAATGTAAATTTTATTGCATTACAAAATCCTATGTTTAATTTACATATAAAAATGTAAATTTTATTGCAATGCAAAATCATACTTTTTATTTACATATAAAAATGTGAATTTACTTACATGCCAAAATCTACTTCTTATTTACATATAAAAATGTAAATTTAACTGCGATGCAAATTCTACTTATATTTACATGGCAAAAATCTCATCTTTTACTTTACAATGGAAAAAAAAGTGTCTCTTTACTTTACAACGTAAAAATATCATCTTTATATTTTCAATGTAAAAGCATCATCTTTATATTTTCAATGCAAGTTCCCAACTTCTAACAACATATATAAAAATGTAGTCTTTATTACACCGCAAATTCTTATCTTCTAATTGCACAAAAAAAATGTAATTTTTAATTTGCAATGTAAATTCTACTTTTAATTACATATAAAGATGTTATTTTTAATTTGCAATGTAAATTCAACTTTTATTACATATAAAGATGTAATTTTTAATTTGCAATCTAAATTCTACTTCTTATTACATATAAAGATGTAATTTTTTATTTACATTGTAAATCTCATCCTACGTTACATTAAAAAAAATGTAATTTTTATCATACGATGGAAATTCATGTTTTACTTACATTTAAAAATGTAGTTTTTATCATACGATGGAAATTCATGTTTTACGTACATTTAAAAATGTAGTTTTTATCATACGATGGAAATTCATGTTTTACTTACATTTAAAGATGTAGTTTTTATCATACGATGGAAATTCATGTTTTACTTACATTTAAAAATGTAGTTTTTATCATGCGATGGAAATTCATGTTTTACGTACATTTAAAAATGTAGTTTTTATCATACGATGGAAATTCATGTTTTACTTACATTTAAAAATGTAGTTTTTATCATACGATGGAAATTCATGTTTTACGTACATTTAAAAATGTAGTTTTTATCATACGATGCAAACTCTTATTCTAATTACATAGAAAAATGTAATTTTTAATCATACGGTGTAAATTCATATAAATTACATATAAAAAAAATGTCAGCCTTATTTTACCGTTCTAACTCACATCTAAATTACATATAAAAATGAAAATTTTATTTTACCATTCTAATATCTCATCTTAATTACATATAAAAATGAAATTTTTATTTTACCGTTCTAATATCTCATCTTAATTACATATAAAAATGAAAATTTTATTTTACCGTTCTAATATCTCATCTTAATTACATACAAAAGGCATTCTTTATTTTACAATGTAAATTCACTTTCCTAATTACATATAAAATGTAATTCTTATTCAAATTTCATGTCCAATATTATTTCATGTCCAACATTATTTCATGTCCAAACCAACCACAAACAATATTTTAAATAATCAAAGGGATCATCGAATTAATAACATGAAGTCAATCTCGAGTTGAGAGTTCTAGTTCAATTCTGAGAATAACTAAGGGTGTGTTCTTACATGTAAACATATTGTTTGTGAATATCAACAAATCATGATTGACAAGATTAACAAATAAATGATCCTAATAAATCACCAAACCTAGATCTAACCCTTAAATTTTCAGATCTAATATCATAACATCTCAAACAATTCAGATCCATAACATAGAATAACATCCATCGCAGATCCATTTATATTTGCCATTCAAACTTCACATAACACAAGAACAATAATTAAATTAATTAAATTTAATTAAAAAAAATTCTCACATTGCTGTGATTTGAAATGAAGGTCCAAACTCGATCAGATATCGTGTTCAAAGGCACGGCGGTTTCGGATCTGAAAGATTTCAATTTGAAGTTCATATGTATAAATTAGAAAACACTTTTAACAACTATCACTGCGACATTTAAAAGCGTGGCAAAATCTGAGTTATTCATACATTAAAATTCAGTTTTTGTTCAAAATTTTGATTCGAGAATTCGCGAGCTGTAGTTGATAGTTTCAGGAACGGTTTGTTGGAGGTCGAAGGGGGTGGCGAGGCGGATGTTCGCCGGTCGAAGGTGGCCAACTCAGTGGCGCCTGTAGGGCCCAGTGGCGGAAAGAAGGGCGCGGGTTTTGGGGCTCGAAACTCGAGCTTTGTTGCTCGATAGGAGATGAATCTTATATGAGTAGAAAGGTCTCGGAAAACTCTTCGAAAAGTTTCACTGTGGCCAAGTCTAATTCGTCATGGATTGGGAGGAATCGGAGCTTAAAGGTTTAAGCTGTTATGGGTTCGGCAGCGCTTTGAAATGGAAGAGAAGATTGATGTACAGTGCCTCCGTATTTATACTGCATACTAGGTTTTTTTTAATTTAATTAATTCTAGAAATTAGGGTTTTTCCATCCGATCTCCGAACGGAGCCTAACGACTGTCGAACAATAGGTTTTGACGTCTTCGGAACGCAATGGCGCTAGTGCCGAGGTCTAATTCTAAAGTTTACAGTATGTTTTCTTTATTTTCAAATTAATTCTTTAATATTAAATTCGAACGTACTTTCTAATTTTACCGGGGTCACATATGAAGTCAGAAAAATTCGAAAAAATTATTTTTGGTTATGTTTTGACGATACGGTCTTAACAAAACTCATTTCGTCGAATTCTGAGATCGTTTGAAAAATGGTCATTTTCTGGTCGATCCAATTTAACTATAATTGACCAAAACACATTTTCCTTTGCCACGGTCACATATTAACTTCAAAAATCTTGAAATTTGAAACCTAGCCATAATTAGACATCTCGGATCCAACAAAAGTGGTTTCATGGAATTCCGAGGTCGTATGCAAAATGTCTAATTTCAAGGGCGATATATTCTCTGTAGCGACCTTTCTGAAAATTCATTTGGCCATAACTTTTGATTCGCGCTATAAAACTTCGATTTTTTAGATTCGTTAGAAAGATATTCATTAACAGTTTTAAATATATTTTTTTCACCAAAATCCGGTTTATTCTGCATCATGTGTAGTCAGTCAAAGTTCAGGTTTGACTTTTCAAACTACCGTCCTTTTTCTAATTCCCTTTACAATTAAATTCAATATATTCATACTAAATTCAATTAAAATAGATTTCTAGTTATTTTTATTTAAAATAATTCATTTCTACTATTTAAACACCTTTAAAATCTCTAAAATGAAAATTTTAAATTCGCCCCAAATTCCGGGTTGTTACAGTGTTAAGCAAGAGAATAAATTCTCCGCCACCAAACAGATATATATTAAATAGAAATCAATCAACACATAATAAGATCCAATGTCAGACACACATCCATTTACTAGTTTGTTCTGGGTCTGAACGAAACCAAGGGCACCTTATTCCTCATCTCATATATCCAAAACAGGAGAGAGGGCCTCACAAATCCGAACAATCAAAAAATACATCCAGACAACTACCACTGTAACCCTTTCAAGGCAGCAACTCCAGTCAAAGGCATCAGTAGCCATCCATTCGATGTGAAGATTATCGGTCTTGCACCATCTTCATATCTTCGATTTTTTCATCGTCAATCAATTATTTGAAATGTGAATTAACTCGGCCTTTTCCAATAATTCATGCACGTATAGAATTCTAATCAATTTTTTCTATGGTTAAACTATTCGACATCCACATTTCAGTTCATTAGTATAGTTTTCATGTCAAATACGTCCAACCATCAAAATATCGGATAAACCAAGTAAAATCAGTTTATCTCCATTCCACGTCGTTTATAATATTTTAAAATGATTTTTCACTATTTTTATTTATTTAAAAATAGTCCATTTTCATCGAACGACGTTTCAGGTCATTCGAGGCACTAGCGCTGCTCTCGTCCAAATTTGATTTAAACATTTCGCAAAATCTAACCATTGGATCTTAACAAATTTTATATCGTTGGAAAGATCTTTCCAAAGCGAACCCAAGGTTCCGGTTTCGGGAAAATCCGACGTTCAGATCTCCCGTAATAATCATTTAAAAATACGATTTCAAAACATGAACTGCAGCATTATTATTCATTTTATTTTAATTATATATATATATAAATATAATTTATTTGACGATTTCTAAATCGTTTTTACTTCAAAAATTTGGCTAATGCCTTTAAATTTCGAATTTTTTTGCCATAACCTCCTTTGTGCGGGGAGAGGTTTGGAAATTTATTGGGTCATGTTAGGCACCCAATAAATCTAGTATAAGCATACACAATTTTTAGTGTCCTATTCTATGCCCGAGGGAGTGTGTAAAATTACTCTAGAGATAAATCTCATCACCTCGTCCAGTGTTGGAAAATAAGTAATCCATGTGTCGTATCTAATTACTAGAGAGACGTGATTATTGTCAACTCTACACCCATGTGGGGTTTTCATTTAATCTAGCAATTTGCCGTTATATTTATTTTGTCCATATCAGTCCTCAGTTCAACCTGTAATTCAATCAACGCCATACGAGCATCTTGCCCGTATGGTAATCCCAACCTCGTCACATTAGCTCCAAATGCTAACGTGGTATATGACGAAGTATGCTCTTTTCACGTTTTATGCCATGTAGTGTAGTTCAAAATTAATTGTTACTATCCTATGGCGTTGTTTATAATCTCACACAGAATAAGCAACACACCACATCCAATGGCATTCATAGGAGTTGATATATGAATAAAATTGCACAGCCAACTCATTAAGGTTTACCTATTTGTCGGGCACGCAAATAAATTCTTCACTCAACAACAAATCCATTTACCTGTTTAGCATATGTATATATGTGCATATCTAAGCTAAAAATAATATTTTTAGCGAACCAATATTTATTTCCATACATGACTATTTTTAACACTTCATATACATGTTAAAAATATTATTTTCAATCAACAAATATTTATCTCAACCTATGGTTACTTTTAGCAGTTCATATATATGTTAAAAATATTATTTTCAATCAACAGATATTTATTTCGATTTTTGTTTATTTTTAACAGCTCATATATATGTTAAAAATATTATTTTCAATCAACAAATATTTATTTCAACCTTTGGTTATTTTTAACAGTTCATATATATGTTAAAAATATTATTTTCAATCAACAAATATTTATTTACTTCATACATATAATGAAAATGTGATTTTTGTTATCAAAGCTTTTTATTTCAAACATGAATATTTTTAGCGATTCGTATATATAATAAAAATGTGATTTTTATTGTTAAAACATTTTATTTAAAACATGAATATTTTTAGCGATTCATATATACAATAAAAATATGATTTTTATTGTTAAAACATTTTATTTCAAACATGAATATTTCTAGCGATTCATATATACAATAAAAATGTGATTTTTATTGTTAAAACATTTTATTTCAAACATGAATATTTCTAGCGATTCATATAGATTTTTATTGTTAAAACATTTTATTTCAAACATGAAATTTTTTCAACACATGAATATTTCATAAAATTTCGGCATTACAACAGCAGAGTATTTAGCACTGACACCATGTCCAGCAGGCTCCTCTGCTATCCTAGGCCTTGCAGCATTACAATTTTTTTCATTTCGATGATTTCCACTATATCATTCATTTTCACGACACAATGAATATACCACAAACACAACTGATTTTGTTGCAACCACAATCAATCGTTCACAATCACAACCCAAACAATTTATATCGTCCATGGTCTATGGACGAGGGGAGTATATATATATAGATATATATATGTATATATATATGTATATATATATAAATATATTTATCTCCATTTCAATTCCATTCAACGCATATATGATTTATACAACGCATGTAGAATTTATACACTGCTTATATAATTTATACAATGCCCATATATGAGATATACAATGCGTATATAATTTATATGCTTATATAATTTATACAACGCGGATACATTCTAATTTGAATTTAGAAATCTCACATTGGGTTCCACTCCACCTAAAATTGCAGAAAGCTCCAAAAATTCTCCGGTCTCTACTAGAATGTAGAGTACGTCGTCACGAGTCCAGTGTCTCCGATTTCACTAGATTTCAACAACATATGTTAAAGATATGATTTTTATTCTAAACTCATAATTTGCAACACTTTTAACTGTTATAAACAGTTAAATATAGACAAGCCGATATCTCTCTGAAAAGGTTCAAAACTAGGTTTGAATTTCTCTCGAAATCCGAAGCGCTTGGAGACGATCAGCCTTCACCACGTTGAAGAGGGAGGAGGCGCGCGTCTACCACTAGTGATGCGGTCAGGTGCGACGACGGGGTTTGACCGTGGCGGCGCGATGAAGTTCGAGACTTCACGGAGGTAATTCGAACGATTTTCTCAACGAGTGGTGGTGAAGTTTATATGGATTTGTAGAGGAGGGCGAGATCTACAAAATCTTCAACAGCGCCATTGAATTTTATAGTGTGGTTTGGGAGTTAAAGAGGAGAGAAGGTTGGAAGAGGAAACCGTCGTATATCGAGAGGGTGTCGGGGTGTTTTTCTCGATTTTCAGAAAATAAAATAATAAAAGGAATTTTACTATTGGCCGATATATATATTTATTTCAAAAATAGCATTTTCTTACCCAGACTCCAAATCAAACCCAACGACTGTCGCATCCAGCTAAATACCCCTATCCCGGACATAATGATATATGTTTCATGGGCCCATTCGACTGTTTCAGTCAGTTTTTCTCAAACTAAAATATAAAACATTCAAATATGGATTTGAACGTATATTTTTATTTGCCGGTGCTACATAATGATTCCAAAAATTCCCGAAAAAATAAATCTAGCTTTGTTTGTATGATACGGTCCCAAAAAAATTAATTTCGTCGAATTTGGAGATCGTTTGAAAAAAGGACTATTTCTGGTCGATCCAATTCAAACTAAAATTACCAAACACGTTTTCCTTTCCCACGCTCACATATTAATTCCAAAAATTATGGAATTTGAAATCGAGCAATAATTTGACATTCCGGATCCAACCAAAGTGGTCTCATCAAAAATGGAGGTCGTTTGCAAAATATCTATTTTATGGGCTATATTTATATTAAATTTCATAGCGACTATTCTGAATATTCAACTGGATATAACTTTTTATTCCCGCTATGAAATTTAAAATTTTCAGATCTGTCAGAAAGATATTTTTAAAAAGATTTAAATATTTTTGGTTTTACTGAAATCCGATTTATTTTGAACCCTGTACATTCAGTCAAAGTTCAAAATTAAAATTTCAAACTGTCCCGCCATTTCAGGCTCGTTATATAATTAAAATAAATTTTTTCGTTCTAACTTCATTTAAAATAAATTTTTAGTCCTTATTATTTAAAATAAATTATTTTAAATATTCTAAATTCATTAAAATAGCCAAAATATAAAATTTAAATTGGTTTTGATTTTCTGGGTTGTTACAATCTCCCCCACTTAAAACTTTTCATCCCCGAAAAGGAAGCACCGGTAAAGTAAGAAAAAAACGGAAAATAGAACATACTATATTTATACCTTGCACCGGAGCTAATCAGAGATGTCCACTCTGCTCTTGGGATAAGCCTGTTTGATGTTATCTTCTGTGTCCCATGTACAGTCTCTAGGATCTCTGCTCCATTGCACTTTGACTAAATGAACCTTCTTGTTCCTTAGCACTTTAGTTTCTTTTCCAGTAATCTTTATTGGCCCTCTTCTCACAGCTAATTCTGGAGTAATATCCAAATCCTGCTGCGCTGCTTCTTCTACAACTAGATCTGGAACTTGCACATGCTTTCGAAGTTGAGACACATGAAATACTTCATGCACTCCTGACAACCAGTCAGGTAATTGAACCCTATAAGCAAGAGTTCCAATCTTTTCAAGTATAGGAAATGGACCAATAAATCTCGGCGCCAACTTCCCTGTTTCCCCGAATCGGACTACTCTTCTCATCGGAGAAACTATCAAATATACATAATCACCAACAACGAATGCTAAATGCCTTCTTCTAAAATCCGCGTAACTCTTCTGTCGGCTTTGAGCTATTTGCAGTCGCTTCTTAATGAAATCGACTTTATCCGAAGCTTCACGAATCATGTCGAGACCCAATACTAATCGATTGCCTAATTCTACCCAACATGCGGGAGATCTACATGGTCGACTATACAATGATTCGAATGGCGACATTCCAAGCTCGCTTGGTAGCTGTTATTATATGAAAACTCAGCCAAATGCAAGTGATCTTCCCACGATCCACCAAAATCAATAATACAAGCCCGTAATAAATCTTCCAGTATACGATTCACCCTCTTAGTTTGGCCATCTGTTTGAGGATGAAATGCAGTGCTAAAGTTTAACTTTGTTCCCAATTCTTCTTGGAATGCTTCCCAGAACTTACTAGCGAATATCGGATCACGATCACTAACTATACTACTGGGAACTCCATGTAGTCCAACGATCTCTTTGAAATAAATCTTCGCCCGATTCTGAGCCGTTCTATTTGATCTGACAGGTATAAAATGGGCGGTCTTTGTGAAACGATCTACGATCACCCATATACTGTCATTTCCTTTCTTGGTTCTGGGCAACCCATCTATGAAGTCCATGGAAATTTGCTCCCACTTCCAATTTGGAATCTCCTTGTAACAATACGGTGAGTTTCTGTTGATTGCTTTTGACTTGTTGACAAGTAGAACACCGAGCAACTTATAATGAAATGCCTCTTTTCATTCCCATCAACCAGAATGTGCGTTTGAGATCATTATACATCTTACTCGCTCCTGGATGGATACTAAGCTTACATTTGTGACATTCATCCATTACTTCTCTTCGAAGGTCAGGAATATTCGGGATGCAAATTCGGCCCTTTAACCTCAGAATTCCCTTGTTATCAATCTGGAAACTTGAGGGTTCACCTTCCTTGATTCTCTTGCTAATCCTCTTAATAAATTCATCATCTTTCTGAATAATAGAGATCTTATCAATTAACGAAGGCGTAATAATAAGACTAGCGATGATCGCATTCTTTCTGCTAAGCACATCAGCTACAACATTGGCTTTCCCTGGAGTATACAAAATATCTAGATCGTACGCTGCACAAAATTCTAACCAACGCTGTTGCCTTAGATTCAAATCCTTCTGGGTGAACAAATACTTTAATGATTTGTGATCTGTATATAATTCGAACTTCTCACCCAATAGATAATGCCTCCAGATTTTGAAAGAAAACACGATGGCTAACAACTCAAGATCATGAGTAGCATATCTCTTCTCATGCGGTTTCAACTGACGGCTAGCATAAGCAACTACTTGGCCTCTTTGCATTAATACCGCACTAGCACCTTCAATAGAAGCATCTGTATAGACTTTCAAATCTTGATTACAATCGATAATAGTAAACATTGGAACAGTAGTTAATCTTAATTTCATCTCTTGGAAAGCTGCCTCACATTCTGGAGTCCAATTAAATCTTGCGTGCTTCTTAGTAAGCTGTGTTAATGGAGCAGATAACTTCGAAAAATCTTTAACGAATTTCTGATAATACCTAGCCAATCCCAGAAAATTTCGGACTTCTGTGGGTGTACTAGGCTATTTCCAATCTTGAATAGCTGTAATTTTACTTGGATTAACTGAAATTCCTTCCTTTGATACGACATGACCAACAAACTTGACTTCTTCTTGCCAGAATATATATTTGGAAAATTTGGCCTTTAATACATTCTTTTAGAGAATTTCCAATACTTCCAAATGTTTGGTGTGCTCGCTCTCTGACTTAGAGAAGATTAATATGTCATCAATGAAAACCAGTACAAATCTATTCAAGACTTCTCTGAATACTCTGTTCATTAAATCGACGAAATAAGATGGAGCGTTACATAAGCCGAACGGCATTACTAACCACTCATAGAATAAGTCTGGACCTTTGAAAGCTGTCAAAGGAACACATTCTTTGGCAATACGCAGTTGATGGAAACCTGTAGCTAGGTCCATTCTTGAAAATACTTGCGCTCCATTCAAACGATCCAACAAATCATCAATTTGCAGCAATGAAAATTTGTTCTTTAATTTTTGCTTATTCTAGTCACGATAATCCACTCATAGTCTGAGAGTACAGTCTGACTTTGGGACAAACACCACTGCTGCTCCTCAATTAGAGAAACTAGGCCTGATTAGACCTTTCCATAGTAATTGTTGAGTCTGATTCCCCAATTCTTCTTTCTCCGTTAAAGTCATTCTTCGAATAGGGTGCACTACTGGCCTTGCATTCGGAATTAGATCGATTTTGAAATCAATTTCTCTACGCGAAGGTAAGTTATCTACTTCTTTAAACAAATCCGCATAATTTTTTTCGATAGGAATATTTTCTGTGACAACAGGAATATTTTCTATTGGAGAAGGAGAAACATCCAGAGCTCACCAAAATTCTTTTCTATCCGAATTTGGACCTTCGCATGGTATGGCTATATACTCCCCTGATTTAGTCTTTGCCTTAACAACTCTCTTGGCGCATTTAACCTCAACTTCATATTTGGTTAACCAATCCAACCCTAAATAAGATGAAATTCGGTAAAATTCACGACGATCGAGATGGAAGGCAACCGATAACGATAAAAAGAGACAGGCACCCCACAAATGCAGCTAAGATTGAGGGAACCCCCAATTGGATTATGGACGCTAATGGGTTCTTTCAGCTTTTTCAGTTTCAAATCCAATTTCTTAACCACATTACTTGTAATAAAGCTTCGTGACGCGCGTGTATCAAACAGTACTTTAACTAGAATATCTTTAATAGTAAGTGTGCCTTCCAAAACATCCGGCCTTACTTAACTGGCTGAGGGTGCGGGAACTTCTGCCACTTCACTTACATGTACTCTTTAAAATTTCTTTAATAGCTGGCAATTCTTTTCAATATGACCAGCCTGGTGGCACTTATGGCATCCCCTTCTCTCTCAAACCTTCTTACTGGATTTTGATCCAACATTTCTTCGTTTCTTCGAGGATTTACAATTCCCTTGCAAATGCCCTTGCTTATTGCAATTATTGCATATGGCAGTCGTTACTGTATCTATCTCAGATTTAACCTTTTTCCTGTTGACTTTTGGCTTCTTACTGACCTCAAACGTCGTACTTGTCTCAAGGTTATCATTTTCAAACTTCCTTTTGTTGCTAGAACTGACTTCCACTTCGTCCTCCAAAAGACCTTGCTTATCAAGATCCTCATAGCGATAAGCCATGTATATCATTTCAGAAAAAGGAAGTTTCACATGTGCAGTTACGCAATTTTTGTACCTTCTTTAAAGCCCGTTAATAAACCTCAGATTCTTCCTAAAAGCATCTTCAATTAGCTTCGGGGCAAAACGAGAAAGTTTGTTGACTTTATCCTGATACTTCTGAATGGTCATTTCTCCTTGTTTCAAATAGTAGAACTCATCGTATAGCCGCTTAGTTGCTTCTGGAGGAATAAATCTTTCATTGAAAATTTCTGTAAATCTATCCCAGGTAATATTACCTTCTGCATTATTCTTAGTAATAGTTTCCACCAGATTAAAGCTTCATCTTTGAGTGCCCAAGATGCTAGTAATCTTTTCTGATCCTCTCTCATCTTTAAACCTTCAAAAATTATCTCAGCAGAACGCATCCATGCTTGTGTTTCAATAAAAGATTCTTTACCTAAGAACGGTACCCCACCCAGATTTCGATATTTCTTTACTAGAACTTCTATATTTGATTCTGGCTGTGGGAGCACAATTAGCTCACTAGATTGCTGAACCATAGAATTACTTCTTCTGCTTCTGCCACTCATTTTCTACTATGTCTGCAAATAGCAGACAAAGAGTCAGGCCAACAGAAAAGTTATTATAAAGATAGAGACATATATTTAAATGTATATGCATCTATTGGGGTGTATTTTTATTCTGCTAAACTCATTCTAGGATATTATTGATCCTATCTGTAATGAGTTATTCGTCTTAGAATACTTCTGATTCTATTTCTGACGAGTTCATTAATATGTTATATTCCGGAACTAAGATTAACCAAAGCTCTGATACCAGCTGTGATGACCCTAAACTCCCATGCCACGGAAGCAAGGATAATCTTTGGAATATAACACATAAACAATTACAGTAGAAAAGAAATATATCATTACACCAGATAATGTACAACAAATTACATTGGAACAAATATAATCATCAGAGTTACACAGCATAACAGGATCATACTTAGTACAAAATATAGTTTCCGCTTTATATAAAATGTCTGCAGCGGAATCAAACATAATATACATAACGAAGTCCGAACAACATAATAGAAATGATAATATCCATCTTCAGCTCCATAGCTATCCAAAATGAGCCTGCTAAAAACTGAACACAAGGCACCCGAATTTGCAAAGTGAAACAAACTAGTAGTTAGTCATGTGACTGGTATGAGAAATCTTACTTAACCTATTTAACAATTAGACCAATCACAGGACCACGCCGCTAATGCGGAACAGGTTTACTCCATTAGATCGCCTATGCATAAATAAAGTAAATCATTTAAACAACGCAATGCTTTTTATAGAAAATGAAGCCATTATAAGACTCAAGTCCCATCACACAATGCAACGCAAACCGAAGGATAGAGTTTTACCTTATAATGGCCAAAATATGCTTGATATGCATAAAAAAATCATTTATATTATTACTATTGCATATATGTTTCAAAAACAATTTCAATCATAATGCATCAATCATAGACGACATGAGCGTATCATGCCACTATGTCGCCACATATAGGTTTACAATCAAAACCACACAATGTCGTATTGGAAGTTGGATTTTCATCATGAACCAAGGCAAGGGATGTTCTTACCGACTTTTAGATAATCTAGCCCATGTCTTAGGACCCAGATACTGGTGAGCCCTTGGATCGTCAGGGCCGGTCCACACGGAGTTGATTAAAATGCCTGAACAATACGTTTCCCCGCCCTATAGGGCGTAAACTGATTAGTATATCGACCAAACCATCCATCAGCCCAATAGTGACCGATATAACCGAGGCGCCTCGCTTTCCATCATCCACATAAGTAAAATGTCTGGCTCCATACCATGACACCACTCCAAGCTAGAAGGAAACACATATCCTCCCTGAAGTCCTCTCCTGTTTCTGGTTTATACCCGTAGTGTGAGGCTCGCGAATTAACGTTATACACAAAGCTATGCAATATTAAAGCCGTGCTTTGATCATCAACCACAAGGATCTGCTTTTCAACAAAATCCCTGATCACTGCATCTCGGCATGCCACATTGACATTCCACACCATGCGAATGATGTCCATCGATATATAACCTCTAAGCTCGTATGTCTTAGAGAAGGGTGTTAAGCAAGAGAATAAATTCTCCGCCACCGAACAGATAAATATTTAATAGAAATCAATCAGTATATAATAAAATCCAATTTCAGACACACATCCATTTACTAGTTTGTTCTGGGTGTGAACGAAACCGGAGGCACCTTATTCCTCGTCCCGTATGTCCAATACAGGAGAGAGGCCCTCGCACATCTGAACAATCAACAAATACGTCCGGACTACTACCACTGTAACCCTTTCAAGGCAGCAACTCCAGTCAAAGGCATCAGTAGCCATCCATTCAATGTGAAGATTATCGGTCTTGCACCGTCTTCATATCTTCTGATTTTCTGGGTTATTACAACTTTACTTTGGAAAGTTTCCTTTATATCTTAATAAAAAGATTTATAAATTCCAAATCACATTTCACTATCAATCGGGTTAAAGAACAAGTATTATTTAAAACACAGTTCACGATAAACCCAAAAATCCAATTTCAATTCAATTCCAATTAAATATTAACTAATTGGAAAACTTCATTAAATCTTAGTTAAAAGATTTATTCTTTTTACACAGGGTTTAAGAATAGTGTTATTTAAGACACCATTCACAACAAACCCAAAATCCATTTCTTTTATTCAATCCCAATTAAACATTGATTAATTGGAAAACTTCACTAAATCTTAATTAAAAGATTTATTCTTTTATCAACTGGGTTTAAGAACAGTATTATTTAAGACACCGTTCACGACAAACCCAAAATCCGATTTGATATCAAATACAAGGCTCTGAATAGAAATTATATTGGCTTATATTCAATATCAAATTCTGAAACCAACAAATACTGTTTTGGGAATAACGATATACATACATACATACATATATATGTATATGTATATATATATATATATCTTCCAAATTCCCATAACAATATCCGTATAATCATGGAATCCAATTTCGAATTATTTCGAAGATGATTTTCACTCAAATCCATTCCAATTCAAATATTGGAAACTCGGGTAATATTAAAACCATTCACAAATCCAATTTATTTTATTTAAAAATTATTGGATTTCAAATCTAGTTAGTAACTAGTTCAATTTGATAAAAATATATTTTTATTATTACAAACGTGGAATTTTTCCTCCAAATCATTTATTATGATTTTACACATATTATTAATATTTTTAATAATTTTATCAAGGCCCGTACAGTTGATTTCCATAAACGGTCATCGAACTGCATATACAATGACCTTTTCCAAATTTGATTTGGACATAATTCCAAATCCAACCACTAGATTTCAAATCTCTTTTATTCGTTGGTAATCTCTTCTCGATACGAACCCAATGGTTCTGGTTTTAGGAGAATCCGATGGTCGGATCTCCCGTAGTGTCAATTCAAAGTCAATGGTCGGAATTCGCGAACGGTTGCAGCGCGACCCATTCTATTAAGGCCATTAGATATATATATATATATAATATATTATATATATATATATATATCATCGATTTCCATTTAAAAAGATATTTTATAAATCGTTTATAAATTCATTTTAAAACGATTCTAACTTCATTTTCAGTTTTAAATCAAAATTGAATATTCCATATCATTATAATATAAAATGATAATGTTTTCAAAATATCTGATTTTGAAATAATTTCCTTTTCGATATTCATTATAAAAATAAATAAATCGGTATAAATATTGTTCGCATCAAAATGGCGCAAATCTAATCAAAACGGTTTCATATATTTAAATATTTTCGTGTTCATCCAAAACCGGACATCAAAATCACATTTTAATCCTTTACTGAATATTATTTTAAAATATTCCTTATTTTAGAATATTCGTTATTTTTGAATATTCGTTATTTTAGAATATTCGTTATTTTAAAATATTCTTTCTTTCCGAATTGGAATCGAACATAGTCAATTACCATATAATGTTAGTTGTATGGATTTCATACAGCACATGTACATAACAATAATGATACACAATCAACCAGCATCCAGAGTGCAATTTATAACTGTATAGGTGTTAAAAATAAATAATTAACGCTCATCCCAGCCTATCAACCCATCGATTGACATACCACTAATTATTGGAACAGTGTAAGTCAAATATCATCCCAATACCCGTGTGGAGTTTTCAAACAACAAATATTAGTTATTATTTGTGCAGTTAGGCGATGTGTAAAATTATCGTCCCAATCAATATCAGTTAAATGAGTGTACATAAACAAACCGTCTGATTTGTAAATGAATATTTATTTTCATTTCAGGAGAATTTTATGTCATTCACATATACATTAAAAATTATATTTTTAACGATAAAATATTTTATTCAACACATGAATATTTTACACAGTTCATTTCTACAAAAAAAATGATATTTTTATTATTTAAATATTTTATTCAACACTTGAATATTTTATATAGGTCATACACTCAATAAAAAATTATATTTTTATTGTTTAATTATTTTATATAGTTCATACATTCAATAAAAATTATATTTTTATTGTTCAAATATTTTGTTCAGTATAATACAGTCAATAATCACAATACAGACCATTAAATCCAAACAACCAACAATGGTTTGTACAATAAATGGTGTTAGGTGCTACTAAGCACTGTCAGCATTCTAGTATATATTTATGTGACGACCTAAACTTCCCCGTGAAGGAAAACCGGATTGCTTTGAGAACAACACACATCAGAACACAAAACAGAAGAACATTTTATTGCTGTTACAACAATTACATCAGAGTACAAGAATTTTCCAGAGTATGAATAATAATATACATTGGAAATACAATAATATCAGAGTTTAAATTACATTTAAATAGCAGCGTAAAAAAAAATTAATACAAAATACAACTGAAAGAAATACACGGATACAGAGCTTTCCGAATATCGCTTCAGCTGTAGACTAGGATCCTGTGAATATAATATCTGCAAAACCAAACTACTAGCTGCCCGTGTGGAAATATGGGCACCCAGAGTTTAGGTTAAAACAATAAACTCCAGGTCAGTCATGGGACTGGTATGAGAACTCAAAAACAGTTATTAAGTTGATTTTAAAGTTAGGTAAATCAAGGGACCACGCCATATAACACGGAACGAGTTAACCCCCAAGAATACCAGTGCATAAAAATAAACAGCGCCATGCTAAATAAAGGAAAATGAAGCTATTATAAAACTCAGGTCCCATCACACAATGCAACGCAAGCCAGAAGATAGAGTTTTACCTTATAATAGCCAAATATGCTTGGTACGCGAAATTTATCTTTTAATATTACTATAAGTGCATAGTGGAGAAATCAATTTCGAAAGTAAATGTATTAATCATATACGGCATGGGTACCATATATCATGTCGCTATACTAGTTCTACAATCAAAACCGCAAGGTCGTATTGAGAATTGGATTTCCATCATGAGTCGAGGCTAGGGGCAAGCTCCTCTCCGATTCGAGACACTCTAGCAAATGCCTCAGGATCACACCTATAGGAAACCCTTGGTCTTCAGGGTCGATCCCTACCTAAGGGTAGTGGATTAATTATGCCTGAACACACGATTCCCGGTTCCTTTGAACCTATAGTATGACCACTAATGGCTATAAAAATCTGAGGCGCCTCAAAATCCATCATCCACATAAGTAAAATGTCATCCAGTTTAAGCACTGACACTACTCCTAACTAGAAAGAAACGTGTGCACTCCCTGCAGTCCTAATCCCGTTTTTGACTCATACCGGGGTGTGAGGCTCGCGAAGTCACGATATACACAAAGTTATGCCGTAATAGGTTGTACATTGATCATCCCACAAGGCCCTGCTTTTCAACAAAAGCCTTGATCATATGCATCTTAGCATGCCACATTATCAGACCATACCATATCATTGATTCGTCTATCGATATATAACAGGGTGTTAAGCAAGAGAATAAATTCTCCACCACCAAATAGCTATATATTAAATAGAGATCAACGAATACAATATAAAGGAATACAATGTCAGACACACAATCCATTTATCAGTCCGTTCTGGGTCTGAACGAAACCATATCCGGTAGATCTCCAAATACATCTGAATGATCACCAATTTTTCCCTCATTTTAGGTGTACGGTCCAATCAAGATATCAATAATCATCCATTCGATATGGAAATTTCCCAGTCTTCAATAACCGTCTTCATCATCGATCTTCAATCGTCGTATGAATTATTCAGAATGGGTTAAACCCGGTCTTTCTGAATAATTTGCGTAATTTAAAATCATGTGCTTGAAAACACAACCAACGCCTCATTCCAATCAAGAGTATTCTTTGATTTTAATTTAAACCAAATTAAGGTTTATTCAACTAGTAGGGATTAACGCCTCACCGAAGTAATCATTAATTAATATCCCATTCCCAACCTACACAACCCATGGAGTAAACTGGTGGTACTCCATATCTAACACCCAATGTGTTACGGTAAACTTAATTACCGTTTTATCGATCAAATCTAATTAATGATTTAACTACCGCTTGGAGTAAAACTAGTGGTACTCCATTATCGTTCATTTCTTGAATTAAGTAAATTTAATTACTTTTATCCTCATTCAATCCAATTAAAGATTCATTAAAACTATATTTAGTTTTAATCTTCAAGAATCATTATTTAATGATTATTTAACTTTCAAGAAATAATCTTTCCTTTAACTGGGTTAAAGAACAAATGTTGCTTAAAAACATCGTTCACAATAAACCCAAAATCGTATTACAATTTAATATGTTAAATTGAAACTTCTCTTTAGAATATTTCACTAAATCTTAGTTAAAAGATTTATGAATTACCAATCTAAATTTCACTGTCAATCGGGTTTAAAGAACTAATGTCATTTAAAAACATTGTTCGCAATCAACCCAAAAGTCAGTTTCACTTAATTTCAATTATGTTTAATAATTGGAAATCTTATTTAAATCTTAATTAAAAGATTTATTCTTTCCCAAATGGGTTTAAGAACAGTGTTATTTAAGACACTATTCACGACAAACCCAAATTTTAATCTGACATTAAATATCATGCATTGAATAGAAATTATATCGATTTATGTTCAATATCAAATTCTGAAAATTAACGTATATCAAATTGAGAATAACGATATTAATATCTTCCAAATTCCCACAATAATATCCGTATAATCACAAAATCCAATACTGAAATAATCCGAAGATTATTTCCATTTAAATCCATTCCAATGTATGTACTGGAAAATCTTGGTTTTATTAAAACCACTTTAATCTTTTTATTTATTTTAATTAATTTATTAAAATAAATAAATCACTCATTCTTTTACATTGAAATGTATATCTACATTAAAATGAATCTTTTTCATTCTTTTGAAACAAATTAACTAAAAAAGAAGTATTCTTTCTAATGTAATCAATATTAAATAAAAATGAAATCTTTTTAATGTAATCTTCTTAGTTCAACCTTTATTACATTGAAACATGTAATATTTTCATTTCAATCTTTATTACATTGGAAAATGTAATGTTTTCATTTCAAACTTTATTTTCAATTCAATCTTTATTACATTGAAAAATATAATATTTTCATTTCAACTTTATTTTCAGTTCAGTCTTTATTACATTGAAAAATGTAATATTTTCATTTCAACTTTTTTACATTGAAAAATGTAATATTTTCCTTTCAAACTTTATTCTAAAATGTTTATAAATTCGTTTATAAAACGATTCCAACTTTTATTTCAATTTTAAATCCAAATTGAATATTCTATCTATTATCATATTAAAATAATATTATTTCCAAAATATTTGTTTTGGAATTAGCTCTTTAAAACATGCAATATAAAATGTATAAAATAAATCGATAAACACGTTCGGGTTAAAATGGTGTTGCTATTTAAAACAGATTAAATAGCTCAATCCATTATCTTATTCATTTATATTTTACACTGGGCCAGACCTCCCACATTAAGCCTATGACTTGTGGATGCTGGATATGCCGGTTGGTTCCGGGCAAACTTATCCCACAAGTTGGGCTTAACCTCGTGTCATGGCCCAATTCGTATTTGCGCACTTGGACCTCTCACATTAGGCCCAACATTTGTGGCTACTGGATAAGCCGAGCGGTTCCGGGCAGACTTCCACCACAAATATGACCTAACCTCGTGTCCAAGTACAATTATAATTTTATAATTATAATTAACTTTTCTAAAACGTACTCTTTGAAAATATCCTTTCCATTAAAGAATCTTAATTTTAAATATTCTTTAATTCTAAAATGTCGTGATTCCAAATATCTTCACATACCTTTCAAATCTTTATAAATATTTGAACTTTCCATATTGTTATAACAATTAATAATAATCTTCCCAAAATGTCTTATTTTGAAATCAAATCTATTTATTGCCACATAATGACAAATAAATGTAATCTTTCCAAAACGTTCAAATTTCGAAATCAAACTTTCTTATCTTAAAATGTGGACAGTAAATATATAATATTTTTAATTGAATCTCCTTTATTATAACTTTTAAACAATAAAGATATAATCTTTTTAAATCAACGCCAATTAATTCTATTAATTGAGTATAAATTAAAATATTCATTAATTCAAAATTGATAACAATAATATAAATCTTTTCAAGATGTTCAGTTTTGAAACAAATCTTCTTAATTTAAGATGTTGACAATTTAAAAGGGTATCTTTTAATTCTAATCTTTTATTGTAACTTTTTACTAATAAAAAAATGTTATCTTTCCAATTCACTCTTTTTATTGTAACTTTGACAATACATACCTTCCCCTTTGAAAAAATGGAAACCATCCTTTGGTTCTTTTAATTGAATATTGGATTATAATATTCTTTAACTCAAAATTGGAATGAGACTCACACAATTTCCATGTAATTTAATTACATGGATTTCAAACATTGCACTTATTCCATAATAAAGTCAACCATTCACATAACAGCCAAAGTACAATTTACACTAAACACAAGGGTGATGTGTAGTCAAATATCAACCCAAGACCCGTGTGGGGTTTCAGCCAACACATAATTTTGTGCACTTGGGCGAGGTGTAAAATAATCCTCCCAATCAACATCAACAAGTCAGGTAACTTGTCAATGGCAGTGTAACATCATTTTAAATTAGCATAAATAATAAATCATTAGTTTAACCTGTTGAATATTTTCAATTTCAAATATAACATGACAAGACATCCAAATCCACAATCCGTTCAACAAACAATTACTTCCATCACCAATAATTTATTTACATTTAATTATAAAAATAAATAACTATTCGAAAATTGAGTGAGCAAAAGAGTTCTCACCTTTGCCGGCTTTAAATAACGGTTCGGGCCCAATTTTAGCCCAAGATCTAACATGCTCCAAATTGGGCGTAGTTAGTGTCGTTGCAAAGCTCTCGACTCGCTGATCGCAGCAAACCCTATTTCGTGCGATTTCGAGTTCGTATCACAAAGTTATGAATTTTCGAAGTTTGTAATAATTAATTAAATAATTTAAATTATGAAAATTACCCAAATTTTCAACTTGCTCAGAATTGGACAAATTTACTGCTCGCTCGAAGCTCTTGACATAACGACCTCAACGGATTTAGTTTCATGCAATTTCGATAATGTGACAAAAAGTTATGCACTTGCGAAGTTAACAAATCGATTTAAATAATATTTAAATTTGTAAAAATTACCCAAAATTTCAACTTCCTCCAAATTGGAAAAATTTTGGGTCCACGCGAAGCTCTCGTCGCCACGATCGCAGCAGACCTAAAATCATCAAATTTCGATCTCGTATGTAAAAGATATTGCATTACGAACATTGAATATAAACTTAAATAAATGTTTCGCGTTTAAGCCCTTAACCTTTTTTTTCAAACAGCACCCTGAACTTAAAATGCTCGCCACGGCCAAACCGTAAGTCGGAATTGCACGAAACTAGCGCCATTCTCTCCGGCTTCTCCCCCTCTTTCCACGCCTGGTGTTCCCCCCCTCCAGTTCGCCACATGGGGCCCACGATCTGCAGTTGAACGGAAAAGTGCAGTTTCCGTTCATCTCAGTGCTGCGGTCGCCTCGGTACTCCAAATGCCACCAATTGTTGTCAGTAGCTAGATCTCGACCTCCCGAACAACTTCTGTTTGGGTCACTTCGCCTGAAAATGCACGGATCGACGGGAAATTGCTCATATTTGCGATTGTCCTGTTTTCAGCACCCCTCCAGTAAAATGACATTCCGGCCAACTCCGGCCACCTGAGACCATGCGACCACCGCCAAAAAAACCGTATGCTTCCCCTCTACCACTTCCTGTAGTCGCTCGATCTATCTCTCTTCGTGGGGCCCGCAGCGAACAAATAACCGTAATCAGCTTTCTGTCTTTTAAGCTAGATTCCGGCGAATCCGTGCGACGATAGGTCTTAAATTTTTTGTGGTAGATAGAGGATAAGAGGATGAACAAAACCCGAAAGGGTTTGGTCTGATTTTGTTCTGATTGAGAGATATAAATTATTTTGTTTTCAGGGGCTAATTTGCAAAATAAATTTTAGAGGAGAGAGCCGCAATGGAACAGAGGAAGAAGAAGGTGGCTATGTTTTGTCTTAGGGTTCAGCTAATGACAGCACTTATGATATTTTATATGGGTTAATAATTAACTTAGGCCCACTACCCTTATTTTAACCTCTTATGTATTTTATCTTATTCAAATTTTGTCTGTTTTCTTAGTTTAAAAATCCGTGTTAACACCTGCGAATTCCATTTTTTTATGAAAAATGAAACATAATTATTTCTTGACATTACGAATCCATAGAAACTAGTTTTGATGAATTCCGAGTCCGTTTGAATAAATAGCGAATTTTTAAAGTCTGAAAATTGACTTTTTCACTGTAAAATTTATTACGACCACATATTAGCTTCAAAAATTATGAAATTTGGAATCTAACAATAATTTTATATTCTGAATCCATAGAAAGTGGTTTCGTCGAATTCGGAGGTCGTTTGCAAAATTCCCATTTTTAAAGCGTATATATTTAATATTAAAAATACAAATAAATACGAATAATTTCCGAAACTCGAAATATATAAGTGTTTATACTTTTTCAATGCATAAACATCATTTTAAACTCAATGGAAGTGGTTTCGAGTCCCAATTCATTCGTATGTAAAAAGTAGCGTTTTGGGTCCTATATATTATATATATAAATTCCATAACGTTTTTCTGAGATTTTGAATTGGATATAACTTTTGATTCCCGCTATGAAATTTCAATTTTTCGAATTCGCTGGAAAGATATTTTTAAATAGATTCAAGTATTTTTGGTTCCGCTAAAATCCGACTTATTTTGCATCCTGTACAATCAGTCAAAGTTAAAATTCAAATTTTAAAACTACCGCGCTATTTCTAACTCTTTTTATAATTTAAATAAAATTTATTCGTTTTAACTTCGATTAAAATAAATTTATAGTCGTTATTATATAAAATAAATTATTTCAAATATTAAAAACCTGTTAAAATAATTAAAATAAAATTTTTAAATTCGGCCCAAAATTCCGGGTCGTTACAGTCTCCCTCACATAAAATCTTTTCGTCCTCGAAAAGGAACGAAGCTAAAAGTCGTTTAATTCACCAACTCAACTTTCAATTCTAATCGATTTCCAATTCAGTTCAATACTAAGTTTGATTTAACTAAATTTCTCATTCTATTATATAGTGGTTAACTTAATTATCATTCCAATATTTTATTAGTTAAACTAATAATCAAACATCACAACCAGCAATCAATTAGGTGATTAACTTTTCAAACGTATGTAATTTTTATATATAATCAAAAATCATGTTTTTACTGCAAATCACAACAATAGACCCTATCTAGTTTTGGTTCTCACACCAGTCAATGGAAATATATAGATATACCACTTTCGAAACTCGAACATAAACTCTGATGATGATGCATCAATCATCAGAATTATCCCCGGGCGACTAGAGTGTGATTCTATATCTACCCAGTATATTAAAACTTCGAATATTCGTTAATTACTCGTATATTCGAAATCTTTATATACTTGATTGTCCAAATTAAAATATAATAATATACTCAAATATGCATATTAAGATAAAATTTTCTAAACTAAATTTGTTTTCATTTTTATTTTAAAGAAAATAATACTCTTCACACTCGTTCTAGGATACTACTGATCCCATCTCTAACGAGTCATTCTTAATGGATATTACTAATCCAATCTCTGATGAATTCTTTCGTTCGGTTCTAATGTGTCATGTTCTCGAGCTCTGTAAACCAAAGCTCTGATACCAAATGTGACGACCCAAACTTCCCCGTGAAGGAAAGCCGGATTGCTTTGAGAACAACACACATCAGATGACAAAACAGAAGAACATTTTATTGCTGTTACAACAATTACATCAGAGTACAAGAATTTTCCAGAGTATGAATAATAATATGCATTGGAAATACAATAATATCAGAGTTTAAATTACATTTAAATAGCAGCGGAAAAAAAAAAATACAAAATACAACTGAAAGAAATACACGGATATAGAGCTTTCCGAATATGGCTTCAGCTGTAGACCAGGATCCTGTGAATATAATATCTGCAAAACCAAACTACTAGCTGCCCGTGTGGAAATATGGGCACCCAGAGTTTAGGTTAAAACAATAAACTCCAGGTCAGTCATGGGACTGGTATGAGAACTCAAAAACAGTTATTAAGTTGATTTTAAAGTTAGGTAAATCAAGGGACCACACCATATAACACGGAACGGGTTAACCCCCAAGAATACCAGTGCATAAAAATAAACAGCGCCATGCTAAATAAAGGAAAATGAAGCTATTATAAGACTCAGGTTCCATCACACAATGCAACGCAAGTGGATGAAAACAACCCGAACTTCCCCGGTGAGGAAAGCCCGGATTGAGTCGAGGAAAAGCCACATCAGGACGCAGACGGAAGAACATTTCATTGTTTATTACAATAATTACATCAGAATACAAGAATAAACAGAGTATGAATAAATATTACAGTTCATAAAATATCAGAGATTACAGTAAATTACATAGCAGCGGAAAATAATACAATACACAACTAGAAGTAATACGTGGATACAAAGCTTTCCGAGTATCGTTCCAGTTGTAAACCAGGATCCTGTGAATATAAATCTGCAAAACCAAAACTACTAGCTGCCCGTGTCAAAATAACGACACCTAGAGTTTAGGTTAAAACAATAAACTCCAGGTCAGTCATGGGACTGGTGTGAGAACTAAAACAGTTATTTAAAACTTTACTTTAAATCAGATATATCAAGGGACCATGCCGTATAACACGGAACGGGTTTCCTCCCAAGAATACCAGTGCATATAACGAAACAGCGCAATGCTTTTTGGAAAAATGAAGCTATTATAAGACCCAGGTCCTATCACCCAATGCAACGCAAGCCGGGGGATAGGGTTTTCCCTTATAATAGCCAAACATGCTTAGTACGTTTAAAACAAATCATTTGATACTATTATAAGTGTATAGTGTCAAAACAATTTCAAATCATAAGTATCAATCATAGACGGCATGGGTACCATATATCATGTCGCCATACTAGTTCTACAATTAAAACCGCAAAATCACGTATTTGGAAATTGGATTTCCGTCATGAACCAAGGCAAAAGATAGTCCTTACTGAATTCGAGACAATCTAGCCCATGTCTCAGGCACAGCCGCAACCGTACCTTGGATCGTCAGGGCCGGTCCACACGGAGTGGATTATAATGCCTGAACAATGCGTCTCTCCGCCCTTTGGGGCGTAAATGAGCCAACAAATGACTTCATCGGTCCCGGATCAACCGATATAACCGAGGCGCCTCGCAACAGTAACAGCCACATAAGTCAAACTCGTCAGGGCGTGTAAAACCACTGACGCCACTTCTAGCTAGAAAGAAAACGCACGTCCCCCCTGATGTCCTCTCCCGTTTCTGGTTCATACCGGGGTGTGAGGCTCGCGATTTCACCTTATACACAAAGCTACGCCACACAGGCGGTGCTTTGATCATCACCACAAGACTTTGCTTTTAAACAGAAGCCCTGATCACTGCATCTTAGCATGTCACACAGGAAATTCACACCGTGCAACTGATTGCTATCAATCACACAGAATGAATTCCAATGTCAGACACACATTCCATTTGCAAGTCCGTTCTGGGTCTGAACAAAACCGGAGGCACTATATACCTCGCAAACCCATCGATCTCCACGTATGTCTGGACAATCACCACTCATTATCCATATTTCTGGATGCCTCCCAATCAGGACATCAGTTACCATCCAGACGAGGTGAAGATCTCCGGTCTTCGACCACCGTCTTCATCTTCGATTTCTTATCGTCGATTCAGTTATTCAGAATGGGATAAACCCGGTCTTTCTGAGAAACTCGCGTATATAATAAACAAGTGTTACACAAACGCAACATATGCCTCATTCCAATTCATCAGTCACTAACCGTAAATTAACAAGAGAACAATTCCCCAAATATTAACCCCGAAGGCCGAAACCAACATCAGATCAATACCCAGGAAACCGTTCTGCTTAGCTAACCTACAGTTAGTTTCTAAATTTCACATTCTTAGGGAAAGGTTCCCATTAATTTTATCAAAGATAAATTCCTTTATATTTATTCTTTAATCATCCTTCGAAAATCAATTCAAACCAAATTTTGGTTTATCCAAACTAGTCGGGATTAACGAACCTTACCGAAGTAATCATTTGTTTTAATTTCCCAATCCCAACCTATTCATCCCATGAAGTAAAACTGGTAATACTTCATATCTAACACCACGGTGTTATCGGTAAATTCAATTACCATTTCACGTTCAAATCTAATTAAAGATTTAACTATCGCCTGGAGCAAAACGGGTGATACTCCATTCTTGATCTTTTCAATCTAATTAAAGATTCATTAAAACTCCACTTAGTTTTAATCTTTGACTGGGTTAAAGAATCAGTGTCACTTAAAACACGGTTCACGATAAACCCCAAAATCACATCACAATTCAATCAGTCCCTAATTGTAAATTAGCAAGTGAGCAATTCCCAAAATATAAACCCCGAAGGCCGAAACCAACATCAGATCGATACCCAAGAAACCGTTCAACTTAACTAATCTCCAGTTAGTTTCTGATTTTCTTAACTTCGTTGGGTCTAAGAACAGTATTATTGAAGATACCGTTCACGACAACCCAAAATCACATTTCATTAATTATCGGGTTAAAGAACAAGTGTTATTTAAAACACTGTTCACGATAAACCCAAAAATCAATACCAATTCAATTCCAATTAAATATTATTTAATCGGTACACTTCATTAAATCTAAATAAAAAGATTTAATCATTTTCTCAACTGGGTTCAAGAACAGTGTTAATGAAGACACCATTCACGACAAACCCAAATCACATTTGATATTCAATACAAGGCTCTGAATAGAAAATATACCGGCTTATATTCAATATCAAATTCTACGACCAACAAATATCGTATTGGAAATAACGATATTAACATATCTTTCAAATTCCCATAACAATATCTGTATCATCACGAAATCCAACATCGAAATATTCCGAAGACAATTTCGATTCAAATCCATTCCAACATAATTATTGGAAATTCTGGTTATTTTCAAAACCATTTCAAATCCAATTTATTTATTTAAAAATAAATAGAATTATAATTTTAGTTCAAAACTAGTTCATTTCGATAGAAATCTATTTTTATCTTTTCAAATATGGAGTTTTTCACACCAATTCTTCCTAAATCATTTCTTATGATTTTACACAAATTATTGATATTTTTAATAATTTTATCAAGGACCGTACAGTCGATTTCCATTAACGGCCATCGAACTGCACTTATAGCGACCTTTTCCAAATTTGATTTGGACATAATTCCAAATCCAACCGTTAGATTTCTAATTTCTAATAATCGTTAGAAAGCTCTTTTCGATACGAACCCAACGGTTCCGGTTTTAGGAGAATCCGACGGTCGGATCTCCCGCAATGTCCATTCGAAGTCAATGGTCGAAGTTCACGAACTACCGCGGCGCGACGCGTTATATTCAGGCCATTCTATTATATATATAATATATACTTCGTCGATTTCCTTTTAAAACGTATTTTATAAATCGTTTTAAATTCGTTTTCAAAACGATTTCAACTTCCTTTTCAAATTCAAATCAAAATCAAAATTTTCAACATAAATTCATTTTAACTTCATTTCAAATTGATTTCAATTCAAATCGGTTTTCAGTTCAATTTCAATATGTTTTAAACTCAATTCAAAATGATTTCAATTCTATTTCAATCTAATTCGAATTTCAATTCTATTCAGTTTAATTCGAATTTCAATTATTTTCAATTTAATTCGAATTTCTATTCTTTTCAATATAATTCGAATTTCATTTCGAAATATTCGATTTTGAAATCACTTTTCAATATTCATTATAAAAACGAATATAATCAATATAAATATCGTTCACGTCAAAATGGCGTCAATCTAATCAACACGGCTTCATATATCCTATTTTCAAATATTCTATTTCAAATATTTCTTTTTCAAATATTTTTATTTCAAAACTGGAATGAGGCCCAATCAATTACCATATAATGTTAATTATATGGATTTTCTACAACACATGTATACAATAACAACGATGAATAATCAACCATCATCCAAAGTGCATGCTACACTGTATAAGCGTCAAATATAAATATTTAACGCTTATAACAGTCTGTCAATCAATCGATCGACATACAACTAAATAATTGGGATTAGTGTACGCCAAATATCATCCCAATACCCGTGTGGGGTTTCAAATAATCAAACACAGATTTTATTTGTGCAGTTGGGCGATGTGTAAAATTTATCGTCGCAATCAATACCAGTCAAATGGGTGTATATAAACAAATCGTTCGATTTGTTTATATTAATTTATTTCATTTCATATACGCGTTAAAAATTCTATTTTTAACTATAAAATATTTTTAACTATATAAATATTTTATTTCATTTCACATCACATCACACAATCAACTACACATCAAAATCATACAAACAAGCATACAAGCCGTCCATGGTCTGTGGACGACGGGTGTCGGGTGCTACTAAACACCGTCTGCATCCTAGTATATTTTTCAAACTAGAAATAAAAATAAAGGTGAGGAGTTCTCACCGAGGGTTCCACTCCGCTGTGCTTTGTTGTTGAATTGCTGAACCGCCTGAATCCGTCTGAAATTCCAATGCAGTTCTTTTCATGCTGTTCAAATAAAAATTATATTTTTATTGCTTCATTCAATAAATAAAAATCATATTTTTATTCTTACTTTATATATTTTTCAACGCTTCATTCTATATAAAAAATATATCTTTATATTTCTACTTCATATACAAAGATCGAATTTTTATCTATATAAAAATTTCAACTTATATTTTGAATAAAATCATTTCTTTATATTGTTAATTCGCTACCACATATAAAGATCGTATTTTTATAATCTCTACTATATAAAGATAAGATTTTTATATTCTCCATTATATAAAAATCATATTTTTATTACTTCTACTTTATAAAAATCATATTTTTATATCTCCTACATAATAAAGATCGAATCTTTAATACTTCTATAATGTAAAAATCATATTTTTAATCTTCTACTAATATAAAAATTATATTTTTAACCTCTTACATAATTAAAAATTATATTTTTAACCTCTTAATGTCATACTACATATAATACTGATTTTTTTTCATTCTAAAACTTATTCATATTATATAAAGAAAGAAGAATAATAAATAAAGCAATATAAAGCTTATAGTGGTCTAGGAAAAAGGGGAGGGGCGCTGTTGAAGTTCGCGCGGTGGAGGGGGTTCAGGGTGGGGGGTCGGCGGCAGCCTCTTGGTGGCGCGGTGGCTCTGCCGTCTTCGGGTTTGGGGGGGGGGGGGTCTTGGGGTTCGAACTCGCATCTGAGAGGGAGGAGCAGGGAAGAGGAGGAGTTGCGGAGGAGGGCGCCTCGTCGGTCGCGGTGGCGCAGCCCATCAGAGGAGTGACGGCTCCTCCTCCTTTTTTTTTTAATTTTCAAATCGGGTTTGGGTTTTGAACGATGGGGGAGAATGGGCTTGACCGGGTATAGGAGAAAAGGGGCAAGGGATTATTTTATTTAATTTCCCATAAAAAGTTGACTTTTTATTCGAACTCGAAACGAGGCCCACCGCCTGTCGTCCATAGCTAATTACCCCCATTCCGAACACAATGGGATATGTATCGTAAGCTGAATCGATCGTTACGATTAGTTTTCGTCAAAATCAACATATAACTCTATATATTGAATTTAAACGCGCATTTCAATTTACCGAGGCCACATACTAACTAGAAAAATTCCCGAAAAATATTTTCTAGCTTCGTATTGACGATACGGTCCTAATAAAACTAGTTTCGTTGAATTCTGAGACCGTTTGAAAAATGGCCATTTTCCAGTCGATTAAATTCAATTGAAAGTGGTCAAATGCGTTTAACTTCGCTACGCTCACATATTGATTCGAAAAATTACAAAATTTGCAACCTAGCAATAATTTGACATCACGGATCCAACAAAAGTGGTTTCGTCGAAATCCGAGGTCGTTTGCAAAATTTCCATTTTTAAGGGCCGAAATTCCATAGCGACTATTCTGAAATTTCAATTGGACATAACTTTTGATCCCCGCTATGAAATTTTGATTTTTCAGATTCGTTAGCAATATATTCTCAATTATATCCTATTATTTTTGGTTTCACTAAAATTCGGTTTATTTTGCACCCGGTACATTCATTTGAATTTTGAAATCGAATTATCGAACTACCGCGCCATTTTCAATTCCTTTTATATATAAAAATAAATATTTATATTCTAACGACGACGTATATAAATATATACATTCGAATTCTATTCAAAATAAATTTCTCGTCGTTATTATTTAAAAATAATTCATTTTAAATAATCAAAATTCGCTAAAATTGCCAAAATAAAAATTTTAAATTGACTCAGATTTCCGGGTTATTACTCCGGAGGATAGAGTTTTACCTTATAATAGCCAAATATGCTTGGTACGCGAAATTTATTTTTTAATATTACTATAAGTGCATAGTGCAGAAATCAATTTCGAAAGTAAATGTATTAATCATAGACGGCATGAGTACCATATATCATGTTGCCATACTAGTTCTACAATCAAAACCGCAAGGTCGTATTGAGAATTGGATTTCCATCATGAGTCGAGGCTAGGGGCAAGCTCCTCTCCGATTCGAGACACTCTAACAAATGCCTAAGGATCACACCTATGGGCAACCCTTGGATCTTCAGGGTCGGTCCCTACCTAAGGGTAGTGGATTAATTATGCCTGAACACACGCTTCCCGGTTCCTTTGAACCTATAGTATGACCACTAACGGCCTATAAAAATCTGAGGCGCCTCAAAATCCATCATCCACATAAGTAAAATGTCAGTCAGTTTAAGCACTGACACTACTCCTAGCTAGAAAGAAACGTGTGCACTCCCTGCAGTCCTAATCCCGTTTTTGACTCATACCGGGGTGTGAGGCTCGCGAAGTCACGATATACACAAAGTTATGTCGTAATAGGTTGTACTTTGATCATCCCACAAGGCCCTTCTTTTCAACAAAAGCCTTGATCATATGCATCTTAGCATGCCACATTATCAGACCATACCATATCATTGATTCATCTATCGATATATAACATGGTGTTAAGCAAGAGAATAAATTCTCCGCCACCAAACAACTATATATTAAATAGAGATCAACGAATACAATATAAAGGAATACAATGTCAGACACACAATCCATTTATTAGTCCGTTCTGGGTCTGAACGAAACCATATCCGGTAGATCTCCAAATACATCTGAATGATCACCAATTTTTTCCCTCATTTTGGGTGTATGGTCCAATCAAGATATCAATAATCATCCATTTGATATGGAAATTTCCCGGTCTTCAATAACCGTCTTCATCATCGATCTTCAATCGTCGTATGAATTATTCAGAATGGGTTAAACCCGATCTTTCTGAATAATTTGCGTAATTTAAAATCGTGTGCTTTAAAACACAACCTACGCCTCATTCCAATCAAGAGTATTCTTTGATTTTAATTTAAACCAAATTAAGGTTTATTCAACTAGTAGGGATTAACGCCTCACCGAAGTAATCATTAATTAATATCCCATTCCCAACCTACACAACCCATGGAGTAAACTGGTGGTACTCCATATCTAACACCCAATGTGTTACGGTAAACTTAATTACCGTTTTATCGATCAAATCTGATTAAAGATTTAACTACCGCTTGGAGTAAAACTAGTGGTACTCCATTATCGTTCATTTCTTGAATTAAGTAAATTTAATTACTTTTATCCTCATTCAATCCAATTAAAGATTCATTAAAACTATATTTAGTTTTAATCTTCAAGAATAATTATTTAATGATTATTTAACTTTCAAGAAATAATCTTTCCTTTAACTGGGTTAAAGAACCAATGTTGCTTAAAAACATCGTTCACAATAAACCCAAAATCGTATTACAATTTAATATGTTAAATTGAAACTTCTCTTTAGAATATTTCACTAAATCTTAGTTAAAAGATTTATGAATTACCAATCTAAATTTCACTGTCAATCGGGTTTAAAGAACTAATGTCATTTAAAAACATTGTTCGCAATCAACCCAAAAGTCAGTTTCACTTAATTTCAATTATGTTTAATAATTGGAAATCTTATTTAAATCTTAATTAAAAGATTTATTCTTTCCCAAATGGGTTTAAGAACAGTGTTATTTAAGACACTAGTCACGACAAACCCAAATTTTAATCTGACATTAAATATCATGCTTTGAATAGAAATTATATCGATTTATGTTCAATATCAAATTCTGAAAATTAACGTATATCAAATTGGGAATAACGATATTAATATCTTCCAAATTCCCACAATAATATCCGTATAATCACAAAATCCAATACTGAAATAATCCAAAGATTATTTCCATTTAAATCCATTCCAATGTATGTACTGGAAAATCTTGGTTTTATTAAAACCACTTTAATCTTTTTATTTATTTTAATTAATTTATTAAAATAAATAAATAACTCATTCTTTTACATTGAAATGTATATCTACATTAAAATGAATCTTTTTCATTCTTTTGAAACAAATTAACTAAAAAAGAAGTATTCTTTCTAATGTAATCAATCTTAAATAAAAATGAAATCTTTTTAATGTAATCTTCTTAGTTCAACCTTTATTACATTGAAAAATGTAATATTTTCATTTCAATTTTTATTACATTGGAAAATGTAATGTTTTCATTACAAACTTTATTTTCAATTCAGTCTTTATTACATTGAAAAATGTAATATTTTCATTTCAACTTTATTACATTGAAAAATGTAATATTTTCCTTTCAAACTTTATTCTAAAATGTTTATAAATTCGTTTATAAAACGATTCCAACTTTTATTTCAATTTTAAATCCAAATTGAATATTCTAACTATTATCATATTAAAATAATATTATTTCCAAAATATTTATTTTGGAATTAGCTCTTTAAAACATGCATTATAAAATGTATAAAATAAATCGATAAACACGTTCGGGTTAAAATGGTGTTGCTATTTAAAACAGATTAAATAGCTCAATCCATTATCTTATTCATTTATATTTTACACTGGGCCAGACCTCCCACATTAAGCCTACGACTTGTGGATGCTGTATATGCCGGTTGGTTCCGGGCAGACTTATCCCACAAGTTGGGCTTAACCTCGTGTCATGGCCCAATTCGTATTTGCGCACTTGGACCTCTCACATTAGGCCCAACATTTGTGGCTGCTGGATAAGCCGGGCGGTTCCGGGCAAACTTCCACCACAAATGTGACCTAACCTCGTGTCCAAGTACAATTATATTTTATAATTATAATTAACTTTTCTTAAAAGTATTCTTTGAAAATATCCTTTCCATTAAAGAATCTTAATTTTAAATATTCTTTAATTCTAAAATGTCGTGATTCCAAATATCTACACTTACCTTTCAAATCTTTATAAATATTTGAACTTTCCATATTGCTATAACAATTAATAATAATCTTCCCAAAATGTCTTATTTTGAAATCAAATCTATTTATTGCCACATAATGACAAATAAATGCAATCTTTCCAAAACGTTCAAATTTTGAAATCAAACTTTCTTATCTTAAAATGTGGACAGTAAATATATAATCTTTTTAATTGAATCTCCTTTATTATAACTTTTAAACAATAAAGATATAATCTTTTTAAATCAATGCCAGTTAATTCTATTAACTTAGTATAAATTAAAATATTTATTAATTCAAAATTGATAACAATAATATTAATCTTTTCAAGATGTTCAGTTTTGAAACAAATCTTCTTAATTTAACATGTTGACAATTAAAAAGGGTATCTTTTAATTCTAATCTTTTATTGTAACTTTTTACTAATAAAAAATGTTAGCTTTCCAATTCACTCTTTTTATTGTAACTTTGACAATACATACCTTCCCCTTTGAAAACATGGAAACCATCCTTTGGTTCTTTTAATTGAATATTGGATTATAATATTCTTTAACTCAAAATTGGAATGAGACTCACACAATTTCCATGTAATTTAATTACACGGATTTCAAACATTGCACTTATTCCATAATAATGTCAACCATTCACATAACAGCCAAAGTGCAATTTACACTAAACACAAGGGTGATGTGTAGTCAAATATCAACCCAAGACCCGTGTGGGGTTTCAGCCAACACATAATTTTGTGCACTTGGGCGAGGTGTAAAATAATCATCCCAATCAACATCAACAAGTCAGGTAACTTGTCAATGGCAGTGTAACATCATTTTAAATTAGCATAAATAATAAATCATTAGTTTAACCTGTTGAATATTTTCAATTTCAAACATAACATGACATGACATCCAAATCCACAATCCGTTCAACAAACAATTACTTCCATCACAATAATTTATTTACATTTAATTATAAAAATAAATAACTATTCGAAAATTGAGTGAGCAAAAGAGTTCTCACCTTTGCCGGCTTTAAATGACGGTTCGGGCCCAATTTTGGCCCAAGATCCAACATGCTCCAAATTGGGCGTAGTTAGTGTCGTTGCGATGCTCTCGACTCGCTTATCGCAGCAAATCCTGTTTCGCACGATTTCAAGTTCATATCACAAATTTATGAATTTTCGAAGTTTGTAATAATTAAATAATTAATTTAAATTATGAAAATTACCCAAATTTTCGACTTGCTCAAAATTGGACAGATTTACTGCTCGCTCGAAGATCTTGACATAACGACGTCAACGGATTCAGTTTCATGCAATTTCGATAAAGTGACAAAAAGTTATGCACTTGCGAAGTTAACAAATCGATTTAAATAATATTTAAATTTGTAAAAATTACCCAAAATTTCAACTTCCTCCAAATTGGATAAATTTTGTGTCCACGCGAAGCTCTCGTCGCCACGATCGCAGCAGACCTGAAATCGTCAAATTTCGATCTCGTATGTAAAAGATATTGCATTACGAACATTGAATATAAAATTAAATAAATGTTTCGCGTTTAAGCCCTTAACCTTTTTTTTTCAAACAGCACCCTGAACTTAAAATGCTCGCCACGGCCAAACCGTAAGTCGGAATTGCACGAAACCAGCGCCATTCTCTCCGGCTTCTCCCCCTCTTTCCACGCCTGGTGGTCCCCCCCTCCAGTTCGCCACGTGGGGCCCACGATCTGCAGTTGAACGGAAAAGTGCAGTTTTTGTTCATCTCAGTGCTGCGGCCGCCTCGGTACTCCCAATGCCACCAATTTTTGTCAGTAGCTAGATCTCGACCTCCCGAACAACTTCTGTTTGGGTCACTTCGCCTGAAAATGCACGGATCAATGGGAAATTGCTCATCTTTGCGATTGTCCTGTTTTCAGCACCCCTCCAGTAAAATTGACATTCCGGCCAACTCCGGCCACCTGAGACCATGCCGCCACCACCAAAAGAACCGCATGCTTCCCCTATACCACTGCCTGAAGTCGCTCGACCTATCTCTCTTCGTGGGGCCCGCAGCGAACAAATAACCGAAATCAGCTTTCTGTCTTTTAAGCCAGATTCCGGCGAATCCATGCGACGATAGGTCTTAAATTTTTCTTGTAGATAGAGGATAAGAAGATGAACAAAACCCAGAAAGAGTTTGGTCTGATTTTGTTCTGATTGAGAGATATAAATTATTTTGTTTTCAGGGGATAATTTGCAAAATAAATTTTAGAGGAGAGAGCCGCCATGGAATAAAGGAAGAGGAAGGTGACTATGTTTTGTCTTAGGGTTCAGCTAATGACTGCACTTATGATATTTTATATGGATTAATATTTAAATTAGGCCCACTACCCTTACTTTAACCTCTTATGTATTTTATCTTATTCAAATTTTGTCTGTTTTCTTAGTTTAAAAATCCGTGTTAACACCTGCGAATTCCATTTTTTTTATGAAAATTGAAACATAATTATTTCTTGACATTACGAATCCATAGAAACTGGTTTCGATGAATTCCGAGTCCGTTTGAATAAATAGCAAATTTTTAAAGTCTGAAAATTGACTGTTTTTCACTGTAAAATTTATTACGACCACATATTAGCTTCAAAAATTATGAAATTTGGAATCTAACAATAATTTAATATTCTGAATCCATAGAAAGTGGTTTTGTCGAATTCGGAGGTCGTTTGCAAAATTCCCATTTTTAAGGCGTATTTATTTAATATTAAAAATACAAATAAATATGAATAATTTCCGAAACTCGAAATATATAAGTGCTTATAATTTTTCAATGCAGAAACATCATTTTAAACTCAATGGAAGTGGTTTTGAGTCCTAATTCATTCGTATGTAAAAAGTAGCGTCTTGGGTCCTATATATTATATATTAAATTCCATAGCGTTTTTCTGAGATTTTGAATTGGACATAACTTTTGATTCCCGCTATGAAATTTCAATTTTTCGGATTCGTTGGAAAGATATTTTTTAATAGATTCTAGTATTTTTTTGTTTCGCTAAAATCCGATTTATTTTGCATCCTGTACAGTCAATCAAGGTTAAAATTCAAATTTTAAATCTACCGCGCTATTTCTAACTCCTTTTATAATTTAAATAAAATTTATTCGTTTTAACTTCGATTAAAATAAATTTATAGTCGTTATTATATAAAATAAATTATTTCGAATATTAAAAACCCAATAAAATAATTAAAATAAAATTTTTAAATTCGGCCTAAAATTCCGGGTCGTTACAATTTAACTATAAAAAACTAGAGTGAAAAAGAGTTCTCACTGTTGTTTTCCACTCCGTTAGTTTTATTTCTGAATTTTCGAACCGTTTGGATTTGAATTTCCCCAAATTCCAACTTGCCCCCAAATTGGACCCGGTTAGTCTTGTTGCGAAGCTCTCGTCCTCACGATCGCATCAGATCCACTTCACGTGATTTGGACCTCATATGGAAAAGTTATGGTGATATTTGCATTAATGACTTTAATTAGATAATTAATTAAATTAATTAATAAAATAAAATCACCTTCTTCTTGTTTTAGTTCCAGGCCGCATTCAAACCCATAGAGCCAAAAACTAGGGTTCGAAACTGGAGCCTCCACGATCGTCGAGACGTCGATTAGCACTCGCCACACGGTGCGACTCGGAGCGCGCCACCCACACCCAGAGTGGGGCCCAACTCGGTGGCCGTGACGGCGGTGACTTAGAGGCTCGAATTCGAGCCCGGTACTCAACGATGGATCATCAAGTTTACATGGATTCAAAGCTCGTGAGGAGCTCTTCAATTTTCTCAACTGGAGCACTGAATTTTACTGCGTGGATCGGAAGAATTTTGGACGAGAAGAATCGAATGGTTTTCACCGTTAATTTCTTAGAACGACGGGCGGGTTTTTGGGAAAATAAAATTAGGGTTTGATCTTTCTGATTGGCCCATTATATTTTTTTATTTGCTTAATTCCAAAATACCAATTTAACCCCATGAATTCCAAATCAAATCCAACCACTATAGTCCCTAGCCAAATACCCCCATTCTGGACACAATGGAAATGTTTCGTAAGCCAATTTTATCTTTTTGATCCGTTTTCGCTAAATATAAATCAATATATATTTAATACAAACGTACATTTTAATTTACCTGGGCCACATACGGGCTCCAAAAATTCCAGAAAAATTATAACTAGCTTTGTTTTGACGATACGGTCCTAGTAAAATTAATTTCGTCAAATTCGGAGACCATTTGAAAAATTGTTATTTTCTGGTCGATCCAATTCAGCTGAAATAGACAAAACACGTTTTCCTTTGCCATGCCCACATATTAATTCCAAAAATTATGAAAATTGGAATCTAGCAATAATTTGACAATCCGGATCCAATATAAAAGTGGTTTCGTCGAAAACGGACGTCGTTTGCAAAATGGTTATTTTTAAGGGTTATATATTATATAAAATACATATAAATTCCATAGCGACTTTTCTGAATTTTAAACTAGACATAACTTTTTATTCTCGTTATGAAATCTGGATTTTTCACATTCGTTAGAAAGATATAGTTTAACAGATTCAATTATTTCTGGTTTTACTAAAATCCGATTTATCTTGTATCCGGTATATTCATTTGAAATTTGAATTCGAATTTTCAAACTGCCACACCATTTCAGGCTCGTTTTATAATTAAAATAAGTTTATTCGTTCTAACTTCGATTAAAATAAATTTTAAATCGTGATTATTTAAAAAAATCATTTTAAATAACCAAAATTCATTAAAATTGCTAAAATAATTTTTTTTAAATTGGTTATGAAAATCCGGGTTGTTATAGATATGATCATCTAAAATTCTTAGTTTCAGCATATGATAAATTCTCTTAGTCAAGATATTATGAAAACATATGATATAGTTATATAATATATATTATCTTGTGTGAAAACATATGTTTGATTCACTTGAGAAAAGATAAACAAAAAGATATATTTATCTTCTTTACTTTGAATATATATATTCACTTGAGAAAAAAGTAAAAAGATAATTGAATATTAGTCATGTGTTATAACTAAACATTTATGTCACACAATAAGTAGAGCTAAACACCTAATTATCTTTTTTAAATCTGAAGTTCAGTTTTGAAAAGATAGATGCAACTATATTTTTAAACCTAAAATAAAATAAGATATACTGCTAGACATTTAAAAATTGTTAATTACAGAAATGCAACTTTTTAATCAAACGTTTAGTTTTGTCATTAATATTGCATATTTGCTATTAACAATTAACACATCACATATATATTCAACTATCTTTTAAAATCTTAAGCTCAGTTTTGAAAAGATAGATGCAACTATCTTTTTTAAATCTGAAATAAAATAAGATATTCTATTAAACATTTAAAAATTTATATGTAACAACCCGTATTTTCGACCATTTAAGTTTTAGAATTGAATAAGATTTTGCTACGATTATGGTTAGAATTTTAAATTTTAATGATGTAACTATAAAAATGTATAATGTGAATTTAATTTAATTGATTAAGAATGAATTTAAACAAATTATAATAATGGTAACTTGAAATTATTGTAGTGAAACTACAATTAGTTTATGTTGATAAATATTGAAAATTTAAATTCTTATGACATTGAACAAAATTGAGTTAAAAGTATTTATAATGAATTCTGTTGGATTGGGTTGATAATCAAAGTTGGAAATTAAATTTTATTTTGATTTGAGAAAAACCTATAATTTTTGAAATTTAATTAAAATATAATTATTTAATTGGAGGAAAATAGTTTAAATGGTTTGGTAATGTAATGGGAAGTTTATATCGAACAAATTGGTTGCTTTAGAATTTAATGCTCAATTGAGATTGTTGTAATTGAATTTGAGATTTATAAGATACGTAATTTATTCCTATAACTAATACTATCTCTGTTTCAAATTTGGAATAAATTAGGACATTGGGTATTGAATTAAGGATGAAAACGAAAAATGGAATGCTTTACTGGATAATTAAACCATTGAAATTTCTTGCCTATAAATTACCATTAATTCTACCATAACTCTCCTCTGAAGTACAAATTTAGGTTCAAATCAAAATGTAACGAAGTATGGAATAATAAAGTAAATATCGAATTAAATGAGACTTGATCGAATTTTAGTTATGACAAAAAAATTGATCGCAATTAAATATTTCGTTACTGTGCATTAAACAATAAATGGAAATTACTAACATAATAGGATGTGAACAAAAATGTCAACTATATCTATAAATTCAACATTGGTTGAATAAGAAGAGAACAAATTAAATCAAATTGATTTAATAGAATTAAATTTATATTTAATGAGATTTAATTACAGCCGAAACCAAACGTTGCAAATTAGTGTAATAATTATCTTTGAATTTGATATGTGAATTTGTTATAAACTATGGTAAATTTATGGGTAATCAAAACGAGAAAATTTGTTACTCGTGAAGGTTGAAGAAAAAAATTAATTAATTTTATTAATATATGAATCGATTTAATGAACTTAAATCAAATATAATTTAATTTTTAAAATTGAATTAAAGATGTACAAATGTAAATTTGAATGCTTTGCTTATTAAACTTTTGAAACTCTTTGACTAGAAATGCATCTAATACAAATCTATTTTAATCTAATTTCCTACCTATAAAAAATCTCTAATTTAACCCTACCCTCATTTTCAATTTTCTGATCAAGCCGTCACTCTCAGAAAAAAATAACGAAACAACAATGGCTTTTATCTCATTCAAAAATCAATATCTTGTGAACCTCTCATCGAAAATTCTAAATCAAATTTCTTTCGACTCGGATAAAGATTTTCATCGATCTTAGGCTTTTGTTAAGGGTGCAGAATTATTTTTGTTTGGGTTCGAAATATACAGTGGATGGACAAAGTTAGGGTTGAGATTTGTAAGGTGTGTAGTTGGAAAGAAGGAAATCTATGCTTGATTTTGGTTTTGTAAGATCGAAAGGCAGTTTTTGGCAAATTTTGGAGGGATTTCGGAACAAAAAGTGTCGCAACACTGTAGCATGCTATGCTACAGGTGATGACATTACGATTTAGTTGGGTGGTGCGAGTTGTAGGTGTTGGTGATGAGTAGGAAGCTTAAGCGAAGAGAAGTTTGTTAGCTTTGTCAGTTTTGAAGAATAGCTGTGTATGTTGTGAGATAAGGAAGAGAGAAGGAAGGTTGGAGGTGGGTTCTTGCAACATTGATTTACTGGAGCTTTTCATGTGCAATGGAGAAGAAGAGCAAAGGTTGATGATGTGGCATTAGTTAAGTGGGTGAGGATATTTTTGTTTATTTTTTTTATACATTGAAATTCATACCATGAAACACATATAACTTTTTCATACGAGCTCTAACTGACACGCGATTTGTTGCATTAGAATCATATCGATGAGCTCTTCGCGATGGCACCAATTTGGACTGATTCTGAGATAGTTAAATTTTTGAGCTAAAATTTGGATATCAATATCGTTTGAAATCCAGGTGAGTGAATTTCTCACTCACAATTAACTGAATCGTTCCCATATTTATTGAATTAAATTATGAAATGAATTTGATTGTCTGGCTGTGATTGATTCTTGATGTTTTCTTAAATTTGACACACAAGTTAATTACAGTGTTGATTTAGAATTGACATTTAATTATTTATTCGAAATTTAATTGCTAGTCTGAAACACCGACATTTGTTAACTAGTGAAACGATATTATATTGGCCGTTTAGATGAAATGGTTGTGATGAATGTTTGAATTGAAATTGGTTAGTGCATTGATATTGTAAAGACCTATAAATCCCTGACCTAAGAATCGACCATAGGCCACACAGTCAGATCCAAAAGTTGGAAATCCACGAATACTTTAACTTTGGGCATACAACACATCAGAACAAATAACAGCAGACTTATATAAACATTATAATAATGTTACATCAGAGTACATAATATATCAGAGTACATAGATAAATAACACAACGGAAGATAAATTTAAAATAAATTAATACAATACGCATCGGAAGACTTTCTATGCTCTGGACACAACTTTAAGCTTCGATCCAGAATCCTGCTCAAGAGATAAATATCTGCAAAACAAGCTAGTTAACTGCCACCCGAGTTTGCAAAGTGAAACAAACTACGAGTCAGTCATGGGACTGGTGTGAGAAATCTTATTTAACCTATTTAATAATAGGGCTAATCACAGGACCACGCCGCTAACGCGGAACGGGTTTACTCTATTGGATCGTTAGTGCATAAATAAAGTAAATCATTAAACAACAAAATGCTTTTTAGAAAAATGAAACCATTATAAGACTCAAGTCCCATCACACAATGCAACGGAAACCGGAGGATAGAGTTTTACCTTATAATGGTCAAAAATGTTTGATACGATAAAACGAATTTGATATTATTATTTGTGTATATATGTTTCAAAAAAACATTTCAATCATAATAACAATCATAGACGGCATAACTGCCATATACTATGTCGCCGTACTAGTAATACAATCAAAACTGTTTGAGTCGTATTGGAAGTTGGATTTCCATCATGAACCAAGGCAAAAGATAGTCTATACCGAATTTGAGACACTCTAGCCCGTGCCCCAGGATACAGCTGCAATCGCACCTGGATCTTCAGGGCCGGTCCACCAATAGTGCAATGCTTGGATTAATAATGCCTGAACAATACGTTTCCCTGCCCTATGGGGCGTAAAAAGAGCCACTAGGGACTCAAATAACCGAGGCGCCTCATTCCATCAACCACATAAGTAAAAATGTTTGGCCTTGTCAAAACCATGACATCACTTCTAACTAGAAAGAAACGTATGTCCTCCCTGCAGTCTTTACTCCTGTTTCTGGTTCATACCGGGGTGTGAGGCTCGCGAAGTAACGCTACACAAAGCTATGCTATTTAAAGCTGTGCTTTGATCATCAACCACATGGCTCTGCTTTTCAACAATAAGCCTTGATCATTTGCATCTTGGCATGCCACATTATCAATCCATACCATACCATTGATTTCTACCAATATATAACCTCTAAGCTCGTACGTCTTAGAGAAGGGTGTTATGCAAGAGAATAAATTCTCCGCCACCAACAGATATATATTTAGCAGCGATCAACGAATATAGTATAAAGGAATACAACGTTAGACATACAATCTATTTACAAGTTCATTCTGGGTCTGAACGAAACCGAAGGCACCTTATACCTCGCATATCCGAACAATCAACAATACATCTGGACAACTACCACTGAAACCTTCTCAAGGCAGCAACTCCAATCAAAGGCATCAGTAGTCCTCATCCATTCGATGTGAAGATCGCCGGTCTTCAACCACCGCCTTCATCTTTGACATTTAATCGTCGTAGTAATTATTCAGAATGGGTTAAACCTGGTCTTTCCGAATAACTCGCGTATTTTATAATAAAAGTCAAGTGCTATAAAACACATCATACGCTACATTCCAATTCAGAATATTCTTTTAATAAGATATTCACATTATTTGGAAAAAGGTTCCCATTAATTTTATCAAAGATAAATTCTTTAATTTATTCTTCAATCCCCCTTTTAAAGATTCATTAAAACCCCAATTTGGTTTTAATATCCAAAATCATTACTCTATGATTATTCAAATTTAAGAAATAAATCTTATCTTTAACAGGGTTAAAGAACAAATGTCATTTAAAAACATTGTTCACGATAAACCCCAAAATCATCTTCCATTAAATGTGGAATTTTCAAAGAAATCAAATCAATATATAATTGATATAAATTTCTATATCAGACCAATAATATAAATGGAATAACGGCAAAGCCTTGTAAATTCCATATATAGTAACGGTCTTCTTTTACAGAATCTCATCTCGATTATTGTTAAATCGAATTCCATTCAATTCCAATTTAATATATTAAATTGGAAAACTTTACTTTGGAAAATTCCTATTATATCTTAATAAAAGATTTATAAATTCCAAATCTTATTTTTACTATAAATTGCGTTAAAGAACGAATGTCGTTTTAAAAACACAGCTCACAATAAACGCAATTCACATTTCATTTTATTCCAATTATTAAATAATTGAAAACTTTAAAAATCTTAATTAAAAGATTTATTCCTTTCTCAACTGGGTTTAAGAACAGTGTTATTGAAGATACCATTCACAACAAACCCAAACTCCAATCCTTTTATTTATTTAAAAACATTAGATTATTATTCTAGTTAATAACTAGTTCATTTTGATAAAAATATATTTTTATCTTTTCAAATATGGAAATTTTCATCCAAAATCTTCCCAATCCATTTATTATAATTTTACATAATTGTTACATATTTTTAATAAATTTATTATCACTTGTACAGTCGATTTCCATAAACAGTCATCGAACTGCATTTACAACTACCTTTTCCAAATTTGATTTGGACATATTTCCAAATCCAGCCATTAGATTTCAAATATCTTATATTCATTGGAAAGCACTCTCCGATATGAACCCAACGGTTCCGGTTTTAGAAGAATCCGACGGTCGGATGTCCCGTTACGCCAATTTAAAGTTAATGGTCAAAATTCGCGAACGGTCGCTGCGCGACGCGTACTATTCAGGCCATTATATAGATATATATTTTATATTATATATATTTCGTCGATTTTTATTATAAATCGTATTTATAAAATATTTATAAATTCATTTAAAAATGATTTTAACTACATTTTCAATTTTAAATGAAAATTGAATAATCTATATCTTTATTATATTAAAATAATAATATTTTCAAAATATTATATTTTGAAATCACTTCCCTTTTATATTCATTTAAAAATGAAATAAATCGATCGATAAACCCATTCGGGTAAAAATGGAGTTTGCTACTTAACTCGGCTTCATATTTCTCTTCTTCACTGAATATTATTTAAAATATTCATTATTTTAAATTATTCTTTTTTTAAAAGATTCTTTATTTTAAAATATTCTTTATATTAAAAGATATTCTGAATCGGAATGCAACTCAATCAATTACCGTACAATTTCAGTTGTATGGATTTCATACATCGCATGCATATATATAACAATAATGATACATAATCACTAAGCAATCCATTCACAACCAGAGTGAAAATTATAAATGTGTAAGCGTTAAAATAAATGGATAAATAACGGTCAACACAAACTGTCAATCCATCGATTGACTTACAGTTAAATATTGGGACTAGTGTATGTCATCCCAACACCCATATGGGGTTTCCAAACAACAACAGTTCATCTAAATAGATTATTGGCTAATAAGTTTAACCAATATTCACTGTTTACATTATAAATGAATATTTATAATTTACTTTCAACAAACCATATATTTAAGGTAACATGGCATGGTCTATGACCTATTTATTTGACTAACATAAATGACATGTTTATTTAACATGGACATGACCTAAATATATGGCATTTTTAATGTAACACGATATTAATTTAAATATATGACATTTTTAAAATAAAATGAAATAAATTACATTTTTAATTCTATGATAAATGACATGATTCTAATATTTTAATATTTTTAATTTACATGACATTTTTAAATAAAATGATATTTCTAATATAATGGCATTTCTAATATGATGACATTTCTAATTCATTAACATATTGATAATAATGTTTTTGAATAAACAAAACATATAATGGTTTTTTTTCTACGACATGTAAATGGTAATGTTTTGAATAAACAAAACATACAACTACAAATGATTCTTTTTAACCAAAGGTGGCATTCCTATATAAAATGTTATTTTCTTACGTTGATAATTCTAGTATGACACAACCAATAAAAATATTGTTTCCATTTTGACACAAATCTAATATGACAATATTATTCTAATGGAACCTTTATCACCAAAAATGACATTTTAATTCTAATGAAACATTTACCATAAAAATGACATTTTAATTCTAATGAAACATTTACCATAAAAATGACATTTTAATTCTAATGAAACATTTTAATAATAAGAATGTTATTTTCCCTTATGTAACATGATTGACATAGAAATGTGTTATTTTTATGCTCTTATTTCTTATCTTTTGTATATAAATAAATATTACTTGGGTATTGTTTTGTTACTTTTACAGATATTCCAACCCAGCCCGCATGCAACCAGAAATATAGAGAAATGGAGATCAGATTGCTATATATTTACATTTTGAAGAATTGTAGATGAAGATCCCACATTTAGTTGTTGTTGGACAAGAAAAGGATTGATAAAAAGGCTTTGCACATCACAAATCAATGAAGAAGTGTCAAGGAAGCAACAGGAAAAGAAAAAAGGCCCAAATTTGCTTTATTTATCTAAGGCCCATTTATGTTTCTCATTGTAAACTGATTAGTGATGTAATGACCAGGCCCAGTTATCATTAGGGTTAGGGTTAGGGTTTGGCTATCTACCCTATATATACCCTTGTAATGGCATTGTAGCCACCATCCTATCCTATATCTCATTCTATTCTCTTCTTCATCAATAAAACTCATTTTTCTTTTTATGCAATTTTCAATTTTTCTTAGCAATTAGTGTTGTCTACACGATTAGATTCGGTAGATCATTATTTGTATTTTGCATTTCTTTTCATTAGTGATTGACCGTCTGATTAGATTCAGCGGTAATCCTAATTGTTATTTTCTGCTCGTTTAATTCTGTTCTGCAATTTTATTCCCATTGTTCTATTTTATCTTTAATCGTTGAATTTATTACAGATTTGATTAGATTCGAATCTGCAGTAAATTTAATTGCATCTTTTAATTGTAGTTTCACTTTCTATTTTGTCTTGCAAAATCAACCTCCAGTTTCGTCTAACACGCCCAAGAAAAAAATAAATAATAATTTTTAATTAAACCTCCCTGTGTTCGACCTGTATGCTACACACCTGTACGCTTGCAGTAATTATTACAAATGTCGCGCTTTTCTAATTCATAGACTGGCGACGATCATAACAATTCACAACAAAATATTTATTTACCTTTTGTTTACAAATCTAACATAATATGAAAATAAAAATGTTTATTTTCATTTTGTATACAAAATCCAGTTTAACTTTTCTTAACAAAAACGTTATTTTAATCTTGCTCAACAAAATGCTATGTTATTTTCTCCAATGTCATATTTTATATTCTTCTTTCATTTGTATCAAAATGCGGGTGAAAAATGTAACTTCTTAAACTAGGCTATTATCTGCATCTAAAATGAAAACAAAAGGGTAACCTTTTTAATTAATCTTTTGTTCGCATCTAAAATTGCAAACAAAAATACAACCTTTATTTCCGCCTTTTATTTGCATCAAAGAATGCAAATAAAAACTCAACTTTTTATTGCAATATTTTATTTACATCAAAGAATGAAAATAAAATATACCTCTTTATTTCAATGTTTATTTGCATCAAAGAATGCAAATAAAATATAACTTTTATTTCAAGTTTATTTGCATCAAAGAATGCAAATAAAATATAATTTTTATTTCATATTTTATGTTTGCATCTAAAATTCAAACAAAAATTGTAATCTTTTTCTATAGTGTTTATTTGCATCCAAATATGCAAATAAAAAATAAAATCTTTTTCTTTGATGTTTATTTCCATCTAAATATGCAAATAAAAATGAAATCTTTTTCTTATTAAATGCAACATTTACACATACAATAAAGATATGGTTTTAACACTTTTCTATTTAACAAAATCAATATTTTGTTTTCCACACTTTTCTATTTAACAAAATGAATATTTTGTTTTTCTCTATTTTGTTTCAACAAAAATGATATTTTTGTTTCAACAAGAATAATTCATTCAATCAACATATCAACCGAACAGAATTCATCAACCCATATCCAATCACGAATAACAACACATAGAAATTAACAGTGGAGGGATAATATCACAATCATAATTACTTTATTTTAATTATTTAAAAGGAAACAGAATTCTCACATTGATTATTGTCTGAAATTTCAAAGTTCTCCATTTCAGATCTGGTCAGTCCCATCGTCTAGATCTCATCACACGGATTCCAACGGATTCCGTTTCATCAAATTCTGATTTCATTTGAATGAGTTACACACAATTAAACTTTATACAATTTAAATATTAATCTTATAATTGATAAATTAATTTTGTTAAGGATCATTAAACCCTTCTCCTTCCTTCTGTTATTGTCGAAACTGTAAACCCAGTCATCTCGTTGTGAACATCATAACGCCGCACCCACCTTGTTCGCCGGAGCTCGATTCGGACATGCCTCGACGTGCACCTACAAGGTGCCTCCACCCTCCAGTCGACGCGGCAAAGTCCGTGGCTCCAGTGCATTGGAAACCACACCCAACCAAAATCTCTTCGAGCACTGAAATCGAACGGAAGGCAACACAAAAACTGATCTTGCCCATTGAACTCAGAGATCTCATCACGCTCTTTGTTTTTGCTTTAGGATGATCATAAGATTGTTGTATGGATTGTGAAATCGGAAGGGAGAAAGATGGGAGCACGAGTGCCTTTGATTTTAATGGAGGCGGCTGGTTCATAGATTTGGGTTTACTGTTTAGTACGGTATTTATAATAGTATATAGAGCGTATTTCCTATTATTTAATTAATTAATTCAAGAAAATAACTGGTTAAACCATCCGAACTCCAAACGAGACCCAACGAGTGTCGCCCCTAACTAATAACCCCCATCTCGGACCCAGTGGAACATGTTTCATAACCCAATTCGGCTGTTACGATCAATTTTTCTCAAAATTAAAATATAAATCAATTTATATAAAATTCAAACGTACATTTTAAATTACTGGGGCCACATACTAACTCCAAAAATTCCAGAAAAATTATTTCTAGTTATGTTTTGACGATACGGTTCTAACAAGACTAATTTCGTCGAATTCCGAGACCATTTGAAAAATGGCCATTTTCTGGTCGATCGAAATTGACTGAAAATGACAAAACACATTTTCTTTTGCCACGCTCACAAATTAATTCTAAAAATTCTGAAAATTGGAATCTAGCAATAATTTGACGTTCCGGTTCCAACAAAAGTGGTTTCGTAAAAAACGTAGGCCGTTTGCAAAATGGTTATTTTTAATATTAAAAATATATATATATTCTAAAGCGATTATTCTGAAAATTAAACTGGGCATAACTTTTGATTCCCGATAAGAAATTTCGATTTTCTGGATTCGTTGGAAAGATATTCTTAAATAGATTTAAATATTTTTGGTTTCATTAAAATCTGATTTATTTTGCATCATGTACGGTCAGTCAATATTCGAATTCAAATTTTCGAACTACCGCACTATTTTAAACTCCTTTTATAATTAAAATAAAATTTATTCGTTCTAACTTCAATTAAAATAAATTTTTAGTTGTTATTATTTAAAATAAATCATTTTAACTATTTAATATCCACTAAAATTGCTAAATTAAATTTTTTTAAATTGGTTCAGAATTTCCGGGTTGTTATAGATATCGACACCAAAATGTTCATTGAATTTGTTAAAACAATTATTCCAAAATTTATTATGAATTTTAAATGGGGCAGAGAAATAATTATGTTTAAAAATGAGTTAACTATATGTATACCTATATTTTTGAAATAAATTATGTTTATTATTTATTATAAAAAAAATTCTTTTATGATTATATATATGCATATATAGTAATTTAAATTATTTTATCATACTCTGATTATTTAAATATATATATATATATATATTCATAAAAGGTTTTATTCATAGTCACCTATTTTTCAAGTTATTCAAATATTTGCAAATTCTTCCCAAACTGGAATTGTCCTTGATTTAAACCATTGATTCAAGTTGAAATTTGAAATAAAACATATTCCCCTTTGAATAAAAAAATTGATGTTTAAATAATCTCGATATTGTTATGAAAATTAGGAGGCATGACTATTGTTTTGAAATTACGCTTATTATTTGGAAAGACCGGATCAAATATATGTTCGAAAACCATTCCAAGTAATAATACGACGTTATAAAGCAAATTGGAGACGTCGAGATGACCAACAAAGACCGGGAATATTTGAATTTATTTGTATTGACTGTTGATGTCTCGATTGGGCTGATTACTCAATACGAGGTTATAAGTGGCATGAGGTCTGAGTATATTTGAGGATTTTCGGATTTTGTTCCATTCAGACCCAGGATGGACTTGTATGGATTGTGTGTCTGACATTGTAATTGACTGCATAGCACTGGTTTCTGTTAATATATATCAGACTGTGGCAAATAAATTTATTCCCATCTCTAAGTTTACGTGCTTAGAGGTTATGTATTGATGGAAATCAGTGACATGTTTTAAATTGAAAATGTGGCATACTCAACTTATGAAATGAGCTAGTGATGATAGCACTGTGTATATCGTGACCTCGACGAACCTCATAACCTGGATTGTTGGTAAAATGATGGTTAGGTTGTATACATTTTGTTGAAACTTGAAAGCTTTGGTGGTAGATCTACTTTGAAACTTGCGGAAAAAAAGACTATCTTCGGTGTCCGTGTCTGGATGTTAACCGGTGATTTACCTGGTGTTTGGTTTCTGAGCATGGATGAAAATCATGAACTGTGTGGTTGCACCTAGTTCCGGATTGATATTTCATGTCAGGAACCATCATATTGGAACCCAACAACCAGTACGAGCCATTCGTTTTGTTTGTAAACTATGTATGCAGGCATAGTCACTATGCTTGCTAAGATTAATATATTTATTTGCGAAATGGTTTTCAACACTATGCACTAATAATAGTATTAAAAGAAGATTTTCATGTATGAAAGCATATTTGGTTATCATAAGAAAAACTCGCCCATTTGGTGTGCACTTGCATTGTGTGATGTGGGACGAGCTTATGATAGCTTCATTTTTTTCCAAAATCATTTGCGAATTTTCCATAATACTTCTTTAGATTTCTGCATCCATAACACTCATGTTATTTCGTATTTTAATTTAACTAATATGTGAATGATTTAGTTCTAATCCGAGTGTTTGTTGTGTTTTCTTTTTATGCAATATGCTAGGGTCATCTTGAGTTTCTATTATTGAAGACATTGTTTTGAAGATGAAGATGGAACTTGCCAGAAGTATCATTATTTATTTCCACTTCAAATATTGATATGATTATTATAGTTATATATGATAATTGTTGTAAAGTATAATCAAACATATGTTTTAACAGCTTCATGAACTGTTATTTATTTATTATATTTTGTCCTTCCACTGTGCGATTCTATGATTGTTTTTCTTCTTTCTTCCTTTTCTTTTTTTAATCCCAATTACTATCCATATTTTTGATTTATTTAAGTCGACATTGAGGATCATTGTCGATTCGAATGGTCAAAAATCTCGGATATTACATGTTAATAACAATATTACAATTTTGTAATCAAAAGTTCAGTTTTATCATTAACATTGCATATTTGCAATTAACACATGACATATATATTCAATAATCTTTTTTAAATTTGAAGTTCGGTTTTGAAAAGTTAGATATAACTATCTTTTTTATATCTAAAATAAAATAAGATAATCTACTTAACATTTAAAAATTGTAAATTAAAAAATTGCAATTTTGTAATCAAAAGTTCAATTTTATTATTAACCTTGCATATTTGCAACTAGCAATTAACACATTACATATATATTCAACTATCTTTTTTAAATCTGAAGTTCAGTTTTGAAAAGACAGATACAACTATCTTTTTTAAATCTGAAATAAAATAAGATATTCTACTAAACATTTAAAATTGTTAATTAATAAATTGCAATTTTGTAATCAAAAGTTCAGTTTTATCATTAACATTGCATATTTGCAACTAGCAATTAACATATAACATATATATTCATCTATCTTTTTTAAATCTGAAGTTCAATTTTGAAAAGATAGATGCAACTATCTTTTTTAAATATAAAATAAGATATTGTACTAAACATTTAAAAATTGTTTCCCTTCCAGAATTTAAAAAAAATTGTTTCGTATATAATCATCAGGTAAAATAAGATTCTCGTACATATTTATGAACAGAGTTAGTAATATTGCTGATATCATTTAAAACTATGCAAAAGATAAATTGATTTATCTTTTTTGAATAATGGGTTAAAAATGTATCCTTCATGTAGTATTTTTTGATAATTTATTGTTAATAAAGGTGCTATATATAGTTAATAATGTTTTAAAAAATTTATTTATACCCTGCTCATAGTTTCTGAAAAAGATAAATATATTTATCTTTTAAAAAAAGAGGTATAAATATTTTATGATGGAAAATTGTTATCATCGAAATGTATCATAATAAAGATATATGTATTATAATTATGAAATCAAAATATAGCAAAAAATAAATTACCACTGGAGTTATTGATAGCATTCTTCTATGCTATGCTCTTAACATTATGGACTTGATATAGGTCTGAAATGTATGCACTGATGTCCTCCTTCATTGAAGAAAATGCATAGTGGATGTTCTGTAAACAACCTAGAGGATCTTTGTGTCTTCAATTTTTAAGTTGTATCAAAAATAACATGTATAATTATATGTAAGTAATAATGTATAACATAATGAAACAAATAAAAATTTAAAAACATGAAATTATAAAATAATTTATCTGCTTGTATAAGTAAGTAGAAGTAAGAAACATAAAGTGTTTCCATAGAAAAGTTAGATGCATTTATCTTTTTCCAGTGCGATTTAAAGTAAGACATTGGATTTGTAGATTAGAAAAAGATTTTAGCCATTGGATTCTAATTGAGTATGTTATTATTTCAAATGTAAAATTCATGTAAGTCTAAACTGATAAGCATCTAACAATAATTTGAAATGCAACACACACATACTAATTTAAAACGTTACAACATATATTAAATGAGACTTCAATGTGTATTTTGAGAAACAAATGTAAAACATTGCAAATATATTGTTGATTTTAAAGGTAAAAAGATGTTTTTTTATCTTTTCTAACTATAGTTTAAGTTAGCATAATGTAAACAATAACAAAAAGCTTAGATAAATGCACTTTTCTTGTTAAATGAATAACAAGATATCTGGTTTAAGAATTTATCGTATGTTCAAACATGTTAGCATATCTTATTAAACAATTTAACAAGAAGAAGCTTGAGTATGAGATAAACTTTTCTAAACTGAGTTGTTCCAATTTACGTTGTCTAAAACATTGTCTTAAAAGATCCAAAAATAAAACACTCATGCATGTGTGAACAAACACTTAGAAGACACATTAATGCATCATACTCCTATGAACAACATTAATTTTTACCGTAACAAACTCTCAAAAATAAAACACTACAGTGATATTTTCTTTATATTACTTGGTCCTTATATTATTCATATTAACATAAGCCTCAATACAGAAACCCATCCCGCAAATATATAGCAAGCAACACCAACAAAATGGAAACATGTACGCATTTATCATTTATCAGAAACTGTTAACACAATTTAAAAAAATTAAAAAAAATTCTAGAGGCAATTCATCCCTTCTATCCTTTTATTTTTTAATTTTGTTACTTGAATGTATAGCCTATGCAGGAAAAGTACAAATTGCAAAGATATGAAACATAATTCATGCATACAATACAAAGACTTACGTTTGAACTTCTAAAACATATATGCTTTTATCTTTTCTGTATATTGTTTAAATCAATTGTATACCTTATGTAAGAACTTTAAATCACGAGAAAAATTTGTGTTTAACATGTAGTAGTAAATATGATATGTAAGTACGACTTAATATATTATTTAATTCTTTAACTTAAAAGATAAATGCATTTATCTTTTTAACTCATGTATACAATAACATCTTTTACATCAAATTAAAAAACATTAAATTTTTTACAGTGTTCATTTTGGATCAAATATACATACAACATTAAAAACATTGTGAAATGTTTGAAGATTATCTTATAATAAGGAGCATAGCTGTATATTAAACTTTTGTAACTACTTTGTAACTAGTGCATCTACATTTAAGATGTTAGAGATAAAAACATCTATGCATGAATAAGTGATTTTGCAACAAACCCATTTGCCGTAGAAACATATGGCAAAAACAAACAACTTAATAAATAATTGAACTTATAATCATATTATTAGTTTTATAATCATATGACAAAAACAAACAGCATACTTATTGATGTGCAAATGTGTTTAACATTTGTAACCAGTTTAAATAAGCGTTTCTGGATCTTTTCTTGTTAAATGCACTTTTCTTGTTAAATGAATAACAAACAGCTTAGCGTACTATTCATCTTATTGAGGTGCAAACATATAACTTTTTTATAACGGTCAAATTAATGACAACCTTTCTTTCGGAAAATTAGTGACTCCTCTCTATTATAGACTCTCCTCTATGTCCAATTTAATCGCTCTCGATTCCTCTTTTATGTTATAACAAAGCTCCAGGCTGCTCTTTTTCTTATTCGATTAGGTGCCCTTGTTCTATGGCAGCAAATTAGAGTTCGGATTACGAAGAGTGATTTGTGGATCTTTTCTGAAACATTGCTCTCCATTCAATGACATTGCAACATTGACATTGGCTATTGCCAAGGCTACGATGTCACTGGTCGTGATCGGGTTAACAGAAATTGAGATTTGTGTCTATTCGCTATGCTCTTTTATCGATCTCATGCGATATCGTTTTCTGGATATCCGTGGTTGTTTCACGGAACTTTTCCCTCATTTTTCTTCGACGCCAGTCACTAAATTATCCCCAAGAGGGCGTGATGTTGGCTCAGTGATGAAGTCGGGTTTGGGTGAGCACATCTATCTGGTAGCCGATCAAGCTAAACTGGATTTCACTGCCTGTTTCGAGTCTCGATTGAGTTTCAGTGTTCGGATACTGCTACTATAGCGGCAGAACATGGATTTGTGGTTGGATCTTTATGTTGTGGAGGAGTATTTGGTCCTTGTTTTTCCAAACATGCTCCTGCTGTAATGGATGGTGAAGGGGATTTGACTACAATTGTAATGGCCCGAAATCCATACCATATGAGTTGACTAAACAACACTCGTCCAACCCAAATAATATAGAATTATGAGTCATTAGGGTTAAAGAGAAAGGAACGGATAAAAGATAGAATAGAAATAATAAAATAAAATCTCATAGCGGAACGAATAAAATATATTATATAACATAACTTTTGAAATACAAAATTTTGTTTCATATATACATACCATTATCAGAGTACAACACAACATTTGATATAGTAGAAATAACTATAAATGACTAATGATGAAGCCTCCTGCTTCATGCTCCGCCAAGTGTATCTGTAAAAGCCTGAAACACTTGACTGCCTATACAAATCTGGGCACCCAAGAGTTTAGGGAAAACAAACAAAATAAACTCTGGGTCAGTCATGGGACCGGTGTGAGTAAACTCCAACCATATTGATTAACTTTGAAAAATCCTTTGAAAGAAAGGGTAATAGTAAGACCAGCCCACACATAAACATGGACGGTTTTTACCTTACTATAACCAAAACATTTTTGATATCAAAATGCAGTGGTATTATAATTATGTCTAATCAAATAAATAACCAAGGAGTAGAATGCTTGCATCTCACGCTCTACATATATAGTATAAAATCAAAAACCGCAGGGCACTTATTGGAGATTGGATTCCAACTATGACAAGGTATGAGACCACCTCCCGATCAGTGTACTCTAGAGGGGATACACCGGGGTTCAGCAAGAACATCTTGCAACCCGGCCACACATGACCGCCCACTCATTTAGCTTGAGTGTAGTGAATATATTGTCACCCACGGTTGTCGGTCGTCCAACCTTAATCCGTAAGATACAGAATCGAAAGAAGAATAAATAATGAATTTTCCCTAGATCGGTGACAAATATACCCCACTTGGGTATGACCCACCTAGCCATGCTGCCTGCCCTATTTTTGCCATTTCCTGGTTGTAAGGCTTGAGGCTACGTTAACTTTTGGAGCATCTGGTAAACATTCACTTTGAATGCCATATCGTTAAACCCATCAAATCACTAGTTGATCTTCTCAAGAATATTATGGGTATAAAAAGCTAAGAGAAACGAATTCTTTCGCCACCAAACATAATATCTCATAAAAATCATCTTATGTGATATGTTAGGAATACTCTGTCAGACATTCGTCCATACAAGTTGTCCTGGGTCAGGACAAACATAAAAGCCCTTGAATTTTACTCCGTCTTCAAATTTATCTTCAGCATAATCTAGTTCGCAATGCCTATGCCTATAAGGAGTGGTTTTCGTATATTAAATCCAACCGATCTCTCCGTATTGACAACGATGGCCAAAAAAATCTTTGATAGTTGGTGATTTAACTATCAAAGGAAAACAACATCCATTAAACAATCACTAGCCCTTTCTAATATTTCATTGATTAAATAACTTTCTCAAATTCCTTATCATATTATATGTATATATATATATATATTGAAATATTGATTTCTAGTTATCAAAATTTCTTAAAAATATTCTAACTCTTTAAATTTCCTAGAAAATTTCGCCAGCACCTTCTTTGGACCGGTCAATAGCTCAAACCCCAATTGGTCACTCTAGCCCCTTTCCATTTAAAAAGAAAATCAAAGGCCAAGCGTCTTGCCCAGTAGGCTCATAAAATCTCATATGGAAATTTAAACATATACCTTTTTGTCGGGCATTTCAAAATGTTATTCCTTCACTTCGTCTCATACATGTCTACCATATATACACCTGCAATTTCATTTTATTCCAATCCATACAACTATTTTGATTTAATTGCATTCAATTATACTAATTAAATCTTTAATTAGTTCAATTGCTTTATTCACTTATAGATTGAACAATAGTGTTCAACCACATTTTAACCTAATCAAATTTCATTTATAACTCACGTCTCATATTCGATTTCAAATTCTACTTTACAAATCCAATTTACTTACCCCATGTTAAGTTCCATTCAAAATCCCATTAACTAACTTCATTTACTAATTAGTTAATATCATTCCATAATCCAAAATCGGATTTTTACATCAAAAATCAATTCATTCACTCCACTTGAGTTCGTATACATTTGATAACTCAAATCCGGATTTTTCTAAAAAGATTCGGATTTTATTCACTCAAAATCCTTTTACTTTATTAAATAAACCGCTATGGTTTAAAAATGATTATAGCGCTATTTTTTTGAAAAACTGATTTTGACATAACTCAAAATCTATAAGATGAAATCCAGATTTTTCTCTTCCATTTGAAAGCTATCATTCAATAGGTCCATTTCTGGTTTCATCAAATTCTGATTTAAATCGAATTCTGTATACTCAATTGAAGTTCGGTATGTTAAATTACGATCTACTGCGCAGCGGCAAGTTCATTTTAATTAAATATAAACATTTAAAAACTTCGTTATAAACTAATTCCAACTCCATTTTAAATAAATTGAACCCGTAATCCATAAGTAACTTAACAATTTAGATTATCCAAACTCGTTGATTATTTTATTTCACATTCACAACTCAGTTACGAATTTATTCAAAACCCAATTTTCTATATTCAATTCCTATCTCCCTAGAGTTAAATCATTTATAAAATTCGATATAATTGAATTTCAATTATAAATTCCTTTATAAACAATTAATTCAACATCCTTCACCATTACAAACTAATATCATCCCTTGATAATAATAAATTCGTTCAAGTTGGGGTATTTTATTTACCTTTCAGACCTTGGCCGACAATGTTCTTATCTCGAGATAGATAAAATCTTATAATGCCCAAAACTTGATTTTACTTATCGACAAAATCTCCCTTTCTATTTCATTTAAAATATGATTTTATTTAAATGCCATTTCTTATATTTATTTATTTCCAAATAATACTACGATAGTTTCTTCATTTCATTTATAAACATAGTTTATAAATGAACTGCCTTATTTAATATATTAAAATGAACTTCTATTTAATAATCTACTTGGACTTGATCCCCTGTTTTGGAGCATTTTATTTTTTCTTCTAAATCTCAAATTCTCCTTTCATTTTACATTCGGCGATATTTTTTTATTATAAACTTCTGTTTAAAAACATAGAAGCTATTTCCATATTTTGAAATACTGAAAATATTAATTTCCTGAAATGTTAACTTTATAAATTTACGTTTCTATTAAATCTACTTCAAATATTAGAGAATAATTCATTTATTCATAAATTTGGCATAGTCAAATTCCAAACATAAATCCGAAAGGATTTATTTCAATTCATTTTATATTCCAAACATCGGAATAAATTTCACCATTTCCCTTTTAAGTGATTTCTAATCCCCTTTTTAATTTTATAATTGAATCTAAATAAATTATCCAATAAAAATCCCCTTCTTTTATTTAAAAACATTGTTTATAAATAACCACTTCTTGTTTGAAATATTAAAACAAGTTTTCGATTTCAAATCCCATTTTTATTTTTGAAAAATAAATTCCCTTTTTAAAATTAACACTTGAGTTTTCATTTCCAAATAATCCAATGACAATTTTTCTATTTAATCATAAACATTGTTTAAAAGTTTGACTACTTGTTTTCTTATTTAAAACAAGTTATATTTTCTAATCCATTAAAAAATCAATTTCTATACGAAAAATAAATTTTCCCTTTTAAATCTAAAAATCCCTTTTTATAACATTTTTTTAAATATAATAACTAGGGCTAGTGATATTCTAATATCCAAACACACAAATCATCCATTCAATTCACACATCACACATATATATAAATATGTAAACAATAGTAAATAAAATTGAGGAATCCTGCTGGATTCCTCCAACCTGTTTTCCCTACATCCACAGGCGTTAGACGACATAAATAATATCAATCCTGCTTCAAGGCAGGATATCACAGTATGGAGGTCATCCACTCATATATCGTGGGGCGATAGGGTCATCCGCTAATGATACTACGGGCATCCGCTAATGGTACTGCGGGAACAATATATATATATATATACATATATATATACATATATATATAGCAATAACCACCAAGCCTAAATAACTAATATAATAACCATAATCTATCAATAAACGACAATGCAACCAATCAACCAACAGACAACATATAAATATTTTTATTAAATAAAAATTTGATTATAGTAAATTATAATCGAACTAAAGAGTGAGTTTACTCACCTTGATTTTTCCTTTGTTGGATATTCATTTAAATTCCGTATCTCGCGGCTATGCATCATCTTGAATCATCTTGAATGGATTTATATCTAGCACCTATGATTTTATTTATTTTAATTTAACGATTAAATGATGATTGGTTTAATTGACTCCTAATTAAATTCGTAAATAAATCTATACTTTGCTTGTCTCGCCAATAACCCGACTAATCCACGAACAACTTTAAAACCATCAATTAAATTTGTTGAAAAGCCCAAAAATCTCACCATCCCGCCTTAACATTTTCACAAACACTTCACGAACAAGCTTCATCTTATTTTTATCACCTCAACCCATTACTGACTACTGCACCATCCAAGTCGGTCTTAACATTGTTGCCCAATCCTACCCACAGTCACTCCAACATCCTACAACATTATCATCATCGGACTGCAAATTGATCACCTTTACAGCACCGTTCTCACTCCTCAAACCACCAACCTCATTGTCCATACTTCCCATTCCAAACTGACAGTCCCTTTTCATAACCTTTGAGGCATCCCCTATCGCTAAATTTACAGATCGATACCTTCCCAATTCCCCCATCAGTCCAATCATCGAACTCGCACCTAGGGCTGTCAACGGATACTTTCGGATACGGATAGTGCCATATCCGTATCCGCATCTGAAACCATTTTCGGATATCGGATATCCGCATCCGCGGATACAGACGGATATCGGATAATTATCCGCTCCGCCAACAATCAATAAATCAATGAACATAAATGAATTTTTTTAGTTTAATATTAAGCTTTTTCCACCTAATTGATTACTAAAGTGCTAAAAATAAATAAATATGATAATAATATATAATTTTGAGCAATTAACATGTGTTTATTGACTTTTAATTTTGCAAATTAATAAAATAGTATATTTAATTATGTTAAAATACACATAATTTAAGCTTTAATCGGGATAAAAAGCGGACAGATAATTTTCGGATGCGGATATGCCTATATCCGCATCCGCATCCGCTTTCCCGGATATCGGATATTTATCCGCTTTTCGGATACGGATGCGGACATATTTCGGATTTTTCGGGTATCCATTGACAGCCCTACTCGCACCATCAAAAACGAATAGACCGCCCTTCCCAAACATCCACTGTCGCACTCCAGTTTTACAGAGTTCGTTAACAGGAAAAAAATCGAAATATAATATGATGCTTATTCAATGCCTCCCTCCTCAACAATGGTCGAAATACACTGCCAAAACTCAAAACAAATCATGACTGAATCCCTACTTCACAAACACCATCGATGTAACGGCAAAGAATTTCGCTCGGTCCGAACCAGTCGCTAAACCGATCCAGGCCGTTCGAAACGCCCTATCGTTTGAGAACACGACAAAACAGAACGCATACAGAAGAACATTTCATTGTATATTACAACAATGCATCAGATTACAAGAATATATAGAGTATAAATGAATATTACACAGAAATATCAGAGATTTAAATTACATTTAAATACATAGCAGCGGAAAATAATACAATACACAACTAGAAGTAGATATACGGATACAAAGCTTTCCGGATATCGTTCCAGCTATAACCAGGATCCTGTGAATATAAATCTGCAAAACCAAAACTACTAGCTGCCCGTGTCAAAATAAGGGCACCCAGAGTTTAGGTTAAAACAATAAACTCCAGGTCAGTCATGTGACTGGTGTGAGAAATAAAACAGTTACTAATCTTTATTTTAAATCATTAGGTAAATCAAGGGACCACGCCGTATAACACGGAACGGGTTTCCTCCCAAGAATACCAGTGCATAAAAACAAACAGCGCAATGTTAAATAAAGAAAAATGAAGCTGTTATAAGACCCAGGTCCTATCACACAATGCAACGCAAGCCGGGGGATAGGGTTTTCCCTTATAACAGCCAAAGAATGCTTGATACGTTTAAAACGAATCATTTGATACTATAATAAGTGCATAGTGTATAAAACAACTTCAAATCATAAGTATCAATCATAGGCGGCATGAGCGTCCCATGCCACTATGTCGCCATATATAGGTTTACAAATAAAACCGCAAATGTCACGTATTTGGAAATTGGATTTCCGTCTATGAACCGAGGCAAAAGATAGTCCTCAACCGATTCGAGACGCTCTAGCCCGTGTCTCAGGCAAGTACTCAGTCAAGCCTTTGGATCGTCAGGGCCGGTCCACCGATGTGGATTAAAATGCCTGAACACTACGTTTCCCCACCCTTTGGGGTGTCAATGAGCCAACGAATGACTCCATCGGTTCGAGAACGACCGATCAATCCGAGGCGCCTCGCAACAGCAACAACCACATAAGTCAAACTCGTCAGGGCGTGTAAAACCACTGACGCCACTTTCTAGCTAGAAGGAAACGCAAGTCCTCCCTGATGTCCTCTCCCGTTTTTGGTTCATACCGGGTGTGAAACACGCGAGGTAAACGTCACACAAAGCTACGCCACAAAGGCCGTGCTTTGATCATCACCACAAGACTTTGCTTTTCAACAGAAGCCTTGATCATTTGCATCTTAGCATGCCACACAGGCAAACCATCCTATGCAACCGATATCAGTCACACAGAATGAAATCCGATGTCAGACACACAGTCCTTTTACAAGTCCGTCCTGGGTCTGAATGAAAACGGAGGCACCTAGTACCCCGCATATCCATCGATCTCCAAGTACGTCTGGACGATCACTAACTGTTTCCATCTTCTTGGGTGTACAGCCCAATCAAGATCATCAGTAATTACCCAAACGACGTGAAGACCTCAGGTCTTCGACCATCGTCTTCATCTTCGACTTATCGTCGTATCAGTTATTCAGAATGGGATAAACCCGGTCTTTCCGAATAACTCGCGTATATATTATAAAAGTGTTACACATACACAACATACGCCTCATTCCAATTCATTAGTCACTAACCGTAAATTAATCAAGAGAATAATTCCCCAAATATTAACCCCGAAGGCCGAAACCAACATCAGATCAATATCCAGAAAACCATTCTGCTTGGCTAACCGACAGTTAGTTTCTAAATTTCACGTTCAAATCTAATTAAAGATTTAACTATCGCCTGGAGCAAAACTGGTGATACTCCATTCTCGATCTTTTCAATCTAATTAAAGATTCATTAAAACTCCACTTAGTTTTAATCTTCGACTGGGTTAAAGAATCAGTGTCATTTAAAACACGGTTCACGATAAACCCAAAATCACATTCATTAATTATCGGGTTAAAGAACGAGTGTTATTTAAAACACTGCTCACGATAAACCCAAAAATCAATATCAATTCAATTCCAATTAAACATTATTTAATTGGTACACTTCATTAAATCTAAATAAAAAGATTTAATCTTTTCTCAACTGGGTTCAAGAACAGTGTTAGTGAAGACACCATTCACGACAAACCCAAATCACATTCCATTAATTATCGGGTTAAAGAACAAGTGTTATTTAAAACACTGTTCACGATAAACCCAAAAATCAATATCGATTCAATTCCAATTAAACATTATTTAATTGGTACACTTCATTAAATCTAAATAAAAAGATTTAATCTTTTCTCAACTGGGTTCAAGAACAGTGTTAGTGAAGACACCATTCACGACAAACCCAAATCACATTCCATTAATTATCGGGTTAAAGAACAAGTGTTATTTAAAACACTGTTCACGATAAACCCAAAAATCAATATCGATTCAATTCCAATTAAACATTATTTAATTGGTACACTTCATTAAATCTAAATAAAAAGATTTAATCTTTTCTCAACTGGGTTCAAGAACAGTGTTAGTGAAGACACCATTCACGACAAACCCAAATCACATTCCATTAATTATCGGGTTAAAGAACAAGTGTTATTTAAAACACTGTTCACGATAAACCCAAAAATCAATATCGATTCAATTCCAATTAAACATTATTTAATTGGTACACTTCATTAAATCTAAATAAAAAGATTTAATCTTTTCTCAACTGGGTTCAAGAACAGTGTTAGTGAAGACACCATCCACGACAAACCCAAATCACATTCGATATTCAATACAAGGCTCTGAATAGAAAATATATCGGCTTATATTCAATATCGAATTCTACGACTAACAAATGTCGTATTGGAAATAACGATACAAATATATATCTTTCAAATTTCCATAACAACACCTGTAATATCACGAATTCCAACATCGAAATATTCCGAAGACAATTTCGATTCAAATCCACTCCAATGCAATCATTGGAAATTTTGGTTATTTTCAAAACCATTTCAAATTCAATTTATTTATTTATTTAAAAATAAATAGAATTATAATTCTAGTTCAAAACTAGTTCATTTCGATAAAAATCTATTTTTATCTTTTCAAATATGGAGTTTTTCATCCCAAACTTTCACAAATCATTTCTTATGATTTTACACAAATTATTACTATTTTTAATAATTTTATCAAGGCCCGTACAGTCGATTTCCAACAATGGCCATCGAACTGCACTTACAGCGACCTTTTTCCAATTTGATTTGGACGTATCTCCAAATCCAACCGTTAGATTTCAAATTTCTAACATTCGTTAGAAAGCTCTTTTCGATACGAACCCAACGGTTCCGGTTTTAGGAGAATCCGACGGTCGGATCTCCCGTAATGTCCGTTTGAAATAAATGGTCGAAATTTACGAACTGCCGCGGCGCGGCGCGTTCTATTCAGGCCATTATATTATATATATAATATATATAATATATATTTCGTCGATTCTATTTAAAACGAATTTTATAAATAGTTTTAAATTCGTTTCAAAGGCAACTTCAACTTCCATCTCAATTCAAATCAAAATTGAATTCTTCCTTATAAATTCGTTTTAAAATTCATTTCAATTCAATTCAAATTTCAATTCAATTTGAATTCCTTTCAATTCGATTTCAATTCAATTCATTTCGAAATCGTTTTCAATTCAATTCATTTCGAAATCGTTTTCAATTCAATTCATTTCGAAATCGTTTTCAATTCAATTCATTTCGAAATCGTTTTCAATTCAATTCATTTCGAAATCGTTTTCAATTCAATTCATTTCGAAATCGTTTTCAATTCAATTCGTTTCGAAATCGTTTTCAATTCAATTCATTTCGAAATCGTTTTCAATTCAATTCATTTCGAAATCGTTTTCAATTCAATTCATTTCGAAATCGTTTTCAATTCAATTCATTTCGAAATCGTTTTCAATTCAATTCATTTCGAAATCGTTTTCAATTCAATTCATTTCGAAATCGTTTTCAATTCAATTCATTTCGAAATCGTTTTCAATTCAATTCGTTTCGAAATCGTTTTCAATTCAATTCATTTCGAAATCGTTTTCAATTCAATTCATTTCGAAATCGTTTTCAATTCAATTCATTTCGAAATCGTTTTCAATTCAATTCATTTCGAAATCGTTTTCAATTCAATTCATTTCGAAATCGTTTTCAATTCAATTCATTTCGAAATCGTTTTCAATTCAATTCATTTCGAAATATTCGATTTCGAAATCACGTTTCAATATTCATTTTAAAATGAATAAAATCGATATAAATATCGTTCACGTCAAAATGGCGTCAATCTAATCAACACGGCTTCATAAATTTCTATTTTCAAATATTCTATTTCAAATATTTCTATTTCAAATATTTCTATTTCAAATATTTCTTTTTCAAATATTTCTTTTTCAAATATTTCTATTTCAAATATTTCTTTTTTTTTCGAAACTGGAATGAGGCCCAATCAATTACCATATAATGTTAATTATATGGATTTTCTACAACACATGTATATATCAACAACGATGAATAATCAACCATCAACCAAAGTGCACTACACTGTATAAGCATCAAATATAGACATTTAACGCTTATAGCAGCTTGTCAATCAATCGATCGACATATTTAATCAATCAGGATGAGTGAACTTCAAATTTCATCCTAACACCCGTGTGGGGTTTCAAACAATCAAACACATATTTTATTTGTGTAGTTAGGCGATGTGTAAAATTTATCGACCCAATCAACGTCATTCAAATAGGTGTACATAAACAAACCGTCTGGTTTGTAAATGAATATTTATTTATTCACATTCACGTTAAAAATTATATTTTTAACGATATAACATTTTATTCCAACATATGAATTTCGATTAAGTTCATTCTTTAAATAAAATGATATTTTTATTTTTCTAACTTATTTTAGAAAATTTCGGCGGCATAACGGCACGATACTAGAAACGGGACAAGGCCTAGCCTTATCCCCGGTCTAGTGAAGGCCCACGCCATTCACACATCAATCAAATCAATTCGTTATGCAAACCACAAACTTTGGAGTAAGAGTCTAACCTAGCCTTACTCCTTCGCCTTATAACGGCGCACGTCTAATCCTAACCAATTTATCGATTCGATTTTTCACACCACAAACCACATTCAAACCAATATCCCAATCAATAACCAAACAGCCAAACAAACAAGTCCATGGTCTGTGGACGATTGTGTCGGGTGCTACTAAGCACCGTCTGCATCCTAGTATATATATATAACTAGAAATAAAATTGAAAGGTGAGAAATTCTCACATATAGCTATCCTAGCTCCACGGCACTTCCTTGATAGAAATCTTCATCGCTATCGCATCCTCGTCGTCTTCGTTGCCCATAGCCACTACATATGTAAAAATCGAATTTTTACTTCGTTATTCAATTAATAAAAATCGAATCTTGACGTCGCTATTCAATATATAAAAATATGATTTTGACTTCGCTTTCAATATATAAAAATCTGATTTTTTAGTTCAAAGTTCAATATATAAAAATCGAATTTTTACTTCAAAGTTCAATATATAAAAATCGAATTTTTACTTCAAAGTTCAATATATAAAAATCGAATTTTTACTTCGAAGTTCAATACATAAAAATCATATTTTTATTGCGAAGTCATATAGATAAAAATTCCATTTCAAAAATATAGACTTCGCCTTTTCTAATAAAAAGTTTTCCTCTTTTCTAATAAAGATCAAATCTTTTTCCTTTTAAAGTTAAAACCTTTTCTATTTCAAAGTTAAAACCTTTTCCTTATTTTAAACCTTAAGATAAAATCAGTTTTTCCTTCTTTATTAAAAATTCAGTTTTTCTACTTTATTAAAAATTCATTTTTTTCTATTCATAATCAAATTCAGTTTTGTTTTTTATATTCATAATCAAATTCAGTTTTGTTTTTTTTATATTCATAATCCTTTTCACGATAATCAGTTTTATAATCTTTTAAAAACAGAATTTAAATACATAAAAATCAGTTTTTAAGTCATTTCTAAAATCAGTCTTAAACCCCTTTTAAAATCAATATTTAAACCCTAAAAAAAAAAGAGTATTCTTCCTAATAAATAAAATATATAAAAAGAAGCTTACTGAGTTTTGGGAGGTGGAGATGGCTGTGGTGGGGCCTGCACCGGCGGCAGGAGGTGCTGGAGGGTGGTCCAGTGTCGCGGAAGGGGGCCTGGGGGTGCCAGCGGCGGTCTCGGTGGGTTTGGGCTCGAGTTTCAGAAGGGGGAGAGAATGGAGGCGAGCGAAGAGGAGGAGGGGCTGAGGGGGTCGGAGCTTCTCGTCGGAGGAGGGCGGCGTGAGGCGTCGGCGGTGGATGCAGGCGTAGGGCGTCGGCGGTTTCCCCTTTTCGATTTCTTTTTTTTTTTCTTTGAATCTGAACTAAAACGAACGGGGGGGGGGCCTAGGTAGTTAAGGAGAGAGGAGGGTTTATTTATTTATTTATTTTTTTTTTTTTTATTATTTAATTATTAAAAAGTTGACTTTCACATACGACCTCTAAACGAGGTCCACCTCCTGTCGCCCATAGGGTTTCACCCCTATTCCGAACACAATGGGATATGTATCGCAAGCTGATTTGATCGTTACAATCAGTTTCCTTTGAATTTACATTTAAATCACTAAATTGAATTTTAAACGTACATTTCAAATTACCGGGGTCACATACTAACTCTAAAAATTCTCGAAAAATATTTTCTAGCTTCGTATTAACGATACGGTCCTAACAAAACTAGTTTCGTCGAATTCTGAGACCGTTTGAAAAATGACCAATTTCCAGTCGATTAAAATCAACTGAAACTGGTCAAACGCGTTTTCCTTTGCCACGCTCACATATGGATTCGAAAAATTATGAAATTTAAAACCTAGCAATAACTTTCCATCACGGACCCAACAAAACTGGTTTCGTCGAAATCCGAGGTCGTTTGCAAAATTGCTATTTTTAAGGGCCTTATATATATAAAAATATATATAAATTCCACAGCGACTATTTCTAATTTTAAACTGGACATATCTTATCATTTCTAAGATGAAATCTCAGTTTGTTAACTTCGTTACAAAGATATAGTTATACAGATTCAAATATTTCTTGTTTCGTTCAATTCTGACTTATATTGAATTCTGTATATTCATTTGAAATTAGAAATCGAATTTTCGAACTACCGCGCCATTTTCAATTCCTTTTATAATTATATATAATTATTATATATTCTAACGACGACGTATATAATATATACGTTCGAATTATATTCAAAATAAATTTCACGTCGATATTATTTAAAATAATTCATCTTAAATAATCAAAATTCGCTAAAATTGCCAAAATAAAAATTTCAAACTGGCTCGCATTTTACGGGTTGTTACAATCTCCCCCACTTAAAACTTTTCGTCCCCGAAAAGGAACAAAGTCGAAAGTGGTTTGATTTATCAGCTCAACATTCGATCTGGCTTTCATTCTCCAACTTTTCAGTTTCTGAGAATTTTCAAAATTTCAAAAATTTGACTAACACCCTAAATTTTCGAAAAATTTCGCCATAACCTCCCCTGCACTGGGAGTATCGGGGAATTTCAAATAGCTTCCCCGGTCCTTCAGATCTCAAAAAGAAAAAGAAAAAGCCAAGCGGCTAGCCAATAGGCTTATAAAATCATCATCACCCAAACAAAACAGGAAATTATGTAGTAAACATGTACCTATTTGTCGGGCAAACAAATTTTATTCTCTGGCTCTAGCCTCCTTGCTATGACCTGTTCAATGATATATATGTATATGCAAGCAAACGCAACCAATCTTCGATATAATTCAATATTTGGTTCTGTTAGGCTAAATGGCTAAAAATTAGCAAACAAATAAACAAACAACACAAACATCAATCCATTAGTGAATTAGAGTTTCAAATCCATAATTTTGATACATATACAAAAAATCATGTTTTGATGCCAAATCACAACAATGTATTCTAACTATATTAGTTTTGGTTCTCACACCAGCCAATAGGAAATATATAGAAATCTCACTTTCGTCGCTCGAATATAAACACTGATGATGATGCCTCATCATCTGAATCATCTCCGGGCGACTAGAGTGTGATTCTATATCTATCCAGTATATTAAAATTTCGAATACACGCGGATCAGACGTATACGCAAAATCTATATATACTGGATTGTCCACATCAATATAAATAGATAATCAAATACGAATAATTGATTTAAATTTTCAAAACAAAAATTGTTTTCATTTGAAAAATATACTCTTCACACTCGTTCTAGGATACTACTGATCCTATCTCTAACGAGTCATTCCCTTGGACATTGCTAATCCAATATCTGATGAATTCTTTCGTATGGTTCTAATGTGTCTTGTTCTCTAGCTTTGTAAACCAAAGCTCTGATACCAACTGTAACGGCAAAGAATTTCGCTCGGTCCGAACCAGTCGCTAAACCGATCCAGGCCGTTCGAAACGCCCTATCGTTTGAGAACACGACAAAACAGAACGCATACAGAAGAACATTTCATTGTATATTACAACAATGCATCAGATTACAAGAATATATAGAGTATAAATGAATATTACACAGAAATATCAGAGATTTAAATTACATTTAAATACATAGCAGCGGAAAATAATACAATACACAACTAGAAGTAGATATACGGATACAAAGCTTTCCGGATATCGTTCCAGCTATAACCAGGATCCTGTGAATATAAATCTGCAAAACCAAAACTACTAGCTGCCCGTGTCAAAATAAGGGCACCCAGAGTTTAGGTTAAAACAATAAACTCCAGGTCAGTCATGTGACTGGTGTGAGAAATAAAACAGTTACTAATCTTTATTTTAAATCATTAGGTAAATCAAGGGACCACGCCGTATAACACGGAACGGGTTTCCTCCCAAGAATACCAGTGCATAAAAACAAACAGCGCAATGTTAAATAAAGAAAAATGAAGCTGTTATAAGACCCAGGTCCTATCACACAATGCAACGCAAGCCGGGGGATAGGGTTTTCCCTTATAACAGCCAAAGAATGCTTGATACGTTTAAAACGAATCATTTGATACTATAATAAGTGCATAGTGTATAAAACAACTTCAAATCATAAGTATCAATCATAGGCGGCATGAGCGTCCCATGCCACTATGTCGCCATATATAGGTTTACAAATAAAACCGCAAATGTCACGTATTTGGAAATTGGATTTCCGTCTATGAACCGAGGCAAAAGATAGTCCTCAACCGATTCGAGACGCTCTAGCCCGTGTCTCAGGCAAGTACTCAGTCAAGCCTTTGGATCGTCAGGGCCGGTCCACCGATGTGGATTAAAATGCCTGAACACTACGTTTCCCCACCCTTTGGGGTGTCAATGAGCCAACGAATGACTCCATCGGTTCGAGAACGACCGATCAATCCGAGGCGCCTCGCAACAGCAACAACCACATAAGTCAAACTCGTCAGGGCGTGTAAAACCACTGACGCCACTTTCTAGCTAGAAGGAAACACAAGTCCTCCCTGATGTCCTCTCCCGTTTTTGGTTCATACCGGGCGTGAAACACGCGAGGTAAACGTCACACAAAGCTACGCCACAAAGGCCGTGCTTTGATCATCACCACAAGACTTTGCTTTTCAACAGAAGCCTTGATCATTTGCATCTTAGCATGCCACACAGGCAAACCATCCTATGCAACCGATATCAGTCACACAGAATGAAATCCGATGTCAGACACACAGTCCTTTTACAAGTCCGTCCTGGGTCTGAACGAAACCGGAGGCACCTAGTACCCCGCATATCCATCGATCTCCAAGTACGTCTGGACGATCACTAACTGTTTCCATCTTCTTGGGTGTACAGCCCAATCAAGATCATCAGTAATTACCCAAACGACGTGAAGACCTCAGGTCTTCGACCATCGTCTTCATCTTCGACTTATCGTCGTATCAGTTATTCAGAATGGGATAAACCCGGTCTTTCCGAATAACTCGCGTATATATTATAAAAGTGTTACACATACACAACATACGCCTCATTCCAATTCATTAGTCACTAACCGTAAATTAATCAAGAGAATAATTCCCCAAATATTAACCCCGAAGGCCGAAACCAACATCAGATCAATATCCAGAAAACCATTCTGCTTGGCTAACCGACAGTTAGTTTCTAAATTTCACGTTCAAATCTAATTAAAGATTTAACTATCGCCTGGAGCAAAACTGGTGATACTCCATTCTCGATCTTTTCAATCTAATTAAAGATTCATTAAAACTCCACTTAGTTTTAATCTTCGACTGGGTTAAAGAATCAGTGTCATTTAAAACACGGTTCACGATAAACCCAAAATCACATTCATTAATTATCGGGTTAAAGAACGAGTGTTATTTAAAACACTGCTCACGATAAACCCAAAAATCAATATCAATTCAATTCCAATTAAACATTATTTAATTGGTACACTTCATTAAATCTAAATAAAAAGATTTAATCTTTTCTCAACTGGGTTCAAGAACAGTGTTAGTGAAGACACCATTCACGACAAACCCAAATCACATTCCATTAATTATCGGGTTAAAGAACAAGTGTTATTTAAAACACTGTTCACGATAAACCCAAAAATCAATATCGATTCAATTCCAATTAAACATTATTTAATTGGTACACTTCATTAAATCTAAATAAAAAGATTTAATCTTTTCTCAACTGGGTTCAAGAACAGTGTTAGTGAAGACACCATTCACGACAAACCCAAATCACATTCCATTAATTATCGGGTTAAAGAACAAGTGTTATTTAAAACACTGTTCACGATAAACCCAAAAATCAATATCGATTCAATTCCAATTAAACATTATTTAATTGGTACACTTCATTAAATCTAAATAAAAAGATTTAATCTTTTCTCAACTGGGTTCAAGAACAGTGTTAGTGAAGACACCATTCACGACAAACCCAAATCACATTCCATTAATTATCGGGTTAAAGAACAAGTGTTATTTAAAACACTGTTCACGATAAACCCAAAAATCAATATCGATTCAATTCCAATTAAACATTATTTAATTGGTACACTTCATTAAATCTAAATAAAAAGATTTAATCTTTTCTCAACTGGGTTCAAGAACAGTGTTAGTGAAGACACCATCCACGACAAACCCAAATCACATTCGATATTCAATACAAGGCTCTGAATAGAAAATATATCGGCTTATATTCAATATCGAATTCTACGACTAACAAATGTCGTATTGGAAATAACGATACAAATATATATCTTTCAAATTTCCATAACAACACCTGTAATATCACGAATTCCAACATCGAAATATTCCGAAGACAATTTCGATTCAAATCCACTCCAATGCAATCATTGGAAATTTTGGTTATTTTCAAAACCATTTCAAATTCAATTTATTTATTTAAAAATAAATAGAATTATAATTCTAGTTCAAAACTAGTTCATTTCGATAAAAATCTATTTTTATCTTTTCAAATATGGAGTTTTTCATCCCAAACTTTCACAAATCATTTCTTATGATTTTACACAAATTATTACTATTTTTAATAATTTTATCAAGGCCCGTACAGTCGATTTCCAACAATGGCCATCGAACTGCACTTACAGCGACCTTTTTCCAATTTGATTTGGACGTATCTCCAAATCCAACCGTTAGATTTCAAATTTCTAACATTCGTTAGAAAGCTCTTTTCGATACGAACCCAACGGTTCCGGTTTTAGGAGAATCCGACGGTCGGATCTCCCGTAATGTCCGTTTGAAATAAATGGTCGAAATTTACGAACTGCCGCGGCGCGGCGCGTTCTATTCAGGCCATTATATTATATATATAATATATATAATATATATTTCGTCGATTCTATTTAAAACGAATTTTATAAATAGTTTTAAATTCGTTTCAAAGGCAACTTCAACTTCCATCTCAATTCAAATCAAAATTGAATTCTTCCTTATAAATTCGTTTTAAAATTCATTTCAATTCAATTCAAATTTCAATTCAATTTGAATTCCTTTCAATTCGATTTCAATTCAATTCATTTCGAAATCGTTTTCAATTCAATTCATTTCGAAATCGTTTTCAATTCAATTCATTTCGAAATCGTTTTCAATTCAATTCATTTCGAAATCGTTTTCAATTCAATTCATTTCGAAATCGTTTTCAATTCAATTCATTTCGAAATCGTTTTCAATTCAATTCATTTCGAAATCGTTTTCAATTCAATTCGTTTCGAAATCGTTTTCAATTCAATTCATTTCGAAATCGTTTTCAATTCAATTCATTTCGAAATCGTTTTCAATTCAATTCATTTCGAAATCGTTTTCAATTCAATTCATTTCGAAATCGTTTTCAATTCAATTCATTTCGAAATCGTTTTCAATTCAATTCATTTCGAAATCGTTTTCAATTCAATTCATTTCGAAATCGTTTTCAATTCAATTCGTTTCGAAATCGTTTTCAATTCAATTCATTTCGAAATCGTTTTCAATTCAATTCATTTCGAAATCGTTTTCAATTCAATTCATTTCGAAATCGTTTTCAATTCAATTCATTTCGAAATCGTTTTCAATTCAATTCATTTCGAAATCGTTTTCAATTCAATTCATTTCGAAATCGTTTTCAATTCAATTCATTTCGAAATATTCGATTTCGAAATCACGTTTCAATATTCATTTTAAAATGAATAAAATCGATATAAATATCGTTCACGTCAAAATGGCGTCAATCTAATCAACACGGCTTCATAAATTTCTATTTTCAAATATTCTATTTCAAATATTTCTATTTCAAATATTTCTATTTCAAATATTTCTTTTTCAAATATTTCTTTTTCAAATATTTCTATTTCAAATATTTCTTTTTTTTTTCGAAACTGGAATGAGGCCCAATCAATTACCATATAATGTTAATTATATGGATTTTCTACAACACATGTATATATCAACAACGATGAATAATCAACCATCAACCAAAGTGCACTACACTGTATAAGCATCAAATATAGACATTTAACGCTTATAGCAGCTTGTCAATCAATCGATCGACATATTTAATCAATCAGGATGAGTGAACTTCAAATTTCATCCTAACACCCGTGTGGGGTTTCAAACAATCAAACACATATTTTATTTGTGTAGTTAGGCGATGTGTAAAATTTATCGACCCAATCAACGTCATTCAAATAGGTGTACATAAACAAACCGTCTGGTTTGTAAATGAATATTTATTTATTCACATTCACGTTAAAAATTATATTTTTAACGATATAACATTTTATTCCAACATATGAATTTCGATTAAGTTCATTCTTTAAATAAAATGATATTTTTATTTTTCTAACTTATTTTAGAAAATTTCGGCGGCATAACGGCACGATACTAGAAACGGGACAAGGCCTAGCCTTATCCCCGGTCTAGTGAAGGCCCACGCCATTCACACATCAATCAAATCAATTCGTTATGCAAACCACAAACTTTGGAGTAAGAGTCTAACCTAGCCTTACTCCTTCGCCTTATAACGGCGCACGTCTAATCCTAACCAATTTATCGATTCGATTTTTCACACCACAAACCACATTCAAACCAATATCCCAATCAATAACCAAACAGCCAAACAAACAAGTCCATGGTCTGTGGACGATTGTGTCGGGTGCTACTAAGCACCGTCTGCATCCTAGTATATATATATAACTAGAAATAAAATTGAAAGGTGAGAAATTCTCACATATAGCTATCCTAGCTCCACGGCACTTCCTTGATAGAAATCTTCATCGCTATCGCATCCTCGTCGTCTTCGTTGCCCATAGCCACTACATATGTAAAAATCGAATTTTTACTTCGTTATTCAATTAATAAAAATCGAATCTTGACGTCGCTATTCAATATATAAAAATATGATTTTGACTTCGCTTTCAATATATAAAAATCTGATTTTTTAGTTCAAAGTTCAATATATAAAAATCGAATTTTTACTTCAAAGTTCAATATATAAAAATCGAATTTTTACTTCAAAGTTCAATATATAAAAATCGAATTTTTACTTCGAAGTTCAATACATAAAAATCATATTTTTATTGCGAAGTCATATAGATAAAAATTCCATTTCAAAAATATAGACTTCGCCTTTTCTAATAAAAAGTTTTCCTCTTTTCTAATAAAGATCAAATCTTTTTCCTTTTAAAGTTAAAACCTTTTCTATTTCAAAGTTAAAACCTTTTCCTTATTTTAAACCTTAAGATAAAATCAGTTTTTCCTTCTTTATTAAAAATTCAGTTTTTCTACTTTATTAAAAATTCATTTTTTTCTATTCATAATCAAATTCAGTTTTGTTTTTTATATTCATAATCAAATTCAGTTTTGTTTTTTTTATATTCATAATCCTTTTCACGATAATCAGTTTTATAATCTTTTAAAAACAGAATTTAAATACATAAAAATCAGTTTTTAAGTCATTTCTAAAATCAGTCTTAAACCCCTTTTAAAATCAATATTTAAACCCTAAAAAAAAAAGAGTATTCTTCCTAATAAATAAAATATATAAAAAGAAGCTTACTGAGTTTTGGGAGGTGGAGATGGCTGTGGTGGGGCCTGCACCGGCGGCAGGAGGTGCTGGAGGGTGGTCCAGTGTCGCGGAAGGGGGCCTGGGGGTGCCAGCGGCGGTCTCGGTGGGTTTGGGCTCGAGTTTCAGAAGGGGGAGAGAATGGAGGCGAGCGAAGAGGAGGAGGGGCTGAGGGGGTCGGAGCTTCTCGTCGGAGGAGGGCGGCGTGAGGCGTCGGCGGTGGATGCAGGCGTAGGGCGTCGGCGGTTTCCCCTTTTCGATTTCTTTTTTTTTTTCTTTGAATCTGAACTAAAACGAACGGGGGGGGGGGCCTAGGTAGTTAAGGAGAGAGGAGGGTTTATTTATTTTTTTTTTATTTTTTTTTATTATTTAATTATTAAAAAGTTGACTTTCACATACGACCTCTAAACGAGGTCCACCGCCTGTCGCCCATAGGGTTTCACCCCTATTCCGAACACAATGGGATATGTATCGCAAGCTGATTTGATCGTTACAATCAGTTTCCTTTGAATTTACATTTAAATCACTAAATTGAATTTTAAACGTACATTTCAAATTACCGGGGTCACATACTAACTCTAAAAATTCTCGAAAAATATTTTCTAGCTTCGTATTAACGATACGGTCCTAACAAAACTAGTTTCGTCGAATTCTGAGACCGTTTGAAAAATGGCCAATTTCCAGTCGATTAAAATCAACTGAAACTGGTCAAACGCGTTTTCCTTTGCCACGCTCACATATGGATTCGAAAAATTATGAAATTTAAAACCTAGCAATAACTTTCCATCACGGACCCAACAAAACTGGTTTCGTCGAAATCCGAGGTCGTTTGCAAAATTGCTATTTTTAAGGGCCTTATATATATAAAAATATATATAAATTCCACAGCGACTATTTCTAATTTTAAACTGGACATATCTTATCATTTCTAAGATGAAATCTCAGTTTGTTAACTTCGTTACAAAGATATAGTTATACAGATTCAAATATTTCTTGTTTCGTTCAATTCTGACTTATATTGAATTCTGTATATTCATTTGAAATTAGAAATCGAATTTTCGAACTACCGCGCCATTTTCAATTCCTTTTATAATTATATATAATTATTATATATTCTAACGACGACGTATATAATATATACGTTCGAATTATATTCAAAATAAATTTCACGTCGATATTATTTAAAATAATTCATCTTAAATAATCAAAATTCGCTAAAATTGCCAAAATAAAAATTTCAAACTGGCTCGCATTTTACGGGTTGTTACAATCGACTTCGACTTGCTCAAGCCACTGCACATCACAAATTCGAACTCGCGTTCAAAATCACCTCACTCCCTGAAATCGCAACTCCCTTTTCTACGCAAATTATTGGTCGTGGATGCACCAGAATCGAGAGCGCCTCCACCTGATGACATACTCGCGGTTTTTGATTCCATTGCCCTCTACTTCTTTTTTTTCTTTTTATTTGATTTGGTGAATTCGATTTTGGAAACAGTGGAAAAAAGAATATAAAGGGAACGACTTAAATTGGTTTCGTTTGTTTTAGATAGGAAAAAAATGAAGATGATGGGTTCCTTTTTATAGACGAGAATGGGGAAACAAAGAGGTACGATGTTATCAAAATCTTGTTGGCTTGCAAACGAAGGAGGAGACCAAACTTTTAGCTCGAAGAGAAATTATGTTGCACAAGGGAAACTGTAGGACGGCTTGCGTTGTAATGTATAAATTAGCTAAAGTGATTTTGATTGAGTTTGTTTATATTTTCTATTTGAAAATATCTTACGGTGCATAATATCAACTGCGTATCTCTATTTTAGCTTAACGACCTGCATCTCTAAGTCATATACTATTCGGAACTTAACGGGTCCGATTCTTGAATTTAATTTGAACGTATTCACGGATTAACCATATTAAATTGATATCATATATTTTAAATTCAAAACGAACACTTCTTGATAAAAAAAAAATTAATATTACCGTTTATGTCCAAACTGAATTTATATAAATCGATATTATTGTTTTGATTCAACTTAAAATTCTGAATTCCATTATTATCGTTTCGTATTACAATAATTTAATATCTTCGAAATTAAATCATATATCGATCATTAAATAATTAGTATTCATATTAAAATTCATTTGTATTCTAATTCAACATTATAATTAAACGATCAAAAATCCGGGACATTACAACCCCAGCACATCTTGTGCATCGTGTTGATTCCCCTAAGAGGTCGAGGGTTGGGGCAGTGGGCAACATTTTGGAGCTCGTGGACGACGCCGTCTTCGTGCTTATCAGTCCAAGATTTCCAAATCTGTAGCAGCTACCATTTCTCAACCTTCCTGGTCTGTCTCCTCGGACCAAATGGCATTGTCTGGTAAAGCAGGTGCTCCTTTACACTCGAACGGGGAGTTCATTGGGTTTTTAGCGAGTTCGATGGTGTAGTAGGTGGGTGTTGAGTTTTTTATAGTCCCGACAAAGGGATGCTTCCCCTCCTTTCTGGCCTCAAAGGAGGTGGATTCTTCGGCTACGGTGGATGGGGACTCTGGCTTTGAATCAGCACTAGTAATGGTCGAGGATGGGTTTCAATAGATGATGGGTAGCAATTCCTCTACACTGCAAGACTGTTCTCCATTTCTGTAACAACCCGAATTTTGATAGACCGATTTTTTTTTTCCAAAATTCTAATCTACGAAACTCGTGTTGGTTTGCTCTGGTATCATGCAAAAAAGTAGAGACATAAAATATGTCAGAGCTCAGAAAATATCTCAGAGCGAATGAATATAATACAATGTAATCAAAATATAGCCTTACCGTATTAATAATACTGGTTAACTAGCATCCAAAGCTATCATGTCTCTGCCACAAATCTAACCTACGAGTATGTTATGAGGAAGGGGTCAGAACACAAGTTCTGGTGACTGGATTTGAACTATACACTTTGGATAATCTTACATATACCATTCAATCACATTTCTTATTTATTACGTTACTTCGGTTAACATCACTCAAGGCTTACACACACGTCGTATCCATTTACTTTCTAGTGAGTTAACCTACTAAAGTATATATGTAGTTACCCCTCAATATTGAGGTACTCCCCATGGTACCCCACTCGCATGGTCTCCACCGTAATTTCATAGAAATAAATGCAGTCTATCATCCTACGCCAGAGTGACGTACATAACTCGGTATAACATTGTTACATTCCGCATATATCTGTCATTACTACACTACATAAGCGTACGGACTGCCACCATTGATCGAATCAGATTCCATACCAGAGTAGTACCCTTAATTCTACGATACACTACCTAGAGCCGATATGCATGTGTCTAGAATTTCCTACGTATGTACTATCAATCGTATTTGATGCCTTAACTACACATAATGTGCACCTGGTTCCGTGGCAGGGCTATAAAAGAAACACGGAACTCATTCAGGAGCTTTTCCATATATGTACAAGCTTGTCTTTAAGAGCCTGTAAATGCAGATATTCCTAGGGTCTGTTTTCATGGTGGCTATGGCCCCACCTTGGCCCCTCCCTCAACGAGTAAAGACTACAAGAGCTAAACGAATTGCCCCTAATAAGCAATCTAAACATCCAGTTGGCGTCTTCCCTCAACCACCGTACCTCGATAGTGAAAGGGGAATCGTCTATTGGTTTTAGCTCTAGCATTTTCGCATCCCACTGGCTGCCGATGATGGGTACCCGATGATCTACTCTCTCTGTTGGTCCTGACCACTGCCTCCCCGTTGATGTAACGTCCCACCTTTTTGGCCGCTTCAAATTAGTGATTAAACTAACTGAAAACGCTCAAAACGACAGACATCCGTTTAGCTTACTAAGTTTAAAAATAGAATCAACACAGAAAACACAATATAAATAAAAAAACACAGTATTGAACAACGAAATAAATTTTATGTATTAACCAGAATTTTTGATACAAAGGTTTTTTTTACAATACAGCGGAATGGATACAAAATTTGAAATACAAGAAAAATAAGTTTACTAGTTTAAAATCTTAAGAGTGCGCGTCTCCTGAAATCCCCAACTTTGCCAATCCTCGAATCCTAAGTTGTAGTCCTTAAATATGTAACAATCGGTTCTGATCCGAGCATTCCATGCAAAAACACAAAACACTCAAGTCAGGATTAAATCATAGTTCAAGTGAAATAATTTCAATATAAATTGAAATATGATAGTAAGTCCTAATTTTCGAAATATACACAAAATGATAATTGTGTAGTATCTATCTGTATTAGCTTTGTATTAATGACGAGCTCAAGTGTGGTGTCTGTTCATATCAATTTTATATCAATTGACTAGAGCAAGTATGACATCTATTCATACCCATTTTATAACAAATAGCTAGAGCAAGTATGGCATCTGTTCATACCCATTTTATAACAAATAACTAAGCAAGTATGCCATCTGTTCATACCTATTTTATAACAAATAACTAAAGCAAGTATGGCATCTTTCAATACCCATTTTATAACAAATAACTAAAGCAAGTAGAACATATGTAAAAGCTAGACATTCGGGTAACACATGCGCAGGGAGGGGTTAATGCATAGCTGACACCAATGCAACACATGTGAATGACAGGTTATATAATTCACGAATGAATTTATCCAGATAATCGTTCATGTCCACTTTTGTGGGGTCCAGGTTAATAAATAAGGCAAGGGAACATTGTGAAAATTTCAGATTTTGAACGCATATGTGGTTTAGTATACAAAATTAGAATATCCAAAAATAATATGAACCTCCACATAAATTGGCAGTATCAATACATGTTTAAAGCCATTTATAAATATATATATACACACACTCACACACACACTTCAGTCTCACACATTGAATTTCACAGCAAAAGGTTAAGTGCCATCTAAATTCAAATACATGCTAATTTTCGAAATTTCATGATTGGTATAATGCTCTGCAATAGCAGCTTCATAGATTATGCAAGGCAATATTAAAGACACAATTTTCATTGCGCTATAGGTCAGTTTAAGAATCAGTAACCATCCTACAATCAGTCCCTCATATGATTAACAGAAAGGTACACTCAGCATATAACAGATGGTATAACAATCCAAGGTTCCACAGATGCATCAACTAAATTTATTAAGGCCATTAGCCTACTTAAAGGTGAAAAAAAAACAAGACTGTGTTGACAGTCAGTAAAAATTAAATTGATCAAACCAGTAATCTAAATTAAATTACTGAACATGTCAAATTGATCAAGCAGTCATCTGCACTAAGAGCAACAAACTAAATTCTCTAAAGAAGCAATGCTAAAGCGTTGCTATTCGTTTTAATGTGCAAATATGAACTTATTATTCTAAACAAGGCGATCGTCATTATCAGTTTGTAACTAACTGAACCCAGTAATTTCAAAAAAAATTCTACTACACACAGTTTTAAATTCAACATTGAACAAGTCATCCTTTTATTTATGTTGGGGATAGATTTTATGAACAAATATGATATGACACGAACCAAGTATTGCTCAAAGGGGACTGATAATTATGTATAACTGCGCATACTCAAAGATTTATTTATGTATCTAATTGGCAGAAAATAATGACAGCTATCACATGTGAATGCCTATAATATATACATGCCAACTGACATATATATAGGGGTCATTATTTTACAATTTCTCACTTCAAAAAGGGTTCCTAGTCCCATTTGTATATATATCTACCATGAACAAAATATAGTCTTCCACTAAAATGTTTTCAGGTTACATAAGTGTATGTATGGGGTCAAGTGTGTTTTCAGATTTCAGATTATAACATCATAGTGTACATACATGTATATCCCAAGTTCCACCCACCCATGATATATTCCCAATTTATAATTTTACCAAACGAGACAACAAGGTGGATATATACAAATCTGCATATGCAATTATGTTGACACAACCGTCATTTTCAAAGTACACATCTATGTGAACTTAAGTTAATCCTGGGGACACCTACTGTTATTATATGTTTAAGTCACAAGTTTCAAATATTTCCGACTAAGTTAGTTTCCATAGGATCAGCTAAATTTTAACAGTACAAAATATAAGGAGGACATTTGCCGCATTAGTGCAGGTTCTTTGGTAGAATGTCAAAACGTATTCATTCACCAGTACATCTATAAGTTCAATAGCATGGTTTATGATACAATTACAAACAAGACAGCTAGATAAAAATTCTCGTGACTAAATACTAATGCAAAACTTTTAGTCCAACCATTCGTAGTAGTTCATATAGTTGAAGGGTATGTGTTTCAGGGTTCAACTAGGAATAGGCGTAGGTTTCAGTAAAACAAGCATGTATCTAGGTCAAACAGCAACACAAGGCCGCCAATATCAGGGCATCAATAATCACAAACTATAACTATCATATTTAGTACGAGTTGAAGTTAAATATCTTGAAATCAAGACAATCACGAGTGAATTAACACTCACCTTGAAAAAATAATGACTTTGATAGTAGTGCACGCGGTGATGGTGACAGTGCTGCAGGCGACTAGTTGGGACACTTGAGTTCATCATCAAACAATGACACGACTACTGACTGGTGAGAGGCGAACGGAGGAGCGGACTTCAAACTGCAAGATGGCTTTTGGGACAGAGCGAGGCAGCGTTCAACGTCGGTGTTAGCGGAAGAGGTGGTTTCGATTCGGGTATGGCGACAGCGATTTTTAGGGTTTAAATTTTTAGAAGGCGGTTTAATTTGAAGAGGAGGGAGAATGAAAATGTAGGGAAAGTGAGTTCATTCTAGCGGCCTAAGAAATAGAAAAAAAGGAAAAACGAGGGCATATTTTATGATAGGGATTTCAATAGAAGCCATTAGGTGAAGATGCTTCGATCTGAAGTAAATTGGGGAAAACAAAGATTTTTATAGAAGAACTTAGTAGAGATAAGAACGTCACATTAATAGGTTATAAGGTAGCCATGATTTTCCAGAGATAGGTTGGTGTGGGTATACTTGGGAAGGTAACAACTGATTTCTAATTTAAACATTAAATTCTACCATAAACCATCATTGAATACTCAATATTTGAACTGTTAACACAACTCCAAATGCGAAGAAAATTATACGTACCTCTTCGTATTCATGTTCTGGGTCAAATAAAAATATTCTAGTTGTATTCCAAATCCACCGTTATTTTTTTATTTCTAAATTATTGTTGGTTTACTGGTTTAATTCCGTTCATTCACCAACAAATTCCGTTTAATTCCAAATGTTCCACATTAAATATTTGATTTTCAACTAACCATTCTGAATTAAATTCAATTCATACACAAACAATATACTTGATTTCAAATTTCTAATCCATATAAAATTGGTTATGCATAATTAATCTTCAATTAATTACATTTTTCAATTGTCAAAATTTTCGGGATGTTACAATCTCCCCCCTTTAAAACTTTTCATCCTAGAAAAGGAGAAATCGTTAGAGTTATAACAATGTACGCTTCAAAATTTCATATTTATTTGAAATTTTTCCATAATTAATTTAAATATCGACATTTAAGCTATTGACCTTCTTTATTTATCCATTATATCCAAATAACTCAGAAATAAGATTTCCTTTCTTATAAATAGAGATCAATTTTGATCAAAAATGATTTTCTTTATTTCCCGAATTAGTTTTATTTATTTCCACACTGCCTGAACTATACTCAATTTTTCTCAGACCAACTTCTATCTCAAATTGTTTTGAGATATGTACCAATTTCTCATTCTATCTAAACTTTTAAATGATACAAAATTCTATAATTTCTTTTTTTAAAACCACTTTTTTTTTTAAATTTCAAATCCCGCATAAGTCGGATTTATGCATTTCAAATTATCCCAAATCTCTTTATAAACCTCATCTGCCAATGTTTACTCATTCGTCGTTGCACTTACAATCCAAGTTCAACCAAATCTCCTTACATTCAATCCATTCAATTTTTTTCCAACACTCATTGAAGAGTGTAAATAACATTCCCTCTTTAAGTTACCAATTGTCAACTTGAAAATTTCAAAATCCGATATCATTTATACTACTTTTATACAGAACATATTTGTATTATTATCTCAAAGTCATGGACTTGGAAATACTCCGAAATTATCTTTATCTTTACGTATTAAATCAGGTATATTTTAATTTCAAAATATTTATTTTAAAATATTTGATAACTCGAAGTTTGACAAGTCTATTGTCATTCATACAGATGTTACGCATACGCTGGTCAGACGCACGACTAAAATCTCCAAGTACTAAATATCCTTATTTCAACTTCCAGTGGATAAAAATATTTCAAAAATTCTCTATAAAAACAGATACGGAAAGTACCAAGGTGATATTGATATGTTGATTGTACATGAATCGCAGAGACACAATGGTTTCACCTAGATACCCCCAGAAAATATCTGTATGCGTAAGAAATCACTTCCTGCGAATTTCGTCATGGACAGATCAACAGAAGATATTTTATATTCAAAAGAAAATCTGAGGTCACTTATCGTTGGTTGCTCTATCCCATGGTCACGGAAACAAATCATCAAATTGTGAAGATAAATCAAGTCATGAGGATCAATCAAGTTACAAGGATATATCCCGTCACGAAGACAAATCCAGTCATGAAGACACAGTGTTGAATCAAACAGGTGGCTCCACATCACTAAGATATCTTAACATCGCATGGCTCCATTCTACCTTTAGTAACTTTAGTGGTTACATCTCTTTCACTTGTAGATATGCCATGGTGACCACAGGTATACAATGGTTACGCCTGGTTTCCACAGGAAACATCCATACCCGTAAGCTTTCATAGCTCTACGGATTACGCCTTTATCACGACTGTAGATCGCAACAGACACAATGGTTACACTTGGTTCCCCCAAGAAATATCCGTCTGCCGTAGGTCATCTACAGCCCTGCGAATTACGCTACACGGTCGTGTTCTTCAAGGAATAATGACAACTCGAGTTTTATGTCTGGACAACCTGCTACAACCAGCAACACATCTCAACTAAGCCCGAAATTCAAAGGAAGGTACTTTCCTTATTTTGCTTTGAAAACATATAATACTATATACATATAGTATTTTATTCCAAACTCCTCATAAATTATACTTATGTCAACTTACATAAGATTTTCTTTCCAAACCATATTTTCAAACATCCCAGTTCTTATTTAAACCCTTCGTATATGATTTCATCTCAGATCGATTTCTTTGCAAATCACTAAGTTTTCTAATTCACTGCATTCTTATATATTTTTCCGTATACATTCCGGAAACTCCCGTAACCAATATTCAAACTCGAATATTCTAAACCTTCATCCTGATTTCAAAATTTCAGTTCCAATATTTTTAATCAACTCAAATTTATGCTTGTATTGGTTATAATCCAAATTTTCCTTCGAATCCCTAATTATTTAATTCATCACTTCATTCACATTGTTATTCTCTCAAAATTCTAGAATTTTTCTTTTTATCACAAATTTCTCCTTCACGCATCATTGCCCCTCTACATTCACATCCTTCGACTGTCAATTAGCAAGCGAACAATTCCCCAAGTATCAACCCCGAAGGCCGAAACCAACATCAGATCAATACTCAGGAAATTATTCAACTTAACTTATCTCCAGTTAGTTTCTAAATCTCTTAACTTCATTTCTGAATTTCTTATCAAAACATTTTTTTTTACGCCACTCTCGGATTCAATTTATGAATACACTTCTCTTACTTCTTCCGCCCGATTGTTCTCTTCGTGCACCTTCTGTTCTTCAGTTCTCGCCATTCTGATTTATCCAACCCGTTAGCCTCTTACGTTTTTTTAACATTTTCAACTATCATATTTATTTCCTGTCATTCTAGAAAATCTCCTCTCACCATTAGAAAATATTTCCAAATATCCACAAATCTTTATTTCCTATAGAAAATACACTTTATTCTCATGGGAAATATTTATAAGTTCGTTATTTGGATAAAAACATATATTAAATAAAATATCGTTATTCCCACTTAACTGTGGTCACTTATTAACTTACTTCTCTTAACCAATTCTTACTATTGAACCTTAACAATTTCTTAGTCAACAATGAGGCCAATCAAGTTAGGGTATAATTACCTCTCAAACCTTAACTAAACAACATTATTAACTTTGAAATAGATAAAATTCACAACTTCGAACACCAACAAAACAATCATTCTCATAACTTCCGAACTCGAGTTAAGAATTTACTTCCTCTACAAAAATCGTTGATTATAATAACAATTTACGTCTTTGAAATATTAAACTTTAAAATACGTTTTATTTATTAAGCTGAATACATAAACAATTCATTACTAATATATTAAATTTTACTTAAAACCGAAAAGTAAATGTTACTTTCCTGAAATTCGACATAATTGTCTTTCATAAATAACTTCCTTTCGAATAATCTGTTACTTGAATCTTCGATACCATATTTTGAACTTCGGGAAAAATCTCATTTGATTTATATTCGGAACTTCAGAATAATTTCACCGTACCGATCAACTCTATTTCCATTATTTCCAGTTCTATCTACAACATTCTTGATTTCACACGTTTGTATATTATTCCTTTTATTGAAGTCTGAACTCGTCACATCAAATTGGCTTGGATTTTATTTAAACACAGGTTCAAATCCTTTAAAACTTCATTTATTTCTTGCTTCATTTATAACCCTCATTTGCAATTCACTTCTTGTTAATTAATTAACAAGTACACAACTTATTTATTGAATTCATATATTTGGTTATACATTTTTTAGTTTGAAACCAATTACAAATCATCTTGCCAAGTTCTAAATAATTTAATCAAATTTAACACAGTCGTATTCCAATTATAACACTTTCAATTTTATTCTCATTAATTTATATTCCAAATTATCGAAATAAATTTTATCATTTTATTTCTAAAACGATTTCAAATCTCCCTTTTCATTCAAATTCTTACCTGAAATTTACTTTCAATAAATTTCAATCGTTTTTTATTTCTAAAATGTACGATTACAAAAATTGATTCGTCGGTTCTATTATACTATTCTCCTTAGATATAATTAGATAATGGATTCAAGATTCCAACCTAAGGAGACCTTATTGAAGAACTGGCTCTAGCAAATCAAGATTCTGAAGACTGGGGATTCCGAAAAGATTTAAATCTAAAAAATAATTTGTTTCCACTGTATTCGCCCTAAAAATAATGGTTTCAAAATACTTAATATTTCCAAAGTAATCTACCTTTCAAAAATTTATTTAAAAAATATTTATACTTTCAAAATTTTATTTCAAAACCTTTTTATTTTCAAAAATCCGCTTTTTCTAGTGCTGTTCCTATTATTTTAAACCCGATAAGCTACGCTTTGAATAAACCAAAGCTCTGATACTATTTGTAACATCCCGTCTTTTTGACCGCTTCAAATTGGTGATTAAACCAACTTAAAACGCTCAAAACGACAGACCATCATTTAGCTTACTAAGTTTAAAAATAGAATCAACATAGAAAACTCAGAATAAATTAAAAAAACATAGTATTTAACAAAGAAATAAATTTTATATATTAACCAGAATTTTTGATACAAATATTTTTTTACTATACAACGGAACGGAAATATAGTTTGAAATACAAGAAAAGTATATTTACTGGTTTAAAATCTTCAGAGTGCGCGTCTCCTGGAATCTCCAACTTTGCCAATCCTCGAATCCTAAGCTATAATCCTTAAATATGTAACACTCGGGTCTGACCCGAGCGTTCCATGCAAAAACACAAAACACTCGATTAAGGATTAAATCTTAGTTCAAGTGAAATAATTTAAATATAAACTGAAACATGATAGTAACACCTAATTTTCGAAATATAAACAAAATGAGAATTGTGTAGTATTTATTTGTATCAGCTTTGTATCAATGACGAGCTCAAGTGTGGTGTCTGTTCATATCAATTTTATATCAAATGACTAGAGCAAGTATGACATGTGTCCATACCCATTTTATAACAAATAGCTTAAGCAAGTACGACATCTGTTCATACCCGTTTTATAACAAATAACTAAGCAAGTATGGCATCTGTTCATACCAATTTTATAACAAATAACTAAAGCAAGTATGGCATATATTCTTACCTATTTTATAACAAATAACTAAAGCAAGTGTAGCATCAGTAAAAGCTAGACATTCAGGTAACACATGCGCAGGGAGGGGTTAATGCATAGCTGACACCAATGCAACACATATGAGTGACAGGTTATATAATTCACTAATGAATTTATCCAGACAATCGTTCATGTCAACTTTTGTGAGGTCCAATCAGCATATAACAGATGGTATAACAATCCAAGGTTGCATAGATGCATCAACTAAATTTATTAAGGCCATTTTACCTACTTTAAAAGGTAAAGAAAAAAAACAAGACTATGTTGATAATCTATAAAAGTAAAATTGATCAAACCAGGAATCTAAATTAAAGTAATGTACATGTCAAATTGACCAAGCAGTCATCTACACTAAGGGCAACAATTTAAATTCTCTAAAGAAGCAATGCTAATGCCTTGCTATTCTTTTTATTGCTCAAATATGAACTTATTATTCTAAATAAGGTGAACGTCATTGTCAATTTGTAACTAACTAAACCCAGTACTTTCAAAAAATAATAATTTAAACTACTCACAGTTTTAGATTCAACAGTGAACAAGTCATCCTCTTATTTATGTTGGGGATAGATTTTATGAATAAATATGATATGACATGAACCAAGTATCGCTCAAAGGGGACTGATAATTCTGTATACCTATGCATACTCAAAGATTTATTTATGTATCTAATTGGCAGAAAATAATGACAGCTATCACATGTAAATGCCTATAATATATACATGCCAATTGACATATATATTGGGGTCACTTATTTTACAATTTGTCACTTCAGAAAGGGTTCCTAGTCCCATATATATATACATCTACCATGAACAAAAATATGGTCTTCCACTAACATGTTTTCCAGGTTACATAAGTATATGTATGGGGTCAAGTGTGTTTTCAGATTTCAGATTATAACATCATAGTGTACATATATGTATATCCCAAGTTCCAGCCACCCATGATATATTCCCGGTTTATAATTTTACCAAATGAAACAACAAGGTGGATAAATACAAATCTGCATAGCAATTATGTTGACACAACTGTCATTTTCAAAGAACACGTCTGTGTGAACTTAAGTTATTCCTTGGTACACCTACTGTTATTATACGTTTAAGTCACAAGTTTCAAATATTTCCGAGTAAGTTAATTTCCACAGGATCAACTAAATTTTAATAGTACAAAATACAAGGAGGACATTTGTCGCATTAGTGCAGGTTCTTTGGTAGAATGACAGAATGCATTCATTCACCAGTACAGCTATAAGTTCAATAGCATGGTTTATGATACAATTACAAACAAAACAGTTAGATAAAAATTCTTGTGACTAAATACTAATGCAAAACTTTTAGTCCAACCATCATAACAGTTCATAAAGTTCAAGGGTATGTATTTCAGGGTTCAACTAGGAATAGGTGCAGGTTTCAGTAAAACAAGCATGTATCTAGGTCAAAGCAACAACATAAGGCTGCCAATATCACGACATCAATAATAAAAAAATATAACTATCACATTTAATACGAGTTGAAGATAAATCGCTTGAAATCAGGACAATCGTGAGTGAATTAACATTCACCTTGAAAAAAAATGATGACTTTGATGGTAGCACACGTGGTGATGGTGACAGCGTTGTAAGCGACTGGTTAGGGCACTTGAATTCATCGACAAACAACGACGCGACTACTGACTGGTGAGAAGCGAACGGAGGAGCGGACATCAAATTGCAAGATGGTAGCTTTTAGGAAAAAGGAGAGGCAACATTCAACGTTAATGTTAGCGGAAGAGGCAATTTCGATTTGGGCATGGCAACAACATCTTTTAGGGTTTAAATTTTTAGAAGGCGATTTAATTTGAAAAGGAGGGCGAATGAAAATTTAGGGAAAGTGAGTTCATTCTAGCGGTTGAAGAAATAGAAGAAAGGAAAAACGAGGGCATAATTTATGATAGGGATTTCAACAGAAGCCATTAAGATGAAGAGGCTTCGATCTGAAGTAAATTGGCGAAAACACAAATTTCTATAGAAGAACTTAGTAGAAATAAGAACAATGTCACATTAATAGGTTATAGGGTAGCCACGATTTACCGGAGATAGGTTGGCGCGAGTATACTTAGGAAGGTAACAACTGATTTCTAATTTAATTATTAAATTCTACCATAAACCATCGTTGAACGCTCAATATTTGAACTGTTAACACAACTCCAACTGCGACGAAAATTATACGTACCTCTCTCTTCTTCACGTTCCGAGTCAAATAAAAATATTTTGGTCGTATTCCAACTCCACTGTTATTTTTTATTTCTAAATTGTTATTGGTTTACTATTTTGATTCCGTTCGTTCACCAACAAATTCTGTTTCATTCCAAATAATCCACATTAAATATTTGATTTTCAACTAAACATTCTGAATTAAATTCAATTCCAACAAAACAATATGCTTGATTTCAAATTTCTAATCCATATAAAATTGGTTATTCATAATTAATCTTCAATTAATTACATTTTTCAACTATCAAAATTTCCGGGACGTTACAGTTGAGGCGACTGCCGAATCACCCTAGTGTCACCACGTCACAGCATTCTGACTGCAAAGCTACTTTCGCAGTCAAGGCCCACCCACCTGGTAGTAACACGCAGACCCAACCTCTGTGAGCACAGCCGATACATCTTCCACTGCACAAAGGACTACTAGGAGCACCTTACGTATCTCAGGAAGCCGCGTGCTTCCCCTTCTAGTCTTCAGAGCCGACCGAATAATCAGATGAATCTGCCCATCGTCCCTCATGACACCACGATGATCTACCCCGTTGGGTTATTCACCCTCAAACGTACGGACTAGTCCAAGCGCCTCATTTTAATGTGTCATTAGACCCTATGTCTATACATTCTTTTACGTGCTTGCTTTACCTCACAAGGCTTCCATTTAACTTCGTTATCCCTGTTAACATTGACTTCTTATTTAATTTACCAGGTTTCCCTTGCTTATTAATTTCAATCATATAACTTAATCGATTCAAGTTTATTAATAAGCCCATAACATGTTATTCTCTAGATTGTGGTCCAAGGTCTGTAATCCACAATCCCTTTATATTCTTGTTTGATTTCATAGTCACAATAACATGTTCTACTTAATATGTAATTAAGTATATCTCAATTCACATGTTTTCTGTTTAATATGTCAATCAATATTTATTATTAAATATAACTTATTTCATATAAGATTGTCTCACTCTTTCCTATTTAATCATAATTCCGTCTTCCATTGTCACTAAAACTTATCATTGTTTACATGTTAACTTAGTTCTCCTAACTAAGGTCCACTAATAAATTTCTCTTCCCATAAATATAACTTATGTTGCCCTCATCCGTAGATTTCATATTCTTGTTCTTATAAATAGCCTAATTTACAATTAAGTACATCTTATCTCCTTACATGAGTTATTCCATCCCCTTTATCATTTATTATAACCTAAGTTATAATTTCCACTTGTCCCTAGGACAAGTCTAAACATGTTATTCTTACCAGCGGATTTCAGACTTCCAAGTTTACAGATTACTTAATTTATAATTAAGTACAATTTCTTACATAAACTTCCCCCTTTTCTCTACTTATTACAAACTACTAGTATCATTTTTCCCAATTTAATGATTACTTAATTTACAATTAAGTGCCACTTACCTCATTTCACTAGTTATCTTTTTCCTTACTGGTTTATTATAACCTAAGTTATAATCTTCACTTGTCCCTAGGACAAGTCTACCTACTATACAACATTCTCATTAATGTAATTTATTTATAATAAGTTATTATCATTTTTCGTTTGTTCCATTTCCTTTACTTTTGTAACTATCTCTCATTCAATTCCATTTATTTCCATTAATTACAATTAATGATGTTTATCAGTCCTGCCATTTATATATATATATATATATATATATATATGTTTATGTACTAGACCTCTCACATTAAGCCCACACTTGTGGATGCTGGATTTGCTGGGCGGTTTCGCGTAGCGTTCTTCCACAAGTTGACTTAACCTCGTGTATTAGCACCGTTACATGTTTTATTTATGCACTTAGACCCCTCACATTAGATTTACCACTTGCGGATGCTGGATAGGCCGAGCGGTTCTGGGCATACTTCTACCACAAGTGTAATCTAACCTCATGTCCAAGCGCGGTTATAGTTTCTCATTTACTATAAATCTTCTATATAATCTAGGCATGTCTATTCTTTCAAATTTCCACTGTAATTTATATTTTATATGCCATCATCTTATGCCTATTTTATGTCATATGTTCTTTCTAACATATAATCAATTTTATTCCATTATGTAACCAATTAATCAGATAATTGTTCAAATTTAGCAATAACATGTGATTGCCAAATCATGTAATTTTTCTTAATTTCAACCATTAATGGTCCAGGTATACAAATGTCACAAGTTAACATGAAATTGAAACAATGGTAATCGCTACACATACTTTGGCAAATTTTCCAACATATTAATATCTTAGCATATTAATATTCCAACATGTCATATTCGTCACTTTAATCCTTTTAATATATGTTTAAACATTTCAACATATCATATTTAAACATGTAATAATAATATTTCAATACTTTTAATTCTATCCAATTCACATTGTACAATAATGAGGAATGTTAAACGATAATATATCATTATCTAAAATGATACAACTTAAATCCACTTACCTTGTATGCTTTCCAAATCCTTGATCTTGTCTAGATCTACCATTCCATGGTTTTCCCCTAATTGGATTTAGAACCTAACAACCATGGAATTATAATTTTTACTAAAAGAAAAAGGGAAGAAAGAAAAGAGAATTGAAATCGACCAAATCTAGAAAATTACCTCGCTTCGATAAGAGATCTGAATACCCATTTACAAATATACGTTCCTTTCCTTCTGATATGGATAGAGAATTTTTCCTAAACTAATAATCTTAATTTTCTGAATAGATTTAGGGAGGGAGAGGATTGGCAGAGCTTCTGCGTTGTCTCAAAAATATGAGACTTAGGGTAGGCTCTATAGGCTTATTTATAGGAGTTCAGTAACGTATTTCATAAAAGAAATAGTCCACGTTCGCGTAGAAATAATCTGCCCAGATCTGCCGTCCGGGGGTTGACCCCCTTTTATGGGGTCGACCCAGGGGTCGACACCCCCTTGATGTGGTCGACACCCCTGGGCGGGAATTTTCCCGCTCCCCTTTTCCGCGTGAATTTGAATTGTTTTGAATTTCTGGACTTATTTTATTGTGTCCGTTTTATGCAAACCAGGTGTTTATTTTGACCAGAATTCCAATATGAACGCAATAGCGCAGTCCGTTTCACTTAATTCTGGATATTTAATTAAGTCACTCTTATTTTATTGTCTTGAATTATAAATGCGGGGTGTTACATTCTCCTATCATTAAGAAATTTTGTCCCCAAAACTTGATGAGGGTAAAAATTCAATAATCCCTTGCATAATATACATCCATCATGTGTGCATCCAATTTTTGCAAACATTGTGCACTTGTGCAAAGTGAAATCCAACGCAATATACATGTATGCCTAAGTGGTACCTCCTATGTGTATGCAAGTTTTTCAAAAATCATTTTTTTAAATATGGTGCTCACATCCTAAATATACTGGCAGTTCTATATGAATACAATATTTTGAAAATCATAATATCTTTTCATCTAAATTTTCCCACACTCTTACTGAGTAAGAGCGTAGTTCATCCAATTTTTTCATCCACAGCCTTACCAAGCAACTTTATTTTTCGAATTTCAGAAAAATCTAATTTTCTAAATCTGATTTCTTATGTTACGAAAAGGTGGAAAACGGAAAATTTCACATCTTCGGTTTTTCTTTCTTGTACCTTTTTCCAACTATACTTGGATTTGATGAAACTATTTTTAAAGATTCCCCTATTTTCCAATCCAAGAACTTCTCACATAAGAAAATTTTCTTTATTACATATTTTCTTTTCCAACTTATCTTGGCAAAATTTATTCTTATTCGCCTTTTTCTCTTAAATTTTCTATCTTTCTTTAACTGTCATGTTTGTTGCTTTATCGAATTTGTTGTTTCCTTTTTAGTTATGCTTTTACTCTTCTCTTAGCTTATTTAATCATATGATCTAAGTATTGTTTTCAAATAAGCCTTCTAGTCTTTCAACTAAAACAGGAAAACAGACGCTCTACACAGCTACTACTAAAGGCTATGAATCTCGGGACTATGTCCCCCTAAGACAGAAAAGTCCAAACCATGTGATCCACGACAGGTTTAGGTGTTACCCTAACTACCTAACAGGAACAAAATAACAGAATGATCCCATCAGAAATGCAACAACGGGTTGTACCCCTAACATGAAAATTAGCAATAGGATCTAAACACTTACTTGCCCTTTTTACTATCGAGTAGTCACCACTAATTCTAGCTGTGTACCAACAATTATTTTAAGCAACACCATAGGATTTTCAATGCTTATGCATTTTATGGGAACTTACCATTATTCCAAGATAATTCTCGCTATTTAATTCATAGCTTTAAAACTTTCCCCATCTTTCCTAGGCACTAATCCTTACCTACTCCATACCTTTAAAACACGGTTTGGCCTTTTCATTTAATTTTTTTTCTTCCTCAATTTAAAAGTGTCAAAACTTTATTTCCCTTATGAAAACTTACTTTTGCCAAACCATAAAAATATGTCAACTTAAAAAATTGTAAATCTTTTTTTTTTTAAATCACAAAAACTGGAGTAGATAAGGACAATTATTCCTCAATCGGTTTTATAACTTTTTCTTACCTATAAGGTCGGTTTAGTCTCGATGCAATCATCTACTCTATTCTTAATTTCTGTAACTTATTTTGCCCACCCAACAAAATATTCCCTTTTAAACAATTTATCAAAAATGATTGTCAAAAGAATAGAAACTTCAAACCTTTCTTTATTAAAATTTCTTGTATGAGATATAACAAGAAACTAGCGAGGCATACATGCTTTATAATATGCACCTTTTACCGAGAGAAATTTACTTTAGACAAAGTTTTCACAAGAAACCACTATTTACAAAATATACCCCATTTTACTTTAAAAATCAATATGTATACTTTACATATTTAAAACTATAACTTTTAAGATTAAAAGTTGAAAGCACCATAAACTGTTTTCCCAAAACTTTTACAATTTCAAGTTCTTAAAAGTTAACAACGGGGTTAGACTCAAAGCGGGTTTCCAATTATTCTAGGCTTTCCTAGACGCTCCCACAAAAATAAATTCTCTCAACTACATATATTCCTAATCCATTTTTCTCTTTTTAACCTTTTCCGATTTATAAGGTCTTACTGCCAAGCTCACTAATCCGAAGTACTAACATATGAGATCCTCCTTTCTTTATTTCAAAATATATTGTATAGTTTCCCACCCAAATTTCCTAAGGGTCTCAAATTTCCACATTCATTCATTTAGTGGACAAAACAATCATCCCAATTCGTACCATATTATACTCTTTCTATTTTGTGGGTTCCTCTATGGATCTAGGTATATATATATATATATATATATATATATATATACAAATACGTTTACTCACTATTTACATAGGAATCCTAAACCTATGCTCTGATACCAGATGTGACAACTCGAATTTCGACAGTCCAAGTTTTGTTTTCCAAAATTCTAACCTATCGAAACTCATGTTGGTTTGCTTTGGTATCCTGCAGAAAAGACAGAGATATAAAATACGTCAGAGCTCAGAGAATATCTCACAACGGAATGGATAAAAATACAATGTAATCAAAATATATCCTTACTGTATTAATAATACTGGCTAATTAGCATATAAAGCTATCATGCATCGGCCACAAATCTAACCTACGTGTATGTTATGAGGAGGGGGTCAGAACACAAGTTCTAGTGACTGGATTTAAATTATACACTTTGGATAATCCTACATATACCATTCAATCACATTTTCTTATTTATTAGGTTACTTGGGTTAACATCACTCAAGGCTTACATACATGTTGTAACCATTTACTTCCTAGTGGATTAACCTAATACAGTATATATGTAGCTACCCTTCAATATTGAGGTACTCCCCATGGTACCCTACTCGCACAGTCTCCACCGTAATTTCATAGATATAAACGCAGTACCTCATCCAACACCGGAGTGACATACGGATCTCTACATAACATTGTTACATTCCACATATATTTGTCATTACAACGCTACGTAAGCGTATGGACTTCCACCGTTGATCGAATCAAATTCCATATTAGAGTAATGCCCTCAAGTCTACGATACACCACCCAAAGTCGATATGCATGTATCTAGACTTTCCTACATACGTATTGTCAATCGTATTTGATGCCTTAACTACACATTATATGCACGGGGTTCCATGGAAGGGCAACACAAGAAACACGGTACTCGATCGGGAGCTTTTCCATATCTGTACAGGCCCGTCTTTAAGAGCCTCTAAATATAGATATTCCTAGGGTTGTTTTTCATGGTGGCCATGTCCCCACCTCGGCTCCTCCCTCAACAAGAAAAGACTACAAGAGCTAAATGACTTGCCCTTAACAAGCAATCTAAACATTCATTTGGCATCTTCCCTCAACCACCGTACCTCAATAGTAAAAAGTGAATTGTCTATTGGTTTTAGCTCTAGTCTTTTTGCATCCCACTGACTGCCGATGATGGGTACCCGACGATGTACTATCTTTGTTGGTCCTGACCTCTGCCTCCACGTTGAGGCGACTACCGAATCACCCTAGTGTCACCACGTCACAACATTCTAACTGCAAAGCAACTTTCGCAGTCAAGGCCCATGCACCTGGTAGTAACGCGCAGACCCAACCTCTGCGAGCACAACCTAAGCATCTGCTGTAACACCGCGTATTTCTGTTAACACTAAAGTAACGAATTAAAGAATAATTAATTTTAAATGTGAGAATTAAGGGAAATGGGTTGCGCCATTGTGTTCGTCTTGGAATTCTGGTTGAGATAAATCCGAGTTTGCGTGAATTGGACTTCGTATGAAGGAGATACGGCGATCAGAAGTTTCAGAAAAATTCAAACAGATTTCAAAAGTTCAAATTCAGACTCAGGTTGGGCTAGGCGGGAAAATTCCCGCCAGGTGACAGGTCGACCAGGGGATCGACCTACCCATACAGGTCCACCAAGAGGTCGACCTGGGGGTCGACCTAGGGGTCGACCTGGGGGTCGACCTGCCCCCCCGGCAGATTTGAAAGATGACAATTTTCTGACTCTTGGCCGAGTCATTAGGGCTAACTTGTCACCCTATCTTGACTGAATGGCTGTGGTTTATTCTAGGTTGATCGGATGGCCTAAATTAATCCTAAATTCTATATAAACACATGTAGACTCAAACCCTAAAATCAAATAAAAATTTAGAACCATGGCTGCCATGCTGTCACTTTGCAACCTAGAGTAGCCGCCACCATTTAAGAGAAAGAAAAACTAATCAAATCAATTCAATTCAACTCAAATCTAAACAACAACGAATTTGTCTTCTTCAAAGGAAAGCTAGATCAATTTCAGAACTTAGATTTCAGAACGCAAGACCTTCTTTGAGTTGTGAGTTCGATTTCTTTAATAAGATAATTAACAATTTAATTAGGTTGAGTTATGATTTAGGTTATATGGTTATGTTGTGAATCATTGAACGTTATGTTATTATCTATGTTGTAAATGTAAGATGTTAAATCTATGTTGTAAAGCTGTGATGTTATTATCTATGTTGAAAATCTATGTTAATTGTTGGCTTATGTACAATCAATTCATAATGATGCTTCATATGCTAGTTTGGTTATGTTTGTTGGGACTAATTCATACGTTAAATCATATATAAGTTTAACTTGATAATTCTACATTCAAGTTTGGATGTTCATTTAGATATGAATCATATGCAAGTTAATGAGAATCACATACCACCTTACATGTTTCATGACATCTATTTTATGTGTAAGCTTGGATCTAAAGTTCAGGCTAAGACATGTGTGAGTTATATGCTAGTATACAAAATTCTATATGCTAGTTTACATGTAGATCTTAATTTACATGTTTAGATGCAAGTTTACACCATAGTTTATGTTGCATAAATCACATATGCAAGTATATATATATATTGGAGTATGAATCATGTAATGTAAGTTTGTGACTATTGCCTATGCAAGTTTACACCTTATGATTAGATCAATGACATCCATAGTTTATGCAAGTTTGTGACTTTGGCCTATGCAAGTTTTAGATGAAAAACCTTATTCACACATGCAAGTTCACCCTTTATGTTTAGATCTAGTTTTTATTCTATGCATGTTGTGATGCTTTCTCTTTATTCCATAAGTTAGACTATTCGAGTCTAACGTATATTTCACGTTAAATGAACGAACGTACAACAGGGGGCAATGGGATAACATTAAAAGATTTAATATTGAGAATTGGCATAAATGCCTTAAATGTGATATTAATTGGTATAATTTTATATACCATAAATGGATGGACATAATTAAGGTGTTAATTATGGACATAGTCAAATTTGTAATTGATTGAAAATTTGAATAGGGAAATTAATTCAAATTGGGGATAATTAATTATGTAATTAATCCCTTAAGACACGAGGTTAGACTCTTTTGTGGTGTAAGACTGCCTGGACCCGCCCGGCAAATCCAGCAGCCACAAATGCTAGTCTAATGTGGGAGGTCTTAGGCATAAATTAAATGTGTAATAGTTGTAAAGACATGAGGTTAGGCTCGTTTGTGGTGTAAGACTGCCAGACCCGCCCGACAAATCCAGCTGCCACAAATGCCAGTCTAATGTGGGAGGTCTTTACAAGGTTACGGTCTTAATGAATTAAGAAACACTTAACGAGATAGACATGTAGTGGGACATGAGGGGGTTAAGTGGGTGCCTTGGGTGGCATGTGGAATTTAGTGGGTGCCTTGGGTGGCATTTGAAATATGATTAGACGCACTTAACCAAGATTGAAACATGTAAGAAGACATGAATAAGAATGGGGTTAAGTGTGAAAACCTTTGAGGGGACCAAGCATAGGTGGAAAGCTTGTGTCATGCATGTGGGCCCTTTTCAAAACAGTAACCCATTAAGTATCTTTGTGGGCTCGACCCAAGTCGAGGACGGGACAGTGTACTGGATTTGATTGTAAGAGGTCAAAACGGGTCAGCGGTGGCAACGCAAGTCCAACTGGTACATATGCGTGTGTGGGCCAGGGCTGGTAGGTAAGACGTTGTTGCATCGTGTAGATATAAGCCGTGCATTTTTGGTTGTATCGGGTTTCCACTTTGGGGAGTGATACACCCACTGTGGGGCCAGCATGGGTATCTACGAGTTAGGGAGCCGATCGAATGGGGGTAGTGGGTACACCTAGTGGAGATAGGGGAAGACGTCACCTATGGAGGTAACTAGGGGTACACGAAACTACCATTAGCAGTATTAAGTTCTGTAGGCGGGATCAACCTTTAGGGTGACTAGTAGTGGTGCAGTATAGTAATTATCTTATAGTGGTTAGGGGCGCCTTTAACATTATCTTTGTTCGTTTTATTTCCCTGTCATACCCAATTGTTCACAGTCATTTCCTTATTTTCCAGCTTGTGCCTTAGCCTAGTTATTTTGATAATTATATTGTTAAAGTTATCGCACTCGCCAGACTTTATGTCTGACCCCCTTTTCTTTCCAGCTCTTTTCTTCCTTTCCCCCCCTCAGGTTTGCTAGGAGGGAATACTACAGCTTAGTGCCGATTTCTTTCAGTTGCTTGAAGAGAGTAGATGTATCGCTTGGGACTCTCTCATCTTTATGGCTTTTCCTATTCTCAGTGGGGATTTATGCATTTATGTTATTTAAGTATTTTCTTCTTTATGTACTTTGAAGTTTTTAGAAAAGACTATTGATCCTGATGTAATGGTTTTGGAGACTACTTAGGTAAACTCGTTTCGAGTTATGATGCTATGAAATTAGTTTTAACTTCCGCTGTGTTGTTTTATTTATTTATTCTTGTAATTTATCTGTTCTATACAACAATAACGCTTCATGGACATTGATGCATTCCCTTTGTGAGTGACATTAATGGACATGGGGTTTTACATCTGCCACCGCACAGAGGACTACCAGGAGCACCTTACGTATCTCAGAAATTTGCATGCTTCCCCTTCTAGTCCTTCAGAGCTGGCCGAATAGTCAGATGAATGTGTGCTCCCTCGGGCCTCATGACACTATGATGATCTTCCCCGTTGGGTTATTAACCCTGAAACGTACGGACTGGTCCAAGCGCCTCATTTTAATGTGTCATTAGGCCCTATGTCTAAACATTCTTTTACGCGCTTGTTTACCTCACTAAATTTCCATTTAACTTGGTTATCCTGGTTCATATTGACTTCTTATTCAAGTTACCAGGTTTCTTTTCCTTATTAATTTCAGTCATATAACTTAATCCATTTAAGTTTTTAATAAGCCCACAACATGTTATTCTCTAGATTGTGGTCCAAGGTCTGTAATCCACAATCCTTTTATATTCTTGTTTGATTTCATAGTCACAATAACATGTTCTACTTTATATGTAATTAAGTATATCTCAATTCACGTGATTTCTATTTAATATGTCAGTCATTATTTGTCAAAAACTATAACTTATTTCATATAAGTTTGTCTCATTCTTTCCTATTTAATTATAATTCCGTCTTACATTGTGACTACAACTTATCGTTGTTTACTTATTAACTTAGTTCTCTTAACTAAGGTCCACTAATAAGTTTCTCTTCCCATAAATATAACTTATGTTGTCCTCATCCGTAGATTTCATATTCTTGTTCTTATAAATAGCTTAATTTACAATTAAGTACATCTTATCTCCTTACATAAGTTATTCCATCCCCTTTATCGTTTATTATAACCTAAGTTATAATTTCCCCTTGTCCCTAGGACAAGCCTAAACATGTTATTCTTACCAGCAGATTTCAAACTTCCAAGTTTACAGATTACTTAATTTATAATTAAGTACAACTTTTTACATAAACTGCCCCCTTTGCTCTACTTATTACAGACAACTGGTTTCAGTTTTCCTCATTTACTGATTACTTAATTTATAATTAAGTGCCACTTACCTCATTTTACCAGTTATCTTATTCCTTACTAGTTTATTATAACCTAACTTATAATCTTCACTTGTCCCTAGGACAAGTGTACCTATTATACAACATTCTCAGTAATGTAATTTGTTTATAATAGGTTATTATCATTCCCTTTTTATTCCCTTTCATTTACTGTTATAATTATCTTTCATTCAATTCCATTTATTTCCATTAACTACAATTAATTATGTTTATCAGTCCTGCCATTTACACATATATATATATATATTTTTATGTACTAGACCTCTCACATTAAGCCTACACTTATGGATGCTGGATTTGCCGGGCGGTTCCGGACAGACTTCTTCCAAAGTTGACTTAACCTCGTGTCTTAGCACCGTTACATGTTTTATTTATACATTTAGACCCCTCACATTAGATTTACCACTTGTGGATGCTGGATATGACGGGCGGTTCCGAGCATACTTCCACCACAAGTGTAATCTAACCTCGTGTCTATGCACGGTTATAGTTTCTCATTTACTGTAAATCTTCTATATAATCTAAGCATGCCTATTCTTTCAAATTTCCACTGTAATTTATATTTTATATGCCATTATATTATGACTATTTTATGTCATACGTTCTTTCTAACATATAATCAATTCTATTCCATCATGCAATCAATTAGTCAGATAATTGTTCAAATTAACAATAACATGTGATTACCGAATCATGTAATTTTTCTCAATTTCTACCGTTAATGGTCCAGGTACATAAATGTCACAAGTTAACATGGAATTGAAAAAACGGTAATCACTATGAATACTTTGGCAAGTTTTCCAACATATTAATATCTTAGCATATTAATATTCCAACATGTCATATTCGTCACTTTATTCCTTTTAACATATGTTTAAACATTTCAACATATCATATTTAAAATGTCATAATAATATTTCAATACTTTTAATTATTCTATCCAATTCACATTGTACAATAGCAGGGAATGTTAAACGATAATATATCATTATCCAAAATGATATAACTTAAATCCACTCACCTCATTTTCTTTCCAAATCCTAGCTAGATCTGTTCCAGATCTATCATTCCATGGTCTTCCCCTAATTGGATTCAGAACCTAACAATCATGGACTCATAATTTTTACTAAAACAAAAAGGGAAGAAAGAAAAGAGAATTGAAATTGTCCAGATCTAGAAAATTACCTCACTTCGATAAGAGATCTGAATACCCATTTACAAATATACGTTCCTTTCCTTTAGATATGGATTCAAAAATTTTCCTAAACTAATAATCTTAATTTTCTGAATAGATTTGGGGAGGGAGAGGAACGACAAGGCTTCTCTGTTGTCTCAGAAATATGAGACTTAGGGTAGACACTATAGGCTTATTTGTAGGTGTTCAGCAACATATTTGGTAAAAGAAATAGTCCATGTTCACGTAGAAATAATCTTCCAAGGTCTGTTGTAGGGGGGCGACCCCCCGTAATAGGGTCGACCCATGTGTCGACACCCCCATTATGGGGTCGACCCAGGGGTCGACAACCCTAGACGGGAATTTTCCCGCTCCCCTTTTCCACGTGAATTTGAACTGTTTCGAATTTCTAGACTTATTTTATTCATATATACTCTTCTTATGCGTATACAAATTTCAAACCTTAAAAACTTCTTTATACGGTGTCCGTTTTACACAAACTAGGTGCCTATTTTGACCATAATTCCGAAACGAATGCATTGGCACAGTCTGTTTCACTTAGTTCTGAATATTTAATTAAGTTATTCTTATTTTATTGTCTTGAGTTAAAAATGCAGGGTGTTACAATTTCAGGTTCGGTTCCCTATTTTTGTGTCTTTATCATGTCGTGATTATACTATGGTTAGTTGTTGTTGTTTTAGATGGTTGTTTTCGGTTAAGGCTGCTTTATAGAGCTTTGGCTCTTGTGAACCTATGTCTTTGCGTGAAAAGTTTTTGCCATGTATTGACTTAAAGTTCTGGTGGTTTCTTATTTGTTATTGCATGCGTGGGATGGCATTTGGTATCCTACTAATGTCCACTTTTGCAACTTGCATTGTAGTACCGTGTATGGGTTCACATGGTTCTCTATCTTATTCTTTTCTATAGCATGTCTCCTTGTATTGATTTGGTTTTTGATAGGGGTTCACACTTTTTCAGGTTTGTGGTTTTTTGTAGGTTGTTTCGGTCAAAATTAGACTATCAGTGTTTTTATCTATGACGGGCGTAGATTGTCTATGGATTGGTGTTATTGATGCTTGCATTCAAATGTTAATTCAGGTTGACTCAACCACTATGATGTGGTTTATTGGTCAAGACCGAATAGTTATTCAGTTGCTGAGTAGCTATACGGCCTTACCACATGAGCACTTTCCTATGTTGAGCATCCCATGTAACAACCCGTGTTTTTATAACGTATAATAACCATAAATCAAGGAAGAATTAATTTTTAAAATAAGAATCAAGGGAGACGGGTTGAGCCATTGCGTTTGTCTCGAAATTCTACTTGAAAACGAGTCCGATTTTTCAAAAATCGGAGTCCATATGACCAAGTTATGACCTTTTGAAGTTTTCAGAAGTTTTCAGAAGTTCAAAATAGTTCAAGTCGAATTCAAATTTCGAAATTCAAACCTCAGAATGGACTGGCCCGGAAATTTCCCGCCCAGGACTAGGTCGACCTAGGGGTCGACTATGTAGTCGACCTACCCAGGACCAGGTCGACCATAGTGTCGACCTGGGGGTCGACCTGGTGGCCGGGCCCACTTTTGAAGCTGGATTCACTTTGATGTTCCTGGCCTTGTTTCTGTCTACATTTGTTGACCTGACCCTATATATACCGCCCCTACCACTAGTCTCTCTACACAAAAATTCTTTCTGACCTTATGCTGCTCTAATTCTGGTTGAAAAATTAGATAAAGGGACTACTTCTTCTACGTCGAAACTACGTTGCTGATTTGGGGATTTCTGTTAGGACTTGACTAAGCATATAAAGATTCAACATCGACTCTCGTTTTCTATTTCTCGAACCACGATCTGTAAGCCCCGGTTATTTTTAGATTTAAACTATAAATGTAATATGAATATGTTGTAAATTGAAATTGGACCTGTGTATGATGACTGTTTTACATCCATTCTTGTTCATCTTGGATCTTGACTTTTGGTATATTACTATGACATTGATTTGGGGCCTATTCATGTTGTAAATCAAAAAGAAAAACCCCTCATATTATCATGTTGAATCTGCTATTAGTCACATGTTTATAATTATCACCTTATGTCAATCGTTACCATGACTATACTATCACCTTGTGTCAATCGTTACCATGACTATACTATCACCTTAAGACAACTGTTATCTTGACTAGTACCTTATTTTGCTAGATTTGGAATCTTTATGTTTGAGGCCAATATTCCATATGCTAGTAATGTTATAATCATTTATCTCAAGTCATACCATGCTATGCTAGTAATCACTTTTGCCACCTTATACCCGTTCCTTTTTATGTTATTCCCTAATTAGATTTATTTGTATCGATTCGAGCTTACGTGCGATGGGAATAAGATTTGGGTAGACTAGGTAAAACATGAATTGGCTTTGAACTTGAACATGAACGTTACTATAACTTGAACCTGGATATGGACATGAACTTGACACGATTTGACATGAAACATGACATGAAAATTCGACATGAATCTGGACTCGAAAACTTGAATCTGGACATGACACTTAGATAAACTTGAAAATGGCCAACTCGAGGTTGGGTTGAGTTTGCAGTGTAAATCTGCCCAGAACCGCCTGGCAAATCCAGTGATTGCAAACAATAGGATCCAATGTGAGTAGTTGGTCATATCGCACGTAAAACCCGAGGTTAGACTATGTTGTGGTGTAAATCTACCCGGAACCACCCGGCAAATCCAGTGACCACAATAATTAGTCTAATGAGAGAGGTTGAGGTGCATTAATGAATTAATGCCACATGATAGGGTTAAGTCATGGACCACTTGAATATACTTAACCAACTTGACACGATGATTTGATAGGGTTAAGTCATGAACCGCTTGAACACACTTAACCAACTTAATACATGATTTGGATAGGGTTAAGTCACGAATTTGAATGACAACACTTAACCGATTAGAAACCTTACTTGCGCGGTCCTTTTCAGCAGTAACCCACTTAAATGTATCACGATACCCTGGGACTAGACAGGGTGGGGCACGATTACTGGGCTGATTGTAAGCGACCAGAACGACGGCTGAGTAGGTGCGCCATTGTAGGTTCAGGTGGACTATGGTCGTGCACGTAGTCCGAAGTTGAAAAAGCAGGCATTGGTCACCCGTAGGTTTACGCTGTGCGTTCTTGATTCGTGTCGGTGGTTGGCACCATAGGACCTGATACACCCTATGGTGGACCTATCACAGGTAACTACATTTTAGGATAAGGCCGTATGACACAGACACATGACGAGCTAGAACTTGTAGGGAGCCGATCGATTAGTAGATCGTACCGTAGGACCCCGTAATGGGTCACTTCATGATATTGGGCCAAGGGATCATTTCATGATTAATACTTGACATGGGTTCGAACACTAGTACAGATGGTGCAGCGAATCTTGAATATGCGATACTAGACTTGACTTATCTTGTTTATCATATCAGTCCTGTTATCATCCTTATGTTTAATTCCAATTTTCGCATGTCATGTTACCTTTACTAGTTTTTATACTGAAAGTCACTAGCGCTTACCAGTCTTATGACTGACCCTTTTTCTTTCGCCTCTTTTTATTTCATTTTCTCCCCAGGTTCTCAGGGAGGAAACACTAGCTCTTAGCTTGGATTTAGCTTGCTTTCTGACAGCTCATGTACGGTTTGGTCTTGAGCTATGCTATGGCTGCTTCTGCTATTTATGGGGAATAATTTACTTTTGTTATCTTAAGTTTATGCTTCTTTATTTGGAACTTGATGTAATGGAATAATTTGTACCTTGGATATATGGGGTTTTGACTCTTTTCTTGAAAGAAATAAAAATTTGGTTTTTAATTTCTACCGCTGCTTTATTTATGTTCTACCTTGTGTTATCTCTGTGTATGTTTACCTAGATAATACTCCACCAAAACTAGTGCATTCCCTTTGCGAGTGACCCTAGCGGAGGTGGGGTGTTATATTTGGTATCAGAGCAGAAGGTTACCAGGCTGGGCAAAAAGTTTTAAAAACCTTCTGAAACTATTTTCAAAACCATTTATAAAGAAGCATTTTTCAAGAAAAGTTTTATGTTTAAAAAGGCTATTCCCCAAAAAGCCATTAGCACTTTCCTTTGTTTCCTCGTTTGAATCTTTTTCTTTTCGTTTTTCAGCATGGCCGATCTTAACCTTCCCATGGGAATACCCGTGCCTGGATGGTTTCGAAGGTACTTAGAAGCCAGGGCCAACGGAGCGGGCCCGGCAGACATCCGTCCTCCTCCTCCCCCAGTGGATGTGGTTCCTCCTCCTCCTGGTACCGCCTTTGCCAAAATATGCAAAGACTTTAAAGCAATGGGCGGCAAGAACTTCGTTGGAACTGAAACCTTTGTTGAGGCACGAAACTGGCTAAATGAGACTGAAGACTTGTTCATTATCTTTGATATGGAGGACCATAGGAAAGTTCAGTTGGCAGCATGGTTGTTGAAAGAGGAAGCTGCATTTTGGTGGGAAGTCACCAACGCTACCAGGCCAGTTGAGACTTGGGCAGACTTCAGAGAGAGGTTTGGGCTTAAATTCTTATCGTCAGCAGAAGAGAACCTTCAGATGGAGAGTTTCCTAGCACTTAAGCAAGGGGACATGTCTGTTAGGGAGTACGCGAATAAGTTTAATCAGCTTGCTCGGTTCGGTTTGGATTTGGTCGACACGGCCTAGAAAAAGGTTGTACGCTTTGCTCGAGGATTGAACGAGCCACTACACAGCTTGGCCATAACTCATATACCCATGGGGGGGACCTTTGAAAGCTTGGTGGATATGGCTCTACTTCATGAGGAAGACAAGAATAGGAAGAAGGAGGTTAAGCCTAATGAGACTCAGAATAAGAAAGCCGACTTCAAGAAGGGGGGCAATAAGAATAATAAGAATAACAAGAGCAACAACAAACCACGTGAGACGAGGAAGTGAAACTTTTGTGGTATTACGGGACATCTAGCTAAAGACTGTAGAAAGAAGAAGAGGAAGTTGGGTGAATGCTTTCATTGTGGAGATACTGGACACATCAGCAAGGATTGCCCTAAGAAGCAAGGGCAGGGGCAAGGGCAGACCCAGCGAGCAGGACCTTCTGGAGGGTAGTTGCATGCTCTCAACACCACTCCAGCTCTTGACCGAGGTAGTAATATTTCCGTAGAAAGCCTTGTTTACATTTCTGACTTTCCTGTTTGAACCTTATTTGACTCTGGCGCATCGCATACTTTTATTTCTTCTGATATTATTGAAAATCTACACCTAAGTACTAGTCTGGTTGTGGATCCCGTTATAGTTTCAAATCTAATCGGGGGCTCCACCCATTTATCTATGATGTGTATGGATTTGAGTATCTCTATCTTAAGCGTAGAATTCACGTGTAATGCTTATGTTCTCGGATTTATGGGATACGGTTTGATCCTAGGTATGGATTGGCTATCCGATTATGGAGCCATTCTTGATTGTGAACAAAGGGTAGTGAGGCTCATGACTTGCCTTGGTAATACCCTTGAAATTTCTTGTAACCCTAAGGGTCCAGTCATGTTGTGTTATCTTGAATCTCTTGACTCGTCCGTCGATAATTTGCAATCTGTAAGAGTGGTCCGAGAATATCCAGATGTCTTTGATGAAGTGAGGGGGTTACCTCCTAAATGCGAGATAGACTTCCGAATTTATCTTGTTGATAATGCCAAACCAGTTTCATTACCCGTTAGGCACATGGCCCTGCGAGAAAGAAGAGAGCTCAGTAAACAAGTTAATGAGTTGCTTGAAAAAACTTTCATAAGACGAAGCATTTCTGAATGGGGTGCTCCAGTGGTATTCGCTACTAAGGCGGATGGATCGCTTCGTCTGTGCATAGATTATCGTGAATTAAACAAGCCGACAAAGAAGAATAGGCACCCACTACCAAGAATCGACGATTTTTTTTACCATCTTGTGGGAGCATCTGTTTTCTCCCAACTCGATCTAGCCACAGGATTCCATCAGCTTAGAGTGGCTAAGGATAGCATTGACAAAACTGCATTTAGGACTCCAAACGTGTTCTTCGAATGGCTCGTCATGCCGTTTGGGTTAACGAATACACCCGCATACTTTGTGGATTTGATGAGTAGGGTGTTTCGGGAGTTCCTTAACAAGTTTGTGGTAGTTTTCGTGGATGATATTTTGATCTTCTCAAAAGATGAAGAAGAGCATGCTAGACATCTCAAGGAAGTCATGGAAACACTTAGAGCACACTAGTTAAAGGCTAAGTTCTCCAAATGCCATGTTTGGAGGAAGGAAGTTCGGTTCCTTGGACATGTAGTTTCTAAGAAAGGCATAGCCGTGGACCCTGCAAAGGTAGATGCGGTACAGGACTGGAAAATTCCTAAGAATGCAACAGAGGTGAGGAGCTTTCTCGGTTTGGCGGGCTACTACAGGAAGTTCATTAAGGGCTTCGCTAAGATATCAGCCCCTCTTACTAAGTTAACAAAGAAGAACCTAGGTTTTGCATGGGACATAGAGTGTGACGCTGCTTTTCAGAGACTTAAGAGAGCCCTCACCACAGCTCCAGTTTTGGCATTACCTGATGGAGGTAAGATGTTTACCGTGTACACAGATGCGTGCGGCATGGGATTAGGCGCCGTCCTAATGCAAGAATGAAGAGTAATATGCTACGGGGGCAGACAACTTAAAGTTCATGAGAAAAACTATCCCACGCATGACTTGGAGTTGGCCGCGATTGTTTTTGCACTTAAAGCTTGGCGCCATTATCTTCTAGGGGAGAGGTTCGAGCTGTATACCGACCACAAATCGCTTAAGTACCTCTTCCCACAGAAAGATTTGAATCTGAGACAACAGCGGTGGATGGAATTCTTGGCATCATATGACTTCGATATAGCTTATACCCCTGGAAAGGGTAACGTAGTGGCCGACGCGCTAAGTAGAAAAAGGTTGACTTTGAGCCCCTTGTTTGTTGAGAGGAAAAGCCTTGAGTTTATAGAAACCTTTGATTTTACACCTGCTGTTGAGTCATTGACTGCTACGTTAGCATCTCTTGAGTTAAGACCTACACTTCTAGATCAAGTAGGGACTTCACAGAAGGAAGACCCACAGATAGTCGAAATCATGGACAAGCTGATTAGTGGTGAGACGTCAAGTCACCTCAGTAAGTATGCCATAGATGACAAGGGATGGCTAAGGCGCGATGGAAGGCTATGTGTCCCACAAGTGGGAGACCTAGTAAGGAAAGTTCTCGAAGAGGCGCATCACTCGAAGATGACCATACATCCTAGAGGGGATAAGATGTACAGAGATATGAAACGCATGTTCTTTTGGGCTAGAACGAAAAAGGACGTGGCAGAGTTCGTTTTGAAGTGCATGGTGTGCCAACAAGTAAAGGCCGAGTCGAAGAAGCCCGGTGGGCTATTACATCCTTTGGAGGTTCCGCAATGGAAATGGGAGAGTATCTCGATCGATTTCGTGGATGGACTGCCTAGGTCAAGGAAGGGAAATACTAGCATATGGGTCATAGTTGATAGACTCACGAAAAGTGCTCACTTCATTCCAGTGGAAAGCAAGAGGACCGCGTCATGGCTAGCGTCTATTTACCTTCGAGAGATAGTACCGTTGCATGGTGTTCCTTCTAGTATAGTTAGTGATCATGACCCGATTTTCACTAGCCAGTTTTGGAATAGTCTACAAGAAGCAATGGGTACACGACTGAGTTTAAGCACGGCCTATCACCCACAGACGGATAGACAAACCGAAAGGGTAAATAGGGTACTAGAAGATCTCCTGAGGCTATGCATTCTTGACTTTGGTGGTACTTGGGAAGACCATCTTCCTCTCGTGGAGTTTGCATATAATAACAGTTACCAAGCTAGCATCGGAATGGCACCGTTCGAAGCCTTGTATGGAAGACCGTGCAAGTCGCCAACTTGTTGGTGGGAGACAACAGACAGGCTTATACTTGGGCCTGATATGATAAGAGACACTTTTGAGAAGATTGAGTTGATACGAAGACAGATGAAAACGGCCCAAGATAGACAGAAATCTTATGCGGACCAGAGAAGGACAGACCTAGAATTCGAAGTCGGAGATATGGTCTTTATAAAAGTTTCTCCGTTACGCAATGTAGTTCGTTTTGGAGCAGTTGGAAAGATAGCACTAAGATTCGTAGGACCATTCCCTATCACTGAGAGGGTTGGACGGATGGCCTATAAGGTAGACTTACCCGAGAAGTTATCTGGAGTACACAATGTCTTTCACGTCTCGCATCTTCGAAAGTGCTTGCATGAGTCGGCCGAAGTGGTTGAGCCAAGCATCCTTGAAGACGTAGAAGTGAAAAAAGAGGCAACATTGAGGCGAGTTCCGATTCGTATCTTGGGGACGGAGATTAAAAAACTAAGGAATCGAGAAGTCAAGCTAGTTAAAGTGTAGTGGAGTGAAGCCCAAGAAGACGCAACTTGGGAAACCAAAGAGAAGATACGCGCGCTTTACCCATTTCTTTTTGAGGGTACATTCTCGATATCTTTGAAAACCTTTTCATATCATGCTTCTACTATCTGCGTTTGTCTTGTTATCTTCTCGATCTTGTCTTGAGAATCTTAGGTAGAACCATATGGATGTAAATATGTGATTGAAACATGTTATGGTTGATGTTTGCAAATGGTTGCAAGTGGTTGCTAGTGGATGCATGACACACATTAGGCACTAGATCGACTCAGTCACATTTTCATGTTGCATATGCATGAGTGCTTATACTTGTACATGGATGGAACTTGTTATGCTATCACTTAGATGTTGTATATATGTTTGTGCACTCATGTAAAGATTATAAACTATGTTAGGAATATGCATACATGTTGGATTCATTACACTAACATATTTTGCATTAAGGAGGTTTACTGAATCAGTAACTGCCTGACCTTTTGCATTAGATAAGTACATATACACACACTTTCTGCATATGTTCATACAGCACTAGAAATCTTTTAAGGACAATGGTTGCATGTGGATGATGCTTTGAGTAGATGGATGATGGATGGTAGGACACATCCTCCCTAACTTAGAGATTTCGGGGACGAAATCCTTTAAGGGGGGGGGGAGAATGTAACAACCCGCGTTTTTATAATGTGTAATAACCATAAATCAAGGCATAATTAATTTTTAAAATAAGAATCAAGGTAAACAGGTTGCGCAATTGCGTTCGTCTCGAAATTCTGCTTGAAAACGAGTCTGAGTTTTCGAAAATCGGAGTCCATATTACCAAGTTATGACCATTCGAAGTTTTTAGAAGTTTTCAAGTTCAAAACAGCTCAAGTCGAATTCAAATTTCGAAATTCAAACCTCAGAATGGACTGGCGGGAAATTTCCCGCCCAGGACCAAGTCGACCTGGGGGTCGACTATGTAGCCGACCTGCCCAGGACCAGGTCGACCATAGTGTCGACCTGGGGGTCGACCTGGTGGCCGAGCCCACTTTTGAAGCTGGATTCACTTTGATGTTCCTGGCCTCGTTTCTGTCTACATTCGTTGACCTGACCCTATATATACAACCCCTAACACTAGTCTCTCTACACAAAAATTCTTTCTGACCTTATGCTTCTCTAATTCTAGTTGAAAAATTAGAGAAAGGGACTACTTCTTCTACGTCGAAACTACGTTGCTGATTTGGGGATTTCTGTTAGGACTTGAATAAGCATATAAAGATTCAACATCGACTCTCTTTTTCTATTTCTCGAACTACGATCTGTAAGCCCCAATTATTTTTAGATTTAAACTGTAAATGTAATACGAATATGTTGTAAATTGAAATTGGACCTGTGTATAATGACTGTTTTTACATCCATTCTTGTTCATCTTGGATCTTGACTTTTGGTATATTACTATGACATTGATTTGGGGCCTATTCATGTTGTAAATCAAAAAGAAAACCCCCTCATATTATCATGTTGAATCTGCTATTAGTCACAAGTTTATGATTATCACCTTATGTCAATCGTTACCATGACTATACTATCACCTTGTGTCAATCGTTACCATGACTATACTATCACCTTATGACAACTGTTATCTTGACTAGTACCTTATTTTGCTAGATTTGGAATCTTTATGTTTGAGGCCAATATTCCATATGCCAGTAATGTTATAATCATTTATCTCAAGTCATACCATGCTATGCTAGTAATCACTTTTGCCACCTTATACCCATTCCTTTTTATGTTATTCCCTAATTAGATTTATTTGTATCGATTCGAGCTTACGTGCGATGGGAATACGATTTGGGTAGACTAGGTAAAACATGAATTGGCTTTGAACTTGAACATGGATATGGACATGAACTTGACACGATTTGACATGAAACATGACATGAAAACTCAACATGAATCTAGACTCGAAAACTTGAATCTGGACATGACACTTAGATAAACTTGAAAATGGCCAACTCGAGGTTGGGTTGAGTTTGCAGTGTAAATTTGCACGGAACCGCCCGGTAAATCCAATGATTGCAAACAATAGGATCCAATGTGAGTAGTTGGTCATATCGCACATAAAACCCGAGGTTAGACTATGTTGTGGTGTAAATCTGCCCGGAACCGCCCGACAAATCCAGTGACCACAATAATTAGTCTAATGTGAGAGGTTGAGGTGCATTAATGAATTAATGCCACATGATAGGGTTAAGTCATGGACCACTTGAATATACTTAACCAACTCGACACGATGATTTGATAGGGTTAAGTCATGAACCGCTTGAACACACTTAACCAACTTGATACATGATTTGGATAGGGTTAAGTCACGAATTTGAATGACAACACTTAACCCATTAGAAACCCTAGTTGTGCGGTCCTTTTCAGCAGTAACCCACTTAGATGTATCACGATACCCTGGGACTAGGCAGGTTGGGGCACAATTACAGGGCTGATTGTAAGTGACCAGAACGACGGCTGAGTAGGTGCGCCATTGTAGGTTCAGGCGGACTATGGTTGTGCACATGGTCCGGAGTTGAAAAAGCAGGCATTGGGCACTCGTAGGTTTACACTATGCGTGCTTGATTCGTGTCGGTGGTTGGCACCATAGGACCTGATACACCCTATGGTGGACCTAGCACAGGTAACTACATTTCAGGATAGGGCCGTATGACACAGACACATGACGAGCTAGAACTTGTAGGGAGCCGATCGATTAGTAGATCGTACTATAGGACCCCGTAATGGGCCACTTCATGATATTGGGCCAAGGGATCATTTCATGATTAATACTTGACATGGGTTAGAACACTAGTAGAGATGGTGCAGCGAATCTTGAATATGTTATACTAGACTTGACTTATCTTGTTTATCATATCAGTCATGTTATCATCCTTATGTTTAATTCCAATTTTCGCATGTCATGTTACCTTTACTAGTTTTTATACTGAAAGTCACTAGGGCTTACTAGTCTTATGACTGACCCTTTTTCTTTCGCCACTTTTTCTTTCGTTTCCCCCCGGTTCTCAGGGAGGAAACACTAGCTCTTAGCTTGGATTTAGCTTGCTTTCTGACAGCTCATGTTCGGTTTGGTCTTGAGCTATGCTATGGCTGCTTCTGCTATTTATGGGGAATAATTTACTATTGTTATCTTAAGTTTATGCTTCTTTATTTGGAACTTGATGTAATGGAATATTTTGTACCTTGGATATATGGGGTTTTGACTCTTTTCTTGAAAGAAATAAAAATTTGGTTTTTAATTTCTACCGCTGCTTTATTTATGTTCTGCCTTGTGTTATCTCTGTGTATGTTTACCTAGATAATACTCCACCAAAACTAGTGCATTCCCTTTGCGAGTGACCCTAGCGAAGGTGGGGTATTACATCCCAACTATCATATGTGGTGCTTCGTCGGGTTGGATCGGTTTCCCGGTTGGCTAGCAGACGGGACTGCCTCTACGGTGTTGTCAATCCAATGACAACCCCGTATTGGTAACATCCATACAAGAAAGCCGGTGATTCGACTCTTGTGCATCCCTACATTTATCTATTGTTTTTTAATTCCTATTTTGTTCCTATTGGTTTTTTGTCACCCACAACCACATGAGAGGTTGCATCCTCTCCTATTGCGGTGTCCCTCCCCCTTCTTAGTGCGGAAGAGATAGAGATCATTAACGATCGTCTATCTCGCCTTAACTCGTATCCATCGCGAAATGGTGTTTCATGATCAGATTTTCCCCCTCTTTCCCAGGCTAGCTCAGTGCGCTGGAGAACGAGAGTGTTTCCCCATAGTCCCGCACCATTCACACATGCTCTTTAGCGACGTCCGAGAAGAACATTAGATCTACTCGACACACGTTTTATCATATCTGAGCTCGGTTTGGTATTTTCCGACGTAGGAATTCTTTTTCCTCAGCGTCTTCTCATTCTTGTTTTTTCAATGACGAACTTTCTGTTTTGGAATGTTAGTGGAATTGGAAACAATGCATCGTTGGCTAGACTGAAGCGCATCGTCAGGAAATGGTCGGTATGTTTGGTAGCACTTATAGAGCCATTTTTGGGTCCGGGAGAGTCCACTAGTGTCGCACTGTCTCTTGGTTTTGTTGGTTCTTTAGCTAACGTGTCTTGGAAGATTTGGATTCTTTGGTCCAAAGAAGTCTTGGTTCATTCTGTTTTTGATTCGCCTCAGCTTTTGTCAGTTGCATGCTCTTTCCCTCCCTTCTCATCCAGGTTTCTTTTCTCGGCGGTTTACGCCAAATTCTATAGGTCTGAGAGACTGTCCCTTTAGTCCGACATCCTTTCTCTCTCTTACTACGGTTTCGACATATCTGTTCTGGGAGGCGACTTTAATATAGTCTCCACCCAAGCCGAGAAACAAAGAGGCATTGCCGTTAACCATATGTTGGTAGCAGTTTTAATGCTTTCATTATCGGATCAGGTCCGTCAGAGGTACCATTTGTCGGATCGTCTTTTACCTGGTGTAATAACCAAGAAGAGCCGAGTCAGATTCTCTCTAGACTCGACAGAGTTTTTGGATCAGAAGGTTAGTTCAATCTTCCTTTCGCCTTCTCTGTTTCCCATCTCCATCGAATCTTCTCCGACCATGCTCCTATGCTGCTCATTTGTACTCCCCTTTCTCTATCTGGTGCTTCCTTTTTTAGGTTATAGATTATGTGGAGATCACATCAATCTTTCCAATAGGTTGCAGAAGATTCGTGACTAGCCCCTGTAGTAGGCTTGCCTGCAGCAGTGTTCTCTCATAACCTTAAACTTCTCAAGACTTGCCTCAAGTCTTGGAATGTGCAAGTGTTCAAGAATATTTTCGACCGTGTCAGAGCGGCCAAGGAGAGCCTTATTCTAGCAGAAGCGCCTTTCTATGAAGATCCCTCTTCTGCTAATAAAGAGGCATGGGCTCTGGCCTAGTTAGCCTTTTTTTCTGAGCTTCATGTCGAGAACGAGAATCTTCGCCAAAAGGCAAGGATCAAGTGGGTTGTCGATGGGGACTCGAACTCTGAGTTCTTCCACTCTTCCACTAGTAAGAAGAAAATATTCTTATGATTCTTTATATCCAACGTCCTGAGCTGTTAGTGGCTTCCACTCCTGGGGAAGTCAAAGAGACCATCCTCTCTCACTTTCAAACCATTCTTGGCTCTCCCTCGGTTTTAGATTCTGATCCAGCGTTGCTAGCAGTCATTCCCAGGATGGTTATTCCTGAGGAGAGCACTGACCATGCAGTTCCTCCTTCCCTGGAAGAGATACGGACTTGTGTCTTCACCATTAGCAAGTATAGTGCTAGTGGGCCCGATGGCCTCAATGGAGTCTTCTACCTATGTGTCTTGTCGATCATCTAATCAGATTTCTACCAAGTAATTTGTTTTTTCTTCTCCGGTGGAGATCTACCTCAGGGCTGGACTTCAACCAGCTTGGTTCTTATCCCTAATTGTGAGAATCCTAACTTGTGTGCGGATTTTCGCCCGATCAGCTTGTGTAATTTCTCTAACAAGGTTATCTCTAAGGTTTTAGCAAATAGGATGGCTCTGTTTCTTCAGCGGATCATCTCCTCTTCTCAAGCTCAGTTCGTACAAGGACGCTTGATTATGGAAAACGCTCTCTTAGCCCAGGAGTTGGTGTCCCAGATTGATCAGAAGGTCAGGGGGTCTAATGTGATCATGAAGCTTGACGTGGCTAAAGCTTATGATCGAACGTCCTAGTTTTTCATCATCGAGGTTCTAAGGGATTTCATGTTTCCTGAACCCCTTATTGATCTTATCTGGCGGCTCATCTCTAACTGTTGGTTTTCCGTTCTGATCAACGGATCAACTAACGAATACTTAAAAGTGGGAAAGTGTCAGGGAGATCCTCTTTCCCCTTCTCTTTTCGTTATCGCGACAAAGGCTTTTGTACATGGTTTACACTCACTTACGATAGCAAATCAGATCCAACACTTTGGCTTCCCCTCGGGCTGCCCGCTGATTTATTCCTTGTCCTTCGCTAATGACATTATCATTTTCATGAATGGTAACTATCGGTCGGTCCGACACCTTGTCCGCCTCAGTCAGTAGTATGAGAACTAAATCCATAACTCACTTGTTCTTCTTTGATTTCTCAGCAAAAGTTATTTGGAATTACTATGGGAAATAGGTTGGTGTATGAGGTAATGCGTCTTCTATAGCGAATTTACTAAGTTTTTTGTGGAATGAGAACTCAGGTAAATCTATTAGATCGATCCTTTTTCTGTTGATACCTTGTCTTGTCAGTTGGCATATTTGGTGCTCGAGAAATAAGGCAAATTTTGATGAGGTAACTATGGATCCTTCTTCCATTGTCCGAAAAGTAAGGAATGATGTGTTCCTTGCGTTTCGTGCCAGACCTTTTAGAGGTTCAATTTGTTCCCGGTCGAAACGGTTGGCTGGAACCTTTTATATTGCATCGGTTCCGACTACCCCTCGAGAAGGGGTTGGCTGAACTCTCTTCGTCTAGGATCAGTGTTGATCGACCTTTTTCAGATTTAGATCCTTGTCTAGACAGTTATGTTAATGGGATAGTTTATTGTTAAGCCGTTCGCCTGTCCACTTTGCAGCGGAGTTGGCCTTGTTGGTCGTACACTCAATATCTCTCTCAATTCGAAGATCCAGGATTTGAATTGATATCGTTTTATTGATTCCTCCTAAAGATTTTCATTGATGCCTCCTAAAGATTTCATTTCAAATGGAATTTGGTTATTCATGATGTACAATGAGCCCTATTAAGCATCCATGGCTGAATGGTTAAAGCCCCCAACTCATGATTGGCAAATTTGTAGGTTCAATTCCTGCTGGATGTACGCCGATGGGAACGTTCAATAAGTCTATTGGAATTGGTTCTGTATCAATGAAATCTCATCATCCATACATAACGAATTGGTATGGTATATTCATACCATACCATATGAACAGTAAGAACTAGAATTCTTATCGATACTGTAAATCATAGAGAAAAAAAATGGAGTTATGGATGGAATCAAATATGAAGTATTTACAGAAAAAAGTATTCGGATATTGGGGAACAATCAATATACTTCTAAAGTCGAATCAGGATCAACTAGGACAAAAATAAAGCATTCGGTTGAACTCTCTATGGTTTTCGATCGCTTTGTTTACCTTGCATCTTTTCTGTTTGTTTTTTCGGCGTTCTATTTAGGCTTTTTATGTTGCACGATTTGGTATATTGTGTGCACAGATCCTGTAGCCATTTTTACAAATCTGTTTTTGTAAGCCATTGGAGAATGGCTAGATTCTCCTTTTTGTTATATATACTTGGAATTAAAAAACATATAACTTGTTTTCTACGAAGTTCATTAAAAAGATATCAAGTTTTATCTTTTTTAGTCGTTTTACCATATGTCAGACTTTTATCTTTCATATTTAACAATAAGTCGAAGAATTCATATAGAGTTTATTATGCATTTACATTGTTTTCATAAAATATATATGCTTCATCTTTTGTAACTATGTGTTAAATTAGCTATGTATTTTATATAATAACTTTAAATTAGAAAGAAAAGCAATTTGCTTCTGTAGAAGCATAATAGTAAAATCCATTATTAATAATTAATACATGACATATATATTCCGAATTTTTAAAGAAGTAATAGGCAGACACAACAAAAAGTAAATGACGATCTCAACATTAACATTATGATTGGAATGACCTACAGGAGGAAAAAAATAGTGGCATTTAATCAAACAAAATACTTTAAATCTGAAAGAGAGCTTTTTGTTTGATTCACAAATCGTTCGTCGAATGTATTTGGGCATATCGACTTTTTGAGAAGATTGAATTTTTTGAGAAGATTGACTTAGGAATTTAGGGTTTTTGGTAGTTATGAATTGGCTTAGGTTTTAGGGATCTAGAGTTTCAGGGATTGACGAATCGGCTTAGTCTTGTTTTTTGAAGATCGACTATATTGAGAAATAGGAGATGTTTGTAAGAAAGAGAAGAAAGTAGCACAAACTATTTTGTGGACGAGATAGAGAAGAAAATGACGTAGAAAATAGAAATGGACGCGGGTGTTGAAAGTTGTCCTGGAAAATAATTCCTCAGAACCTGTGTCCTAAAAACTAATTTTTTTAACTAAAGGAAGCCCTTATTGCAAAATTTCCCTTATTATAAGTGGATCTAAACTACAAAAAATAAGTTTAATAAGCAAGACCCACAATTATTATTGTGATAATATTTTAACATGAGGTTATAATTAAATGAAAGAGAATAAAATAGGCTTATTATAAACAAACTTATAAATGAGATAAGTCCGTTGAATATAACAATAAGTGGTCAGTTAAGAATAATAAACAAATAACTGGAATGTAGTGTGAAAAATCCAATATTTAAGTATAACAAGCATCTAGTTGAATATTAAATGTAAGGTCTAATAACATAATAATGAGATGTGCTTGGACCAGTCTGTATGTATCTGGCATGAAGAGCTCAGTGGGTGTCTGGAAACACGAGGGGGCACGTCTAGCTTATCCGACAAGACTGGAAGGAAGTGCGGACTTCCACGGGACGCAAGGATACTTTGTAATGGCCCTCTATGGTAGGCCTAATAAAGCTATACCCATAGAGGCATGGTTTGTATGGTTCCTTCCGGTGAGTATACCTTGGCTTCCTATTTGATGATGGGCAACCTAAAGACTGATTGGAATGATCTTAGGATGATTTGGCAGAGACTTCAAGGAGGGGGGCTTCGTGGTTAGGACCCAACTAAAGATAGTAGGCCGTCAGATACTTGTCATCATCAATCAGAGTGTGTGTGGGAAAGGTTGGAGCTAAACCAATAGGCCAATGATCTTCACTATCGGATCATTGGAAGCGGGACCACATGTTTGTTTAGATTGGATGCCAGGGAGGTCATATAGCTCTTTTGAATAGTCTTTCACTAGATTGGGGGTAGGCTAGAGTGGGGCCTTGGAGAACCATATAAGGGACATACCTAAGTTTATATATCTGTATTGTAGGCCTAACAAGGATATCTTTTACATGTATGTGTAAAGTCCCCCGATTGTGTCTTATGGTGAAAACTCAAAAATTGTGGCACACTTATGGCGCAACGATAAAGGCTTATTCACAGCAAAGCTAGTACGCTTGTAATGACCCGCATTTTCAACGATATAATAATTAATCTATTTAATTATTTAAAAGGTGATTAAGAGGATTTAATGGTCATTGGATTAAATAAGAGTGAATATTTAATTATAATTATAATATAATAATATATTTAATTTCTGAAATAGTCAGAAATAGTGAAATTCACAATATGGTGTGAACTGGATCATCTGTGATATTTAATTCAGTTTTGAATTGAATTAGAATAACGAATATATTATTTGAACGACAGTTTGAACGTATAATTATATAATAATTAAAATCGAGCTTGAAATGGCGCGGCAATTCGTTAGTTTGCGATTTGAACTAAACGTGTGGAGCTGGTGGAGTATATTTTTTCTAATGGAAGAGAAAAATCGGGATTTCGTCGTATAGATTTTGATTTATGTCCAAATCAAATTTTAGAAAAGTCGCTGTGGAATTCCTTTATAATTCATAACGATTTATTTATATTTATAAGAGGAATTTCATTATAAATGGAATATCGATTTAATCGAGATTTGAAATATCAAGTTAGAAATTCATATAGGAATATTCTAGAGCTGTATGATATTCTGTTGTGAATATATACGATAATATTAAATTATTAATATTTAATTTAATTTTTTTTAAATATATTTATATATTTAAAAGGGTTATTTAGAGCTTTAAAAATAGCCAGTTTTGTAATCGACCTCAGAATTCGACGAAACTGATTTTGTTGGATTCGCAATGTTAAATTATTGTTAGGTTTCAATTTCCGTGATTTTTGAAGTCAGTATGTGGCCGTACGGGATTTTAATGTGAAAAACAGTCAATAAATTGACCTTTAAAAATACGTTGTGTGAGCAAACAGAGTCGGAATTCGACGAAACCAGTTTTGTTGGGACCGTAATGTCGAGCTGTAGCTGCATGTCCAGTTTCATGATTTTTGAGTATCATGGGTGATCATGCCAATTTTTAAAAAGCAAATACAATATAAATCAATGGAATAAATGAATATAATAATATAAAAATCTACCTATAAATATCTATACCCACCTTCTAAACCTAATTCAACTCTTCCTCAAGTCAACGAAAATCCGCCGCTCAGTTCTTCAGAAACGTGAAAATCGAACTCCAATAATTCAAACAAATCTAGAAAAATTCCAATAAAATCCTACAAATCATAAAACTCACATATTTCGATTCATGGAAACTTCCTCTTTCTTTCTGTATGGCTTTTGTGTGGTGCGACGCAAATGTTCTGCTGTCGAGTTTTTAGCAGTAGACTAGGGTTCCGATTTCGAGGCGCTGTGTTGTTTTAGGAGAGGCAGGACTTGGGGGTAATGGAAGAGGGGTGTCGTGGGGTTTGCTCGAAGGTGATAGATGGTGGTCCGATCACCTGCGTTGGCAGCAACGATGAGTAGAACGGAATCGGGATCGTGAGGTCTGGGTTGATGCGAGTTGGTTGAATGGGTTACTGCGGTTGAACACAGGTGAAAAGAAGGATGGAGAGGGATCAAGGAAGAAGCTGGGTACGGTTGTTCTTTGCAGGAATAAGAAGGAGTTGAGCAAAGTAAAACATGAGGGTAGCAAGAAAATCTGGAGGCATTCGAGTTATGTGAGTTTGGAGATCTCGTGCTGGGTAGTTTGCGGGTGTGTGTTCAGCAGGAGATGAAATACTATTGTTTGGCTGGTGGTTTCTTTCTTAATGGGCCAACCTTAATTGCAAGCCCAGAATATATAAATGGCTACAATGTTGGTTCACAAATGGCAATCGGATTTGTTCACAAGGGATGAAGGAGAAATGAAATAAAATGGGAACCAGAATTTATATGAAGGATGGCGACTCGAAATGGGAATGACGCGCTGCTTAGCATGTCGGTGTAGAAGGTCTAGGGCCGAGATATTTTGACGAAATAGGATCTGACAGGATAGTATGGACGAGAACTCCACATTGACACTGATTGGAAGTCCATCCGAGCTCGTTACAATTTATTGTGAAATAAATTGTCTGTCTGAATCAAGCAATGGTTATCGTTATTAACGATGATCGTCCAATGTTCTGAACAGATCTATTTTTACAATGTATTCTTAGAACTAATAATTATCTGTTGATTGTTGCGTGTTAACTGTTTGGTTGAATTGTTTAAAAAAAATATAGATAACGATATATATATATCGTTAATCAAATATTGATTCTGTTTAGCAGAATATTTCATATTTAAATGAAATCGATGTTAATTATATTGTTTAACATCTGTGATGCAGGGAAACAGGTTGGAGGAATCCAACTGGATTCCTCAACATTTATTTTACTGTTTTTCATATATATTGTGTTATATGATGTGAGGTATAATCTGTTGATGATTATGTGTGTTTGGATGATATCGATCACCGTTGTTTGGTATTTCAAATACCGTAAGAAACACTGGGATGTAAAAAGGGAATTTCAAAGTGAATATTGAAAATAAACTATTTATAAAATAAAAGGATTTTATAAAAGAGAAATTATTTATAAAATAAATAGAAGATTTTATAAATAATTATAGAACAAAGGAAATAGAATAAAGGAAATAAAATAAAGGAATATTTATTTAGGAAATAAATAGAATAAAGGGATATTTATTTAGAAAGTAAATAGAATTATAAAAGGAAACTTTATTGGGAAAATAAACAGGATTTATAAAAAAGGAAGTTGACGAGATATAAAAGAGTTAATCGAATTTAGTTAATCGAATATGGTTAGTCGAATAGAGTTAGTCAAACATAGTTATTCAGGATAAGTTGCCAGTTTGCACGACTGCTAGCGTAATTCACAGGGCTGCGGATAGCCTGCGGCGGTCGGATGTTTCCTAAGGGAATCAGGCGTAACCATTGTGATCGCTGCGATCTAGAGTTAAGCGAATGGAGTTAAATCGAATATTAGTTATTCGAATAAGAGTTAAGTAACTAGAGTAAATTGAATATTAGTTAATCGAATAAGAGTTAAGCAAATAGAGCTATTCAATTAGAGTTAATCGGAATAGAGTTAAACAAGATTAGAAACTGACTAGAGATTAATTAAGTTGAATAGTTTTCTGAGTATCGATCTGATGTTGGTTTCGGCCTTCGGGGTTTATACTTAGAGAATTGTTCTCCTACTAGTTTACGGTTAGGGACTAATAGTTGTGGAATGGTAGTGATGTGTGAATAAGCTATGGAAATGTTTCCAATGTTAATAACGTATATTTTCTAAATGTAGAAAATAAGGAAATATGAATATATAATTGTTTGATGATTGGATCAGTGATTCCATTTGGAAATAAGATCGTTGTGTGTACACAGACATGTCTTCTTTGATAGTTAACTCACCGACTATCAAAGTTTTTGACCATTTTTAATGTTGTTAATATGGAGAGACTGGTTGGATTATTATCCAAAGAACCACTCCGCATTGGCATAAGCGTTGCGAATCAAGTACGTTGAGATAATTGAAGACGGAGTAAAGAGCAAGGGCTGTTGTTTAAATCTTAGGTAAAGATTTCCTAAGATGGATGTACTGAATAGTGCCTTCAGTTTGTCCAGTCCCAGGATGACATGTATGGAAGAATGTCTGACATAGTATATTTAATAGATCGCATAAGTTGATCTCTTCAAACGTATGTACGTTTGGTGGTAGAGGAATTCGTTTCTCTTAGCCGTATACCCATGGTATTTTTGGGAAAAATCAATTTGTGATTTGGAGGGTATGACGATGTGACATTCAAAGTGAATAATTGTGTGATCTGTCAGAGATAAGTGTAGCTTCTAGCCTCACATCCGGTAAATGACAGTAATCAGGCAGGTAGTATGGCTATGTTGGTCGCACCTAGTAGGTTGTATAATCACCTGATCTAGAGTTTCATTTACTTCTAAAAATCTATTGCTGATGCTTTCCCATTCGGGAAACGGTTGCTGATCCCAACCGTTGGTGATATACGTTCGATACACTCAAGCAAAATGAGTGGTCGGTCATGTGTGGCCGGGTTGCAAGATGTTCTTGTTGAACCCAGTGTATTCCTCTCTAGAGGTACACTAGCGAAAGGTGGTTCCATACCTTGTCATAGTTGGAAATCCATTATCCAATACGTGCTTGCGGTTTTGATTGTATACTATATATGTAGAACGTGATATGGAAGCGTTTCTGCTAGATGATTATTATATTGTGGTTGATAGACATTATTATAATATCAAAAGGTTTTTGATATAAAGATATTTTGGATTCTCCTAAGGGAAAACCCGTTCCGTTGTACGGCGTGGTCTTATGAGATATCGTTTACTTGTTCGAACTGTTTAAATTGTTTTACTCATACCAGTCCTATGACTGACCCAGAGTTTATTTTGTTTTGTTTTCCCTAAGCTCTTGGATGCCCAAATTTGTACGGGCAGTCAAGTAGTCGGGATTTACAGACACTTGAAGAGATGGAGCCTGAGGCTTCAGGATTATATAGCTATTATTATTCCGCTGTGTTGTAAGTGCTGTACTTGATAATGATGTGTATACGTATACTGATTTTATTTCAAGGATATATTATCTATTATATGTTGTTCGTTCCGCTGTGAGATTCGTGTATTACTCTGATGTTGTGTTCTTCTTCTTCTTCTATTCTAAGTTTCTATCTTATCTTTCCTCACCCTCTAATTTCTTTCATTAACTTTCCGGTATTTTTTGATGTTTGGTTAGTCATCATTGAGTTTATGGCGATAACCAAAGTCGACAAAATCCTGGTTGTTACAATGCTTTTGTAGCCTGACATTGGAAATTGGTATGCCTTCGTAACATAGTTTTGTATGCTTTTGTAGTGTGGAGATGGAGGTCCATTACATTTTCATAGTATGTCGATAGGGACCACTCGAGGAGGGTGCTATGGGAAGTACCTCGATATATTGGGTGTATAGCTATATATGTTATTTATTATGTTAATCTTCTGGGGAGTAAACAGTTACGATTTATGTGGTGAAATCAAGAATGTAATTTGAAATAAATCCGTACAACTGAATAAATATAAACTAGTGATAGAATGGTATATGTATTGTTATGTGTAGAAAGTATGATTTATTTATTGACCAAAATTTTTGTTCTGACCCCTTCCTCATAATAACCCCCCAAGTTAGACAGGTGGTTGAGATTCTGCAACTTAAAGACACTTGTTAGATAGTGTCATTAAATTGGTGAGTACTTACTACTATATTTTATCCCTTCCGATATATGATTTCTATTATGAGCTCTGATAAATTAATCTTTGACTTTCTGTAGGATACCAGATAAACAGACTTGAGCTTCGATAGATTTTGAATTTTGAATAAAAATCGGCCTGTTGAAATTCGAGTTGTTACATTTAGTATCAAAACTTAGGCTTAGGGTTCCTATATAGATAACGAGTGAATGTATTTGTATATTTTTAAATACAAGTATATTACATATATATGCACACACACACACATGAATGTACCTAGATCTATGGAAGAATTCGTTAGATTGGAAGACTTGCATATGGAAAGAATTGAGATGCCAAAACTTGTAAACTAAAGAAATGATCATAAAGATCTGAGGAAGATAAGCCTTTAAGTGGTTAGGTTAGAAAGTGCTACAAATGGTATAAAAAAAGGAATTAGGAATATATATATGTGTGTATTTGAAAATTGGTATGCTTTTATTAATTACTAGAAAAAAGTACATAGCCAAAATAAAAAAAAAAACAAAAGTGCGAAATAAACCAAATACGTGCAGACTAGCAAAAAATACATACAAACTGGGCAAGAAAGGTATATATATACATATATATACATATATTAGACTTTTAGGCGCAAAATTTGGAATTGCATGATCCAGAGCATAGTAAAGAGATTTTCTTCGAAGAGAAAAAGATAAAGCGGTATAAGTTAGTATCGATGGTTATGGTAATAAAAATTAATGTTATTTGAATAGAGCTGTTTTCAGAATTTTATGGACATGAATTTGGTAAAGTTGATTTTGGACAGAACATAAAAGAAAAGTGGACGTGAGAATTTATTTTTGGAATTTAATTTGAGTTTTAAAGTCCTTGGAAACACCATCAAAACAGTGAATAGGCATAAATAAATTTATCTGAATTAGAACAACCTCCCGATCGACCCAGGAAATATTTTCAGGTTGGAGCATAGCGAATAATCAGTCGAAACTCAGATGGGAAAGAGCAAAAGAAAACAAATCTGCGTTTGGTCGACCCATATTTTGGTTGGGTCGACAACCATGTTGATCCACCCTTAAGGCGGGTCAACACATGGATTGACACACCTAAAAAGGCGGGTCGACCAACGCTTCGTATTTTTTGCATATATGAAGTGACGAAGCCTGTAGCTTTGTCACATCATTTGCCCAACATGAGAGTTCGGCGAGCCCAATTTCCATTGCTTCAAACCCCCACCGCCTCTCCAAAACTCCACTGCTCTTCATAAAATTAGTGCCAAATCAAAGCTAGTCATCTCCTTCATCTAGATCTAAGATCCATTTTTTGCAGATTTTAAGAATTTTAGCCATGCCTTGGCGACCTTCCTTAGCAACCACTTTCCCCAATTAACATCCCAGAAGATTTCTTGGTACAGGAACATCAATAGGATAACTCAGGTCTCTGTGGATTCAGTAGGGTACCGGATCTTACTTGGGAAACCGGTTAAATTTATAGAGTTCATAGGCACCCCTTTGGAGAAGCTTTTTCAAAATATGAGGTTGCACCAGATTTTTGACTATAAGACGGTAGGACCGATCGCTTACCCCAGGTTAGCTCATCTTTTTTATGCCAATTTGAATTATACAGAGGAGAATGATGATGTTGTATTTGATTCTAAGGTGAAAGGGGTAGCAATTTTTTTATTGAGAGACAGTTAGGGGAAATGCTTGGGAATAGTGGTGAGAGTATGGGACTAAAGCATGTGTAGATGACAAATAAGGTTGTTTTGGGCTGAATTTTATAGACATTCGTTATTGGGCTTAGGATATAGGGCATCTACGCCCATTATTTAAGATAGTATACGCATATTGTAGTATAACTTAGTAGCCTAGACTGGTAGTCATGACAGGGTTACCGGCACTATTAGGCGTGCCACATATGCTATTTTTTTTGGACTTTAGATTAATTGGGAGAGGAAGATTATGGCACATTTTGCGATCACATCTAATGAGACGACCCCAAACCCCGTACTGACGGCGGCAAGGGTAATCCTTGGAATATAACACATAAACAGATAATAGCAGAACAAAATTAAATAAATACACCAGATATTGAACAATAGAATATACTGGATAAGAGTAATCATCAGAGTTACACAGTTTACAGGATCATACTTAGTACAAACATAGTTCAACTATACATATATGTCTACAGCGGAAACAAACAAAATATGTACAATAGGAGCTGAACAGCATAAAAAGAGATAAATGATAGAATCCATCTTCAGCTCCAGCTATCCAGAAAGAACCAGCTAAACCTGAATACAAGGCTGCCCGTGTAGAAAAAGGGGCACCCGAGTTTGAAAGTGAAACAAACTACGAGTCAGTCATGGGGCTGGTATGAGAAATCTACTCGACACATTTATAATATGGCTAATCACAGGACCACGCCACTTTCGTGGAACGGGTTTACTCCATTGGATTGCCAGTGCTTTAAAACAAGTCATTCTTTTAAACATCGCTATGCTTTTTATAAAAATGAAGCCATTATAAGACTCAGTTCCCATCACACAATGCACCGAAAACCGGAGGATAGAGTTTTTACCTTATAACGGCCAAAATATGCTTGATACGAATAAAACAAAGGCATTTGATATTATTACTAGTGTTTATATGTTTTGAAAACAATTTCAAATCATAACTATCAATCAAAGATGGCATTAATGCCCCATAACACTATGTCGCCATATATAGGTATACAATCAAAACCACACGGTCACGTATTTGGAAATTGGATTTCCTTCATGAACCAAGGCAAAAGATAGTCCTTACCGAATTCGAGACAATCTAGCCCATGTCTCAGGAAAGTACTCAGTCAAGCCTTTGGAGCGACAGGGCCGGTCCACCGATGTGGATTAAAATGCCTGAACAATACGTTTCCCCGCCCTTTGGGGCGTAAACGAGCCAACGAATGACTCCATCGGACCCGGATCGTCTGATCAAACCGAGGCGCCTCGCAACAGCAACTACCACACAGGTGAAAAGTATATAAATGTCAGGGCTGGTAGGTCACTGACACCACCCTAGCTAGAAAGAAACGCATGCCCTCCCTGAGGTCCTTCTCCCGTTTCTGGTTCATACCGGGGTGTGAGGCTCGCGAATTCACATTATACACAAAGCTACGCCACACAGGCGGTGCTTTGATCATCACCACAAGACTTGCTTTTCAACAGAAGCCTTGATCATTTGCCACTTAGGCATGCCACACTAGCAATTCATGCCATGCGACTGATGTCCATCGATATACAACCTCTGAGCTAGTGCGTTTCAGAGAAGGGCGTTAAGCAAAAGAATAAATTCTCCGCCGCCAAACAGATGTATATTTAATAGAGATCAATCAACAAAGAATAAAATCCAATGTCAGACACCCAGTCCATTTACATGTCCGTTCTGGGTCTGAACGAAACCGGAGGCACTATGTACCTCGCAAACCCATCGACCACCACGTACGTCTGGATGATCACCACTCATTATCCATATTTCGGGATGCCTCCCAATCAGGACCTCGGTTACCATCCAAACGAGGTGAAGATCTCCGGTCTTCGACCACCGTCTTTATCTTCTATTTCTTATCGTCGATTCAGTTATTCAGAATGGGATAAACCCGGTCTTTCTGAACAACTCGCGTATAATAATAAACAAGTGCAACACTAACATACACATGCATCATTTCAATTCATTAGTCACTAACCGTCAATCAGTAAGAGAACAATTTCCCAAATATTAACCCCGAAGACCGAAACCAACATCAGATCAACACCCAGGAAACCATTCGACTTAGCCAACCTTCAGTTAATTTCTAAATCACATCCATATCGTTTATAATATTTTATAACGATTTATCGCTATTTTTATTTATTTTAAAATAGCCATTTTATTCAAAACAACGCTTCGGGCCATAACGCGGCCGTGGCGCTATTTTTCTTCAGATTTAATTTACACATATCTGAAAATCTAACCGTTGGATCTTCACAAAATTTACATCATTAGAAAGATCTTTTCAAAACGAATCCAACGGTTCCAGTTTCGGGAAAATCCGACGGTCGGATCTCCCGGTATAATTGTAGGAAGTTTCGATTTCAAAATACGAACTACAGCGTCGTTATTCTTATATTTATATATATAAATATAATCGATTCTGGCGCTGTTTTTCTTCAGATTTGAATTAAACATTCCATACAATCCAACCGTTGGATTTTTACAAAGTTGGTGCCGTTGGAAAGATTTTTCCAAAGTGAACCCATCGGTTCCAGTTTCGGGAAAATCCGACGGTCGGATCTCCCGGTATAATCGTTTGAAGTTTTGATTTCAAAATACGAACTGCAGCGTCGTTATTCGATTAAATATAATTATATATATATATATATAATCGATTCTGGCGTTGTTTTTCTTTAGATTTGAATTAAACATTCCAGACAATCCAACCGTTGGATTTTTACAAAGTTGGTGTCGTTGGAAAGATTTTTCCAAAGCGAACCCAACGGTTGCGATTTCACGAAAATCCAATGGTCCGATCTCCCGGTATAATCGTTTGAAATCACGGTTTCAAAATACAAACTGCAGCGTCGTTATTCGATATATTTTAATTCTATTTATATATATACCGATTCTTCGATTTCAAAGCCATATTCTTTTCATACATTTGATAAAAATGATATTTTTATCTAACTGTCTTCTATTTCAACACTTCAATATATTTAACAATTCATGTATATAATATAAATGTGATTTTTATTGTAAAACAATTCATTTCAAAACACTAATATTTTATATAGTTCATATAGGTAATAAAAATAGGATTTTTATTATAAAACAATTTCTTTCAAAACGAGATTATTTTATATAGTTCATATAGGTAATAAAAATAGGATATTTATTATAAAACAATTTCTTTCAAAACGAGATTATTTTATATAGTTCATATAGGTAATAAAAATAGGATTTTTATTATAAAACAATTTCTTTCAAAATATGAATACCATTCAACACATGAAGGTTTTCTATAATTTCTATATATAGATAAAAATGTGATTTTTATTTTTAAAGCACGAATACCATGCAACACATGAATTTCTATCCAACGAACGAATATCGACTCAACACATGAAGGTTTTCTATAGTTTATATAAATAGATAAAAATGTGATTTTTATATTTAAAACACGAATACCATTCAACACATGAAGGTTTTCTATACAACGAATAAATATAGTTTCAACAAATGAAAATAATTCAAACACATGAATATTATTCAAAATTTCGGCAGCATAATGGCAGGGTAGTTAAACCCGGGACCGTCTCTTGTACGGCTCCTCGCTCTACCTTAAAACCTCGCGGTTTTTGACAATGGGGATCATGCATCTAGTTCGCACGCAGGCGGCATGTATATATTTATTTCATTTCCACAAACTAATCCTATGTGGTTTCAACCAAATATTTCTCAACCACAAATGGGTATTTTTCAACCACAATCAATCAATATCAACCACAAACAATCCCAATCAACCATTCGCTATCAATCAATTTTCACACCAATCACAACCAATAAATATCGTCCATGGTTTGTGGACGAGGGGCGTGTATATATATATATTTATATATAGCAATTCACTTCTATTTCAACACATATATCATTTTTACAACGCATATACAACTTATACATCGAACGTACAACTTATACAACGCTTATACAAGAGGTGTATAACACTTATATAACTCATACATCGACTATATAATTTATACATCGTCGTTTTTCCATATCGTTTATAAATTAGAAATCTCACATTGGGTTCCACTCCACCAAAAATAGCAGAAGGCTCAGAAAAATATGCGGTCTCTTCTAAAATGTAGAAGACGTCCACACGGTCACGATGTTTCCTGTTTCATTGAATTTCGTCAAGAATCAAAAAAGATATGATTTTTCAAAGTTCAGTTGTAATAAAAGACGCACTTTTCACGATGGTTCAAAACTAGGTTTTGATCTTTCGATCAAACCGTTGCGCGATAGGAGAATCAGCTCACACAGCGTCGAAGAGCTTCGAAAGACCTTCGCGCGCGTGGTGGTGAGGTGCAGTTCGGTGGTCCCTACCGGTGGTGGCGGCGGTCGAAAGGGCGCAACTTCCAGGGCTCGGTTCTCTCGAATGACGCAATGATGGAGAGGGTAATGGGTAAGGATTTAAAGAGGAGGAAGAGGGCTTTAAAATGGATCCAAGAACACTTGATTTCGTTAAGAAATGAGAGAGAAATCCGAGAGAGAAGATTTGAGTGCTTTTCCGTCGTGCGCCAGCTCTAATCGGGGAGAGAGAAAGAAGATACTGGCCAATCAAATTTTTTTATATATATTTTCAAAATTCTGAAATACCCCTTTCACACACGAACGCCAATTCAAACCCAACGACTGTCGTCCCTAGCGTTTTACCCCCATTCCGAACACAATGGGATATGTTTCGAAGGCCCATTCGAATGTTTCAGTCAGTTTTCCTTCAAATTAAAATATAAGACATTCAATATTTAAATTGAACGTACATTTCAATTTGCCAGGGCCACAAACTAATTCGAAAAATTCCAGAAAAATAAATCTAGATATGTTTTGACGATACGGTCCCAACAAAACTAGTTTCCTCGAATTCTGAGACCGTTTGCAAAAAGGCCCATTTCTGGTCGATCCAATTTAACTGTAATTGACCAAAACACGTTTTCCTTTGCCACGCTAACATACTAGCTTCAAAAATTATGAAATTTGAAACCTAGCAATAACTTCACATCCCGGATCCAACAAAAGTGGTTTCGTCGAATTCCGAGGTCGTTTGCAAAATGGCCAATTTCACGGGCTATATAAATTCCATAGCGACCTTTCTGAAAATTCATTTGACCATAACTTTTGTTTTCCGTTATGAAAATTCGATTTTTCAGATTCGTTAGAAAGGTATTCACTAACAGATTTAAATATTTTTGGTTTCACTCAAATCCGTTTTGTTTTGCACCCGGTACAGTCTGATAAAGTTTGAATTCAATTTTTGAAACTGCAGCGCCCTTTCAAGCCTTGTTTATAATTAGAATTAATTATATTCATTTTCAAATGTCGATTCACTCTTACTTTTCATTGCTATTATTTCAAATATTTAAAATCCATTATTTTAGCCAATTTAAAAAAAAAATTAGTTCAGATTTTCTGGGTCGTTACAATCTCCCCCACTTAAAACTTTTCATCCTCAAAAAGGAACAAAGTCGAAAGTGGTTTGATTTATCAACTCTACGTTCGATCTGGCTTCCATTCTCCAACTTTTCAGTTTCTGAGAAATTCCAAATTCTTCAAAAACTTGGCTAACACCCGGAATTTTTGAAAAATTTCGCCATAACCTCCTTTTTACGGTTTGGAAATTTATTGGGCCGTATTAGGTACCCAATAAATCCTAATAGGCATACACATATTTATAGTGATATATTCTGGTGTTTACAGGGGAGTGTGTATTGATAATAACTCTAGAGAATAAATTCTCGTCACCCTGTCAAAGCCTGAGGGAGTGTGTATTTAAAATGCTCCAGAGGATAAATCCTCGTCACCTCGTCCCGTGTGGGAAATAAATAGTCCATGTGCCGTATCTAATGACTAGAGAGACGTGATTATAGTCAACTCCAGACCCGTGGGGTTTTTTTTATTAATCTGGCAATTTAATCATTACAATTTTAAATAGTCCATATCAGTCATCAGTTCAACCTGTAAAATATAATCATCGCCATACAAGCCTCTCGCTCGTATGGTAAATCTTCCACCTCGTCACACAAGCTCCAAATGCTTATGTGGTATATGATGAAGTATGCTTATCTTCTGAAGTATGCCATGTGGTGTAGTTCAAAATTAATTGTTACTATCTTATGGAGATATTTATTATTTCACACAGAAAAACCAGCACTTCGCATCCAATGGCATTCACAGGAGTTGATATAATAATATTTTGCATCCAACTCGTTAAGGTTTACCTATTTGTCGGGCACGCAAATAAAATCTTTACTCAACATCTAATCCATTTACCTGTTCAAACATATATAATGCACAAGTATATATATTTCTATCTATTTTCTAATCAATTCAATGTGTGACATAATCGAATAAATTCTACCATTCATTCTCTTATTAATTAAATTAACTATCGTTTCAATAATTTAATTAATCTAATCTACTATCACACAACACAAACAACAATCAAATTGTTTTTAATTTTTCAAAATATACTAATCAATTCCTATATTCTTTTAAAATCATTCAGACTATAGAGTTAAAAGTGCACATCCATGAAAAGAAAATAACAACAGAGTAGAGAACTAATTGGTAATGCAAAGTATGGTAAATATTCCTTGCACCGGATTCAATCAGAGATATCCACTCGTCATCTAGGATAGGCTTTTTGAATGCTCTCCTCAGTTTCCCAAGTACAATCTCGCGGATCTCCACTCCATTGCACTTTGACCAAGTGAACTTTCTTGTTCCTCAGCTCTTTGGTTTCTTTGCCGATGATCTTGAGCGGCTCTCGTCTCATAGCTAATTCAGGGGTAATTTCAATATCCTGTTGAGCTGCTTCTTCCACGATCAAGTCTGGGTCATGAACGTGCTTCCGAAGTTGAGATATGTGAAATACATCATGAACTCCAGGCAACCAATCAGGCAATTTGACCCTATAAGCGAGAGTTCCGATCTGTTCCAGAATAAGAAACGGACCAATGAATTTGGGCGTCAACTTTCCAGTTTTACCGAACCGGATTACTCCTCTCATTGGCGATACTTTCAGATATACGTAGTGGCCAACAACAAAGGATATATCTCTTCTTCTCCTATCGGCATAGCTCTTTTGTCGACTTTGAGCAGCAAGTAATCGCTTCTTAATAAAATCGACTTTGTCGGCAGCTTTTCGGATCATATCTGGCCCCAACACGAGTCTATTACCGGGTTCGACCCAACAAGCAGGAGATCGGCATGGTCTACCATATAATGCTTCGAATGGCGACATTGTCAGACTCGCCTGGTAGCTGTTATTATATGAGAATTCAGCCAAATGAAGATGGTCTTCCCATGATCCACCGAAATCTATAACATAAGCCCGCAATAGATCTTTTAAAATACGATTCACCCTCTCAGTCTGACCGTCTGTCTGAGGATGATAAGTGGTGCTCAAGTTCAACTTCGTTCCCAGCTCGACTTGAAACGCCTCCCAGAATTTGCTAGTGAATATTGTATCTCTATCACTGACTATACTGAGCGGCACTCCATGTAGTCTAACTATTTCCCTGAAGTATATCTGCGCCAGACTCTGAGCAGTTCTGTTTAATCTGACAGGTATAAAATGGGCGGTCTTCGTGAAGCGATCTACGATCACCCAATTACTGTCATTTCCTTTTCTGGTTCTGGGCAGACAATCAATGAAGTCCATGGAAATATGTTCCCACTTCCAGCCTGGAACGTCTAGCGGTTGTAACAATCCAGCTAGTTTCTGTTGGTCGCTCTTGACTAGTTGGCAAGTAGGGCATCGGCTAACGTATATTGAAACGTCCCTTTTCATAGCCTTCCACCAGAATGTTCGCTTGAGATCGTTGTACATTTTGGCTACACCAGGATGGATACTCAGCTTGGACTTATGAAACTCGTCTAACACTTCCCTTTTGAGCTCGGGGATGTCAGGAACACAAATCCTTCCTTTCAACCTCAGGGTCTCCTCGTTATCTATTTGAAAACACGAGGGTTCGCCTTTATGAATCCTTTTGATCATATCGTTAATGAAGTTATCCTCTTTCTGAAGAATAGATATTTTGTCAATCAAGGAAGTCGTAATAATAAAGCTGGCGATCATTACATTCTTTCGGCTCAGCGCATCGGCCACGACATTGGCTTTCCCTGGAGTGTATATAATCTCAAAGTCATATGCTGCAAGGAACTCTAGCCAACGTTGCTGCCTCAAATTCAGGTCTTTTTGGGTGAACAGATACTTTAACAACTGGTGATCTATAAACAGTTCAAATCTCTCACCCAGAAGATAGTGTCTCCATATTTTCAAGGCGAATACAATAGCCAATAACTCAAGATCATGAGTTACGTAGTTCTTTTCGTGCGGCTTCAGTTGACGGCTAGCATAAGCAATCACTTGGCCCCTTTGCATTAACACTGCGCCAAGGCCTTCTCTAGAAGCATCAGTCCAGACTTTCAAATCCTGATTATCATCGATGATGGTTAACACTGGAGCAGTCGTTAATCTTAACTTTAGCTCTTCAAAAGCCTCTTCACTTTCTGGAGTCCATTTGAATTTAGAGTGCTTCTTTGTAAGCTTCGTTAAGTGACCAGATATCTTCGAAAAGTTTTTAACGAACTTCCGGTAATAGCTAGCCAATCCGTGAAAACTGCGGACTTCTGTAGGGGTACTGGGCTGTTTCCAATTCTGAATAGCTGTGATTTTACTTGGATCCACAGCAATTCCTTCTTTCGATACGACGTGGCCCAGAAATTTCACTTCATCTTGCCAGAATATACATTTGGATAGTTTGGCTTTTAATACATTCCTTCTAAGGATTTCCAGGACCTGATCCAAATGCTTTTCATGTTCGGCCTTCGATTTAGAGAAGATTAGAATATCGTCAATGAAAACCAGAACAAATTTATTCAAAACTCCTCCGAACACTCTATTCATCAGATCGACAAAGTAAGCTGGAGCGTTACATAAGCCGAACGGCATTACTAACCACTCGTAGAACAAGTCTGGACCTCTGAATACTGTCATTGGAACACACTCTTCGGCAATTCGAAGTTGACGGAAGCCTGTTGCTAGGTCCATTCGTGAAAATACTTGTGCTCCATTCAGATGATCCAACAAATCATCTATTCCGGCAATGGATATTTGTTCTTTATTGTCTGCTTGTTCAAATCATGATAATCCACACATAACCATAGAGTACCATCAGATTTTGGGACAAACACCACTGCGGCGCCCCAATCAGAGAAACTAGGCCTGATCAGACCTTTCCATACAAGCTGTCGTGTTTGATTGTCTAATTCCTCCTTCTCTTTCAAGGACATTCTTCGAATAGCGTGAACTACCGGCCTTGCATTAGGAATCAAAGCGATCTTGAAATCTATTTCTCTCTGCGGAGGTAAGCGAACAACTTCTTCGAACACATCCGCATAGTTCTTGACGATAGGAATGTCTTTGATGAGGTCAGGAATATTCTCTGCGATTTCAGAGATATTTTCTATTTGGGCTGGAGAAACATCCAATGCTGCCCAGAAGTCTTTTCTATTTTAAGTCGGGCCTTCACATGGTATGGTTATATAATTCCCCGATTGGGCCTTTGCCTTAACAACTCTCTCGGCGCATCTAACCTCTGCTTCATATTTGGTTAGCCAATCCAATCCCAGAATAAGATCGAATTCATTAAAATTCATGACGATAGAGATAATAGGGAATTTATAGCAAGAAAAAGAGATAGGTACTGCACAAATCCAACTGAGATTGATGGAACCCCCAACTGGATTTTGGACAGTCATTGGTTCTTTGAGCTTCTTCAACCTCAAATCTAACTTCTTGACTGCACTCTTTACAATAAAGCTTCGTGACGCGCCTGTGTCAAACAGTACTTTAACTGGAATGTTCTTGACATTGAGCGTGCCTTCTAAAACATCAGACCTCCCTTGGCTATCTGAGGGCTCAGAAGTTTCTGTTACTTCATTTATATGTACTGCCTCAGATTTCTTTGAGAGTTGACACTCCCGTGCAATATGACCTACTTGACGACACTTATGGCATTTCCTTTCACCATGTGTGTTCTTTTGCCTCTTCGTAGGTTTGGATCCGCTCTTTCCTTACTTCTTTAAAGATCTGCAATTTCCTTGCAAATGCCCTTGCTTATGGCAGTTGTTGCATATGGCGGTCGTTACCGGTTCTTTTCCTGATCTGGCCCTTTTCTGATTGGTTTTAGGCTCCTTACTGACCTCAGACATCGTACTGGCCTCAGGACGATCAGTTTCTGATTCAACCTTATCGCTTGAACTGACTTCCTCTTCGCCGCGCAACATACCTTTCCTATCGAGATCTTCATACTGATAAGCCATATAAATCATTTTCGAGAAAGGAAGCTTCACATTCCTCATTACACTATTCTGATATTTTCTTTGAAGTCCGTGAACAAATCTAAGATTCTTCCTCTTTGGGTCTTTAATCAGATGAGGAGCAAAGTGAGAAAGTTCGTTGAATTTCTTATGATATTCTGGGATGGTCATATCACCTTGTATCAGATAAGAAAATCCGTCGCATAATCGCTCAGTCGCTTCAGAAGGAGTAAATCTTTCCAGGAAAATCACTTTGAATCTGTCCCAAGTGATATCACCTTCTGGATTATTCTCTATAACCGAATCCCACCAGAACAAAGCTTCATCTTTGAGTGCCCAGGAGGCCAGTAATCTTTTCTGGTCATCCCACAGCTTTAAACCATCAAAGATCTTTTCAGCCGAACGAATCCAAGCCTGTGTCTTCATAATAGATTCTTCACCAGAGAACGGTATTCCACCCATATTTCGATATTTGATTAATAGGGCCTCAATATCCGGTTTTGCATTCCTTCTGTTTCTGACACTCATTTTCTAGTACTTCTGCAAACAGCAGATCAAGTGTCAGGTCACAGAAAAGATATTTTAAAACATAGAAACAAATACTTCAAATGTAAATGTGTCTATCGAGGTGAAATTTCTTTCTGCTTTACACATACTAGGATATTACTGATCCTATCTGTAATGAGTTACCCGTCCTAGAACACTACTGGTTCTATTTCTGACGAGTTCGTTAATATGTTATATTCTAGAACTAAGCTTAACCAAAGCTCTGATACCAAATGAGACGACCCCAAACCCCGTACTGACGGCGGCAAGGGTAATCCTTGGAATATAACACATTAACAGATAATAGCAGAACAGAATTAAATAAATACACCAGATATTGAACAATAGAATATACTGGATAAGAGTAATCATCAGAGTTACACAGTTTACAGGATCATACATAGTACAAATACAGTTCAACTATACATATGTGTCTACAGCGGAAACAAACAAAATATGTACAATAGGAGCTGAACAGCATAAAAAGAGATAAATGATAGAATCCATCTTCAGCTCTAGCTATCCAGAAAGAACTAGCTAAACCTGAATACAAGGCTGCCCGTGTAGAAAAAGGGGCACCCGAGTTTGAAAGTGAAACAAACTACGAGTCAGTCATGGGACTGGTATGAGAAATCTACTCAACACGTTTATAATATGGCTAATCACAGGACCACGCCACTTTCGTGGAACGGGTTTACTCCATTGGATTGCCAGTGCTTTAAAACAAGTCATTCTTTTAAACATCGTAATGCTTTTTATAAAAATGAAGCCATTATAAGACTCAGTTCCCATCACACAATGCACCGCAAATAGGAGGATAGTGTTTTTACCTTATAATGGCCAAAATATGCTTGATACGAATAAAACAAAGGCATTTGATATTATTACTAGTGTTTATATGTTTTGAAAACAATTTCAAATCATAACTATCAATCATAGATGGCGTTAATGCCCCATACCACTATGTCGCCATATATAGGTATACAATCAAAACCGCACGGTCACGTATTTGGAAATTGGATTTCCTTCATGAACCAAGGCAAAAGATAGTCCTTACCGAATTCGAGACAATCTAGCCCATGTCTCAGGCAAGTACTTAGTCAAGCCTTTGGAGCGACATGGCCGGTCCACCGATGTGGATTAAAATGCCTGAACAATACGTTTCCCCGCCCTTTGGGGCGTAAACGATCCAACGAATGACTCCATCGGACCCGGATCGTCTGATCAAACCGAGGCGCCTCGCAACAGCAACAACCACACAGGTGAAAAGTATATAAATGTCAGGGCTGGTAGGTCACTGACACCACCCTAGCTAGAAAGAAATGCATGCCCTCCCTGAGGTCCTTCTCCCGTTTCTGGTTCATACCGGGGTGTGAGGCTCGCGAATTCACATTATACACAAAGCTACACCACACAGGCGGTGCTTTGTTCATCACCACAAGACTTGCTTTTCAACAGAAGCCTTGATCATTTGCCACTCAGGCATGCCACACTAGCAATTCATGCCATGCGACTGATGTCCATCGATATACAACCTCTGAGCTCGTGCGTTTCAGAGAAGGGCGTTAAGCAAAAGAATAAATTCTCCGCCGCCAAACAGATGTATATTTAATAGAGATCAATCAACACAGAATAAAATCCAATGTCAGACACCCAGTCCATTTACAAGTCCGTTCTGGGTCTGAACGAAACCGGAGGCACTATATACCTCGCAAACCCATCGACTACCACGTACGTCTGGACGATCACCACTCATTATCCATATTTCGGGATGCCTCCGAATCAGGACCTCGGTTACCATCCAAACGAGGTGAAGATCTCCGGTCTTCGACCACCGTCTTTATCTTCTATTTCTTATCGTCGATTCAGTTATTCAGAATGGGATAAACCTGGTCTTTCTGAACAACTCGCGTATAATAATAAACAAGTGCAACACTAACATACAAACTCATCATTTCAATTCATTAGTCACTAACCGTCAATCAGTAAGAGAACGATTTCCCAAATATTAACCCCGAAGGCCGAAACCAACATCAGATCAACACCCAGGAAACCATTCGACTTAGCCAACCTTCAGTTAATTTCTAAATCACATCCATATCGTTTATTATATTTTATAACGATTTATTGCTATTTTTATTTATTTTAAAATAGGCATTTTATTCAAAACAACGCTACGGGCCATAACACGACCGTGGCGCTGTTTTTCTTCAGATTTGATTTACACATATCTGAAAATCTAACCGTTGGATCTTCACAAAATTTACATCATTAGAAAGATCTTTTCAAAACGAATCCAACGGTTCAAGTTTCGGGAAAATCCGACGGTCGGATCTCCCAGTATAATCGTTTGAAGTTTCGATTTCAAAATACGAACTTCAGCGTCGTTATTCGATTAAATATAATTATATTTATATATATATATAAATATAATCGATTCTGGCACTGTTTTTCTTCAGATTTGAATTAAACATTCCAGACAATCCAACCGTTGGATTTTTCCAGAGTTGGTGCCGTTGGAAAGATTTTTCCAAAGCGAACCCATCGGTTCCAGTTTCGGGAAAATCCGACGGTCGGATCTCCCGGTATAATCGTTTGAAGTTTCGATTTCAAAATATGAACTGCAGCGTCGTTATTCGATTAAATATAATTATATTTATATATATATATAAATATAATCGATTCTGGCGCTGTTTTTCTTTAGATTTTAATTAATCATTCCAGACAATCCAACCGTTGGATTTTTACAAAGTTGGTGCCGTTGGAAAGATTTTTCCAAAGCGAACCCAACGGTTGCGATTTCAGGAAAATCCGATGGTCGGATCTCCCGGTATAATCGTTTGAAATCACGGTTTCAAAATACGAACTGCAGCGTCGTTATTCGATATATTTTAATTCTATTTTTATATATATATATATCGATTCTTCGATTTCAAAGCCATATTCTTTTCATACATTTGATAAAAATGATATTTTTATCTAACTGTCTTCTATTTCAACACTTCACTATATTTAACAATTCATGTATATAATAAAAATGTGATTTTTATTGTAAAACAATTCATTTCAAAACACTATTATTTTATATAGTTCATATAGGTAATAAAAATAGGATTTTTATTATAAAACAATTTCTTTCAAAACGAGATTATTTTATATAGTTCATATAGGTAATAAAAATAGGATTTTTATTATAAAACAATTTCTTTCAAAACGAGATTATTTTATATAGTTCATATAGGTAATAAAAATAGGATTTTTATTATAAAACAATTTCTTTCAAAATATGAATACCATTCAACACATGAAGGTTTTCTATAGTTTCTATATATAGATAAAAATGTAATTTTTATTTTTAAAGCACGAATACCATGCAACACATGAATTTCTATCCAACGAATGAATATCGACTCAACACATGAAGGTTTTCTATAGTTTATATAAATAGATAAAAATATGATTTTTATATTTAAAACACGAATACCATTCAACACATGAAGGTTTTCTATACAACGAATAAATATAGTTTCAACAAATGAAAATAATTCAAACACATGAATATTATTCAAAATTTCGGCACCATAACGACAGGGTAGTTAAAACCGGGACCGTCCTTAGTACGGCTCCTCGCTCTACCTTAAAACCTCGCGGTTTTTGACAATGGGGATCATGCATCTAGTTCGCACGCAGGCGGCATGTATATATTTATTTCATTTCCAAAAACTAATCCTATGTGGTTTCAACCAAATATTTCTCAACCACAAATGGGTATTTTTCAACCACAATCAATCTATATCAACCACAAACAATCCCAATCAACCATTCGCTATCAATCAATTTTCACACCAATCACAACCAATAAATATCGTCCATGGTTTGTGGACGAGGGGCGTATATATATATTTATATATAGCAATTCACTTCTATTTCAACACATATATCATTTTTACAACGCATATACAGCTTATACATCGAACGTACAACTTATACAACGCTTATACAAGAGGTGTACAACGCTTATATAACTGATACATCGACTATATAATTTATACATCGTCGTTTTTCCACATCGTTTATAAATTAGAAATCTCACATTGGGTTCCACTCCACCAAAAATAGCAGAAGGCTCAGAAAAATATGCGGTCTCTTCTAAAATGTAGAAGACGTCCACACGGTCACGATGTTTCCTGTTTCATCGAATTTCGTCAAGAATCGAAAAAGATATGATTTTTCAAAGTTCAGATTTAATAGAAGACGCCCCTTTCACGATGGTTCAAAACTAGGTTTTGATCTTTCGATCAAACCGTCGCGCGATAGGAGAATCAGCTCACACAGCGTCGAAGAGCTTTGAAAGACCTTCGCGCGCGTGGTGGTGAGGTGCAGTTCGGTGGTCCCTACCGGTGGTGGCGGCGGTCGAAAGGACGCAACTTCCCGGGCTCGGTTCTCTCGAACGACGCAACGATGGAGAGGGTAATGGGTATGGATTTAAAGAGGAGGAAGAGGGCTTTAAAATGGATCCAAGAACACTTGTTTCATTAAGAAACGAGAGAGAAATCGAAGAGAGAAGATTTGAGTGCTTTTCCATCGTGCGCCAGTTCTAATCGGGGAGAGAGAAAGAAGATACTGGCCAATCAATTTTTTTTTATTTTTTTTATATATTTTCAAAATTCTAAAATACCCCTTTCACACACGAATGCCAATTCAAACCCAACGACTGTCGTCCCTAGCATTTTGCCCCCGTTCCGAACACAATGGGATATATTTCGAAGGCCCATTCGAATGTTTCAGTCAGTTTTCCTTCAAATTAAAATATAAAACATTCAATTTTTAATTTAAACGTACATTTCAATTTGCCAAGACCACAAACTGATTCGAAAAATTCCAAAAAAATAAATCTAGCTAAGTTTTGACGATATGGTCCCAACAAAACTAGTTTCGTCGAATTCTGAGACCGTTTGCAAAAAGGCCCATTTCTAGTCGATCCAATTTAACTTTAATTGACCAAAACACGTTTTCCTTTTCCACGCTCACATACTAGCTTCAAAAATTATGAAATTTGAAACCTAGCAATAACTTCACATCCCGGATCCAACAAAAGTGGTTTCGTCGAATTCCGAGGTCGTTTGCAAAATGGCCAATTTCACGGGCTATATAAATTCCATAGCGACCTTTCTAAAAATTCATTTGGCCATAACTTTTGCTTTCCGTTATGAAAATTCGATTTTTCAGATTCGTTAGAAAGGTATTCACTAAAGTATTTAAATATTTTTGGTTTCACTCAAATCCGTTTTGTTTAGCACCCGGTACAGTCCGACAAAGTTTGAATTCAATTTTTGAAACTGCAGCGCCCTTTCAAGCCTTGTTTATAATGAGAATTAATTATATTCGTTTTCAAATGTCGATTCACTCTTACTTTTCATTGCTACTATTTAAAGTATTTATTTAAATATTTAAAATCCATTATTTTAGCCAATTTAAAAAAAAAAATTGGTTCAGATTTTCTGGGTCGTTACATCTAACACGAGACAGTCTAGGATCTTATTTAGTTATTTATGGGCAGTTGTATTCATACGTTTCGACGTTCCGTTAGGGAATGAGAGATTTATTGAGGAGATCCACCCTTTGATTAATGCATCTACTCTGACTAGGATGCACATTGAGTTGGCCCAATTACAGGAGGCTCAACCCATGCAATGTTAGGGTGAGCATGATGACGATGAAGGTGAGCTGGATCAGGAGGATCAGTCGATATATCCAATTGGATATCAGTTAGAGGCAGAATATGGGATGATTTTATTCGGGATGAGGGGCAAGGTATGGAGGAGCCCTATCAGCATTTTGACCCTCCATCAGACCAGGGTCACTAAGGTGTAGAGCCATCATACTGGGGAGGTGTTGTGTCTTCCCAATCATCACAGTGGGGGCCTATGGCTAAAAGAGGAGCCATGGGATTTGAGGAGAGAGGTCAGGTCCACATCTGATAGGCGGGGCCAATTGGCTAGGGAGCATCTTGAGATCTTCCTTAGACAAAAAGATATGGCTCGTACACAGCTCGACTTTGCTCAGACACAACAACAATCTTTACAGGAGATTCTTTTAGCCCTACAATGCTTCTAGTAGATGCAGCTGGAGGTGCGAGACAATACTAGGCATCAGGAGGAATGCCTTGATGGATTGGACTCCTTCATTAGGGATATCTTTGGATATGGACCTTGACCTCCTTTCTGAGAGTGGATTGGTATCATTACTGCTTCATGTTGAAATCTTTCCTTTGTTTTAGAACTCACTATCTTTGTTGAATGGGAAATTGCATTCAGAACTTGTACTTCAAAGTTGTCTTTTAGTTTGTGGTAGTATTTTGTCCTATTATGGTAATTGTATAAAATCTTTCTCTAAGTGGCAAAGTTCGTGATAAACCATAATAGGTATGTTAACAAAAGAAAGCAGGAAGCAAAATTTATAAGAAGCTGAAATTCAAAAAATTTGACATTTTTGAGATTTGAAAATTTTAAAAGTGTCTTTGTAGGATTTAGATGCAAATTGGATGAAATACGTTCTTACTCTGTAAGAATGTTGGAAACACTGGTTGAAAAAGTTTTCTTAGTTTTCAAGATATTGCATTTATACAGAGATTTCCAGTATATTTCAAGATGTATGTGACATATTTTAAAAATATCTTCAAGTAAAAATTGCATTCACATAGGAGGTACCGCTTAGGCATTCATGTATTTTATGTTGTGTTACACTTTGCACAATTGCACAAATGATGAAAAATTAGATGTACACGTGATAGCAACAAATTATAGGAGGAATAACATAATTCTACCCTTATCAAATTTCGAGGATGAAATTTCCAAAGGGGAAGAATGAAGCACCCCATATATATAATTAGTTACTGGTAAATATCGATGTTTTATGGTTCCAAAATTTGTCTACGAGACATTTACCATTGTGTTCGTGGCAATTTTCTGATTTATTTTCATATATGACTTGTCCTAAACGGAGCCCGTACGAGGGAGTTATTAACAAACAAAAGTTTATAAAGTTATAAGCGAATATATGCATGCATGTTTGAATTTGAAATGCTTAACATACCTTATAAATAGAAGAAAATAAATTAACATAACAATATTTATATGAAAAAGAACGTTACACCCAACATTAAACCAGAAATTTATTAAAGGCGAAATCAATGTATTTGACCCAGCAAGTGGGTTGACCCATGCTAGTACTGGGTCGACCCACCAGGAGCCTGTGGTTGACCCATGCTGGGTAAAGTGACGTCAATTTCTCAATTTATATGGCTTTTTATTATATTCGATCTAATGAACAAGAATCTACTGTGCACCTATAAATAAACTACCAAAGCCTAGCCTCCAACTCAAATTTTCTGAAATAATGCCAAGGCTCTGCCTTTTCTTTATTCTCTAAATCCTTCAGAAATAGAATATATTGTTTTAGGAATTCTTATTCAAGATTTGAAGACAAAAAATAGATATATGCTAAAGGTACTCAGGTTTCTCGTCTACATAACGTAAATTATGTGAATATGAATTATTAAGATTCCGTTCATTCTTTTAGCATTAGATTTGTAAATCCATGGTCAATATTAGATTCTATTAGGAAGACCACAGGGTGACATATTTGAATCAGATTCAAGAATTGGGAAGCAGTCAGGTGAGCAGATTTAAATTATATTTTCCTCTAATGATATATTATCTAGTTTGATTCCAGTTGAAAAGTATGATGCGTTCTTCTTCCTCTTCCTTTTTTCTATACCAAAACATATAGTAAATGTTAAATTTAATTGAGCTACAATAAATGGAATTATGAATATAGGCTAATTTTTTGGGCAAACTTAATTGAAATGTTATTAAGCAAGAATTTAGTAAATTACAATTATGCGAAAAATAAGAAATTGTTATTAGGTACAAGTTAATTAAATCATAGTTAGCAGTAACGTAGATTGATTGGTTAGCAAAAAGAAATAGGATATATTTTCACAGTTTGGTTCTTAAGTAAAAGTAGAAAACATAATTGAAAGACTTGAAATAGAAAACGATATGTAACAGTGCGAAATAAGTAATTTACTGTATTACGCATTGTTCAATAGCCTAAAATAATTTGAAAAGAATTCTTTTCCCATTTTGGGTTTCCATTGATGCAATCGCCATAAATTATGAAAATCGATTTTTGTATAGTTTTTAATAATCAATTAATTAGGAATAAAATCTAACTTCTAGAAAGATTAGTTGTTAAGACGGAAACAAAAAGAGGAAATGTAACAACCCATATATTTGATGATAATATATTTAAATATAACGTCGTTAATCCTTAATCCTTAATCATATCTATGACTTAAAAGTCACATTTTGCATATGGCTGAATTTGGACTCGAAACTACTTCCATTGAGTCCGGATCATCGTTTGCAACCTTTTTGACTATAAGCTTCGATATATTTCGAGCATATCAAAATTTGGACTTTGGACTTATGTTTGGGTTAGCCAACCTCGCTCACCCTTATATCTCCCATAACCCTCTCCCCTTTCATTCACTTCCAACACTTAGCAAAAATTAGAAAATGGGGAATGGGAAATATAAATTCCTAAGCTAGGTTTTGCAATTAGAAGCTTAAATAAAGGGTGAAATCAAAGAGACAACTTGAGTAAGCTTCACCATCTCGTTCTCCATCTTCTCCTACTTGTTTTCTCTTCGATTTCTAAGATTTCTTATGACTTGAATCTTAGTAAATTCAATTATATGTGTTTAGATTGAAGAATATCAAGCTATAGTGGAGGAGAGCTTGCTTTTGGATCGATTCTTTGTTTCTAAACAAGAAAAGGTGAGTTCTTTTTGAACTCACATCTATGCCTCAAGCCATTGGCTTGTAAAAGTGTAATCTAGTGTTTATTGAGTTTGCATATGCTAGTGAATTGGTTAGGATAGTGTAACTTAGTCGATTTCATGTATTCATGTTTCATTGAGTTGGAAAATTATGATTTGGAGTGCTCATATGATCCATTCATTTGTTGCGTGCTGCTTTGGCGGTATTGTGAAGCTCCGTTGCTTCCACAGCATAGTTCTAAGCCTTCACAAGTCTCTTGAATCGTATTTGATTGGTTTGGTTAGAAAATTTTCCCGTCTTGGAATTTATAGTCAAAACAATTGCTAATCTCTTGTATGAATGTTTGTGCATGTGTATTTGGGTGTTATAGGTTGTTTCGGTAAGTCTTTGGAGCCTCATATACATGTATATAACATCATAGGCCTTCGGGCATTCATCGATATCGTTTTGAACATGTTTTCGAGGCTAATTGTGCTCTGGTTCAGGATTCAGACGTTTGAATATTATAGGTCAGACGACTGACCTGCCTCAAATAATTATGGGAACAAGCAGAGCAATTCAGAAGACTGAATTTTATTTTCAGATGTCTGAATTGTAATTCAGACGTCTGACCCAATCATTTCAAACGTCTGAAAGGGGGCCAAAATGTACTAAAACCTTGCTAGTTCTGGAAATTAAAAATTCAGACATCTGGATTTTTAATTCAGAAGTCTGAATCCTGTTTTTCTGCTGTTACCAATGGAGACCACGGTCAACAGTTTAGGCCCATCCAGGCTCTTTCTCGGCTGAGTTTCGGCCCATTTCGACTTCGTTTGTGACTTTTCCATTTCTCTGCTTCACAGTTTTCTGCTTTTCAATTTCATGAGCTTTCGATTGATTCATGATGAACGAAATTATAAACAATAGTCGTGAGACTTTGTTTACATTATTATAACGTGAATTCTTTGTTTGATCGTTATTTAGATTGTTATTACATGAGATTTTCCACTTAGAAACTATATAAAAAGGGGTTTTAAAATTATTAGTAGATACTAATCTTTTACTAAAGGGTTTCAAATTCTACTTCATTATATGAAGTTATTTTCGGAATTGTTTTACTGTCTACTAGTATATGATTCCATGAACATTTTTCTTGTTCGTATGAGAAATCTAATTAAACGCCTTACTAAAAACAAGGACTACGACCCCTTTTGTTTACTTTGATGGTTAATTCTTGGACTCGTCTGATTGAACACCGTGGCAATGATCATTTTGTATTTCTAGTGGAATTTCGTAAGTATTCAAGTAGAGAAAATGTTTATGGGACATGTAGCTCAACTCTTATATTTACTAGTTTGGTGTAGTTACACTATACTTTATCAGTTCTGGTCAATCCGACCTTCGGGTCACTTTGATGATCCTCTGAACATCCTGAGGAACTTCGGTTCATCTTGAGAGTCTTTGGACAAATTATGGAACTTCGGTTCCATGTTATTGTAGGAACTTCGGTTCCGGTGGATCTTCGGATCATTCTGACCTTCTGGCCATTCTGATGATTTCCAAATCATCTTGAGGAACTTCGATTCATTTAAGTTTATATCAAAACTATGTTATCGATCTAAGTTATCTATTTTGCGTTGATTTGATGGGTGACATCATTTCTCATTATCATTCGTGTGTTGATATCGTATTTTCTATTTCATGTAGATTTGATGGGTGACATCATTTCTAATGAATATCCATGTATCGATATTAATTTATCAATCATATTTTTATGGACATATGTGTTATCAATCTCGTATTGATATTAATTTATCAATCTTAGTTTCTTTGTCATTGAGATATCATTATATAGTGCCAAGATTTCTTTCGCATATTTTTTGGACATATCGAGTCTTCACATTTTACATGTGAGGATTGATGTTATTTCATTTATGTCATTTTCTATTTATTTTTCTATTTCTGTTTCACTTTATTATGATGAGTACAACTAGACTGGTCTGTTTATTGTTTATTCTTATAAATAATACTCGGGTCAGACTGAGTATTACAGGTGCCTCTCCTTGACTTTAGCATGGGCTAATCTTCCTTTTGGCTATCCGCACTTGTTTTAGTAGTTTTATCCTTCATGTATTTGAGATTGTGGCTCTTATGTGTACATATTCTTTTGTGTTGTACATGTATCTATCATTTTCTGATATAGTGGATCTTACATGATCACTTGTATTATGACCACCACTCTTGTGGTATTATTCATATCTATTTTCCGCTTTAGTGATATGAATATCCGTGTCTAACTCTAATTTTATTATTATATATTTTATATAGCTTTTCGAATCATATATAGCCACTGTGTAGTAGATTTGGACTTGATTTAGATGTGCTGGATTTCCTCATGAGATTTTAAAAGTTAGACCATATTATCCAACATATTTAACACTCGTTCAAAGATAATATACAGATGGTTGCTTGTCAACAACCTTATTCTTCTGGTTAGTTGAAACCATTGCTTACAATGGCGTTGGATAACGCGAGTATAGAGGTGTGGCGTTACACTTGGTATCAGAGCTATGTTCGGAATAATATAAGATATTATGGCAAGGATCATTGTCCTAAGTTTCTTAGGAGATCATGTTTAGGATTTTATTCGAGTCTTAGGACCCGTCATATCCTATCTTATATCTTGATCCTTCATTCGACCAATAAACTTTAGTTGAATCTAACCTTTTTCCTCTTCTCTCTTTTATAGGAGAAGAATGGTTAGGAATTCTCATCGCGATGTTGACTCTTCAAGCAATCCCTCACAAGAGGGAGCCTTTATGTCCTCCCAACAACTCTTGGATCTTGTGACTAATACTCATGCTGTCGAAGCTGCTTCCGTGCCTACTCATCCTAGACCCGGGTTCGCACGATTATGTGGTGATTTCATCAAGCTTTGGTGGAAAGCCATTTAAAGGCTCTGGAGATGTTATTGAGGTCCAATTGTGGTTAAGGACATGCGACCGCATCTTCCCCCGCATGGACCTTTCGGACTTGCATCAGGTCCAAGTCGCTTCTTGTGTGCTCGAAGATCGAGCTCTCAACTGGTATGAGCTTATGACTTCTGAAATTCAAGAAGCGGACCTAACTTGGAAACAATTCTGGGAAAAGTTTGTGTGACGACCGGGGAAAGCTCGACGCTCGAATTTTCGACAATAATACATAAACCCGTATTACTTGCCAAAAACCCAAGTATCGAACCCCAGATTTTCATTAGATAGAATTTAGAGGGTGAGAAAAGAAAGAAAGAAATATTAGAATAAGAGAAAGAAGAAGAACACCACATCAGAATCTCACAGCGGAACATATAAAATATAATATTAAATTTCTTTATACAAAAGAATTTTGTATACATACCAATCTTCAGAGTACAACATATATCAGTCACGACGGAATAATTACTTTATATGACTAGCAGTGAAGCCGCCTGCTTCCAACTCCTGAAACTTCAAGCGAAACCTAACCTGGAACATACTCGGTCTGACCCGAGCACATTTGAAGCAAAGCAAAATACATCGGGTCGGTCTGGAATACTTTCAGTGATGAATTCACAAAACACACAACTTGTTTAACTTTGGAAAATCCTTTATGAAATCAAAGGATAATAGTAAGACTAGTCCACACATAAACACGGACGGTTTTTACCTTACTATAACCCAAACCATTTTTGAAATCATACTTTGATCTGATATTATGATAATGTCTAAATACATATAATTAACAATCTAGAGGAACGCTTGCATCTCACGCTCCCCATATATAGTATACAAACCAAAACCGCGGGCGTTTATTGGATATTGTATTCCAACCATGACAATGTATGGGACCACCTTCCGCATGTGTATCTCTAGAGGCAAATACACTGGGTTCAACAAGAACGTCTTGCAACTCGGCCCACACATGACCGACCACTCATTTCGCTTGAGTGTACTGAATGAATATCACCGATGGTTGGGATCAGCAACCGCCTCCCGAAAAGGGACAGCATAAAAATATAGATTTAAGAAGCAAATGGAATTTCTCTAGATAGGTGATCATACACCCTAATGGAAGCGACCCACATAGCCATGCTTCCTGCCTGATTTTTGTCATTTTCCGGTTGATGAGGCTTGAGGCCAGAACTTATCTCTAGAACATCTGGTCATCATTCACTTTGAATGCCACATCGTTAGATCCGCCAGATCACACTTGATTGACATCCACACAAATACTCTAGTTTATTTGGCTAGAGAATAACCATTTCTCCGCCATCAACTATGGTACGTTTGGAGAAATCAACTCATGTAATTCCTTTGGAAATACTCTATCAGACATCCGTCCATACAAGTCATCCAGGAACAGGATGAACCAAAGGTACCCTCCTACTGCATCTCATATAGGAATCACCCCATGGATCAGTAGCGAGTAGTCCTTGCAATCCATAGGTTCCAACCACGACAGAATCCCATTTTATCTCTGGTTGCAACATCAGAGATTATTAATGATTCCTCCATTTATGAAAATCTACGGTCTTCGATGCTCCATCTCAATCATCTTCTTATCTCTTCGTGTATTTGTTGGTCGGAATGGTTTTCGAATAAAATTCAATCCCGGTCTTTCCGTACCAACAAGCGTATTGGTCAGGTTTGATAGTCGGTGATTTAACTACCAAATACAATAGTGTGAATACAATGAGTCTATCGATTCGGTACTTGGCATGACTTGGCCTGTTTAAAATATATTTGATAAATGGTTAAAACCAAAGTCGACTTATAACCAAATATTCTTATTTTCATTGAAATCAATATCGTCGTATTTTCCCAATATCTCACACTTATATTCGATATTTCTCGTATGGGATATCACACCAGTTACAACACCTTTCACTCGTTTCAATCCAATCCCATTCCTTGATAATAATGAATCCATTCAAGTTGGGGTATTTTATTTACCTCTCAGAACTTGATCGACAACGTTCTTATCTCAGAATGAATACCAGTTTGTAACTTAAACTCTCATAACAACTTGTTTACCATCTCGATTTCAAATTTGGTTTTATAAACCATTTCTTTCATTTGAAATATTCGTTTGATAATCTCTTTACTTAATTCCTTTGATTAAGTAAATGTCCACAAAACACACCCTTTAACTTGTATTATCATTTTTGCTTATAACATTTTGATTTATCACTTATCGAATAATCTATTCCCATTTATACGAGCATTCCTATACTCAACCTGTAAAGACCCGTAACTTCCCCGTGAAGGAAAGAGCGGATACTTTGAGGACAAGACACATCGGAACGCAAACAGAAGAACATTTCATTGTATATTACAACAGTTCCATCAAAATGCAAGAATATACAGAGTATGAATGAGCATTAGACAGAAAATATCAGAGATTTAAATTACATTTAAATACATCCAAGCGGAAAGAAATACAAAACACAACTGAAAGAGATATACGGATACAGAGCTTTCCAGATATCGTTCCAGCTGTCAATCAGGATCTTGTGAATATAAATCTGCAAAACCAAAACTACTAGCTGCCCATGTCAAAAATAAGGGCACCCAGAGTTCAGGTTAAAAAAATAAACTCTAGGTCAGTCATGTGACTGGTGTGAGAACTAAAACAGTTATTTAAAGCTTTACTTTAAAGTTATGTAAATCAAGGGACCACGCCGTATAACACGGAACTGGTTTCCTCCCAAGAATACCAGTGCATAAAACAAGAGTGCAATGCTAAATAAAGAACAATGAAGCTATTATAAGACCCAGGTCCCATCACATAATGCAACACAAGCCGGAGGATAGGGTTTTACCTTATAATAGCCAAAGCATGCTTGATACGCTAAATTTCATGTTTTAATATTACTATAAGTGTATAGTGTTAAAACAATTTCAATCATAAGTATCAATCATAGATGGCATAAGTGGCCCATACCACTATGTCGCCATATATAGTTATACAATCAAAACCGCAAAGTCACGTATTGGAAGTTGGATTTCCATCTGTGAACCAAGGCCAGGGATCGTCCTGTACCGATTCGAGACAATCTAGCCTACCATGTCTCAGGCAAGCGCGCAGACAAGCCTTAGATCTTCAGGGCCGGTCCACCGATGTGGATTAAAATGCCTGAACACTACGTTTCCCCGCCCTTTGGGGGCGTAAATGAGCCAAATGACTCTATCGGCTCCACACAGTCACCGATATATCCGAGGCGCCTGGCAACAGCAACAACCACACATGTGAAAATAATATAAATGCCAGGGCTGATAGGTCACTGACACCACCCTAGCTAGAAAGAAACGCATGCCCTCCCTGATGTCCTCTCCCATTTCTGGTTCACAACCGGGGTGTGAGGCTCGCGAATCAACGTTACACAAAGCTATGCCACACAGGCGGTGCTTTGATCATCAACCACAAGACTTTGCTTTTCAACAGAAGCCTTGATCAATTGCCACATAGGCATGCCACACAGGCAGTTCACTCCATGCGATTGATATCCATCAATATATAACCACTGAGTCATACGTCTCAGAGAAGGGCGTTAAGCAAGAGAATAAATTCTCCGCCGCCAAACAGATATATATATATATATTTAATAGAAATCAATCACACAGAATAAAATCCAATGTCAGACACATAGTCCATTTATAAATTCGTTCTGGGTATGAACGAAACCGGAGGCACCATGTACCCCGCATATCCATCGATCTCCAAGTACGTCTGGACGGTCACCAACTGATTCCCTCCTCTTGGGTGTACAGCCCAATCAAGATCATCAGTAATCACCCAAGAATACCAGTTCATTTAGATAAAAATCTATTTTTATCTTTTCAAATTTGGCATTTTTCATCCCAATTCTTCACAAATCATTTCTTATGATTTTACACAAATTATTACTATTTTTAATAATTTTATCAAGGCCCGTACAGTCGATTTCCATCAACGGCCATTGAACTGCACTTACAGTGACCTTTTCCAAATTTGATTTGGACATAATTCCAAATCCAACCATTAGATCTCAAATCCCTAATATTCGTTAGAAAGCTCTTTTCGATACGAACCCAACGGTTCCTGTTTTCGACGAAATATATATAATATATATATTCGTAACTTCCCCGTGAAGTTACGGGTCTTGTAACGACCCAGAAAATCTGAAACAATTTAAAAATTTTAAATTGGCTAAAATAATGGATTTTAAATATTTAAAATAAATATTTTAAATAATGGCAATGGAAAGTGAGTTTGAATTGACAATTGAAAGCGAATATAATTAATAATATTTATAAACAAGGCCTGAAAAGGCGATGCAGTTTCAAAAATTGAATTCAAACTTTGTCGGACTGTACCGGGTGCAAAACAAAACGAGTTTTAGTGAAACCAAAAATATTTAAATCTATTAGTGAATACCTTTCTAACGAATCTGATAAATCGAATTTTCATAGCGGAAAGCAAAAGTTATGGCCAAATGAATTTTTAGAAAGGTCGCTATGGAATTTATATAGCCCGTGAAATTAGCCATTTTGCATACGACCTTGGAATTCGACGAAACCACTTTTGTTGGATCCGGGATGTGATGTTATTGCTATGTTTCAAATTTCATGATTTTTGAAGCTAATATGTGAGAGTGGCAAAGGAAAACGTGTTTTGGCCAATTACAGTTAAATTGGATCGACCAGAAATGGGCCTTTTTGCAAACGGTCTCGGAATTCGACGAAACTAGTTTTGGTGGGACCGTATCGTCAAAACATAGCTAGATTTATTTTTCTGGAATTTTTTGAATCAGTTTGTGGCCCTAGAAAATTGAAATGTACGTTCAAATTAAATATTGAATGTTTTATATTTTAATTTGAAGGAAAACTGACTGTAACATTCGAATGGGCCTTCGAAACATATCCCATTGTGTTCGGAATGGGGGTAAAACGCTAGGGGTGACAGTCGTTGGGTTTCAATTGGTGGTCGTGTCGGAAAACACCTTTAAAGACCCACCGGCCAATCAGAATTTAAATAAATAAAAAAAATTCCTCAGACCCCCCCGATCGACGACGGAAACGCTCCATACCTTCCCGATCATTTTCCAACCGCCACGCGCATCGATAGCCCCAGCTCTAATTCAACTTTTTGAAGCCCCTCCTCTCAGCTTCAAATCCATCCTGGTCTCGCTCGGAATGGTGAAGGGATCGTCGAGTTCTGGGCTCAGGAAGTTCGCCCGCGTCGGAGGAGATTCCACCGCCACCTGGAGCTCGAGCTGAGCAACACCCACCTCGTCGGGAAGCCCTCACGTAGGCGGAGGTCGTGGTCAACCCCGATCAGCCCCTAGCGCAACGGATTTCGCGAGAGATCGAAACCTAGTTTTGAAGATCTAGGGAGGTAATTGGCTGTTTAATTTAAAACTGATTTTTAATAGTTTAAAACCGTTGCAAACTTTGAAAAATCATATCTTTTTCGTTTCTTGACGAAATTCGATGAAACAGGAAACATCGTGACCGTGTGGACGCCTTCTACATTTTAGAAGAGACTGCATATTTTTCTGAGCCTTCTGCTATTTTTGGTGGAGTGGAACCCAATGTGAGATTTCTAATTTATAAACAATATGAAAAATGACGATGTATAAATTATATAGTCGATGTATAGGTTATATAAGCGTTGTACACCTCATGTATAAGCATTGTATAAGTTGTACGTTCGATGTATAAGTTATATATGCGTTGTAAAAATTATATATGTGTTGAAATATAAGTGAATTGCTATATATATATATATATATATATATATATATATATATATATATATATATACGCCCCTCGTCCAAAAACCATGGACGATATTTATTGATTGTGATTGGTGTGAAAATTGATTGATAGCGAATGGTTGTTTGGGATTGTTTGTGGTTGATATTGATTGATTGTGGTTGAAAAATACCCATTTGTGGTTGAGAAATATTTGGTTGAAACCACATAGGATTAGTTTGTGGAAATGAAATAAATATAAACATGCAGCCTGCGTGCGAACTAGATGCATGATCCCCATTGTCAAAAACCGTGAGGTTTTAAGGTAGAGCGAGGAGCCGTACTAGGGACGGTCCCGGTTTTAACTACCCTGCCGTTATGCTGCCAAAATTTTGAATAATATTCATGTGTTTGAATTATTTGCATTTGCTGAAACTATATTTATTCGTTGAATAGAAAACCTTCATGCGTTGAATCGATATTCATTCATTGATTAGAAATTCATGTGTTGAATGGTATTCGTGTTTTAAATATAAAAATCACATTTTTATCTATATATAGAAACTATAGAAAACCTTCATGTAACACCCCACACCCGCTAAGGTCACTCACTAAGGGAATGCCTTAGCTTCGGAGGAGTATTTTAAGTGAATATAGAACAGAAAAATTACAACAGGACAGATATAAATAATACTTGTTAACTAAAACATCATTTCATTGCAGCAGAAGGTAAACATGTTTGGTTACAATAACAAAACCATAAAACAAGAGTCAAGTACTAAATATCCATCCTGATAAAAACATAAGTACATAATCCCACTACATAACTAATAGCCATAATAGAAAAGATAACCGAGCTTTACTTCAAGAGTCCAAGCTCCAAAAGATAGATAAAGCAATCTGATCAAAGCCCACTAGTGCTAGACCCACTCTGATAACCTGAGGTTTGGGAAAAAGATAAAAACAACGGGGTTAGACATAAGTCTGAGTGAGCTCTATAACTTTAACAATATAATCATTAAAGTAATTAGGGTATGATATAAACTTGGCACGGTAACGACTGGGGATAAATGACTACAATAAGCAGCCAACTAGACATAGGAAGAACTAAGATATCGGTAAAGACGCATCTACCCACCCAAGGGTAATTACTACATTGCACCACACCAGTCAGTCCTACTTAAAGGTTGATCCCACCCATGGACTTAGAAAATATAACTAGTAGTTTCGTGTACCCCTAGCTGACCACATAGGTGCCGTCTGCCCCTATCTCCACTAGGTGTACCCACTACTCCCCAAGCGATCGGCTCCCTAACGTAGATACCCGTGCTGGTCCCACAGTGGGGTGTATCATTCCCAAAGTGGCAACCCGATACCAACACTGATGCACGGCTTATACCTACACGATGCAACAACGTCTTACCTACCAGCCCGGGGCCACACACGCATATGAAACCCGTTGGACTTGCGTTGCCACCGCTAACCCGTTTTTGGCCTCTTATAGTCAAGCCCAGTATGCGTGTCCCGTCCTCGACTTGGATCGAGCCCACAAAAATACGTTTTGGGTTACTGGTTAAAATGGGCCCCCACAAACTACCCACCTAAGCTTGTCCCTTTTCTAGTGCATCCCACTTAACCCTTTAATCATGTTTAATTACATGTTTCCACTTGGTTAAGTATTGTAATCGTATTTTCTATTGCCACCCAAGGCAACCCACTTGATTTCCACATGCCACCCAAGGCACTTGATTTCCACATGCCACCCAAGGCACCCACTTAACCCCTCATGCCCCACTACATGCTTATCTGGTTAAATGTTTCTTAATTGATTAAGATCGTAACCTTTGCAAAGACCTCTCACATTAGACTATCTTTTATGGCAGCTGGATTTGCCTGTCGGGTCCGGGCAGCCTTACGCCATAACCGAGTCTAACCTCGTGTCTTTACACTTGTCACGTATTTAGTTTATGCCTAAGACCACTCACATTGGGCCAATCATTTGTAGCCGCTGGATTTGCCGGTCGGGTCCGGGCAGTCTTATGCTACAAAAGGGTCCAACCTCGTGTCTTAGTCGATTAATTACACCTAATTAATCACCCCCATATTTTGAATTAATTTTCCCTAATTAATTCCAATTTAATGATGTACATAATTGACTCAATTATGTCCATCCACTCATGGTATGCAACATCATACCAATTTCACCACAATTTTGTTAACATGAATATTAACCCCATCGTTCCCCACGTGATACGCTAACATGACATACTTAAAAGGGAAGATTCATCACAAATACAATGGGTTCTACTTAGCATAACATTAGCCTCACATGGGTTTTAAAGGTGTCAACTTGCATATATGACCATAGCATCAAACCCAACTAGCATAAATAATCAACCCAAACTTGCATGAATCACATATGTCATAAAGAGGGTAACTTGCATAGATGTTCATGTCATAGACCTATCATAAAGGGATAAACTTGCATACATGTCATAGGTCTAAAAAGGGATGAACTTGCATATGTTACTCATATCATAAAAAGCGGTAAACATGCATATGTATGCATGACATACAAAGGGGTAAACTTGCACATGTATGCATATCATACAAAGGTGTAAACTTGCACATGTTACTTGCATATAATCAAACACCAAACTTGCATAACATGTCATATATGAACTTGCATATAATCAAACACCAAACTTGTATAACATGGTGTCATAATGGATCAATGTTTATCATAGTGATTTGCATAACTAGCATCATGAGCATATAGCATAAATTACACCCAACTTGCATAACTAGCTTCATGGGCACATAGCATCAAACTTGCATAACTTGCATCATGAACATATAGCATACAACTTGCATAACTAGCATCATGAACATATAGCATAAAACTTGCATAACTAGCTTCATGAACACATAGCATATGATAACATAACTTGCATTGATCCACATACATAACCATAACCTCATTATATCCTATCATAATTAGTTTAGCAATTGCTTGCTAAAGGCATAGAAACTCACAACTTGTTGATTAACACTTCTATGAAGAAGATTGAGTTGCTAGAGTTGATTTGAGAAGCTATCTTCCTCTTTAATTTGTTGGTGGCTCCTTCTAGTTGCATTTTGACGGCATATCGACGTTGTCTCCAATTTTAGTATGAATTAGGGTAGGCTTAGGGTGTATTTATAGATTAGTTAAGTGTTTTAGGCCATTAGATTAACCCTAAATTAGATTAGAGCCGTCAGATCTCGTCACTAGCCACCAAAACACAACCCAAATCCCAAATCAGTGCACCCAGGTCACCTGGGCTCGACCAGGGAGGTCGACCCCCAGGTCGACACTAGGGTCGACACCCATGTCGACCTGGTGGGCAGGTCGACCCCCAGGTCGACTCCCAGGTCGACTCCCAGGTCGACCTGGTATGGGCGGGAATTTTCCCGCCTAGCCCATATTCTGCATTTTTGAAATCTGTTTCGTTTTCTGATTTTTCGTGAAACTTCTAAAGGCCATATCTCAGTCATACGGACTCCGATTCACGAAATTTCGGACTCTATTTCGCGTATTTTTCCGAGACGAACGCAACCGAAAAACCCGTTTCCCTTAATTCTCACGTCTGAGATTAATTATTCATTAATTTATGAACATCACTGTTGTTAGAAAATACGGGGTGTTACATTCTCCCCTACTTAAAGGATTTCGTCCCCGAAATCTCTAAGTCAAGAAGAACGTATCCTACCAACCAAAAAACCATCTACTAAACCATCAAACACGGGCATCCATTGTCCTAAAAGTTTCTAATGATGTATGAACATATGCAAGAAGTGTGTGTATATGTTCCCTATCTAATGCAAAATCAGGCGGCCTACTGATTCAATTGACCTCCTTATTGCAAACCATGATAGTGCCATGCATCCAATATGTATGCGAAAGAACCCTACCGACACATACTATTTCTACATGTGTGCACAACCATACACCAAAATGCATCATCCATATGATAACGCAACCATTACACATCCATTAATATAGCTACCTACACACAATTATATGCAATATGCAATATGAAGTGACTGAGCCGATCTAGTGTCTAAAGTGTGTGTATATGCATCCATGGGCAACCATTAGCAAACACTTGCATCCACACGCATCCATCAATCATAACATGTCTCAAACACATGTTTCAACCATAGTTTTACCCTATCTAAAGGTCAAAGGTACTAACGAGAGGACATACTAAAGATAAGATAAGAACTAGACAAACGATAAAGGAGAAGTTAAAAGACATACCCTCAAAAAGAAATGGGTACAGTGAACGCATCTTCGCTTCTGTCTCCCAAGTAGCGTTGCTTTCATCATCTCCCCATTGCACTTTGACTAGTTGAACCTCTCTATTTCTCAACTTCCTAATCTCTGACCCAAGGATGCGAGTAGGAGCTCGTCGAATCGTCGCATCACGCTCTACCTCCACTTCTCTAAGCAAGCTTGGCTCTACCACCTCTGCGGTCTCATGTAGGCACTTCCTCAAATGTGACACATGGAATACATCATGTACTCCACAATGTCTCTCGGGCAACTCTACTCTATATGCCATCTGTCCAATCCTTTCCTTAATAGGAAACGGTCCTACAAACCTTGGTGCTAACTTCCCAACGGACCCAAAGAGAACAACATTCCGTAATGGAGATACTTTGACAAAGACCATGTCCCCAACATTAAACTCAAGATCCGTCCTCCTCTTATCCGCGTAAGATTTCTGTCTGTCCTGCGCCGCTTTCATCCTTCTTCTAATCAAATCAATCTTTTCCGAAGTCTCTCTAACCATATCAGGCCCAAGCAAGATCTTATCCGTAGATTCCCACCATCATGTAGGTGATCGACAAGGCCTTCCATAAAGAGCTTCAAAAGGAGCCATACCAATACTAGACTGAAAGCTGTTGTTATACGCGAACTCCACCAATGGAAGATGCTCTTCCCATGTACCTCCAAAATCTAAGATACATAGCCTCAAAAGGTCTTCCAGAACACGATTCACCCTCTCAGTCTGGCCGTCCGTCTGAGGATGATATGCGGTGTTCAAACACAACTGAGTCCCTACTGCCTCTTGCAAACTCTTCCAAAACTCGCTAGTGAAGATAGGATCTCGATCGCTCACTATGCTAGAAGGTACTCCATGCAATCGAACTATCTCTCGAAGGTAAACTGAAGCTAGCCATGGAGCAGTCCTCTTGCTCTTCACGGGTATAAAATGGGCGCTCTTAGTAAGTCCGTCTACCACAACCCAAATTCCCGTATTACCCTTCCTCGATCTCGGTAACCCATCGATAAAATCCATCGAGACGCTATCCCACTTCCATTGCGGAACTTCCAATGGGTGAAGCAACCCACCGGGTTTCTTTTGCTCCGCTTTCACTTGTTGGCACACCAAGCATCTAGCGACACACTCGGCCACATCTTTCTTCATACCGTCCCAAAAGAAAACTCGCTTCATGTCTTGGTACATCTTGTTCCCACTGGGATGAATGGTCATCTTCGAACGATGTGCATCTTCAAGTATAGCCTTCCTCAAACCCTCGTCTTGCGGTACACAAAGTCTACCGTTTCTACGCAACCACCCCTTATCCTCTAGGGTGTACCTACTCAAATGGCTGGATGACTCCCCTCTTATGAGCTTCTCTACCAACTCAACCAACCGTGGGTCGTCCCGCTGTGCCTCGCCAATCCATCCCAAAAGATTAGGTCTGGCCTCTAAGGATGCTAGCGAATCGGGTACAAAGTCAACGGAGGGTCTGAAGTCAAACATCGAGATAAATTCCAAGCTTCGTCGTTCCAAGAACAATGGACTCAAGGTCAACCTTTTTCTGCTTAAGGCGTCCGCCACCACGTTACCCTTGCCAGAGGTATACGCTATCTCGAAATCATAGGATGCTAAGAACTCCATCCACCTTTGTTGTCTTAAGTTCAAATCCTTCTGAGAAAACAAGTACTTCAATGATTTGTGGTCAGTGAACAATTCGAACCTCTCGCCAAGAAGATAATGGCACCAAGACTTAAGCGCAAAAACAATAGCGGCCAACTCTAGATCATGGGTGGGGTAATTTTTCTCATGCACTCTCAACTGCCTTCCCCCATAGGCTATTACCCTTCCCTCTTGCATTAAGACTGCGCCTAGTCCTTTCCCACAAGCATCGGCATAAACAACAAATGGCTTACTCCCATCTGGCAACACTAAGACTGGAGCTGTGGTTAAAGCTCTCTTTAATCGTTGGAACGCATCATCACAATCTACGTCCCATGTGAAGACTTGATTCTTCTTCGTTAAGCGAGTTAACGGGGCTGATATCTTCGCGAAGTCCTTGATAAACTTCCTATGGTAGCCAGCCAACCCCAAGAAACTCCTCACCTCGGTAGCATTCTTCGGAACCTTCCAATCTTGGATGGACACTACCTTTGCGGGATCCACAGCTATCCCTTCCTTAGAGACCACGTGCCCTAAGAACCGCACTTCCTTCCTCTAGAAGTGACATTTAGAGAATTTATCCTTAAGGCTATGTGCTCGAAGAGTCTCCGACACTTCCCTTTAGGGCATGCTCTTCTTCATTCTTATAAAAGACTAAGATGTCATCCACAAAGACCACCACGAACTTATTAAGGTACTCCCTGAACACCCTACTCATCAAATCAACAAAATATGCGGGGGCGTTCGTCAAACCAAAGGGCATCACCAGCCACTCATAGAAACCATCCGGAGTCCTAAAGGCAGTCTTGTCTATGCTATCCTTAGCCACTCTCAACTGATGAAACCCCGTGGCTAAGTCCAACTGCGAAAACACTGAGGCGCCAACCAACTGATCAAAGAGATCATCAATTCTCGACAATGGGTGTCTATTCTTCTTTGTGAGCTTGTTGAGTTCTCTATAGTCAACATAAAGTCTGAGGGACCCATCTGCCTTCGTGGCAAAAAATACTGGAGCACCCCACTCCGATATACTTCGCCTTATGAACCCCTTCTCAAGCAACTCCCCTACTTGCTTATGGAGTTCCCTCCTCTCACGAGGAGCCATGTGGCGCACTGACAAAGATACTGGTTTAGCATTGTCTACCAGATATATTCGGAAGTCTATCTCCCGCTTCGGAGGTAAGCCCTTTACCTCCTCAAACACATCCGAGTATTCCCGGACCACTCTAACAGATCGCAAACTCTCGACCGAAGGGTCAAGCAATTCAAGATAACTTAGCATAACCGAATCCATGGGATTACAAGAGATCTCGAGAGTGTTACCCAAGCGGGTCATGAGCATAACAACTCTCCTTTCACAATCAAGAACGGCACCATTACTGGATAACCAGTCCATGCCCAAAATCAACCCATGGCCCGTGAAGCCCAAAACAAAAGCATCACATCTAAACTCAACGCTAAGTATAGAAATCCTCAAACCCAAACATATCATGGACAAATAAGTGGAGCCCCCAATTGGGTTTGAGACAACCAAGGGATCATCTACTAGACTAGAGTCTAAGTGCAGTGACTCAACTAATGATGATGAGATAAACGAATGCGATGCTCCAGAGTCAAATAAAGTACGGACAGGATGATCAAACAGAAAAACCAGACTTTCAACAGAAATAGTTCTACCTCTTTCCTGAATCGGTGGAACTGCGAGAGCCTGAACTTGCCCCCTAGCCTGACCTGGTGCCATAAGAACTTACACCTTTCCTCCTGAGGTAGATCCCGTCCTTTGCCCCTTCTTAGGGCAGTCCTTCACTAGATGCCCTGCTTCGCCACAGTGGAAGCAACCAGTCTTCTTCTTCTTCCGACAATCTTTGCTTAGGTGGCCTGGTGTCCCACAATTGAAGCACTTCTTCTTTCCCTTGCCACCGTTGCCTTTCCCACCCTTGTTTTGCAGTTGCTGTTGAGGTCTCTTCTAATCTCCTTTCTTCTCGGGTGCCTTATTAACATTGGGACCCTTCTCTTCCTCATGCATGAGTGCCATGTCTACTAGCTTCTCAAAGGTGGCCCCCATAGGGATGTGAGTCATGGCCAATCCATGCATCGGTTCATTCAAACCTTTAACGAACCTCAAAGCCTTCTTCTCCGGTGTATTCACCATGTCTATGCCAAACCTTGCCAACTGATTAAACTTGTTGACATATTCCTTCACTGATAAGTTTCCTTGCTTTAGAGTCAAGAACCTTTCCATATACAGATTTTCTTCCGCCCTTGAAAGAAACTTTGCCACAAACCTTTGTCTGAAATCCGCCCAAGAGTCAACTAGGCGTTCTCCATTAGTGACCTCCCACCAGAACGAGGCCTCTCCCTTCATTAACCATGCAGCTAACTTGACTTTATTTCCTTCTTCCATCTCAAAGATATCTATCAACCATTCCACCTCCTTAAGCCAATCCCTAGCTTCCACAAAAGTTTCTGATCCTTGAAAAGGTTTCCCTCCCATAGCCTTAAATTCCTTGCAAGTCTTAGCAAAAGTATCTGCGCGAGGAGGAGTAGGAGGAAGATCGGGTGCAACTGGTGGTGGAGGAACATCTGCTGGACCCGCAGTGGCGGCCCTAGACTCCATCAACCGCCTATACCATAATGGTATCGCTACACCCTCCGGAAAGTTAAGATCTTCAGCCATGCTGAAACGAAAGAGGAAAGATTCAAAACGGAGAATTCGAAAGGATATGGCTATTGGGGATTATGCTTTTCTTTCAAAAACTTTTCTCTTAAAAGACATGTTTCTGAAAATACTCCTTCAAAAATGTTCTTAGAAAAATAGTTTTTCTAAAAGTTTTATCTGTTATGGTAACCTTATGCTCTGATACCACGTGTAACACCCCACACCCGCTAAGGTCACTCACTAAGGGAATGCCTTAGTTTCGGAGGAGTATTTTAAGTGAATATAGAACAGAAAAATTACAACAGGACAGATATAAATAATACTTGTTAACTAAAACATCATTTCATTGCAGCAGAAGGTAAACATGTTTGGTTACAATAACAAAACCATAAAACAAGAGTCAAGTACTAAATATCCATCCTGATAAAAACATAAGTACATAATCCCACTACATAACTAATAGCCATAATAGAAAAGATAACCGAGCTTTAATTCAAGAGTCCAAGCTCCAAAAGATAGATAAAGCAATCTGATCAAAGCCCACTAGTGCTAGGCCCACTCTGATAACCTGAGGGTTGGGAAAAAGATAAAAACAACGAGGTCAAACATAAGTCTGAGTGAGCCCTATAACTTTAACAATACAATCATTAAAGTAATTAGGGTATGATATAAACTTGGCACGGTAACGACTGGGGATAAATGACTACACTAAGCAGCCAACTAGACATAGGAAGAACTAAGATATCGGTAAAGACGCATCTACCCACCCAATGGTAATTACTACACTGCACCACACCAGTCAGTCCTACTTAAAGGTTGATCCCACCCATGGACTTAGAAAATATAACTAGTAGTTTCGTGTACCCCTAGCTGACCACATAGGTGCCGTCTGCCCCTATCTCCACTAGGTGTACCCACTAATCCCCAAGCGATCGGCTCCCTAACGTAGATACCCGTGCTGGTCCCATAGTGGGGTGTATCATTCCCAAAGTGGCAACCCGATACCAACATTGATGCACGGCTTATACCTACACGATGCAACAACGTCTTACCTACCAGCCCGGGCCCACACACGCATATGAAACCCGTTGGACTTGCGTTGCCACCGCTAACCCGTTTTTGGCCTCTTATAGTCAAGCCCAGTATGGTGTCCCGTCCTCGACTTGGGTCGAGCCCACAAAGATACGTTTTGGGTTACTGGTTGAAATGGGCCCCCACAAGCTACCCACCTAAGCTTGTTCCTTTTCTAGTGCATCCCACTTAACCCTTTAATCATGTTTAATTACATGTTTCCACTTGGTTAAGTATTCTAATCGTATTTTCTATTGCCACCCAAGGCAACCCACTAGATTTCCACATACCATCCAAGGCACTTGATTTCCACATGCCACCCAAGGCACCCACTTAACCCCTCATGCCCCACTACATGCTTATCTGGTTAAGTGTTTCTTAATTGATTAAGACCGTAACCTTTGCAAAGACCTCTCACATTAGACTATCTTTTATGAAAGCTGGATTTGCCGGTCGGGTCCGGGCAGCCTTACGCCATAACCGAGTCTAACCTTATGTCTTTACACTTGTCACGTATTTAGTTTATGCCTAAGACCTCTCACATTGGGCCAATCATTTGTAGCCGCTGGATTTGCCGGTCGGGTTCGGGCAGTCTTATGCTACAAAAGGGTCCAACCTCGTGTCTTAGTCGATTAATTACACCTAATTAATCACACCCATATTTTGAATTAAATTTCCATAATTAATTCCAATTTAATGATGTACATAATTGACTCAATTATGTCCATCCACTCATGGTATGCAACATCATACCAATTTCACCACAATTTTGTTAACATGAATATTAACCCCATCGTTCCCCACGTGATACGCTAACATGACATACTTAAAAGGGAAGATTCATCACAAATACAATGGGTTCTACTTAGCATAACATTAGCCTCACATGGGTTTTAAAGGTGTCAACTTGCATATATGACCATAACATCAAACCCAACTAGCATAAATATCAACCCAAACTTGCATGAATCACATATGTCATAAAGAGGGTAACTTGCATAGATGTTCATGTCATAGACCTATCATAAAGGGATAAACTTGCATACATGTTATAGGTCTAAAAAGGGATGAACTTGCATATGTTACTCATATCATAAAAACGGGTAAACATGCATATGTATGCATGACATACAAAGGGGTAAACTTGCACATGTATGCATATCATACAAAGGTGTAAACTTGCACATGTTACTTGCATATAATCAAACACCAAACTTGCATAACATGTCATATATGAACTAACATATAATCAAACACCAAACTTGCATAACATGGTGTCATAATGGATCAATGTTTATCATAGTGATTTGCATAACTAGCATCATGAACATATAGCATAAATTACACCCAACTTGCATAACTAGCTTCATGGGCACATAGCATCAAACTTGCATAACTTGCATCATGAACATATAGCATACAACTTGCATAACTAGATTCATGAACATATAGCATAAAACTTGCATAACTAGCTTCATGAACACATAGCATATGATAACATAACTTGCATTGATCCACATACATAACCATAACCTCATTCTATCCTATCATAATTAGTTTAGCAATTGCTTGCTAAAGGCATAAAAACTCACAACTTGTTGATTAACACTTCTATGAAGAAGATTGAGTTGCTAGAGTTGATTTGAGAAGCTATCTTCCTCTTTAATTTGTTGGTGGCTCCTTCTAGTTGCATTTTGACGGCATAACGACGTTGTCTCCAATTTTAGTATGAATTAGGGTAGTCTTAGGGTGTATTTATAGATTAGTTAAGTGTTTTAGGCCATTAGATTAACCCTAAATTAGATTAGAACCGTCAGATCTCATCACTAGCCACCAAAACACAGCCCAAATCCCAAATCAGTGCACCCAGGTCACCTGGGCTCGACCAGGGAGGTCGACCCCCAGGTCGACACTAGGGTCGACACCCATGTCGACCTGGTGGGCAGGTCGACCCCCAGGACGACCTGGTCTGGGCGGGAATTTTCCCGCCTAGCCCATATTCTGCATTTTTGAAATCTGTTTCGTTTTCTGATTTTTCGTGAAACTTCTAAAGGCCATATCTCAGTCATACGGACTCCGATTCACGAAATTTCGGACTCTATTTCGCGTATTTTTCCGAGACGAACGCAAGCGCGAAACCCGTTTCCCTAAATTCTCACGTCTGAGATTAATTATTCATTAATTTATGAACATCACTGTTGTTAGAAAATACGGGGTGTTACACTTCATGTGTTGAATCGATATTCATTCGTTGATTAGAAATTCATGTGTTGAATGGTGTTCATATTTTGAAATAAATTGTTGCATAATAAAAATCACATTTTATCAACTATACGGGCTATGTGAAATAATCTTGTTTTAAAATAAATTGTTTTACAATAAAAATCCAATTTTTATCACTTATATAAACTATATAAAATAATAGTGTTTTGAAATGAATTGTTTTACAATAAAAATCACATTTTTATTATATACATGAATTGTTGAAATGTGAGGTGTTAAAAATAGCCACTCGTTCTAATAATTACGCACGATTTGAAATATTCATTAATTAGCTAATGACATGATTTTTGCCTATGCATGCAACATTAGAAGGAATAGTGTTTTTAAACCAAATGGAATCAAATATGAAGTTAAATGGAAAATGATAAGTGATAAGAACTGTATATATGTACATGCATATTTATTGAATAGGTTATAGCAAAGGGGCTAGAGAAGAGGAATAAAATTTTGTGCCCGACAAATAGGTATACATTTACTGTTTTGTTTGGGTGATGATTTTATGAGCCTATTGGCTAGCCGCTTGGCTTTTCCTTTTTCTTTTTGACATGAGACGCCCGTGTGGCTATTTGGGAATTTTCCCAGCCCCTCCCGTACAAAGGAGGTTATGGCGAATTTTTCCGAAATTTAAAGGCGTTAGTGAAATATTTGAAGTGAAAACGATAATGAAATTGTTGAATGAACTATATTTATATAAATATATAAATATAAATAAAATTAAAACGAAACGTGGCCGTGCAGTTCGTGTTTTGAAACCGTGATTTCAAACGATTAGTACGGGAGATCCGACCATCGGATTTTCTTGAAATCGCAACCGTAGGGTTCGCTTTGGAAAAATCTTTCCAACGGCACCAACGTTGTAAAAATCCAACGGTTGGATTGTCTAGAATGTTTAATTCAAATCTGAAGAAAAACAGCGCCAGAATCGATTATATTTATATATATATATATATATATATATAATTATATTTAATCGAATAACGACGCTGCAGCTCGTATTTTGAAATCGAAACTTCAAACGATTGTACCGGGAGATCCGACCGTCGGATTTTCCCGAAACTAGAACCGTTGGATTCGTTTTGAAAAGAACTTTCTAATGATGTAAATTTTGTGAGGATCCAACGGTTAGATTTTCAGATATGTGTAAATCAAATCTGAAGAAAAACAGCGCCACGGTCGCGTTATGGCCCGAAGCGTCGTTTTGAATAAAATGGCTATTTTTAAATAAATAAAAATAGCGATTAATCGTTATAATAATATTATAAACAATATGGATGTGATTTAGAAATTAACTGAAGGTTGGCTAAGTTGAATGGTTTCCTGGGTGTTGATCTGATGTTGGTTTCGGCCTTCGGGGTTAATATTTGGGAAATCGTTCTCTTACTGATTGACGGTTAGTGACTAATGAATTGAAATGATGCGTGTGTAGTTTAGTGTTGCACTTGTTTATTATATACGCGAGTTGCTCAGAAAGACCGGGTTTATCCCATTCTGAATAACTAGATCGACGATAAGAAATCGAAGATGAAGACGGTTGTCGAAGACCGGAGATCTTCACCTCGTTTGGATGGTAACCGAGGTCCTGATTGGGAGGCATCCCGAAATATGGATAATGAGTGGTGATCGTCCGGACATACGTGGTGGTCGATGGGTTTGCGAGGTATTTAGTGCCTCCGGTTTCGTTCAGACCCAGAACGGACTTGTAAATGGACTGTGTGTCTGACATTGGATTTTATTCTGTGTTGATTGATCTTTATTAAATATGCATCTGTTTGGCGTAGGAGAATTTATTCTTTTGCTTAACGCCCTTCTCTGAAACGCACGAGCTCAGAGGTTGTATATCGATGGACATCAGTCGCATGGCATGAATTTCCTGTGTGGCATGCTAAGATGCAATGATCAGGGCTTCTGTTGAAAAGCAAAGTCTTGTGGTGATGATAAAAGCACCGCCTGTGTGGCGTAGCTTTGTGTATAACGTAAAATCGTGAGCCTCACACCCCGGTATGAACCAGAAACGGGAGAGGACATCAGGGAGGGCCTGCGTTTCTTCCTAGCTAGGGTGGTGTCAGTGACCTACCAGCCCTGACATTTATATACTTTTCACCTGTGTGGTTGTTGCTGTTGCGAGGCGCCTCGGTTAGATCGGACGATCCGGGTTCGATGGAGCCATTCGTTGGCTCATTTACGCCCCCAAAGGGCGGGGAAACGCAGTGTTCAGGAATTTTAATCCACATCGGTGGACCGGCCCTGACGATCCAAGGGTCAATGCGCTCTGACCCTGAGGCTCGGGCTAGGCAGTCTCGAAGTCGGTAAGGACTATCTTTTGCCTTGGTTCATGACGAAAATCCAATTTCCAAATACGTGACTGTGCGGTTTTGATTGTATATATATGGCGACATGATATATGGTACCCATGCCGCCTACGATTGATAGTTATGATTTGAAATGGTTTTCAAAACATATAAACACTAGCAATAATATCAAATGCCTTTGTTTTATTCGTATCAAGCATATTTTGGCCGTTATAAGGTAAAAACTCTATCCTCCGGTTTGCGTTGTATTGTGTGATGGGAAATGAGTCTTATAATGGCTTCATTTTTATAAAAAGCATTGCGTTGTTTAAAAGAAAGATTTGTTTTAAAGCACTGGCAATCCAATGGAGTAAACCCGTTCCACGAAGGTGGCGTGGTCCTGTGATTAGCCATATTATATATGTGTTGAATAGATTTCTCACACCGGTCCCATGACTGACTCGTAGTTTGTTTCACTTTCAAACTCGGGTGACCCTTTTCTACACGGGCAGCCTTGTATTCAGGTTTAGCTGGTTATTTCTGGATAGCTGGAGCTGAAGATGGATTCTATCATTTATCTCTTTTTATGCTGTTCAGCTCCTGTTGTACATATTATGTTTGTTTTCCGCTGTAGACATTTATGTATAGCTGAACTGTATTTTTACTAAGTATGATCCTGTATACTGTGTAACTCTGATGATTACTTTTATTCAGTATATTCTATTGTTCATTATCTAGTGTATTTATTTAATTATGTTCTGCTATCATCTGTTTCTGTGTTATATTCCACGGATTACCCTTGCCACCGCCAGTACGGGGTTTGGGGTCGTCTCAGTTCTTTACACAACCTTTATCTTGGATTTTATAATTAAAATCTACTTAACACCTTCTTTAAATAAAACTCATTAGTTTGGATTTTTATTTAAAAAATCCATTTCCAATATTTAACACAAACCACTACATGTATTCCCCATTGCATTTGAAATCTTTATTTCAACTACCTTATCTCGCTTATTGAAATTCTTTAACATTTAAGTCATCATTTGGTTTTAACCTCATTTTTAAAACCTAGCTTGGATTCTTTATAATAATCAACTCATCATCCTTTCGTAACTTGGCTTAGAATTCGTATTAAAACCATTAACACTTTTCTAGTTTCATTCAGTTGAATTCATTTTCCTTAAATAAGCGATTAAGTAAATTCTTACTTAAACCTTTATATTCACTACACGTCCCATTTTAAAATCTCACCTTGGAACTTGGGTTATTTCTTTATAAAACTCCTATTGCTCTTTTGGTCAAACCATATCACCCCTTTATTACCCTTTAATTGAATTCAAATTAAAGTCATCACTTTAATTATTAAAATAACTATTAACGTTACGATTAACTATATTAACACTGAATAATTCAATGATTATTTCAATTTATAGTAAATCAAAGATTAAATAATATTTAACACTATTCACTATGTTTAACGGATATCCAGACAATTTTAACCAAAGTAATTCGATTATCACTTTCGATTAAAACAGTTGATTTTTGTCGACTGTACATCTCAGTTAACCATTAACTGATTTTCATTGTCATTTCCCTTTTTAAATTAATTAAATAACTCAATTAATTTAAAAACACCATTTAATCGTTTTAGAAACAATTATCTCATTTTACCAACACGTAGGAAATTTCTATGTTTTTCTACTTTCAGAACATGTAGATCATAAGATTTTGGTATTTAAACCATTTACATAATTCTTCTATAAACTTGATCAAAAATATATTTTTATAAATTTCTAATTTAATTATTTATATAAAAGAAATAAAAAGCTTTAATTCAGTTATAAAATAATTTATAACTTTAAAACTACGTCAATTCACCGAACGGTAAACCGACGTCTGAAACAACACATTTTAGGCCATTCACTGCCAATTACCCAATCAACATTGTTGGTTGATTTTAAACACAACACAGGTGAAAATTTATTCAACCATCACATTCAAACAGGGTTTTCACCCATATGGGGTTCAATCAATTCAAATATCAACAATATAAAACAAACAAACAACATATATGATATTTGAGGAATCCGGTCGGATCCCTCCAACCCGTTCTTCCCTGCATCACAGCTCGTTATATATTTCATAATAATATATGAAATAAATTTCAATCATCTATAAATTTAAAATGATGAATTATAAATAACAGCAACCATTCAACCAATAATCAGCCAATAACAACCAATCAACCAATTTATACTTTTTAATGGTAAATTATATTTTAATATGAATTTACCACATCACAGGATTCCAGAAGGTGTGAGAATTAACTCACCAGTTCATTTTTGTTGACGGTGGATGCGTTTGTTGCATTTAATCTGGAATGGACGTTCAAAATTAGCTGAAATTTCAACAGCGTCAGATCAGTTCCTAGTCAGTGTCATCGCCTAGGCCTCATCCCTGCGATCCCAATGGATCATGTTTCGCAAAATTTCGTTATTGCATGACGAAGTTACAATCAATTAAAGTTTGTATAAATTAAACGGTTATTAACTTAACTATTAATTAATTAATTAATTAAAAAAACATTACCTTAATCTTAGCTAATCTCTGCCACGTCACCCTCAAAGTAAACAAAAACGCGCTTTCGTTTTTTCAGGTCCTCTTTTCCCCGATCGTCTTCTTCAACCTCAACCAAACCCAAAGCTCAGAACTTTTACCCCGCCTACTGCCGCCCAAATGTTGGCCTGAGACCACTGCCAACCTGTCGCTGACCCCGCCGCCTCGAGTACCTCCCACGCTAGAAAAACCGTGGCCCAACAGTGCTTCGTTCGCACAAAATTTCACCTCGCCCAAATCCCGTTCATCCATCAACTCCTATCGCCTCACATCACCGGACATCGCCGGACCAACACCAGATGAACGGCGCCGCCATCCAGCTCCTATCCCCTCTGTCCGCAACTCCCCTCGGCCACCCAGCTCACCAGAAAACAACAAAACCACTTCGCTGCTTTTGAAAACAGCCCAAACCAAACACCTCCGTTCATCTCAACCCCACGACCACCATGGACCACCAGAAAACCGGAGACCACAGCCAAATGAAAGCTCAGTCTTCCCTCTTCCACCTCCAACTGGTCTCATCCTCTGAAATCAACCCAAACACACGCATATCAAGGAAAAATGAAACTGGTTTTCTATGGTTTATGGCGATTTCCGACCACCACACTACACCGTTTGCCCCCAACTTTTTACAGCAGCTCGGCATCGAGCCGATCGACAACTTTGCTTCAGGTTGCCCTCACAAATTCTTCACGGATTGGGAGATAAAATTGATTTTGCGACGAGGGGCTTATTTGTAAAAATGATGGACGGAAATTTAGTGGTGGTTGGAAATTTCTGACCGTAGGGGTTTATATAGCGTGGAAAAATATTTTTTAAGTTGATGTGACGAGCGACGTTGACTACCGATATTTTATTTCATGTCTATCGCGTTTTCGAATGTCGTTTATTCGCTCCTGTGCTCACATACAAAACCCGTTCAAGATGCAAACGGACGTCATAGTATAATTTGACGATACGGTCCTAATGAAACTTGTTTCGTCGAAATCCGAGTTCGTTTGCTCGAATGACGCTCGTTTACGTTCAAATGGTCGTTTTTATTTGTATTTTATTTTTCCACGCTCACAAATTAACCCCGATTGACGTGCCACTTGAAATCTAGCAATAATTTTGCGACCACCCGACTTTTTGCTCGGTTTTTGCTGGTAATTAAACCAACTTAAACTGTTCATAAAGACAGATTATTAGGGGTACTTACACATTTGCACAAAATAAAATGAACTTTTCCATTATCATTACTATAATATTACATCAGAGTTACAAGAGATACATCAGAGTACATCGATTACACAGCGGAAAAGATACCAAACTCAGTGGAAGAATGTGAATGCTCCAAGTCATAATAGCTTCAGCTAAAACCAAAATCCTGCTCCAACCAACTCCAAGGCTAAATCTGTGAACCGAACTACTAGGCTGCCCGTGTAAAAATTATGGGCACCCAGAGTTTAGGTGAGGGAACAATAAACTCCAGGTCAGTCGTGGACTGGTGTGAGAACTCAAAACAGTTATTTTTAGGGTTTATTTTAAAGTTAGGTAATTCTCCAGACCATGCCGCTAATGCGGAATGGGTTTACTCCATGTGGATACTAGTGCATAGAAATCCGCATTGACCTTTTGAAAAAATGAAGCTATCATAAGCTTGTCCCACATCACACAATGCAAGCGCACACCATATGGGCGAGTTTTATCTTATGATAACCAAACATGCTTTCATACATGAAAATCCTCTTTTACTACTATATAGTGTGGAAAACCTTTTCGCAAATAAATGTATTAAACCTAGCCAGCATAATGCCCCATCCCATTATACTGACAGTCCTACCGGTAACCAGCAGGCTATACAATCAAAACCGTACGGGCTCGTAGTGGAAAATTAGATTTCCAACAATGACCAGGCAAAGAAACTTCCTTACCAAACTGATGGGTACGCCTCTAGAGGGACGCCCCGAGAACCAAATTGGGCTCTTTGCCAACACGAAGCCGGGTTACCCCTTAACTGGGTAACTTAGAGCACGCCTGAGTATATCACTTCCCGGTCGTTACCAACCTTTAAACCGAGGCCTCGCAACATCAACATCCAATAAAATAGAAGTTATCCACATAGGTTAATACTTGGGCTCCATACCATAGTACACCTTTTATCTAGAAGGAAATGACTACCCTTAACCTCGCTGCATCTTTCCTGTTTTAGCCATTTACCGGGTTGTGAGGCTTGCCGAGGTCACGATACACAAAGCTACGCTTAAATAAGCCATGCTTTGATCATCCATAGCTCACCACATATCTTAAGTATGCCACATTATCCATTAACAACGCATCGCTTATTTCCAATATATAACCTCTAAGCTCATATGTCTTAGAGAAGGGTGTTAAGAAAGAGAATAATTCTCTGCCACCAAACAGATATATATTGATTAAACAGTGTTACGCAGTTAATTACAATATCAGACACACAATCCATAAATGTCCGTTCTGGGTCTGAATGAACATCATCCAAAATTCTCCAAATACATTCAGATATCGTGCCACTCCTCGTTTGGTTGTACGGACCAGTCCGAGATATTGGCATTCAACCCTAATGATTCGAAAACTCCCAGGCTTTACTCGGCGGTTTCGAAGTCTTCAATTGCATTATAACGTCGTATTATTACTTGGAATGGTTTTCAGACATACATCCGATCCCGGTCTTTCCAAATAATAGGCGCAATAAAAAAAACAATTATTGAACACACAGGCTTTCTACCAATCTCCTTCCGTCTTGGATTTTGTCAAAATCAAACTTCTGTAAACCCGTTCTCAAATTATTGCGAAATCCATATTTAACCTTTCTCTTTTAAAACACATCCTTTAATTCAAAGATGGTTTATCCTTAAAGCCTTAATTATTTTTCCGTTTGATAACTTGTTATCAAAATCCAGTTTCCTTTGAAAATCCTTAATCCACATTTCAACCATAGTTTCCAATTAAATTGATTTTCCAACATTCCATTCTTTAATGTTAACTAAAAGATTATACTTTCTTTCCAGTTCCTTATTTTTAATTTCTCAAATCAAAGATCTGATTGAATCCTCAAATTACGATATGAATTTCCATAACTCAATCTCATGGGGCTTCAAGAATGATATTATTGAAGATATGATTCACGACAAAACCCAAATCAATTGATATTGAACATAAGTTACACAAAAATTGTATCTACTTATATCTGATATCAATTCTCATAATCAACAAATACTATAAGTGGAATAACGATATAATAATATCTTCCAAATTCCTCAAATAGTATACGTTTACACCAAAGAATTTCATACAAATATCCGAAGATTATTTATATCCAACTTATCCCAATCAAATTGGGAAACTCGTATCTTAATTTAAATATTTATCCAAACCTTTGATATTAGATCTTGATAGAAATATCATCCACTTATACTTAATATTAATCTCTGTATCCAACTCACACTATAAGAGGAATAACGGTGAACTACTTTTTAAATTCCTCCAATAGTAAGAGTCATCATATACCGGATTAATATCAAACATCCAAAGATTTATCTCCAACCATATCCAACTTTTAAAAACCTGTTTTAATATTAAATAAATCAATTTGAATCCCATATAAAGTATTTCCAATACTTTTGAACCCTTGAAAACATTCCACCAATCATTCACAAATGATTTCTTTTAGTTCGTGGTTTAAAAACTTCAAAATAGATTATTTCAAAGAAAGCGTTACAATAATGTTTCGAAAGTGTTACAAAAGCATCACAAAATAGTTATCTCAACTACATTGATCAAATATCATTTATCTTGGTCAAAACTTAAACTTTACAATTCAAAACACTTTTACATAATTAATAACGATTTTACAATTTTTTTCCATATTTTAGAAACATTAAAAATGGCTATTTATAGTTATGGTCGATAACTTCTCTTATAGCGACCTTTCCCCAAAACGGTTTTAAACATATCTTGAAAATTATAACTCAAAATTAAAATCTGATTTCACTCATTTTAAAGCTCTTGTTAATATAAATCTAACGTTTTTCGTTTCATGCAAATCCGATTTAGATTGCAAAAGTTATAAGCGTTTAAAGTTTGCATCTAAAATACACTAATTGCCGCTGTGCAACGAGCCCTATTTTGACCACAATAAAAATTATTCTTCAATACTTCAAAATACCTTAGAAAACCATTATATACTTCTGTAAACCATTTAAAATAATTTACATTGACTTTCCAAATTTATTTTGGGTTCAAAATTCAACTTTTACTTTTTACTTAATAAATCAAATTCCAATTCATTTATAAATTCAAATAACTTCAAATTAACCATCCCATTCGTCGGACCAGTTAGGGATAGCCAGGGAGAGCAGGAAACTTCATTTCCAAACCCAAGCCTAGACACTATCCTCTCTGTCATCCTAAAATGTTCCGGTATTAATTCATTCATTTAAAGAATTTTATCCACATATATGAATACGTTCTTTCCCGATTATTAGCCTTCAATTTCAATAATGATATTATTTCTAATTACGAAAGAGATTTGCCAATCACCAATGTGATACCATAACTGTTGTGTCATAGTGCTTGCAAAACAACATCAAAAACTATTTAAATATCAATAGCAACCGTCATCAACATGATTAAATAAATCATAACTGTGCACAAGCATTATAACACTAACGCTTAATAGTGTGTGTGTTCTAAACTACGCATCCATCATCCATCATAAAAAACATCAACTATCATTAACCATTAATAATCCATTACTATATTTAAATTCGTCAAACTACTAATTAAATAATAAACCGTGGTTAAAGAGTTCTCACCAAACAGCTTTCCAATCTTCACGGTAGACGAACCTAGCTGAGTGAACCGTCGGACAGTATTTCGACGCACCGTCTTCTTTATCAAAATATATATAATATAATATATACTAATCTCTCTTTGTATATTATAAGAGGAGGAGGATAATGACGAACTTTGGCAAGGTGTTGGTGGAAAAGAGGAAGACTTATGCCATGGAAACCATGGCCATAAGCTTTAAGAAGAAGGTGGAAAGGAGGAAATGGAATGGAATGGTAAGAAAATGGAGAAAAGGTCTCCTTATATAGGAATAGAGAGTTAAGGAGGTGACGACACATAAGGGGGCACATGGAAGGCATGCATGAAAGCTTACATTCAAAATTACAAGTGTCCATACACTTGTCTTAAGAAGAGAAGGTGAACTTTTGGTAGCATTTTCCCTTAAATGCTATGAAAACTAAGGGCAACACTTAATTCAAATGTTACTAATTCATGTTATAGTTTGACAAATCCGATCGAACGACAATAGTATCAATAAATCCAAACTTATTAATAATCATTCTCATTTATAATTCAAGTAAAATATATCATATAACTTATCAAAATTATTAAATATTCTTAACCATATATTTTTATGTCAATTTCAAATTTAAATTAAAAATTTAAATTGGTTAAAAATTCTGGATCGTTACATTCACCCCCCCCCCCTTAGAACTTTTCGTCCTCGAAAAGGAAAGGGAATCGTAACTACTCATTCGACAAATTCAAGACTAATTTTCTTTATACCAAAGCTCCCTGGGCATACCAGGTAAAATATTATAACACACATATTTAGAGAAAATCATATCTGCATGTCCTCCAACGATAACCTCCAGTTACCAATTATATTCGATTCGTCGTTTACTGTGCCAATTACTTATACTCAACCATTTACTGTTTTCCAAAAAAAATAAAAAAATTCAGAGTTACAAATTATTCTCTTTGATCTTATCTTGCAAATACAATGGTTATGGGACTTATTCCCTTTTATTCTCCAACCTTACTGTTGTTCTTTACACGTAAAACTCGATCCTCAAAATTCAACTTATCTAAATGTTTCAGTTGAGGTAATTTCTTCTTACTATTCCCGCTTGCCAAATATCCTTTAATCAAATTGTGAAACTAAATTCACAAGGTATTCATGCTCAGTTAAACAGTTCCTTTTGTTGTCACAATATATTTTAGAACTTATCAACTGTCCAAAATTGCTGATAATTCCATATTTTTTTTATATTGTTTAAGTTTGGCTATCCTCATTAATTATTCTAACTTCAAGATTACAAAACTTATTTCCTTCAAACTTTAGATAAATAGTTTTAACCAATGCAGTCCTCAACCAAAATATCATCAAATATCTTATCGTCATATTACATTCTCAATATTTGCATTTCAAATTTAATTAGTTGGGGAGGAATAATTATAAATATTCTAATTGATTAATTCCAACTTAGCCTTTAAATCATTTCACGAACTAATTGGATTACTTATGTAAATTACAACTTTATATAAACGTCTTTTAATCAACTAAGAAAATCCAATCACATAATGTCGTGCTCAAATTTTGAATTCCCAAATATTTCAAAGACCCTTCTTCCTTTATATTGAAAATATATTCTTTCAAAATCAGTTCCAAAAATTAATTTCAAAGTAATTGTCGATTCTTACTCAAAATATTGATTTGAGTTTCCAAATTATATATCTTTTCAAAACCATTTTTTTATCACAAATACACTTTCTCATATACTCTCTACTTAATTTACTGGCTTATCCTTATTACAGGTTCACCTGATATAATTCTTACAACTTATCAAATTTTCAAGATCTTGCTTACTTATTCTAATTCATATCAATTTACCAAATATTTTCAAACTCTTATCTAAATTGGTTTAAGTATATATTGATATTTTAATCGGAATCATATAGTCATCCCACTTTCGAAACTCGAAAATACATACTGTTGATGCTGCAGTCATCAACAGAATCATCTTTAAGCGACCAGAGTGTGATTCTATATCTATCTAGTATTCTTAAGACTTCATACATACGTTGATCAGACGTATATGCAAAATCTTCTTATACTCGATAGTCCAACCTCAACATCAAATAAAATACTCAAACTCTTATTATTCATTTTGGTTTCTAACCATATTGATTAGTTTCTTTAGAGGAGGATTACCTTAACAATTTTTACCCAAGTTTTTCTCTTAACATGAATTCTAATATTTTATAATTCCAAACTTAATTAATTTTACTTGGAAGGCGCTCTCTCAAACGTGATATTCCAAAATCTCATTCTAGGGCATTACTAACCCTATCTCTAATGAGATATTATAACTCTAATGAGTCTTTCCTTTTGCTCAAATGAGTCGTACCCCATGGCTTTGTATAAACCAAAGCTCTGATACCAAATGTAACGATCCAACTTTTTGCTCGGTTTTTGCCGGTAATTAAACCAACTTAAACCGTTCATAAAGACGGATTGTTAGGGGTACTTACACATTTGCACAAAATAAAAAGAACTTTTCCATTATCATTACAATAATATTACATCAGAGTTACAAGAGATACATCAGAGTACATCGATTACACAGTGGAAAAGATACCAAACTCAGCGGATGAATGTGAATGCTCCAAGTCATAATAGCTTCAGCTAAAACCAGATTCCTGCTCCAACCAACTCCAAGGCTAAATCTGTGAACCAAACTACTAGGCTGCCCGTGTAAAAATTATGGGCACCCAGAGTTTAGGTGAGGGAACAATAAACTCCAGGTCAGTCGTGGACAGGTGCGAGAACTCAAAATAGTTATTTTTAGGGTTTATTTTAAAGTTAGGTAATTTTACAGACTATGCCGCTAATGAGGAATGGGTTTACTCCATGTGGATACCAGTGCATAGAAATCCGCAATGACCTTTTAAAAAAATGAAGCTATCATAAGCTCGTCCCACATCAGACAATGCAAGCGCACACCAGATGGGCGAGTTTTATCTTATGATAACCAAACATGCTTTCATATGTGAAAATCCTCTTTTACTACTATACAGTGTGGAAAACCTTTTCGCAAATAAATGTATTAAACCTAGCCAACATAATGCCCCATCCCATTATACTGACAGTCCTGCCGGTAACCTGCAGGCTATACAATCAAAACCGTACGGGCTCGTAGTGGAAAATTGGATTTCCAACAAATGACCAGGCAAAGGAACTTCCTTACCAAACCGATGGGTACGCCTCTAGAGGGACACCCCGAGAACCAAATCGGGCTCTCTGCCAACACGAAGCCGGGTTACCCCTTAACTGGGTAACTTAGAGCATGCCTGAGTATATCACTTCCCGGTCGTTACCAACCTTTAAACCGAGGCCTTGCAACATCAACATCCAATAAAATAGAAGTTATCCACATAGGTTAATACCTGGGCTCCATACATAGTACACCTTTTATCTAGAAGGAAATGACTACCCTTAACCTTGCTGCATCTTTCCTGTTTTAGCCATTTACCGGGTTGTGAGGCTTGCCGAGGTCACGATACACAAAGCTATGCTTAAATAAGCCATGCTTTGATCATCCATAGCTCACCACATATCTTAAGTATGCCACATTATCCATTAACAACACGTCACTGATTTCCAATATATAACCTCTAAGCTCATATGTCTTAGAGATGGGTGTTAAGCAAGAGAATAATTCTCCGCCACCAAACAGATATATATTGATAAAACAGTGTTACGCAGTTAATTACAATGTCAGACACACAATCCATAAATGTCCGTTCTGGGTCTGAATGAACATCATCCAAAAATCTCCAAATACATTCAGATATCGTGCCACTCCTCGTTTGGTTGTACGGACCAGTCCGAGATATCGACATTCAACCCTAATGATTCGAAAACTCCCAGGCTTTACTCGGCAGTTTTGAAGTCTTCAATTGCTTTATAACGTCGTATTATTACTTGGAATGGTTTTCAGACATACATCTGATCCCGGTCTTTCCAAATAATAGGCGCAATAAAAAAAAAATCAATTATAGAACACACAGGCTTTCTACCAATCTCCTTCCGTCTTGGATTTTGTCAAAATTAAACTTCTGTAAACCCGTTCTCAAATTATTACGAAATCCATATTTAACCTTCCTCTTTTAAAACACATCCTTTAAATCAAAGATGGTTTAGCCTTAAAGCCTTAATTATTTTTCCGTTTGATAACTTGTTATCAAAATCCAGTTTCCTTTGAAAATCCTTAGTCCACATTCAACCATCGTTTCCGATTAAATTGATTTTCCAACATTCCATTCTTTAATCTTAACTAAAAGATTATACTTTCTTTCCAGTTCCTTATTTTTAATTTCTCAAATCAAAGATCTGATTGAATCCTCAAATTACGATATGAATTTCCATAACTCAATCTCATGGGGTTTCAAGAATGATATTATTGAAGATATGATTCACGACAAAACCCAAATCAATTGATATTGAACATAAGTTACACAAAAATTGTATCTACTTATATCTGATATCAATTCTCATAATCAATGAATACTATAAGTGGAATAACGATATAATAATATCTTCCAAATTCCTCAAATAGTATACGTTTACACCAAAGAATTTCATACCAAATATCCGAAGATTATTTCTATCCAACTTTCCCAATCAAATTGGGAAACTCGTATCTTAATTTAAAGATTTATCCAAACCTTTGACATTAGATCTGGATAGAAATATCATCCACTTATACTTAATATTAATCTCTGTATCCAACTCACACTATAAGAGGAATAACGGTGAACTACTTTTTAAATTCCTCCAACAGTAAGAGTCATCATCTACCGGATTAATATCAAACATCCAAAGATTTATCTCCAACCATATCCAACTATTAAAAACCTATTTTAATATTAAATAAATCAATTTGAATCCCATATAAAGTATTTCCAATACTTTTGAACCCTTGAAAACATTCCACCAATCATTTACAAATGATTTCTTTTAGTTCGTGGTTTAAAAACTTCAAAATAGATTATTTCAAAGAAAGCGTTACAATAGTGTTTCGAAAGTGTTACAAAAGCGTCACAAAATAGTTATCTCAACTACATTGATCAAATATCATTTATCTTGGTCAAAACTTAAACTTTACAATTCAAAACACTTTTACATAATTAATAATGACTCTACAATTTTTTTCCATATTTTAGAAACATTAAAAATGGCTATTTATAGTTATTGTCGATAACTTCTCTTATAGCGACCTTTCCCCAAAACGGTTTTAAACATATCTTGAAAATTATAACTCAAAATTAAAATCTGCTTTCACTCATTTTAAAGCTCTTGTTAATATAAATCTAACATTTTTCGTTTCATGCAAATCCGATTTAGATTGAAAAAGTTATAAGCGTTTAAAGTTTGCATCTAAAATACACTAATTGCCGCTGTGCAACAAGCCCTATTTTGACCGCAATAAAAATTATTCTTGAATACTTCAAAATACCTTAGAAAACCATTATATACTTCTGTAAACCATTTAAAGTAATTTACGTTGACTTTCCAAATTTATTTTGGGTTAAAAATTCAACTTTTACTTAATAAATCAAATTCCAATCCATTTATAAATTCAAATAACTTCAAATTAACCATCCCATTCATCGGACCAGTTAGGGATAGCCAGGGAGAGTAGGAAACTTCATTTCCAAACTCAAGCCTAGACACTATCGTCTCTGTCATCCTAAAATGTTCCGGTATTAATTTATTCATTTAAAGAATTTTATCCACATATATGAATACGGTCTTTCCCGATTATTAGACTTCAATTTCAATAATGATATTATTTCTAATTACAAAGGAGATTTGCCAATCACCAATTTGATACCATAACTGTTGTATCATAGTGTTTGCAAAACAACATCAACAACTATTTAAACATCCATAGCAACCATCATCAACATGATCAAATAAATCATAACTGTGCACAAGCGTTATAACTCTAACGCTTAATAGTGTGTGTGTTCTAAACTACGCATCCATCATCCATCATAACAAACATCAACTATCATTAACCATTAATAATCCATTACTATATTTAAATTAGTCTAACTACTAATTAAATAATAAACCGTGGTTAAAGAGTTCTCACCAAACAGCTTTCCAATCTTCACGGTAGGCGAACCTAGCTGAGTGAACCGTCGGACAGTATTTCGGCGCACCGTCTTCTTTATCAAAATTTATATAATATAATATATACTAATCTCTCTTTATATATTATAAGAGGAGGAGGAGAATGACGAACTTTGGCAAGGTGTTGGTGGAAAAGAGGAAGACTTATGCCATGGAAACCATGGCCATAAGCATTAAGAAGAAGGTGGAAAGGAGGAAATGGAATGGTAAGAAAATGGAGAAAATGTCTCCTTATATAGGAATAGAGAGTTAAGGAGGTGATGACAAATAAGGGGGGCACATGGAAGGCATGCATGAAAGCTTACATGCAAAATTACAAGTGTCCATACACTTGTCTTAAGAAGAGAAGGCGAACTTTTGGTAGCATTTTCCCTTAAATGCTATGAAAACTAAGGGCAACACTTAATTCTAATGCTACTAATTCATGTTATAGTTTGACAAATCCAATCGAACGACAATTGCATCAATAAATCCAAACTTATTAATAATCATTCTCATTTATAATTCAAGTAAAATCTATCATATAACTTATCAAAATTATTAAATATTCTTAACCATATATTTTTATGTCAATTTCAAATTCAAATTTAAATTAAAAATTTAAATTGGTTAAAAATTCCGGATCGTTACAAATTTACTATTGTGGTCCCAATAAAATTTATTTCGTTGAAAACCGAGGTCGTTTGAATAAAGGCCCTTTAATTACTACCCAATTCAAATAAAATAAATCAATTTTAAAATAGCTCAATATAATAATATAAAAATATCGAAATAGGCTATATACAACCAGAATATCATATATTACCAAGATAAAATATCCCGGGTTGAGTTTGAAGCCAAATCGATATTATAAAAATTTAAAAACCTTTTTATTTATCTAAATAACGATATAATTTATAAAGGAAATCCCACAACGACTTTTTCAAAATTCGATTTGGACATAAAGTAAAATCTACAACACGAAAACTCGATTTTTCTCTTTCATTAGAAAAATATTATCCAACAGATTCGGACATATCTTGTTTCGAGAAAATCTGACTCATATTGGGCCCTGTACGGCCATTTAAAGTTCAAAACGCCAAATTACGAACTACCGCGCTGCAGCCGCTCGTTTTATATTTAAATTGTAAATTAAATGTTATAACGTCGTTTTAATAACGAAATCGCCACGATAATTTAATATAAACCATATTTAACCACTTTAAATTTGCCCGATCACTTTATACAGCCAAAATCAACATTTTCCCAATATCTCGAAAATAAAATATTATTAATATAAATAAATATTCAAAACAAATGGTTAAAATCGATTATATATATTAAAATAAATATTTTAAATAAATAAATTATTTCAAATAAAATGGCCAGAAAACACGGGATGTTACAGTTTGAAGCCAATTTCATCCCCGAGAGTGGGAAAGAGGTATTAGCCCGACGTTTTATAGACCTTATTTAGGGCGACTCTTCCTTAGTCGAGTATGCCGCATCTTTCGACTTTCTCTCCAAATATGGGCTTGAATATATTGACTCTGGAAAGAAGAAGAATAGGAAATTTGTTCGAGGGCTCAACAACAATCTCAAAAAGTCTTTGCTTCTTAAATTAGCTGAGCCTTTTGATGAATTAGTGGATATCGCGCTAAGCCTTGAGGAGGCCGATAAGAATAGCGATGATGACGTCGGGGTTGATAAGAAGAAAAGGAGGCAAGAAACTTCAACATCAAAAGCTTCTACCCCGAGTCATGGGACATGTTTTACTTGTGGTGCTAAAGACCACTTCGTGAGTGATTGTTCTGAGCCCCTCTTTTGTCGCTATTGCAAAAGCTTGGACCATCATATTTCGAGATGCCTTGAACTTGAAAATAAGAGAAAGAAGTGATCCTCCTTGACTACGATACATTTCCTTCTACTATTGTGCTATTGCCATTTTTCATGATTTTTCCATTTCGGGATTTCTTTGATATGGGCCAAGAGGGCTCATGGATGCTTTGTCCTTAGATATCACGAGTTAGGGATTTGCATATTTGCCTTGAGCTTTCATTACCTATTTATTTTGCTATCGAGACGTCTTTAGCTTTATTTGGGTAATGATTGAGTATTCTCTATTTACTTTTGATTTTTACTTGTTTCAAATAAGTAATTTCGTCTTTTCGATTGAGTAAGGAATTTAATTAAATGTCTTGGTAAAAAAGAGCAGGTCGACACACTTGCATTTACCTCGTCGGTTAATTTCTGGACTTAGTCGGTTGAGATTTGATTTCACTTTTGGATGAAATCCTAGGATCATTTATGCTTATTTTTTGTTGATCTTGTGTGGTGTATATCTTTATGTACATCGACTGGAACCTTATGTGTTGTTTATCTTTATATACATCGGTAAAGGGAGGATCACATGTATCGTATATCTTTATATACATCGATGTTGATCATTTTTTCTTTGAGCTCATATGGTTTATATCTTTATGTACATCGGTGGAAACCTTATGTGTTGTATATCTTTATATACAATGGTAAGGGGAGGATCACATATGTTGTATATCTTTATATACATCGATGTTGATCATTTTTCATTTGAGCTCGTGTGGTGTATATCTTTATGTACATCGGTGGGAACCTTATGTGTTGTATATCTTTATATACATCGGTAAGGGGAGGGCTACATATGTTGTATATCTTTATATACATCGATGTTGGTCATTTTTCGTTTGAGCTCGTGTGGTGTATATCTTTATGTACATCAGTGGGAACCTTATGTGTTGTGTATCTTTATACACATCGGTAAGGATAGGATCACATATGTTGTATATACATCGGTGTCGATCGTTTTTGTTTGAGAGATCACATATGTTGTATATCTTTATATACATTGATGTTGACCACTTTCTTTGGAACTTATGTGTAACGAACCGCAAATTCGTACTATCTGAGTTAACTACATACATCACACATCCAACCCAAATATCACAGAAATACGAATCATTTTTTTTGAAGAATAAGGTAGAAGAAGAACAGAAATAACAACACAGAATCTCACATCGCAGCGGAACAAAATACAATATATCATAACTTTTGAAATACAAAATTTTAACTATATAACAAACACTTATCAGAGTACAACACTTACAACACAGTGGAAACAAAATACTATATATCTAACACTGAAGCCTCCTTATAACAACCCGGAAAATCAGAACCAATTTAAATTTTTTATTTTTGCTATTTTATTGAATTTTGAATAGTTGAAATAATTTATTTTAAGTAAAAATGATTAAAATTTATTTAAATCAGAGTTTTGACGAACATATTTAATTCTAGCTTTAAAAGGAGTTAGAAATGGAGCGACAGTTTGAAAATTTGAATTCAAACTTTGACTGACCGTACAGGATGCAAAATAGATCGGATTTTAGTGAAACCAAAAATATTTAAATCTGTTTAAGAATATCTTTCCAACGAATTCGAAAAATTGAAATTTCATATCGGGAATATAAAGTTATGATCATTTGAACTTTCAGAATAGTCGCTATGGAATTTAATATAATATATGGCCCGTAAAAATAGCCATTTTTCAAATGACCTCTGTCTCTGACGAAACCACTTTTGTTGGAACCGGAATGTCAAATTATTGCAGGATTCCAATTTGCATAATTTTTGGAATTAATATGTGAGGGTGGCAAAAGAAAATGTGTTTTGACTATTTTAGTCAATTTCGATCGACTTGAAAAAGGCATTTTTCCAACGGTCTCCAAATTCGATGAAATTAGTTTTGTTGGGACTGTATCATCAAAATATAGCCAAAATTTATTTTTTGGGAATTTTTAGAATCATTATGTGGCTCCGGTAATTTAAAATGTTCGATCGTATTAAATAATTAAATGTTTTATTATTTAATTTGAAGAATAACTAACTGAAACAATCGAATGGGCCTACGACACCTATCCCATTGCGTCCGGAATATGGGTATTTAGCTAGGGACGCCATTCGCTGGGTTTGATTTGGAGTTAATAGAGATATAGAAATTAAAAGAATTTTATAATATAAAAAGATATAAAAATACGTATATATACGCAGTATAAATACGCGTATACCACCGTATACATCTTCATCGTTTAGAACCCGTACTCCAGAAAATCGATGGTGGTGCTTACTCTCCTCTTCCTCTTCGAATAACTCTCAAACCGCTCACTAAAACTGATCCATCCTTCAGAAGATTTTGTAGAGAATTTCCTGAGCTCCGCATCCATACCCGTTTTGTGGTTTATCGAGTTGTATCGGTCGAGATCTAAAGCCCTAAAGTCGCGTCGAACAGGCCGCCGTCGAGATCACCCACAGCAATCGAACGCCGCCGCAAGTGGGCCCCTTGCGCGCCCCTTCAAGTACTCCATCGTGGTGAAGGCTGATTCCCTCCCCGTGCCTCGAATTGCGTGCAAACTTGAACCCTAAATCCGAAGATAAACGTGAACCCATCGGCTTTGAACTGTGGACTTAAGGAAGTAGGTTTATTCTCCTTAATTAATTCTTTAATTTATTTTAAAAAGGGTTATCAACACTATAAAAATCGTATCTTTCTCATACATAATCGAAATTCGATGAAACAAGAAGCGTTGGAGTCGCAACGACGAGATCTACATTTTAAAATTGACCGGAGAATTTTTGATCTCGCTACAATTTTTGGCATCGTCAAATTGAGGTGAGATATCTGAATTCATAAATAAAATAAATAACATGATATTAGGATTTAGACGGAGTTTAAAAACTCCCGACACCTGTTGTCTATAGACCATGGACGACTTAATTGATTTGTGATATGTGATTGGTTGAATTTTGGTGTTTTGTTTGTTTGTGGTTGAAAAAGAAAAAGAAATTGAAATTGATTGATATTGTAAAAATTCATCTGCGTACGAAATAGATTATTGGAATCCCCCTTGTCAAAAGCTGCGAGGCTTTAAGGTAGAGCGAGGAGCCGAACATCGGGACAGTGCCGGTTTTAACTACCCTGCCGTTATGCAGCCAAAATTTCCTGAAATATTTTTGTGTTGTAAAATATTTATGTTATTATATAAAATTGTTAAATAGTATGACAAATAGACTATATATATATATATATATATATATATATATATATATGAACATGAAAAGGATACATTAAAAATTTGACATTTTGATATAAAATGTATAACATTGGAATTTATATCTCCAATATAAATTTACATTAGAAAATATACATTTTGGTACAAATTGTATTTGCGTTTGGAAAACCCAACTTTTTAATGAAAATTTAGAATGTATGAATTTTTTTCATGTTTTTAAAATAAAATATGATTACATTGAAATCCCATTTTTAATGTTATGATAGAATCCAGTGAAATTGTTCGTTGTCTTGAGATAAAACATGTTTACACCAAGAATTACATTTTCAATGTAATAAAAATAAAGGAAAAATAGAAAGACTTCATGTTTAAAAATAAGAAAAACATGTTACATTAAAGCTATACTTTAATGCCATGAATAATAAAATTGTTCATGTTTCGAAATTGTAAACATATTTACATTAAAACTTTATTTTTATGTAAATACAGGATATGTGAAAGTGTTCATACATTGAAATAAATAGTTATATTTTATTTGCATTCTTTGATGCAAATAAACATTGAATTAAAAAGTTATTCATTTATTTGCCTTCTTTGATGCAAATACATGATGAATTAAATAGTTATATTTTATTAGCATTCTTTAATGCAAATATACATTGAAACAAAAATTTATACTTTTATTTGCATTCTTTGATACAGATAAAATGTTGAAATTAGAAGTTAAATTATTATTTGTATTTCTTGATGCAAATAAGACATAGTAGTAAAAAGATTATATTTTTATTTGTATATTTAGATGCAAATAAACATAGTAGTAAAAAGATTATATTTTTATTTGTATATTTAGATGCAAATAAACATCGTAGTAAAAAGATTATATTTTTATTTGCATATTTAGATGCAAATAAACATCGTAGTTAAAAGATTATATTTTTATTTGCATATTTAGATGCAAATAAACATAGAAGTAAAAAGATTATATTTTAATTTGTATATCTAGATGCAAATAAACATCGTGGTTAAAAGATTATATTTTTATTTGCATATGTAGATGCAAATAAACATAGTAGTAAAAAGATTATATTTTTATTTGTATAGTTAGATGCAAATAAACATAGTAGTAAAAAGATTATATTTTTATTTGCATATTTAGATGCAAATAAACATCATAGTAATTTTATTTGTATATTTAGATGCAAATAAACATAGTAGTAAAAAGATTATATTTTTATTTGGATATTTAGATGCAAATAAACATAGTAGTAAAAAGAATATATTTTTATTTGCATATTTAGATGCAAATAAACATCGTAGTAATAAGATTATATTTTTATTTGCGTATTTAGCGCAAATAAACACCGTAGGAAGAAGTTGCATTTTTGTTAGCAAATGTAGTTACAAACAAAACATTTAATAAAGATTGCATTTTTTTTTTTTTTGCAGTTCTGATGCAAATAAAAACATTATAATAAAAGTTACATTTTGTTTACAATTTAGATGTAAATAAGGATAGGAATTAAAAGGATACATTTTATTTGCAATTTTAATATAGATGAAAACATAGAATAAATAGTCATATTTTTATTTACATTTTAAATGAAAAAGATAAAAAGAATAGATTTCAAAGGTCACATTTTTATCGACATTTCATATGAAATAAAAGAATTGATTTAAATGTCAAAATGTTTATTGTTACTTTAGACACAATAAAAATAGCAGGAATCGCCAAACAATTTATATTTATACATAAATATAAATATAAATTTAAACGAATCGTGCGCGGTAGTTCGTGTATTGGCAATCGTAACTTCAAACGATTATACCGTAAGATCCAACCATCGGATTTTCTCAAAACTGAAACCGTTGGGTTCGTTTTGGAAAGATCTTTCCAACGATATAGAATTTGCTAAGATCCAACAGTTAGATTTGGAGAAAAGTGTAAATAAAATTTTGATGAAACAGCGCCAGGGCCATGTAATGACCCGAAGCGTTGTTTAATGAAAAATGGCTATTTTAAATAAATAAAAATAGCGATAAATCGTTATAAGATATTATAAACAATATGGAATGGAAAGATTGATTTAAATTATATATATATGTGAGAATTATTTGCAAAGTCCGAGTTGAATCTCATTTCAAATAATTATATGACGATTGGAAGTCGAAGATTTAAAGACATTGTTGAAGACCGAAGATCTTCACATCGAATGGATGATCACTGATGCCCTGGATCCGTTAGCTCCCAGGAGGGGTTACAGTGGTAGTTGTCTAGATGTATTTGTTGGTTGTCAGGATAGACTCGATGTCTCCAGTTTCGTTCAAACCCAAAACGAACTTGTAAATGGATGTATGTCTGACATTGGATTTTATTCTGTGCTGATTGATCTCTATTAATATCTATCCGTTGGTGGCGGAGAATGTATTCTCTTGTTTAGCTCCCTTTAAGGTTATTTATTAATAGACATCAATCGCATGGCGTGAATTGTTAGTGTGGCATGCCAAGATGCAAATGATCAAGGCTTATTATTGAAAAGCAGAGCCTTGTGGTTGATGATCAAAGCACATCTTGAAATAGCATAGCTTTGTGTATAGCGTTACTTCACGAGCCTCACACCCCGGTATGAACCAGAAACGGGAGTAAGGACTGCAGGGAGGACGTACGTTTCTTTCTAGCTAGAAGTGGTGTCATGGCTTTTACAAGGCCTGGCATTTTTACTTATGTGGATGATGGAATGAGGCGCCTCGGTTATTTGAGTCCCTTGTGGCTCTATTTACGCCCCATAGGGCAGGGAAACGTATTGTTCAGGCATTATTAATCCACTAATATATCTGTGGACCGACCCTGAAAATCCAGGTGTGGTTGTGACTGTATCCTGAGGCACGGGCTAAAGCGTCTTGAATTCTGTAAGGACTATCTTTTGCCTTTGTTCATGATTGAAATCCAAATTCCAATATGACCCATGCGGTTTTGATTGTATTACTAGTACGACGACATAGTGTATGGTAGTTATGCCGTCTATGATTGATATATTATGATTGAAATGTTTTAAAACATATATACTCTAATAATAACATCAAATTCGTCTTATCGTATCAAGCATATTTTGACCATCATAAGGTAAAACTCTATCCTCCGGTTTGCGTTGCATTGTGTGATGGGACTTGAGTCTTATAATGGTTTCATTTTTTATAAAAAGCATTGCGTTATTTAACGATTTACTTTACTTATGCACTGGCAATCCAATGGAGTAAACCTGTTCCGCATTAGCGGCGTGGTCCTGTGATTAGCCTCATTATCAAATAGGTTAAATAAAATTTCTCATACTAGTCCCGTGACTAATTCATAGTTTGTTTCTCTTTACAAACTCAGGTGCCCTCTTTTCCACACGGGCAGCCTGGTATACAGGTTTAGCAGATTTATTTTGGATAGCTATGGAGCTGAAGATGGACATTATCATTTCTATTTTGCTGTTCAGGCTTCACTTAGTATATTATGTATTTATTCCTCTGCAGACATTTTATATTAAGCTGAAACTGTATTATTGCTAAGTATGATCCGATTATGCTGTGTAACTCTGATGATGTAATATTTCCAGTGTAATTTGATGAACATTATCTGCTGTAATTCTCCATTTCTGTTCTGTTGTTATTGTTATGTGTTATATTCCAATGATTATCCTTACTTTCATATACACGGGAGTTTGGGGTTATCACACTCCTGCTCTAAGCTCCTTTAGATAGATCTGTAAAATCCTGAACTACTTAATTGCCCATACAAATTTGGGCACCTAAGAGTTTAGGTAAAACAAGACAAAATAAACTCTGGTCAGTCATGGGACTAGTATGAGTAAACAATTTAAAACAGATTAAGAAAATAAATGATATCTCATAAGACTACACCGTATAACACAGAATGGGTTTTTCCCTTATGAGAATCCAAACACTTGATTTAACTTTCAAAATCCTTTTGAAAGAAACAAAAATATTTATATCAAAACTCTTCTGATATTATAATAGTGTCTAAATCAAATAAATAACAATCTAGTGGAATGTTTGCATCTCACGTTCCACATATATATAATATACAATCAAAAATGGGACCACTTATTGGGTAATGAATTTCCAGCTATGAAAAGGTATGGAACCACCTTCCGACAGTGTATCTCTAGAGGAGAATACACTGGGTTCAACAAGAACATCTTGTAACCCGACCACACATGATCGACAACTCATTCAACTGTTTCCCAAATGGGACAACATCAAATAGAATAAAGAATTAAATTAATTTCTCTAGATAGGTGATAATACAACCTATTTGGGAGCTACCCACATAGCCATGCTTCCTGCCCGATTTTTGTCATTTCCCGGTTGTTGAGGCCTGAGGCTACGATTGCTTACCATTCATTGATAGCACAATCACTTTGAATGCCACATTGTCAGATCTGTAAATCGTTAATTGATTTGCACAAATATATTTTGGATATTATGCTAAGAGAACAAATTCTCCGCCACCATATATATTTGTACAAAACAACATATATGATCATTGGAAATACTCTGTCAGACATTCGTCCATATACGTTCGATTTGGGAATGAACGTAATAGAAGGCACAATTTCTATTAATAGAAAAAGCCTCTGCACTCTACTCCGTCTCTGATTTTCTTCATATAATCTGATTCGCAATGCTACTGCCAATACGGAGTGGTTCTCGGATAATAATCCAACCGATATCTCCATATTGACAACGATATTGGCAAACACTTCGATAGTGGGTTATTTAACTATCAAAGAAAAACATACATTCATTCAAAGCATCAAACAAATCACTGGGCCTATTAATTAATATTCCATTAATTAAAACACTTCTACATTTCTTTATCCATATTCGTTAACACGATATTTTCGATAATCATCTTGGCCTCTTACGCTATTTGGGAAACATTCCCATATATCGCCTTCTTTTATTTTCTATACATAGAAAATATATTCTATTTATAATTGGAAAACATTCCAATTACTTGTCTCTTCCACGATTATTCATTTATTTCTATACATAGAAAATATTTATTATTATGTTTCCAAATTTCCATTTACTTAGGTTGAGACGAATGTTGTGTAAAACATCGTTACAACAACCCAAAACACTGCATTCAACTAACTCTTCTTCAATCATTTCTCTTTGAGACTGGATCTTGCTATTTATCGGTTAAAAATGAAATCAATCAAGTTGGGGTATAACTAACTCTCAGACCTTGACTGAAGACATCCCTTACTTCAAAACGGACAAGAAGACTTACCTCGAATATTCAACATCATAAAAAACCAATTATTCAATTTAAACATGTATATGTTTCTCTTTCTAATTTTACCAGATTTAATTATAGATTTCCCTTTTCTTTATAATATTCTATTTTTAAGTTCGTTTCCTTATCGAATTCTATATATATCGATACATTGATTTCCAATTATCAAAATTTCTTAAAAATATTCTAACTCCTTAAATTTCCAGAAATTTTTTCCATAACCTCCTTTGTACGGGTCACTCGGTACAACTAGAAAATGCTTCTCTGGGTCCTTTCCATTCAAAAAGAAAATCAAAATGCCAAGCATCTTGCCGATTTGCTGCATAAAATCTCATATGGAATTAAACATGTACCTTTTTGTCAGGAAGTCAAATTTAAAATCTTCATACACTTCATTCCATACCTATTTAACAAATGTTCACCTGTTTCCAATTTATCCCAACTAAATACAATCATTTTAACTCAATTAGCTAATTTTTCGTCAATTAGCTGTTTTACCTATTTCATTTTCTATTTGAACATATCACGTTCAAATATATTTTTAACGTGCTTATAACCAATCGAATTCCATTTTTGATTCAAGTTCCATATCCGATTTCGAATATAAATATACAAACCCCTTTTTCTTATCCAAGTCCAATTTCAGTTCAAAATTCCATTTAACTAATTATTCTTCAAATTAGTTAATTCTATTCAATAAATAAAAAACTGATTTTTGTTTCAAAAATCAATCCGTTTATTCCACTTCAGTTCATATTTATTTTATCTCTCAAGTCTGAATTTTTCTAATGGACTTTCGAATTTTATTTACTTAAAATCCTTTAATTTATTTCAATAAACCATTATGGTTTTATAATGGTTATGGCGCTGTTTTTCTGAAAAATTTGATTTTAACATAACTCAAAATCTATAAGACGAAATCTAGATTTTTCTCTTCCATAGAAAACTATTATTCAATCGGTCCTGACGGTTCTTGTTTCAAAGAATTCTGACTTAAATTGGGTTATATATACTCATTTGAAGTTTAAAACGCCAATTTACGAACAGCCGCGTTGTGGCGAGTTTGTTTTAATTATATTTAAATATAAACATTTAAACTTCATGTATAATAAATTTCAACTCCATTCTAATATATACATATATATATATATATTAAATCTATTTTTCAAATCCAATTTAATATTTCCGATTATCTCTAATCGTCGATTTTCCGTTACTCAGTTATCAATTCAATTGCAACTCCATTGCTGTTATTATTTTCTAATTCCATTAAAAATAAATTATTATATAGAATTCATGAAATTGAATTCTAAATATGTATATCCTTTGGATTTTTCCAATTCAGTTTATATTTTGAATTCCGAAATAAAACCATCGTTCCCTTTTCGAAACGATTTCCAATTCACTTTCAAATTCATACTTGAATTTATAATTCCACATTTATCACATGATAATTATTACACTTTATAAACATCATTTATATATTTTCTTCCTTGTTTTATACATTAAAAAAGTTCCATTTCAAAACTTATTTGAAACCAAATTTTTATATTTGGAATACTTTATTTATAATAAATTATATATATATATTGAATTTATTTTTATATTTAAAATTTAAACTTCTATTTAATACAATCCAAATATTTTTCTTTTTCTGAAAATATTTATTTAAATCAATTTGATCTAATTGAATTCAAATCATAAATCCATACGGATTTATTTTAATTCAATTCTCATTCCAACCATTGGAATAATTTCCTCGTTCCTTATTAACATGATTCCCAATCCTCAATTTAAATTCATTTTTGAATTTAAATATTTAAATTATCCAAATGATAATTTTTTCCATTTTAGTTATAAATACCATTTTTAAATTCACTTTAATTCTCTGCATTATCCAATGAAAATCATTCCATTTTATTTATAAACACGATTTATAAATTTACTTCAATTTCCTGCGTTATTTAATTTATAAACATCATTTATAAATTTAATACTTGTTTTATTTATTCAAAACAAGTTAATATTTATAGTCCATTTGAAATTCGAATTCTATTTTTAGAAAAATAGATTTTCCTTTTGAATCTCAAAATATCTTTTTTATGATATTTTTAAAAATCAATATTCAGGCCCAAGTGATATTTAAACACCCCAACACTCAGTTATCAATCACATGTTTTCTAACACATCATATATGATAATATATATGAAAAAAACAAATAATAATATTTTTGAGGAATCCAGTTGGATCCCTCCAACCTGTTTTCCTACATCCACATATTTTAGCCAACATAAATATTACCCATCCTGCTTCGAGGCAGGATACCGCGAGATTGAAGGTCATTCACTATCATAGCGTGGGGCGAATAGGGTCATCCGCTAATGATACTGTGGGCATCCGCAAATGGTACTGCAGGAATCCAACCACCAATATATATATATATATATAATAACCACGAATACCAATCCTAAATAACTAATATATATTTAAAAGCCATAGTAATAATTTAATGTAACCAAATAGCCATCAATTATTTTTAACGACTAAAAATAATTCAAAATAAATAGATTGAGTGAGATTTACTCACTGTGGTTTATTTGCCGAATATCCAATGAAGCTAATTTTATAGATTTCATAGTGATTTCTCCCACCGTCTGTTTTTCAATGTAAAACAATATAAATAAAATTCTAGTTATCTAAGTATACAAATTTTAATTAATTAATTTCTGACATGTAAACCAATTCCAGATTAAACTTAATTTCATATTCAAATGTCTAGACTACAATTTGATTTTGCTACTAGCTATTTATATAGGGTTGTACTCATTTCTTAAATCTATTACTAATTGGATAAATTATTTTCCAAAATAAATCTTTAATTTAAAAATTTAAAATATACATATCCATCTAAACCTGCTGCGATTTTTCCTCTCTTTATCTTTTCAGTTTGAACTCAGCAAAGATAATCAACAAATTCCAATTAAGTTGGTTCCTTCTTCTCTCTCAAACAGCAACGTCGAACAATGTTCCTTGCACCCTTTGACTATATTTGACTTGTCATCCTCTACCTTCCCAATTACCAGCAACCGTTACCAAACCCCCAAGCCTGAAACTACCCTAAATACCATCGATTAAAACCCAAACTCTATCTTCTTCAACGATGGCGACTGTGATTACTGCGTGTTTCATATTAACCAAGTTGAATCCCATCGCACCCCCACTTTGTTCACTAGTCCCCACTGCGCACAAAATAAATGACAACTTCCCATTTCACCAGTTCAAAAATTGTGATACTATTTATGAACATTTAACCCATCTCGACCAATACCTCATGCTGTCGATGTCCAGAATTTCATCGCGTGGCTCCTCATTTAGTGATTGTCGAACCCTAGCTTTGCTACAAGAAGCATCACACTCTTTTTTCTTCTTGAATCCTTCGAATAATCCTATCACTACCATCATCGGTTCAAACATCCTCATCGTACAATCACCGAACACATGGACATCGCAACCACTACCACGCAAACAACTCATCGCCTCAACTCCTAACGCAATGCTCCAACTCATCGTCAAGCTCTAGGCTGCAAAATCGATCGCAATACCCTTTCCGCGGTCTTCAAATTGGAAGTTCTAGGTTTCGAGCTTCGGGGAATCACTAATTTTAGAATCGCGATTTCATTTCAGTAGGAAGAGATAGAAGGGGTTTCACGGTTTTGTATTTGATTACAAAATGAAATAGGGGAGAGGCCATTTCGATTTAATATAAATGAGTAGAGAAAGTGGCGGCTTATTAGCAGGCCATTTTACTAAAGCTTTCCAAATTTCCAAATGAACGAAAATGAGAAGAACTAAGGGAAGTCATCGCGGTTTTATAAAGGAAGATACTTCACTATTAAGGAATAGTCTGCCAAAGGGTACTTATATTTTAATCTGATTTGACCTCTACTTAATACGATTTGATCTTGATCTTATCCGTATTATTTTATAATAATATAATCTACGTTAACGAACACCAATTCAAGCGCAACAACCGGTGATTCTAGCGTTATAACACTATTCTTAACATATTGGAACATTGTTCGAAGCTCCACTCCGATCATACGAAGAAGATATTAATTTTAATCGATATAAATAACACTTAAAACAATTAATTACATGATGATAAATTATTATTATCATCATTTCTACTCGAATAGAATTTTGATTAATTACCTGAATTGCTTTGACTCTGTTTTTATTTCGAATTGAATTATTTTTCGTATTACGGTAATTTAATATATTCGATATTAAATCAAAATCGATTATTAAATTGATAACTTAATATAAAAATTCACTTATATTATCAAATATAAATATTTAAACCATATTAAATAATTAAAATTAACTATTCAAAAAATCTGGGTCGTTACATTCTCCCCCCTAAAAGAATTTCGTCCTCAAAATTACTAAGGCAGGAAAAAGGCTATAAACGCGTTAACTTTTCAAAATCCACTTATGTTTAAGCGCAACATTTTAAATTTCAACAAATTTTAGTTCCAACCAAAACTTTTGGTTTCCATCCATTTAATTCGAATGACTCACATTTAATATATTCATATTCAATTCATATTCCATTCAAATTGATTCTGATCAATTTATTCAACTTGCATAAGTCAAATTTTAAATTCCAGAATTCAAATCCCCGGGTTTTCATTTCAAATCCTTTTGAAATCACACATATATATACACATATATTTATAACAATATCAAATTAAAACATTTGAATTTTCAAACCAGCTTGTATTCTTTCAAACAAATTTCCTTCAAAAACTTTTCTAAGGTAGCAATCCATCACTTAGAAACTCGAAAATGAACACTGATGAAGCTGTGGTCATCATCAGAGTTATTTTCCCACCACTGAAGTGAGTTTAGTGCTTTAACACTTTCAAAAATCCATTTTAAATGATTTTCATTTTAAAAATCTTTCTAAAACAAAGTTATATTATTTCAATATACTTCAGAAAATATTTTCAAACTTCCCAGGATTTAAATTCCAAATTCTGGTTTGAATTCAATTTTAATTCATCTCATTTGTATATTTAATTCATATACAAATTCTATTTTGGTTATATTTAACCATTCCAATTTTTATAATCTAATTTGATTATAATATTAACATCCAACACATCCATATATTATTATAATTTCATAAAATTATTCTTTTTCCATCAAAAATAGAATTTTTGGGTAAAATTATTTCATTACCCACTTAAAACAATATTGTGTCAAATTTTTCTGTTCAAGTGTTTATAAATTCCTATCGACTTCGTGGCGTCCCACGATTCGATCAGAATTCATAAACCACTAACCAGACTAGCCAACACAATATAAAACAACTTTTATATAAATTAACATATACGCCCCCTCGTAAATATACACTGAACTTATTCTAGGGTACTACTGACCCTATCTCTAATGAGCACATCCCTACCAATGCCTAGGTGTTCGCTCAACATAAGCTTTGATACCACTGTAACGAACCGCAAATCCGTACTATCTGAGTTGACTACATACATCACAAGTCCAACCCAAATATCACAGAAATACGAATCATTTTTTTCAGAAGAAAAAGGTAGAAGAAGAACAGAAATAACAACATAGAATCTCACATCGCAGCGGAACAAAATATAATATATCATAACTTTTGAATACAAAATTTTAACTATATAACATACACTTATCAGAGTACAACACTTACAACATAGCGAAAATAAAATAACTAAATATCTAACACTGAAGCATACTGCTCCAAGCTCCTTTAGATAGATCTGTAAAATCCTGAACTACTTGACTGCCCATACAAATTTGGTCATCCAATAGTCTAGGTAAAATAAAACAAAATAAAATCTGGGTCAGTCATGAGGCAGGGATGAATAAACAATTTAAAACATATTGGGAAAATAAACGATATCTCATAAGACCACGTTGTATAACACGAAATGGGTTTTTCCCTTATGAGAATCCAAACACTTGATTTAACTTTCAAAATCCTTTTGAAAGAAATGAAAATCTTTATATCAAAACTCTTTTGATATTATAATAGTGTCTAAATCAAATAAATAACAATCTAGTGGAACGTTTGCATCTCACATTCCACATATATAATATACAATCAAAACCTCGAGCACTTATTGGGTAATGAATTTCTAGCTATGACAAGGTATGGAACCACCTTCCGATAGTGTAACACCCCACCTCCATTAAGGTGACTCGCAAAGGGAATGCCTTAACTTCAGTGGAGCTTTTTAAGTAAGTATAGAACAGAAAATCACAACAAGACACATATAAGGCAGTACTTGAAAATTAAAACTTTATTTCATTGCAGCGGATAAACACATATGTTTGATTACATCATCAAAACCATAGACCAAAGTCAAGTACAACATATCCATCTTGATAAAACAAAGTACATAAACTAAAAGACATAACCCACAACATTAAAATAGCCATAAATAAAGAGAAGCTGGACTTTACTTCAGCGTTCCAAGAAATCTTCTAAAGCGGTCCAAGATCAAGCTCCACTGGTGCTAGTTCCAACCTGAGCACCTGGAGGGGGGAGAAAAAGGAAAGAGATGGAAAAAGGGGGGGTCAGACATAAAGTCTGGCAAGTGCGATAATTCTAACAATATAATTAACAAAGTAACTAGGCTAAGGCATAAGTTGGAAAAAAAGGGAAATGACCATGAACCATTGAGTATAACAGAGTAAACGAGGAAACAAGATGTATTACGATATCGTTAAAGCGCACCTAAACTACTATAGGATAATTACTGAACTACACCAACACTATGGGATAATTCCTAAACCGCACCGCCACTAGTATACTGCACCACCACTAGTCACCCTAAGTTTGATCCCGCCTACAGACTTAATAATGATATTGGTAGTTTCGTGCACCCCTAGCTGCCTTCATAGGTGCCGTCTGCGCCTATCTCCACTAGGTGTACCCACTACCCCCAAGCGATCGGCTCCCTAACTCGTAGATACCCGTGCTGGCCCCACAGTGGGGTGTATCACTCCCCAAAGTGGCAACCCGATACAGCAAAGAATGCACGACTTATACCTACACGATGCAACAACGTCTTACCTACCAGCCCGGGTCCACACACGCATATGAACGCGTTGGACTTGCGTTGCCACCGCTAACCCAGTTTGGCCTCTTACAGTCAATCCCAGTATGCGTGTCCCGTCCACGACTTGGGTCGAGCCCACAAAGATACGTATGGGTTACTGGTTGAAACGGGCCCCCATTACCTGACACAAGCTATCCACCTAAGCTTGGTCCCCTCTAGTACATCCCACTTAACCCACTTCTTATTCATGTTTCAATTACATGTTTCATATTTTGGTTAAGTGTTTCTAATCGTATTTCCAAATGCCACCCAAGGCACACACTAGACTCCACATGCCACCCAAGGCACCCACTTAACCCCCTCATGTCCTACTACATGCTTATCTGGTTAAGTGTTTCTTAATTCATTAAGACTGTAATCTCATAAAGACCACTCACATTAGACTGGCATTTGTGGCAGCTGGATTTGTCGGGCGGGTCCGGGCAGTCTTACACCACAAAAGAGCCTAACCTCATGTCTTTACAATTGTTACGTATTTAGTTTGTGCCTAAGAACTCTCACATTAGACTGGCATTTGTGGCAGTTGGATTTACCGGGCGGGTCCGGGCAGTCTTACACCACAAAAGAGTCTAACCTCATGTCTTAGACGATTTAATTACTCCTAACTAATCACCCCCAATTTGAATTACTTTCCCTATTCAAATTATCAATCAATTCCAAATTTAGCGATGTCCATAATTGACTCAATTATGTCCATCCATTTATGGTATGTAAAATCATACCAATTTCACCACAATTTTATTTTATGCCTTTTAAGGCAATTATGCCAATTAAATATTTTAATATTATTCCCTTTTTCCCCACGTAGTACGTTTGTTCGTTTAACGTAAAAATATACGTTAGACTCGTATAGTCTAACTCATGAAATAAAAGAAAGCATCACATATATACATAATTAAAGCATAGATCTAGCATAGGGGTGAACTTGCATATGTGATTGAGGTTCTACATCTAAAACTTGCATAGGCCAAGATTACAACTTGCATAAAAACTTATGTCATGGTTCCAAATTTAAAGGTGTGAACTTGATGAGAAATTGGCCACAAACTTGCATAAACATCATGTATAACATAGATCCAAATCTAAAGGTGTGAACTTGATGAAATTATGGCCACAAACTTGCATAGACAACATATGTCATAAACCTATATCTAAAGGGGTTAAACTTGCATAGGTAATAACATAACATGATTCATGTCCAACTCATAAATTCACACATGTGATTTATACATCATAATAATGGTGTAAACTAATATCTAATATGTAAAGTATCATGTCATAGCCTAACGTTCAATTAAATTCTCACATAAACTAGGTGCCATAATCATGTAAGGTCACATGTAATTCTACCCAAACTTGTATATGGTTCATGTTTGAATCAACATCTAAACTTTCCTACATACGGATTATCATATGAATCAATACCACAAACTAGCATAAGAAACATGACGATTTGAATATATATATATATATATATATATAATTACAACATGGTTGATAGCAACATAACTTTGCATCACAACATAACATCATAGATATTTCAATCATAATCCTACAACATCATTACAACATACAATCAATACTTCATATCACATCCATACAAATCCGCGTTATAACTTAATCTAATTAAATTACTAATTGTTTTGCTATGATTATCGAACTCACCACTCAAAAGCAGTCGAATTAGCGCTCCTTTGATGAAGAATCGCTGTTAGGGTTGAGTAGTTCTGATTTGGTTGCTGTTCTATCTCTTTGATTTGGTGGCGGCTGCTCTAGGGCTCAAAACAACAGCATGACGGCCATAGTCCATGTTTTAATTCTGATTTAGGGTTTGTGTCTGTGGATCTTTTTATAGAGTTATGAATTAATTTAAGCCATCGGATGTTCTTAGGGTTAATCAAAACCATTCAATTATGATAGGGTGATGAGTCAGCCTTAATGACTCAGCAAGGAGTCAGAATGGACTCAACAACACGGGTCAGCCTGAACCAGAAAGCTGTGCAGGCTCCAGCCTCGGCCTGGGCGCACTTGGCAGGTGCGCCAGTGTAAATATGTACTGGCGCATTTCCCAAGTGCGCCAGTGCATTTATATATATATATTTTCTTTGCCACCAAACTTCGTTCGTCCATAACTCTTTCATCCGGTACTCGTTTCCCGCAAACTCGGACTCTGTCTTCACTAGAATTCCGAGACGAACATAATGGCGCAAATCAATCTCCACAATTCTCACGTCTGAGATTTATTATTCTTTAATTTAGTTTATTTGATTATTCAAAAATCCAGGGTGTTACATTCTCCCCTCCTTAAAGGATTTCGCCCCCGAAATCTCCAAGTTAAGGAGAATGTATATCCTACCATCCAAACAACCATCTACTCAACTATCAAACACGGCATCCATTATCCTTATAAAATTTCTAATGCTGTATGAACATATGCAAGAAGTGTGTGTATATGTTCCTTATCTAATGCAAAATCAGGCGGTCTACTGATTCAGTTGACCTCCTTAATGCAAACCATGATAGTGTCCATTATGTATGCGAAAGAACCTTATCGATACATATTATTCCTACATGTGTGCACAACCATTCACCAAAATGCAACATCCATATGATGGTACAACCATTATTCATCCATTACTTAAATATGTGCACACATTTATATGCAATATGCAATATGAAGTGACTGAGCCGATCTAGTGCCTAAAGTGTTTGTATATGCATCCACGAGCAACCACTAGCAAACACTTGCATCCACGTGCATCCATCATCCATAACATGTCTCAAACACATGTTTCAACCATAGGACTATCCTATATAAAGGTCAAGGATACTAGCGAGAGGACACACTAAAGATAAAATAAGTACAAGATAAACGGTAAAGGAGGAGTTAAAAGACATACCCTCGAAAAGAAAAGGGTACAATGAACGCATCTTCGCTTCCGTCTCCCAACTAGCGTTGCTCTCATCATCTCCCCATTTCACTTTGACTAGCTTGACCTCTCGATTTCTCAATTTCTTAATCTCCGACCCAAGAATGCGCGTAGGAGCTCGTCGAATCGTCGCATCATGCTCGATCTCCACCTCTCTAAGCAAGCTCGGCTCTACCACTTCCGAGGTCTCGTGCAAGCACTTCCTCAAATATGATACATGGAATACGTCGTGTACACCACTAAGTCTCTCGGGCAACTCCACTCTATACGCCATCTGCCCAATCCTTTCCTTAATAGGAAACGGCCCTACAAACCTTGGTGCTAACTTCCCAACGGACCCAAAGCGAACGACGTTTCGTAATGGAGACACTTTGACAAATACCATGTCCCAACCTCAAACTCAAGATCTGACCTCCTCTGGTCCGCATAAGATTTCTGTCTATCTTGCGCCGTCTTCATCCTTCTTCGGATCAAATCAATCTTTTCTGAAGTCTCTCTAATCATATCGGGCCCAAGCAAGATCTTATCTGTAGCTTCCCACCAACATGTAGGCGAACGACACGGCTGTCCGTAAAGAGCTTCGAATGGTGCCATGCCAATGCTAGACTGAAAGCTGTTATTATATGCAAATTCTAACAACGGAAGATGTTCCTCCCATGTACCTACGAAATCTAAGACACATAACCTCAACAAGTCCTCTAGAATACGATTCACCCTCTCGGTCTGGCCGTCCGTCTGAGGATGATATGCGGTGCTCAAACATAACTGAGTCCCTACCGCCTCTTGCAAGCTTCTCCAAAATTCGCTAGCGAAAATAGGATCGCGGTCGCTCACTATGCTAGAAGGAATATCATGCAAACGAACTATTTCTCGAATATATACGGAGGCTAACCATGGAGCAGTCCTCTTACTCTTCACAGGAATGAAATGGGTGCTCTTAGTAAGTCTGTCTACCACGACCCAAATACCCGTATTACCCTTCCTCGAACTCGGTAATCCGTCAATAAAGTCCATCGAGACGCTTTCCCACTTCCATTGTGGGACCTCCAACGGATGAAGCAATCCACCGGGCTTCTTTTGCTCCTCTTTTACTTGTTGGCACACCAAGCATCTAACGACATACTCAGCCACATCTTTCTTCATGCCAGCCCAAAAGTAAACTCGTCTCATGTCCATGTACATCTTGTCCCCGCTGGGATGGATGGTCATCTTCGAACGATGTGCATCATCCAGATTGGTCTTCCTTAGGTCATCGTCTTTTGGTATACAAAGTCTACCGTCCCTACGTAACCAACCCTTATCATCTAGGGTATACCTACGGAGATGGCTCGATGACTCCCCTCCCTTGAGCTTTTCTACTAACTCAACCAACTGTGGGTCGTCTCGCTGTGCCTTGCCAATCCGTCCCAAAAGCGTAGGTCTAACATCTAAGGATGCTAGCAAACCGGGTACGAAGTCAATGGAAGGTGTAACGTCAAACGTAGAAATGAACTCTAAACTTCGCCGCTCAACAAACAAAGGACTTAAGGATAATCTTTTTCTACTTAAGGCATCAGCCACTACGTTACCCTTGCCAGGGGTATATGCTATTTCGAAGTCGTAGGATGCTAAGAACTCCATCCACCTTTGCTGCCTTAAGTTCAAGTCCTTCTGAGAGAATAAGTATTTTAGTGATTTGTGATCAGTGAATAATTCGAATTTCTCGCCAAGAAGATAATGACGCCAAGACTTAAGCGCGAAAACAATAGCGGCCAACTCTAGGTCATGTGTAGGGTAATTTCTTTCATGCACTCTCAACTGCCTTCCACCATAGGCTATTACCCTTCCCTCTTGCATTAGGACTGCGCCTAGTCCTGTCCTACAAGCGTCTGTATAAATGGTAAACGGCTTACTCCCATCTGGCAATACTAAGACTGGGGCTGTGGTCAAGGCTCTCTTTAAACGTTGGAACGCATCATCACAATCTACGTCTCACGTGAAGACTAAGTTCTTCTTCGTCAAGTGTGTTAATGGAGCTGATATTTTTGCGAAGTCTTTGATAAACTTCCTATAGTAGCCAGCCAACCCTAAGAAACTTCTCACCTTAGTAGCATTTTTAGGAACCTTCCAATCTTGGATGGCCACTATCTTCGCGGGATCCACGGCTATCCCTTCTTTGGAAACCACGTGCCCTAAGAATCGCACTTCTTTCCTCCAAAAGTGAAATTTGGAAAATTTAGCTTTAAGGCTATGCGCTCGAAGAGTCTCCAATACTTCCCTAAGATGTAGGGCATGCTCTTCCTCGCTCTTAGAAAAGATCAAGATGTCATCTACTAAGACCACCACGAATCTATTAAGGTACTCCCTAAAAACCCTACTCATCAAATCAACAAAGTATGCGGGGGCGTTTGTCAAACCGAAGGGCATCACCAGCCACTCAAAGAAACCGTCTGGAGTCCTAAAGGCAGTCTTGTTTATGCTATCCTCAGCCACTCTCAACTGATGGAAACCAGTGGCTAAATCCAACTGCGAAAACACTGAGGCGCCTACTAACTGATCGAAAAGATCGTCAATCCTCGGCAGTGGGTGTCTATTCTTCTTAGTAAGTTTATTAAGCTCCCTATAGTCCACACAAAGTCTAAGGGACCCATCCGCCTTCGTGGCAAATACTACTGGAGCACCCCACTCTGATATACTACGTCTGATGAACCCCTTCTCGAGCAATTCTTTCACTTGCTTACTGAGTTCTCTTCTCTCTCTTGGAGCCATGTGGCGCACTGGCAATGCAACTGGCTTTGCATTGTCCACTAGATATATTATAAAGTCGATTTCACGTTTTAGGGGTAAACCCCTCACCTCATCGAAGACATCAGCATATTCACGGACTATGGGAACAGGATGTAAATCATCATTGGATGCGTCAAGGGATTCTAGGTAACTAAGCATTACTGGACCTCTAGGGTCACAAGAAATATCAAGGGTCTTTCCCGAACGAGTCAACAATCTAACTACCCTTCTTTCACAATCTAGGATGGCCCCATATCTAGCTAGCCAATCCATACCTAGAATTAAACCGTAGCCCATGAAGCCAAGAACAAAAGCGTTGCATTCAAACTCAACGCCCAAGATAAACACTCTCAAATTCCGACAAATCATAGAAAGATGAGCCGAACCACAAATAGGATTTGAGACTACTAAGGGATCAGTAACAAGACTAGTATCTAGGTGTAGTGTTTCAACTAATGATGTAGAGATAAACGAATGTGATGCGCCAGAATCGAATAAAGTACGGACAAGATGATCAAACAGAAAAACTAAACTTTCAACGGAAATTTCTCTACCTCGTGCTTGAAGCGGTGGGACCTTGAGAACTTGAACTTGTCCCCTTGTCTGTCCGGGTGCCATAAGAGCTTACACCTGTCCTCCCGAGGTAGACCCTGCCCTCTGCCCTTTCTTTGGGCAGTCCTTAATAAGATGTCCCGCTTCGCCACAGTGGAAACAACCGGTCTTCTTCTTCTTCCTACAATCTTTTCTTATATGACCGGGTGTCCCACAGTTAAAGCATTTCTTCTTCCCCTTAGCATTATTGCCTTTGCCACCTTTCTTGTTTTGTTGTTGCTGTTGCGACTTCTTTTGATCCCCTTTCTTCTCGGGTGCCTTATTAGCATTGGCGCCCTTCAACTCTTCATGCATGAGTGCCATGTCAACTAACCTCTCAAAGGTAGCCCCCATGGTAATGTGGGTCATAGCTAACCCATGGAGCGGCCCGTTTAAACCCTTAACAAATCTTAGAGCCTTCTTTTCTAGAGTGTTCACCAAGTCTAAGCCAAACCTTGCCAATTGGTTGAATTTTTTAATGTACTCTTTCACCGATAAATTCCCTTGCTTCAGTGACAAGAACCTTTCCATGTATAGATTCTCTTCAGCCGGCGAGAGAAACTTCGCCTCAAATCTCTGCCTAAAATCTTGCCATGTATCGACTGGGCGACCCCCATTTGTGACCTCCCACCAAAACGAGGCCTCATCCTTCATCAGCCACGCAGCTAGCTGGACTTTCCTTCCGTCATCCACTTCAAAAATTCCAAACAATTCTTCCACCTCCTTTAGCCAGTTACGAGCTTCAACAAATGTCTCCGTCCCGTGCAAAGGTTTTCCACCCATAGCTCTAAAGTCCTTACATATCTTTGCAAAATTATCGACACGAGGAGGAGGAGGAGGATTTGCTGGACCTGCGGCGGCGGAGGCCCTAGCCTCAAGATATTGACGGAACCAACCGGGCACATGAACGCCCTCTAGTATCTCAGATGCTTCAGACATGCTGAAACGAAAAATGAAAGATTCAATACAAAAAGGACTGAAGGAAAGATATATGGCTCTTGGGGTTATGCTTTCCAAAATATACTTTTCTTTTGAAAATACTTTCCTTAAATCATACTTTTGAAGGAACTTCTTTATAAAAATTGTTTTGAAAAATAGTTTTTCAAAAATTCATATCTGTTCTGGTAACCTTTAGCTCTGATACCACGTGTAACACCCCACCTCCATTAAGGTCACTCGCAAAGGGAATGCCTTAACTTCAGTGGAGCGTTTTAAGTAAGTATAGAACAGAAAATCACAACAAGACAGATATAAGGAAGTACTTGAAAATTAAAACTTTATTTCATTGCAGCGGATAAACCCATATGTTTGATTACATCATCAAAACCATAGACCAAAGTCAAGTACATCATATCCATCTTGATAAAACAAAGTACATAAACTGAAAGACATAATCCCCAACATTAAAATAGCCATAAATAAAGAGAAGCTGAACTTTACTTCAAAGGTCCAAGAAATCTTCTAAAGCGGTCCAAGATCAAGCTCCACTGGTACTAATATCTAACATGTAAAGCATCATGTCATAGCCTAACTTTCAATTAAATTCTCACATAAACTAGGATCCATAATCATGTAAGGTCACATGTAATTCTACCCAAACTTGTATATGGTTCATGTTTGAATCAACATCTAAACTTTCCTACATATGGATTATCATATGAATCAATACCACAAACTAGCATAAGAAACATGACGATTTGAATATATATATATAATTACAACATGGATGATAGCAACATAACTTTGCATCACAACATAACATCATAGATATTTCAATCATAATCCTACAACATCATTACAACATACAATCAATACTTCATATCACATCCATACAAATCCGTGTTATAACTTAATCTAATTAAATTACTAATTATTTTGCTAAGATTATCGAACTCACCACTCAAAAGCAGTCGAATTAGCGCTCCTTTGATGAAGAATCGCTGTTAGGGTTGAGTAGTTCTGATTTGGTTGCTGTTCTATCTCTTTGATTTAGTGGCGGCTGATCTAGGGCTCAAAACAAAAACATGACGACCATAGTCTATGTTTTAATTCTGATTTAGGGTTTGTGTTTGTGGGTCTTTTTATAGAGTTATGAATTAATTTAAGCCGTCGGATGTTCTTAGGGTTAATCAAAACCATTCAATTATGATAGGGTGATGAGTCAGCCCTAATGACTCAGCAAGGAGTCATAATGGACTCAACAACACGGGTCAGCCTGAACCAGAAAGCTGTGCAGGCTCCAGCCTCGGCCTGGGCGCACTTGGCAGGTGCGCCAGTGTAAATATATACTGGCGCACTTCCCAAGTGCACCAGTGCATTTTTTTTTCTTTGCCACCAAACTTCGTTCATCTATAACTCTTTCATCCGGTACTCGTTTCCCACAAACTCGGACTCTGTCTTCACTAGAATTCCGAGACGAACATAATGGCGCAACCCAATCTCCAAAATTATCACGTCTGAGATAGATTATTCTTTAATTTAGTTAATTTGATTATTCAAAAATCCGGGGTGTTACAAATAGTGTATCTCTAGAGGCGAATACACTGGGTTCAATAAGAACATCTTGTAAATCGACAACACATGACCGACCACTCATTTCGCTTGAGTGTATCCAATGTATATCACCAACGGTTGGGATCAGCAACCGTTTCCTGAATGGGACAACATCAAACAGAATAAAGAATGAAATAAATTTCTCTATGTAGGTGATAATACACCCTAACTGGGAGCTACCCACTTAGCCATGCTACCTGCCCGATTTTTGTCATTTCCCAATTGTTGAGGCCTGAGGCTACGATTGCTTACCATTCATTGATAGCACAATCACTTTGAATGCCACATTGTTAGATCCGTAAATCATTAATTGATTTGCACAAATATATTCTGGATATTATGCTAAGAGGATAAATTCTCCGCCACCATATATATTTGTACTGAACAACATATATGATCATTGGAAATACTCTATCAGACATTCGTCCATATACGTTCGTCCTGGGATTGAACGAAACTGAAAGCATAATTTCTATTAATAGAAAAAGCCCTTGCACTCTACTCCCTCTCCGATTTTCTTCATATAATCTGATTCGCAATGCTACTGCCAATATAGAGTGGTTCTCGGATAATAATCCAACCAGTCTCTCCATTTTGACAACGATATTGGCAAACACTTCGATAGTCGGTTATTTAACTATCAAAGAAAAGCATACATTCATTCAAAGCATCAAACCAATCACTGGGCCTTTTAATTAATATTCCATTAATTAAAACAATTCTCCATTTCCTTATCCATATTTGTTAACATGATATTTTCGATAATCATCTTGGCATCTTACGCTATTTGGAAAACATTTTCATATATCGCCTTCTTTTATTTCTATACTTAGAAAATATATTCTATTTATAATTGGAAAACATTCCAATTACTTATCTCTTCCACGACCATTCACTTATTTCTATACTCAGGAAATATTTATTGATATATTTTCAAATTTCCACTTACTTGGGTTAAAACAGATGTTGTGTAAAACATTGTTACAACAACCCAAAACACTGCATTCAACTAACTCTTATTCAAACATTTCTCTTCGAGACTGGATCTTCCTATTTATCAATTAAAAATGAAATCAATCAAGTTAGGGTATAACTACCTCTCAGACCTTGACTGAAGACATCCTTTACTTCAAAACGGACAAGACCACTTACCTCGAATAATCAACATCATAAAAAACCAATTATTCATTTTAAACCCGTATACATTTCTCTTCCTAATTTTACCAGATTTAATTATAGATTTCCTTTTTGTTTATAATATTCTATTTTTAAGTTTGTTTCCTTATCTAATTCTATATATATCGATACATTGATTTCCAGTTATCAAAATTTCTTAAAAATATTCTAACTCCTTAAATTTCCAGAAAATTTTGCCATAACCTCCTTTGTACGGGTCACTCGGTACAACTACAAAACGCCTCTCCGGGTCCTTTCCATTCAAAAATAAAATCAAAAACCCAACTAGTTTGCCAATTCGGCGCATAAAATCTCATATTGAATTAAACATGTACCTTTTTGTCGGCAATCGAATTTAAATCTTCATACACTTCGTTCCATACATATTTAACACATGTTCACATGTTTCCAATTTATCCCAACTAAATCCAATCATTTTAACTAAGTTCGCTAATTTTTCGTCAATTAGCTCTTTTACCTATTTCATTTTCTATTTGAACATATCACGTTCAAATATATTTTTTAACGTGCATATAACCAATCAAATTCCAGTTTCATTTCAGGTTCCATATTCGATTTCGAATACAAATATACAAACCGCTTTTTCTTATCCAAGTCCAATTTCAACTCAAAATTCCATTTAACTAATTATTCTTCAAATTAGTTAATTCTATTCAATAAATAAAAATCTGATTTTTGTTTTCAAAAATCAATCCATTTATTCCACTTTAGTTCATATTTATTTTATCTCTCAAGTCTGGATTTTTCAAATGGACTTTCGGATTTTATTTACTTAAAATCCTTTTATTTATTTCAATAAACAATTATGGTTTTATAATGATTATGGCGCGGTTTTTCTGGAAATTTGATTTTAACATAACTCAAAATCTATAAGATGAAATCCAGATTTTTCTCTTCCATTAGAAAACTATTATTCAATTGGTCCCAACGATTCTTGTTTCAAAGAATTCCGACTTAAATTGAGTTCTATATACTGATTTGAAGTTCAAAACGCCAATCTACGAACGGCCGCGTTGCGATGAATTCATTTTAATTATATTTAAATATAAATGTTTAGACATCATTTATAATAAATTTCAACTTCATTCTAATATATTATATATATATATATATATTAATTCCATTTTTCAAATCCAACTTAATATTTCCAATTATTTCTAATCGTCGATTTTCCATTACTCAATTATCAATTCAATTACAACACCATTGCTGTTATTATTTTCTAATTCGATTAGAAATAAAATATTATATAGAATTCATGAAATTGAATTCTAAATATATACCTCATTTGGATTTTTCCAATTCATTTTATATTCTGAATTCCGCAATAAAAACCGTCGTTCCCTTTTCAAAACGATTTCCAGTTCACTTTCAAATTCATACTTGAATTTATAAATCCACATTTATCCCATGATAATTATTACACTTTATAAACATCATTTATAAATTTTCTTCCTTATATTATACATTAAACAAGTTCCATTTCAAAACCCATTTGAAAACAAATTTCTATATTTGGAATACTTTATTTATAATAAATTATATATATATATAATGAATTTATTTTTATATTTAAAATTTAAACTTTTATTTAATACAATCCAAATATTTTTCTTTTTTTGAAAATATTTGTTTAAATCAATTTGATCTAATCGAATTCAAATCATAAATACATACGGATTTATTTTAATTCAATTCTCATTCCAACCATTGGGATAATTTCCTCATTCCTTATTAACCTGATTCCTAATCCTCGATTTAAATTATACAAATGATATTTTTCCATTTTATTTATAAACACCATTTTTAAATTCACATTGATTCTCTGCATTATCCAATGAAAATCATTCCATTTTATTTATAAACACTATTTATTAATTTACTTCAATTTCCTGTGTTATTTAATTTATAAACATCGTTTATAAATTCAACACTTGTTTTATTTATTCAAAACTAGTTAATATTTCTAGTCCATTTGAAATTCGAATTCTATTTTAAAAAAAATAGATTTTCCTTTTAAATCTCAAAATATCCTTTTTACGATATTTTTATAAATCAATATTCAGGCCCCAGTGATATTTAAACACCTTAAACACTCAGTTATCAATCACAGGTTTTCTAACACATCGTATATGATAATATATATGAAACAAACAAATAATAATATTTTTGAGGAATCCAGTTGGGTCCCTCCAACCTGTTTTCCTGCATCCACAGATGTTAGCCAACATAAATAATATCCATCCTGCTTCGAGGCAGTATATCGTGGTATAGAAGGTTATCCACTATCATAGTGTGGGGCGCATAGGGTTATCCGCTAATGATACGGCGGGCATCCGCTAATGGTACTGCGGGAATCCAACCACCAATATATATAATAACCACAAACACCAATCCTAAATAACTAATATATATATTTAAAAGCTACAATAATAATTTAATGCAACGATACAACCATCAATTATTTTTAATGACTAAAAATAATTCAAAATAAATAAACTGAGTGAGATTTACTCACCGTGATTTATTTGCCGAATATCCAATGAAGCCAATTTTATAGATTTCATAGTGATTTCTCCCACCGTCCGTTTTTCAATGTAAAACAATATAAATAAAATTCCGGTTATTTAAGTATACAAATTTTAATTAATTAATTTCTGACATGTAAACCAATTCCAGATTAAACTTAATTTCATATTCAAATGACTAGTCTACAATTTGATTTTGCAACTAGCTATTTGTATAGGGTTGTACTCATATCTTAAATTTAATACTAATTGCATAAATTATTTTCCAAAATCAATCTTTAATTTAAAAATCTAAAATATACCTATCCATCTAGACCTGCTGCGATTTTTCCTCTCTTTCTCTTTTCAGTTTGAACACAACAAAAATAATCAGCAAATTCCAATTAAGTTGGTTCCTTCTGCTCTCTCAAATAACAAAGCCAAACAATGTTCCTTGCACCCTTCGACTACATTTGACCTGTCATCCTCTAGCTTCCTCATTACCGGCGACCGTTACCAAACCCCCAAGCCTGAAACTCCCCTAAACACCATCGATTAATACCCAATCTTTATCTTCTTCAACGATGGCGACTGTGATTACTGCGTGCTTCATATTAACCAAGTTGAATCCCATCGCACCCCCACTTTGTTCATCAGTCCCCATTACGCACAAAATAAATGACAACTTCCCATTTCACCATTTCAAAAATCGCAACACTATTTACGAACACTAAATCCATCTCGACCAATACCTCACGTTGTCGATGTCCAGAATTTCATCGCGTTGCTCCCCATTTTGTGATTGCCGAACCCTAACTATACTACAGGAAGCATCGCACCCTTTTTTCTTCTTGAATCCTTCGAGTAATCCCATCACTCAATCATCGGTTCGAACATCCCCATCGTACAGTCACTGAATACCTGGACATCGCAACCATTACCACGCAAACAACTCATCGCCTCAACTCCTAACGCGACGCTCCAACTCGTCGTCGAGCTCCAGGCTGCGAAATCCATCGCGATACCCTTTCCATGGTCTTCAAATTGGAAGTTCTAGGTTTTGAGCTTCGGGGAATCACTAATTTGAGAATCGCGATTTCATTTTGGTAGGAAGAGATAGAAGAGGTTTCGCGGTTTTGTATTTGATTCCAAAATGAAATAGGGGAGAGGCCATTTCGATTTAATATAAATGAGTAGAGAAAGTGGAGGCTTATCATCAGGCAATTTAGTGATGCTTTCCAAATTTCCAGATGAAAGAAATTGAAAAGAACTAAGTGAAGTCATCGTAGTTTTATAAAGGAAGATACTTCACTATTAAGGAATAGTCTGCCAAAGGGTACATATATTTAAATCTGATTTGACCTCTAGTTAATATGATTTGATCTTGATCTTATCTGTATTATTAACAAATAATATAATTTACGGTAACGAACACCAATTCGAGCGCAACAACCGGTGTTTCTAGCGTTAAAACACTATTCTTAACACACTGGAACATGATTTGAAGCTCCATTCCTATCATATGGAGAAAATATTAATTTAAATCAATATAATTAAATTTAAAACAATTAATTACTTGATGATAAATTATTATTATCATCATTTCTACTCGAATAGAATTTCGATTAGTTACCTGAATCGCTTTGACTTTGTTTTTATTTCGAATTGAATTATTTTTCGTATTACGGTAATTTAATATATTCGATATTAAATCGAAATTAATTATTAAATTGATAGCTTAATATAAAATTTCATTTATATTATCAAATATAAATATTTAAACCACATTAAATATCTAAAATTGACTGTTTAAAAAATCCGGGTCGTTACATTGTGTGTCGTACATCTTTTTGTACATCGACGAGAACCTTATGTATTTTATGATGGGAATATGGCTGGCTAAAATGCTTGTGGCAGGTGTCAGCAACCTGACGATTATTGACAGAACTGCTTTTTGGTGGTGCCAACGACCTTGTCATTACGATCAAACTGCTTTTGGGGGTGTCGGCGACCTCGTCGATGCAATGGGTGTTGGACCACCTCGTGAATGACAAAAGGACTCCATGTTATGATTAATAGTGGATTTTTGCAATTTTTTCGTGAATTCTTAAGCTAAGCCAGTGGTTATGGGACATTTGGCTAAACTCGCTTACTTGCTAACATAATGTAAAATTTCTCTTTTCTTGCTGATCGTTTATGATCACTTTGCTATTTATGGAATTTTTACGCTCTAACTTATTATTGTTCGAGCATCTTTCCATATTTAGATTCTTCTAGATCTCTTTGTGTGATTTTTAGAAGTTGAGTGATTCAAGTTTTCATTTGAAAATTTATCTCAAATCTTCCTTCAAAAAATGATAAGCTACATTTTGCTTATCTATCTTAGTCTCTTATTTCTTGATTTTGAATTTGTGATCTCCAGGCTCTCGTAAATATGGGTTAATGATTATTTCAATTTTGCTAACCTTATTGAACCAAGTTATCAAGATCATAACCCGTCTGGTTTGACCTCATTCTTCCTGGTAACGTCCTTGTGAATTTAAAAACCAAAAGTTTTCAAGTCTTATGAGATTCTTCCAACTTCTACCATTTATCATGTTTACATGATTTAGAAGTTGTTCATGAAATATTAGAGAACGTGCTAATATTTTGATTTTGAGATTTTTGCGGTTTATTGGAAACTTAAATGTTCCAATTTGTTTGTTTTCAAAATATTAGAGAATGTGCTAATATTTCCTATTTAGGGTAAATAACTCGGATTATTATTTCATGATCTTATTTCCTCAACAAGATCGCTTTTCCTTTTCAATTAAGGAAATTTTTGTAAGCTAGAATACTTTTAAGGGATTAGTAAATGATGGAATTTTCTAGCTAAAACGGTTAATTTTTGAGTTAATCTAGCTATAAATAGATCTTGTTGATGCGGGGTTGTTATCTACATTGATTTTTTTCCTTAAATAATTGCAAGGACGCAATTTCTTTAAGGGGGCAAGTCTGTAATAGCCCGGGTATTTGATGATAATATATTTAAATATAACGTTGTTAATCCTTAATCGTTTGTACGACCAAAAAGTTACATTTTTCATACGATTGAATTTGGACTCCAAACTACTTCCATTGAGCCCGGGTCATCGTTTACAACCCTTTTGACTATAAGCTTCGATATATTTCGAGCATATCAAAATTTGGACTTTGGACTTGGGTTTGGGTTAGCCAACCAAGCTCACCCTTATATCTCCCATTATCCTCTCCCCTTTCATTCACTTCCACCACTTAGCAAAAATTATAAAATGAAGAATGGGAAATGGAAATTCCTAAGCTAGGTTTTTCAATTAGAAGCTCAAATCAAGAGGGAAATCAAAGAGACAACTTGAATAAGCTTCTCCATCTCCTTCAACATCTTCTCCTACTTGTTTTCTCTTTGATTTCTAAGATTTCCTGTGACCTAACTCCTAGGAAATTCAATTATATGTGTTTAGATTGAAGAGTATCAAGCTATATTGGAGGAGAGCTTGCTCTAGCTTGCTTTTGGATCGATTCTTTGTTTCTAAAAAAGAAAAGGTAAGTTATTTTTGAACTCACATCTATGCCTCAAGCCATTGGCTTGTAAAAGTGTAATTTGGTGTTCATTGAGTTTGCATATGCTAGTGAATTGGTTAGGCTAGTGTAACTTAGTCAATTTCATGTATTCATGTTTCATTAAGTTGGAAAATTATGATTTGGAGTGCTCATATGATCCATTCATGTGTTGCGTGTTGTTTTGGTGGTATTGTGAAGCTCAGTTGCCGCCCCGACATAGTTCTAAGCCTTCACAAGTCGTTTGAATCGTATTTGATTGCTTTGGTTAGAAAATTTGCCCGTTTTGGAATTTATTGTCAAAATCATTGCTAATCTCTTGTATGAATGTTTGTACATGTGTATTTGGGTGTTATAGGCTGTTTCAACAAGTATTTGGAGCCTCATATACATGTATATAACATCATAGGCCTTCGAGCATTCATCGATATAGTTTTGAACATGTTTTTAAGGCTAATTGTGCTCTGGTTAAGGATTCAGACGTCTAAATATTATAGGTCAGATATCTAACCTGCTTCAAATAATTATAGGAACAAGTAGAGCAATTCAGAAGTTTGAATTTTATTTTCAGATGTCTGAATTGTAATTCAGACATCTGGCCCAATCATTTTAGATGTCTGAAAGGGGGCCAAAATGAACTAAACCCTTGTTGGTTCTGGAAATTGCAAATTCAGAAGTCTAAATTTTAAATTCAAACGTCTGAATCATGTTTTTCTGTTGTTGGCCAGTGAGGACCACGGTCAACAGTTTAGGCCCACTAAGTCTCTTTCCCGGCCGAGGTTCGGCCCATTTCGACTTCATTTGTGACTTTTCAGTTTCTCTAGTTCGCAAATTCTGCGTTTTGGTTTCATGAGCTTTCGATTGATTCGTGGTGAACAACATTATAATCGATAGTCGTGATACTTTGTTTATGTTATTATAACGTGAATTTTTTGTTTGATCGTTATTTCGATCGCTATTACACGATATTTGCCACTTAGAAACTATATAAAAAGGGGTTTTAAAATTATTAGTAGATACCAATCTTTTACTAAAGGTTTTCAAATTCTGCTTCATTATATGAAGTTATTTTCCAAATTGTTTGACTATCAACTGGCATATGATTTCATGAATATTTTTCTTGTTCGTATGAGAAATCTAATTAAACGCCTTAGTAAAAACAAGGACTGTGACCCCTTGTGTTTACTTTGGCGGTTAATTCTTGGACTCGTCCAATTGAACACCATGGCAACAATCATTTCGTGTTTCTAATGGAATATACAACTTGTTCGTAAGTATTCGAGTAGAGCAAGTAGTTATGGGACATGTAGCTCAACTATTATATTTACTAGCTACGTGTAGTTACACTATACTTGATCAGTTCTGATCAATCCGACTTTCGGGTCACTTTGATGATCCTCTGATCATCCTAAGGAACTTTGGGTCATCTTGAGAGTCTTCAGACTAATTGTGGAACTTCGGTTGAGGAACTTCGGTTCTGGTGGATCTTCGGATCATTCTGACCTTCGGGTCATTCTGATGATTTCCAAATCATTTTGAGGAACTTCAGTTCATTTGAGTTTTTATCAATACTATGTTATCGATCTAAGTTATCTATTTTGCATTGATTTGATGGGTGACATCATTTCTCACTACTATTCATATGTTGATATCGTACTTTCAATTTCATGTAGATTTGATGGTGACATCATTTCTCATGAATATCCACGTATCGATATTAATTTATCAATCATATTTTTATTGACATATGTGTTGTCAATCTCGTATTGATATTAATTTATCAATCTTAGTTTCTTTGTCATTGAGATATCATTATACGGTGCCAAGATTTCTTTGGCATATTTTCTGGACGTATCGAGTCTTCACATTTTACATGTGAACATTTATGTTATTTCATATATGTCATTTTATATTTATATCTCTATTTCAGTTTATAATGATGAGTACAACTAGACTGATCTGTTTATAGTTTATTCTTATAAGTGATACTCAAGTCAAACCTAGTATTACAGGTGCATCTCCTTGACTGTAGCATGGGCTAATCTTTCTTTTGGCTAGCCGCACTTGTTTTAGTAGTTTTATCTTTCATGTATTTGAGATTGTGGCTCTTATGTGTACATGTTCTTTGTGTTGTACATGTATCTATCATTTTATGACATAGTGGATCTTACATGACCACTAATATTATGACCACCACTCTTGTAGTATTATTTATATCTATTTTCCACCTTAGTGATATGAATATCTGTGTCTGACTCTGATTTTATTGTTATGTATTTTATATTGCTTTCCGAATCATATATAGCCACTGTGTAGTAGATTTGGACTTGATTTAGATGGTCAGATTTCCTCATGAGATTTAAAAAGTTAGACCGTATTATCCGACATATTTAACACTCGTTCAAAGATAATATACAAATGGTCGCTCCTCAACAGCCTTATTCTTCTGGATAGTTGACAATGTTGCTTGCAATGGCCTTGGCAAACGCGAGTATAGAGGTAGGGCGTTACAGGATACAAGGAATCACTGAATTATGAAATGAATTGTTAATACAACTTACTGTAATAAATTACATAAGTCAGAAATATAATAAAATAGGTAGACTTGTCATAGAGACAAGTGGGATTATAAAATATGTCGTATAATTAAAAGACAAAATGGGAAGTAAGAGGCTTAGTGTAAGTGGGCTTAAACTATGGAAAATAAGTTTAATAAGCATGATTCACAATTATTGTTGTCATAATATTATAGCATGATGTAACACCCCACCTCCGTTAAGGTCACTCACAAAGGGAATGCCTTTACTTTGGTGGAGCATTTTAGTAAACAAAACAGAAACTTACAAGACAGATAGAATAGTACTTGAAAAATTTATAACTTTATTTCAACAGAAACCGAAATAAACTTGGTTACATCCTTTCAAATTACATTATCAGAATTCAAGTACAAAATATCAATCTTGTACAAAAGCCTTCAGAATGCATAGTTTAAAATCATAATCCCCATAGAACGGAAGTTATACAGAGCCAAGCCATACTTTAAGCACTTCAAGGAGAGAGAAATCCGAATCAAGCTAAAGTATTCCCTCCTTGGATAACCTGGGGGCGTGGGAAACGGAAGAAAGGAGGCGAAACAACAAGGGTCAGACAAAAAGTCTGGCAAGTCCAGTGATTTTCAGTTATGAACAGATAATAATAACATGACATGAACATAAAACTGGATGAGAGATAGCTGTAACAGGTGTAGCAGATATAACAGAAGAACATAATGACATAAGCTATTTCTTTACACTTCTCTGCACTAATACTAGTATAATAAAATTAGGTGTCACCCTAATGTCTAAACTGAAACAGAAACGGGTACAGAATAATTTAACAGAAACAGAATGCTAATAATGGGCCTTTACTACCCGATCAGAAATAGACAGAAGCAGAAACAGATTAATCCCTACGGAAACAGAATGTAGAATTAGGTGTACACTAGTAATGGGTCTTTACCACCCGAACAGACGGTACCACGCAGAAACAGACAGGTGTTACCACCCAACAGAAACAGACGGTACCAACAGAAACAGACAGAACTAAGTGTACCCTAAAACCCTACCCCAAGCGATCGGCTCCCTAATACATAAATATCCTGTGTCGGCCCCACAGTAGGGTGTATCACTCCCTAAAGTGACAACCAATTGGCACAGACCTATTTACAGATGTCACGGCGTCTTACATCCTCAAAGGCAGACCGGGATCCATGCACGCACATGACCCGGTTGGAACGCACCCTCAACACCCCTCGCCATTATCAGAATGAACCGCTTATAATTAGTTCAGTAAGCGTGCCCGGACCCTACCTACTTTTGGGTCAAAGTTTTGATACCAGAAAGGGTTACTGACTAATATGGGTCCCAAACAACAGATGACACAAGTAATTCTCCTCCTAACCTTGTGTCCCCAGACTAACAGATTTCAGATTAACTTGTTTACAAGTTCAGACATATAGAATTCAGATCAACCAGTTCACAGACAAGTTTTCAGACTAACGGATCAGATATACAGATTTAACAGACTTACTGATTAACCAGTTACAGATTAACAGACTTACAGATTTGTCTAACTTTGTAATTGGGCCTACAGATTCACGGAACAGATTTATTAAATTCATCAGTCTAGTGGGTTTAATCCTATCCGCCCAACACGTTTTAGACATCATGTTTATCTCAGATTTTCATTAATTAATTATTAATGCCCAGACCTCTCACATTAGACTGACAGTTTGCGGCTGCTGGTTAAGCCGGTTGGTTCCGGGCAGATTTCTGTCGCAAACTAAGTCTAACCTCGGGTTTCAAGCACGTTATGACTAACTTCTCACATTAGAACCTATTGTTTGCGGCCACTGGAATATGTCGGGCGGTTCCGGGCAGAATTACGCCGCAAACTCATTCTAACCTCGAGTTAGCCATGTTTATCTTTGCGGCCAATTAATTAATGATTTACCATTTATACCCACGCCTAATATACATGTCAAATATTCATAGCTAATTCAGATTATGTCAATAATAGACTGAATATATCAACTTAACAGACATAGCAGATAACAGGTTTAGGCGACTTAACGGATTCAGCAGATTAAGCAACTAGCAGATTTAACAGATAACAGATTAGGCATCTTAACAGATTTAGGTTGGCATTCTTAACAGAATTAGCAGATGACAGATTTGGTAGATGAACAGATCTAGCAGACTAGGCAGTAGGGCAGAACTAGCAGATTAAGCAATATAACAGAACTAGCAGATTAGGCAAATATAGCAGAACTTGCAAATTAGGCAAATATAACAGATTTAATCATTCCTTAAAGTTTCACAACATATCTTGCCTAATTATAAATCTTGCTTAAGTTCACATGCTAAAATTATAGTCATGATTCACAATATGATTGCATGTCACAGATTAAGGTCATAATTTACACGTCCCAATTTAGTTCAACTTCCTAGTACAAAAGATTCACATATAAAATATACCAAATATAGCTATTGACAAAAATCTCCTACTTAGGTATTATTCACATTTGATAGATATCCTACTTTAATGTAAATCTTTATACCTAAACCATATTTTCTTTGTCTCAAGTCATATGTTAACATACCATGGTTCCTCTTCTTCCAATTCACAGAATATGCATAGATCTAAATCTAGTTTACAACCTATGTCCTTTTTCTTAAATCAGTCACAGATTAACCAACTTCTCAAGTCGTATGTTCAATATTCTTTATGCCACAAACTCAAGTCATAGGTTCAATTATATGCCTTAGATTATGTCCTAAGTTCCAAGTTCAACCTATGTTCTTTCCTCAAATCAGTCACCTATTGGTCATGCAAAATTCATGCATCATTCATTTTACTATCCCAAACATTTTAGTGTATGTTAATCTCTTATGAGATTGGCTCAGGCTCGTGGTAGCCTGGCTATAGAACAGAAAGAGGAAAGAGGTACAGAATAAGATAAATCAAATCAGAACAGAATAGATATAACCTCAGATCCAGATTTCGAATTCATGTCACAATCAAAATTAATGTTTATAGCGGAAAATAACTGTACTTGCCTTGATTGGATTAAAGAAAGAACTTTAGTTGTTGCAGAATTGTTGCAGAAGCTTTAATCTCTAATTTGAATTGAATTGCTTAGGTTGATGTTAATTAGCTTCTAGTTTTGATTCCAGCAGAGTAGCGACGCCATTTTTATTTTTATTTAGAACAGAGGCAGAGAAGAAGAAGAAGAATAGAATTGTGTGTAGAGGAGGCTGGGTCTTAGGGTGTATTTATAGGTGTAGGAACTCATTTCAGCCATCAGATTAACCCTAAAACCAATTCGGACCATCAAAAATCATCCCAGGGCTTCAAAAATGGGTTCTGGTCCACCCCAGGCCGACCAGGTCGACCTGTACAGGGGGGGTCGACACTACAGTCGATCTGGAGGAGGGGGGTCAGGTCGACTATAGTGTCGACACTATGGTCGACCTGGGTCAGTCTACCAGAAAGTCTGCTGAAATCTTGTTTTGGCCATATCTTGGTCATACGGACTCCGATTTTCGAAAACTCGGACTCTATTTCGCGTATTTTTCCGAGAGGAACGCAATGGTGATGTCCATTTTACCTAATTCCTGATTCTTGAATTAGTTATCCTTATTTTACTATCTTTTCCGTTACATACGCCGTTATCGAACTAATTTTTCTTCTCTTCCATGTATTAATTAATTCACCTTATGCATCACCATTATTTACCTATCATAAGCATATTTTCATATATTTTATTTCATTTTTTAATTATATAAAAAAACGGGGTGTTACACATGAGGTTGTAATTAAATAGAAGATAATATAGTAGGGTTACTATAAACAAACTTATATTTGAGGAATTAAGTCCATCGAATATAACAATAAGCAGCTAGTTAAGACTAATAAACAAATAATTAGAATATCGAATGAACAATCTAACATTTAAGTTTAATAAGCGTATAGTTGAAGATTAGACGTAAGGTCTAATAATGTAATAATGAGATGTTCTTGAACCAGTCCATACGTATTTGGGATGGAGAGCTCAATAAGGCAGTTCAACATAGGTATCTGGAGACACGAGGGGAGCACGTTCAGCTTATTCGACGAGATTAGAAGGAAGTGCAAGACTTCTAGGGGGCGTAAGGATACTCCATGATGGCCCTTTGTTGTAGGCCTAACGATACCTACAGAGGTATGTTATTTACGGTTCCATCCAGTGAGTATGCCTTGGCTGAATCTTGGATGATGGACAACATAAAGACTTATTAGGATGATTCGACAACTGCCTCAAGGAGGGAGGCTTCGTAGTCAGGACCCAACTAAAGATAGTAGGTCGTCGGATACTTGTCATCATCAGTCAGAGCATGTGCGGGAAAGACTGAAGCTAAGTTAATAGGCCAGTGATCTTTACTATCGGGTCATTGGATGCGGGAGAACATGTTTCTTTAGGTTGGATGGTAGGGATGCCATTTAGCTCTTTTGAATAGTCTTTCATTAGATGATGGTCGGCTGGAGTTGGGCCTTGTAGAACCACCTAAGAGGCAGGCCTAAATTTTGATATTTGTACTGTACAACTAAAGAGGCTGTCCTTTACAAGTATGTGAAAAGTTTCCTGACTTTATTTCATGGAGAAAACTCAGGGATTAGGGTGCCCTTATGGCACAACAATAGAGGTTTATTCGCTTTCGCAGCGTATCCTACTAAGCTTTCATGGCATGAATTTGGAGACTTGGTATGCCTTTGTAGCATAGTTTAGTACGCTTTTGTAGCATAGAGATGGAGGTCCAATAAATTTTCATTGTACATCGATGGGGACCACTCGAGGACGGTGTTATGGAAAGTACCTCGATATATTGGGTATATAGCTACATAGGTTATTTATTATGTTAATCTACAGGGGAGCAGTCAGGTACGGTTTATGCGGAGAAATCAAAAATGTATTTTGAAATAAAACTGAACAGCTTAATAAATATAAATCGATGATAGAACGGTATATGTTGTATTATGTATAGAAAGTATAATCTATCTATTCAACATAACTTCTATTCTGATCCCATCCTCATATCAAACCCATAGGTAAGACAGATGGTTGAGATTATGCAGCTTAGAGACACTTGTTAGGTAGTGTCATTATACTGATGAGTACTTACTTACTATTATAATTTATCCATTCCACTGTGAGATTTCTATTATGATCTCTGATATATTGATCTTTGACTCTTTGTAGGATCCTAGATAAACCAGCTTGAGCTTTGGTAGATTGGGATTTTCGAAAAAAAAATTGATCTATGGAAATTCGGGTTGTTACTTTGGTGTCAAAGGTTTAGGATTCCTATATATATATATATATATATATATATAATGAGTGAATGTATTTGTATATTTTTAAATGCAAGTAATTTATATATAAATATACCTAGACCCATGGAAGAATTCGTTAGATTGGAAGGCTTGCATACGAAAAGAATTGAGATGCCAAAACATGTACACTAAAGAAATGATCATAGAGATGTGAGTAAGATAAGCGTTTAAGTGGTTAAGTTAAAAAGTGTACAAATAGTCTGAAAAAAGGGACGGATTAGAAATATATATATATATATATATATAAGAGTTTTGGGCACGATATTTAGCATTGAATGATCTAGAGCATAGTTAAGAAACTTGCTTGGAAGCGAAAAAGACAAAATGGTATCAGTTTGTATTGATGTTTTGTAATAAATGTTTAATGTTATTTAAAAAGAGGTGTTTTAAGGATTTATGGACACAAGTTTGGTAAAGTTGATCTTGGATAGAACAAAAAAGAAAACTGGATTTAAGAATTTTTTTTTGGAATTTTAATTGAGTTCTAAATCCTTTGAAATGCCATCAAAATGGTTAATAGGTATAAAAGAATTTATCTAAATTAGAACGACCCCTCGACCAACTCAGGAAATATTTTCAAGTTGTAGTATATTGAATAGTCGTTCGAAACTCAGGAGGGAAAGCATGAAAGAAAAAATAACTGGGTCGGGTCAACACAAATTTTGGTTGGGTCGACCACCTTGTCGACCCACCCTTATGGCTGGTCGACTCATGGGTTGACACCCGAAAAGGTGGGTCGATACACCTGAAAAGGTGGGACGACCTACCCTTCGCATTTTTCGCATATATGAAGCAACAAAGCCTGTATCTTTTTCACTTCATTTTCCCCACCCGAGAGTTTGGCCGACCCAATTTCCACCACTTCCAACTACTACCACCGCTTCAAACCTCCAATGTACTTTATAAAGTTAGTGCCAAATCGAAGCTTGTCACCTCCTCTATCCAGATCTATGATCCTTTTTCGTGGATTTCAAGAATTTTCGCCATGCCCCTAAGACCTTCCTTAATCGCCACTTTCCCCAATTAACATTATAAGAGATCGCTTTGTGCATGAACATCAAGAAGATAGCTCATGCCTCTATGGATTAAGTAGGGTACCGGATCTTACTTAGGAGACCAGCAAATTTTGCAGAGTTTATAGACACCTCTTTGGAGCAGCTTCTTCTAGATACAGGGTTGTAATGGATTTTTGACCATATAACAGCTGGAAGGATAGCATACTCCAAGTTAATCTGTCTTTTTGATGCCAATCTGAATTATAGCAAGAAGAATGATGAGGTTGTATTTTATTCTAAGGTGAAAGGGGTAGCGATAGTTTTTACTGAGAGATATTTTGGGGACATGCTTGGCATTACTAGTGAGGGTACGGGATTAATTAGAGCAAATGCAAATGACGAATGAGGCCATTTTAAGCAGGATTTTTTTATTGACATTTGGTATATGGCTTTGGATATAGGACACTAGACTTTCTACGACCCGTTTTGGTCATTTATGGTCAGTTGCATTCAGACAGTTTGACGTTCAGTAAGGAAATGAGATCGCCATTGAGTTGACCCACCCTTTAATTGATGCATCCGCTCTGACTGGGATGCACATTGAGTTGGCCCAGTTACAAAAGGCTCAGCCCATGCAATACAAGGGTGAGCATGGTGACAATGATGACGATGGAGATGAGAAGGATCGGGAGATTCAACCGATAAATCCAGCTAGATATCATCCTGAGGCAGGATTTGGGTATGAGTTTGTATAGGATGAAGGGCAAGGAACGGAGGAGCCCTATCAGTATTTGACCCTATAAAAGACCAGGGTTATCAGGTATAGGGTCATCGTACTAGATAGGTGCTTGGTCTTTCCATTCATCGCAGTGGGGCCTATAACCAGGAGAGAAGCCATGGGATTTGAGGAGAGAGTTCAGGTCCATATCTGAGAGACATGACTCGTTGGCCAGGGAGCATCATGAGATTTTGCTTGGACAAGAAGATATGGCTCATACTCAGCTCAACTTTGCTTAGATATAGCTGAATTCTTTGTAGGAGATAATTTTAGTACAATAGCGCATTTAGTGAATGTAGTTGGAGGTGCAAGATAGTACTAGGCGTTAAGAGGAACGCCTAGGTGGATTGGATTCCATTATTGGGGATATCTTTGGACAGGGACCCCAACCTTCTTTCTGAGAGTGGATTAGTATCATTATCTCTTTATGTAGAACTCTTTCCTTTGTTTTAGAACTCAACTATCTTTTGTTTAATTGGCAACTGCATTAGGAACTTGTACTTGAAAGTTGTCTTTTAATTTATGGCAGTATTTTGTACTATTTTGGTAATTGTATGAAATATTTCTCTATGTAGCAAAGCTTATGATAAATCACAATAAAAAAGATAAAATAACAAAAGAAAGCAAGAAGAAAATTTTATAAGAAGCTAAAATTCAAAAAAAATAACTTTTTTGACATTCAAAATTTTTTAAAATTTGTTGGTAGGATCTGGATGCAAATTGGATGAACTACACTTTTTATTTGTAAAAAATGTGGGAAAATTTGATGAAAAAGTGTTTTTAATTTTAAAGACATTGCACACATATAGAGATTGCTAGTATATTTTAGGATGTGTGCATCATGTTTTCAAAAGATTTTCAAGAAAAATTTGCATTCACATAGGAGGTACCACTTAGACATTCATTGCATTCATGTATTTTATGGTGTGCTACAATTTGCACAAGTGTAGAAATGGTTGAAATTTTTTATGTATGCATGATGGCTGCAAATTATACGAGGAATAACCCATATTTATATACATATATAATTAGTTACCTATAAATATCAATGTTTTATGGTTTCAAAATATGATCCTGAGACATGTACCATTGTGTTCGTGGCAATCATCTGATTTATTTTCATATTTAACTTATCTTAAACGGAGCCCGAATGGGGGAGTTATTAACAAACAAAAGTTTATAAAGTTATATGCATGCATGTTTGAATTTGAAAATTACAAATGGAAGAAAATAATTTGATATAATAATATATAGTAAGAAATAGAAAGTTACAACCAATGTTAAGCCAGAAATTTATTAATATCGAAATCAACGTACTTGACCCAGGAAGTGGGTGGACCCAAGGGTCGACCTATGCTAGTACTGGTTCGACCGGGCGATGTACCACCTGGAGCCAGGGGTCAACCTTTGCTAGGTAAAGTGACGTCAATTTCTCGATTTAAACAGCTCGGATTTTATTATATTCGATTCAATGAACAAGAATTTTCTGTGCACCTATAAATGGACAAGCAGAGTTAAGCCTCTAATCATATTTTCTAAGACGACGCCAAAGATCTTCCCTTTTTTCCTCTCCAAGTCTTTCAGAAATAGAATACATTATTTTTAGGATTTCTGATTCAATATTTGATGACAAAGAATACAGATATACGCTATAGGTTCTCAGGTTTCTCATCTGTGTGAAGTAAATTCTATGACTTTGAATTATTAAGATTCCTTTCATTCTTTTAGTGTCAGATTTGTAAATCCATGGTTATTTTAATATTAGATTCAATTCGGAAGACCATGGGTTGACAAATCAAAATCATATTCAAGAATTTGAAAGCGATCAAGTGAGTGGATATAAATTATATATTCCTCTAATGATATATTATATTGTTTGATTCCTGTTGAAAGTATGATGCTTTCTTCTTCTTCCTCATCCTTTTTCTATGCCAAAACATACAGTAAATGTTAAATTTCAATTGAGCATCAATTAATGGAATTATGACTATAGGCTAATTTTATGGAATTGTGGTTATGTGCAAACTTAATTGAACTGTTATTAAGCACAAATTTATAAATGGCAATTATGCCTAAAATAATTAAATTGTTTTTAGGCACACATTAATCAGGTCATAGTTGTGCGCAAATAAATAAGGATTAATAATAAAATAAGGAAGATGAGATAAAATGGGAAACAATGTATACCAAATTTACTAGGAAGTTTTCAGTAACCTAAAATGATTGGTTAGTAAAAAGAAATAGGATATATTTTCATAGTTTGGTTCTTAAGATAAAGTAAAATACATAATTGCTAGAGTTGAAATAGAAGAAGATATGTAACAGTGCAAAATAAAAAATTTGTTGTATTATGTATTGTTCAATAGCCTAAAATAATTAAAAGAATGTCTTGTATTTATGGTTTTCCGTTGCCGTAATCACCGTAAACTATGAAAATACATTTTCGTATAGTTTTTAATAACCAATCAATTAGGAATAAAATCTAACATCCAGAAGGATGAGTTATTAAGACAGAAACAAAAAGAGGAATTAAGGAATCTTTGATTTATGAAATGAACGGTAATACAACCTATTGTAATAAATTACATAAGATGGAACTGTAATAAAATAGGTAGACTCATCATAGAGACAAGTGGGATTATAACATATGGGATATAATTAAAAGACAAAATGGACAGTAAGAGGCTTGTTATAAGTGGACTTAAACTACGAAAAATAAGTTTAATAAGCAAGACTTACAATTGTTGTTGTGATAATATTATAACATGAGGTTATGATTAAATGGACGAGAATATAGTAGGCTTATTATAAATAAACATATAATTAAGGAATTCAGTCCATTGAATATAACAAAAAGCGGTCAGTTAAGACTAATAAATAAATAATTGGAATATACAATGAACAATCTAATATTTAAGTTTAACAAGTGCGTAGTTGAAGATTAAACGTTGGGTCTAATAATATAATAATGAGATGCGCTTGGACCAGTCCATACATATTTGGGATGAACAGCACAACGGGGCAGATCATCGTGGGTGTTTGGAGACATGACAGGAGCATATCCAGCTTATTTGACAGGACTCGAGGGATGTATGGGACTTCTGTAGGATATGAGGATACTTTGTGATGGCCTTCTTTGGAAGGCTAATGAAGTTGTACCTTCAAAGGCATGGTCAGTAGGGTTTCATCCGGTGAGTATGCCTTGGCTGCTTCTTGGATGATGGACAACCTAAAGAATGATTGGGATGATCTTAGGATGATTCGGCAGCTGCCTCAAGAAAGGAGGCTTTGTGGTTAGGACCTAACTAAGGGTAGTAAGTCGTCGGATACTTGTCATCATCAGTCAGATCGTATACAAGAAAGATTGGAGCTAAGCTAATAGGCTAATGATCTTCATTATCAGGTCATTTGATGCGGGACCACGTGTTTTTTTAGATTGGATGGTAGGGAGTTCATATAGCTCTTTTGAATAGTCTTTTATTAGATTGGGTGTAGGATGGAGTGGGGCCTTGGAGAACCACTGAAGAGACAGACCTAAATTTTGATACCTGTAATATAGGCCTAACGAGGTTGTCCTTTACACGTATGTGTAAAGTCCCCCGACTGAGTTTCATGGAAAAAACTCATAGAATAGGGCTCCATTGTAGTGCAACGATGGAGGCTTATTCTCTTTTGCACCATAGCCAAGTGTGCTTTCGTAATCTGACGTTGGAGACTTGTTATGTTTTCGTAGCATAGTTTAGAATGCTTTCATAGCGTGAAGATAGAGGTTTCGATAGGGATCACTCGAGGAGGTTGCTATAGGTAGTACCTCGGTATATTAGGTGTATAGCCATATATATTATATATAAGATTAATCTACTGGGGAGTAGACAGGTACAGTTTATGCGGAGAAACGAAGAATATATTATAAAATAAACCGAACAACTTAATAAATATAAACCAGTAATAGAACGGTAAATGTAGTGTTATGTATAGAAAGTATAATTTATTTATTCACTAGAACTTTTGTTCTGACCCCCTCCTCATAACAAACATACAAGTTAAACAGGTGGTTGAGATTTTTCAACTTAGAGACACTTGTTAGATAGTGTCATTATATTGGTGAGCACTTACTTAATATTATGTTTTATCCATTCCGCTGTGAGATTTCTATTATGAACTATAATATATTTATCTTTGATTTTCTATAGGATACTAGACAAACCAGCTTAAGCTTCGATAGATTTGGATTCTAAGAAGAAGAAAAAACAGTTTGTCGAAATTCGGGTTGTTACAATTTTTCCTATATATTAGAGTAGAGTAATTAAAATAAAAATAAAAATTAAAAACATATAAAAATGATGTTATAAACATATACAAGATTGACTTAAAAGGAATGATATAAAATTATAAATATAAATATAATAAAAACTTTGAAACCTAAGATACAAATATAACTAAAGGAATTAAATATTTAAATGATTAAATAAAACTTAATATAAAATCATATAAAATTTAAACGGTTAAAAGCTTCCGCTAAGCTCCAATGGCGACTGGGATATTTTATCGCCACCGTCTCTCCAATCTTTCTCCCACCATTTCGCATCTTCTTCCACATCGTCTCTAAACCTAACCACCCTCTTTCGTCTCTTCATCACCTTCCTCAACCCCAAATTTCACCATTGTGGTTTAGTATAGCTCAGATTGACTTTCCAGATCTAGATCTATAACCGCTTTCCTTTCTATTTCACGTATTCTCCATCTTTACCTCCTTTCTTGACCAGATCTACTCTTGCTTACCTCTATCTTAAGATCCAGTCACGCGGTTTTCTCCTTGGCCTTCCAGTGGACTTCTACACTTCTATTGGCGACTGCTGTTCTTCGGCTACCTTGATGCTCCAGTTTTTAGGTACTCCTTAAGTCTCGAAAATGCAGGTCATCGTGTGGTTTGGATCGAACTTCTGTTCGACGTGCTGGTGAGCTTTGGACTGCTCTGTTTTTCTATTGTGTGTTCGATTGGCTATAGTATAGTGTGTTGGTTATCTGTATGTTCTGCTCTTGCTTGTTGGTTGGCAAGTTTTGACTTGTGCTATTTTAACTTTAGTTTGTGTGTGTCAGAGTGGAGTTGTGTCTGTTCTGGTTGTTTCTGGTCGATCGTGTTTTTACCTTGCTCGCAAATCTGGTTTCTTAGTTTAGTTCTTTGGATGTCAGATTATATGGAAATGATCTGGTTGAAAAAGTGTAGCCAATAGGTAAGTTTTGTATGTGACTATGCTTCTACAGCATGAAAATGGTGCTTCTTTGTAACGACCCGGAATTTTGTGGCCAATTTAAAAAATTTATTTTAGAAATTTTAATGGACTTTAATGTTCAAAATAATTTATTTTAAATAAGAACGACTAAAAATTTATTTTAAAATGAATAAATTTAATTTAATTATAGAAGGAGTTTAAAACAGCGCTGTAGTTTGAAAAATTGAATTTGAACTTTGACTGACTGTACAGGATTCATTTTAAATCAGAATTGAGCGAAATAAGAAATATTTAAATCTGTTTAATCATATCATTCTAACGAATCTGAAAAACTGAAATTTCACTTTATAGTTAGAAAGTTATGTCTAGTTTAAAATTTAGAAAAGTCGCTGTAGAATTTATATATATTTTAATTAAATATATTGGCCTTGAAAATAGCCATTTTCCAAACGACCTCGGTTTTCGACGAAACCACTTTTGTTGGAACCGGAATGTCAAATTATTTCTAAGATTCAATTTTCATAATTTTTCGAATTAATATGTGGGCGTGGCAGAGGAAGACGTGTTTTGGCTATTTCAGTCAAATTTAATTGACTAGAAAAAGGCCATTTTTCAAATAGTCTCAGAATTCGATGAAATTAGTCTTGTTAGAACCGTATCATCAAGACATAACTAGAAATAATTTTTCTGTAATTTTTAGAGTCCATATGTGGCCCCAGTAATTTAAAATATAAGTTTGAATTTAATAAATAAATGATTTAAATATTAAATTAAAGAGAAACAGGCTACAGACTTTCATTTGGGCTCACAGGACATAGCCCATTGGGTTCAGAATAGGGGTTATTAGCTAGGAATGTCTATCGTTGGGCCTGAATTGGAGTTTGTATCAAAACGGGCCTTTATAGGGTTAATTAACATTTAAATATTATAAATAATAGCTTAATAAATCAAAACCCTAGTCTAACAGGGTACAGCCGCCGCCTCATACAAATTCAATGGCCGGTATACATCGATTTTAAAACACTAAAACATCACAATCCTCTCAACGAAATTTGAAGTTCCAAAGTGGAAATCGAAGAGCTCAAGGAGGGCTTTAATCTGAACAAAGATGATCGGGTCTAGGGGCACGAGGAGGTCAGATTTTGGTGGCGAACTCGGCGGCTTTGGACTGGAATTCGCGGCGATAGGGGCCACCGCACATGGCGGTGTTACTGGCGCAAGGGGAGTTCGGCGCGAGCTTCGGAGTGGCGGGGTCGGATCGAGGTACGGCGGTTCGGGGAGGAGTGCGATGGTGGATTTCATTTTGAAGAATGGGTTTGGTTGTTACAACTTTGTACAGAAGAGGATCGTGAAGAAGAAGATTAAGGCTAAGTGAATTTTTAATTAATTAATTTACTTAATTAAATTTGTTCAAAGTGTAAATTGCCATAACTCGATCATTTTAAATCATAATTCCATGAAACAAGTTGCGTTAGAATCGCAGTGAAGAGATCTATGTGATAGAACAGACTAGGTTCAAAACGAAGCACTTTGGAATTTCAGCCAAATTTGAACGCAAATTCAGATAAAAGCAAAGTGAGAATCTCTGATTTTTAAAATTTAATTAATTTAATTAATTGTTCTGTCATTGTTAAATAATTATATGTATGATATTTATTCAGACTGTGCTGCAATGAATTTTGCTTGTGTTCTGATGAATTGTATTGCATTGTAATGTTTAGATCTGTTATCATACGATCTAGATCTATATGAATCCGATAAAAATCATCATGTTCTGTAAATTAGGTTAAATTAAAATATTATATAGACCGTGTTTATTTAGGGGAATTAAACTTGTTTATTATATTTTTATTTACATTTCCACGTGTAGATAAAAAGGAAAAATTGTTTTTAGGTACTCTGATTTACACCCCTTATATAAATAAAAGAACAATTTTGGAAACACGTTTTTGTTGACATTTTATTTGTTAATAAAAAGGTCAAGAATACAAACACATTTTTATTGACATCTTATTTGCAAATAAAAAGGTCAAAATTAAAAATACACTTTTATTAACATTTTATTTGTTAATAAAAAAGATAAGATTTAAAAAATACATTTTTATCAATATCATATATGCAAATAAAAAGGACAAGACCTGATATATATTTTATTTTCATTTCATAGTGTAAATAAAAATAAAAAGATAGGAGTTGAACTCATATTTTATTTTGTATCATATTTGTAAATAAAAAGGACAAGTTAGAAATCATATTTTATTTTGCATTGTATTTGCAAATTATAAAAAAGTCAGAATTAGAAAACTTATTGTTTCGTCATTTTATATGCAAATAAAAAGACAAAATTAAAAATCATATTTTTATTTTCATATTTGGTTATTGAATTTGTTGGGAAAACTTTGATATCGTTTAATTCATATTAAAAGATCACCTTTTTAATATCGTTTAGTTCATATTAAAAAGATCACCTTTTTAATGTCATCTTGCTTCAAAATAAAAAGAGTAAATTCATTGTAACATCCCAGAATTCTAACTATGTTTGATATGGATTTTTATTTATAATTTTGGATTTCTGAATATAAATTGATTTTATTAGGTTTAAATATGAATTTTAACTTTGTATAAATATTTTGTTTTATTTATTATGATTTTTATAAGAAAACTTATTTTGAAAATTATAATTATTAGATTTATGTTTAAGTAATAATATTTTTCTAATTTTGATGATATTAATTTGTTAAGGATTTTTGTAAAGGATAATTTAATTTAGGAAAGATTTTGTTTTTTTTTATCTTATTTTGTTAATTTATAATTGCATTTATAAAATTTTATAAGGATTTGGTAGGCATTATTCTAAACCATTTGTTACCATAAACTTTGGTAAATTTGATAAATCATATATAGATAAATACTTTTGAATTATTTTATAAGTCTTTAGTGGTAAGGTGTTACATTTATTTGGCTACATTTATAAGCGTTACTAAATTAAATACATTAATTTAATGCATAGGAATGAAGTGTCCTATTACATGGCATCATGCATGAAGTGTTTCCTATGATGAAGACAAGTGGCCATGTATGTGTCTATGTGCATGAAGAGGTTTGCTTATTGAATTCCATGTGTCCATGAGGAAATTTACCATTTTACCCTTGAAATTACCCTATATAAGGAGAGCTAAACCCATTATATTGCTCACATCAATCCATAGTTCAAATGTGTATCTCACGTTCATTTTCTTCTTCACATTTTCAGTTCCTGTAAATGAGAATTTACATTTTCCTCCATTCAAAAATCCATACCTCTCAAACCATTGATCTTTGACTTGAATGATCCATGCAGAAATTGTTCGTGTCATCGTTTGTGATTTTTAGAAACTAACGGATCGAAATTTCGTTGAGATTCGGGAGAGAAATCTCAGATTTTCAACGAATGGAAGAAACATGTTTGAAACTTCAGAAAATAATATCTCACAATCCATGATGAATCGTGCAACGCCATCGGCGCCATTGCGATCAGCAAGGAATGTATTATTTTTAGTACGAAAACGAGGCGAATCCGTATCGATAGTTGTGATGGTCGGAAACTAGGTTTGGAAATCGTCGGTGATGGAAGCGACGATGGGTAAAACGATGAATGGATTTGTGACGAGGACAGAGAAAGCTTCGAAGTGGTTTATTTTGGTGAAGATCGAAGCCAAGAAGGGGGGTGCGACATATGGGGCTCACGCGGGATTTCTCGCTCCAGGTCTCGGCAAATGGGGATCGCATTTCGGAGGAAGAGACCGGAGGTTGGGTGACATGGTGCAGTCGAACGAGATGGCGAGGAGAAACATGCGGGTGCGTTTAGATTTGAGTTCGGTGGACAATTCGATGTGTGCATGTGCACGTTCCAGCGTGCACAATGGGTTCTAGGAGATGGACGCGTGAAAGAAGAAGGAAGGGAGAAGAAGAAGTGGAGTGGGCCGGTGTTGAATCTTGAACGTGTGGGCTTTGGGCCTTCTCTACTTGGGTATGTTTATTTTCGTTTTAATTAAGTTTAGATTTGTTCAAACTTTAAACCACTCTAATTCACTCGTTTTAAATCGGATTTGCTCGCCGTCAGAGGCGTTAGAACCGTATCTGAAAATAGAACCCAACGATATATAGTTTTGATAATTTTGGCTAAGTACGGATTTATATAAAATGGAATATCCTTATAAAAAGAAAAGGGAAAGGAAAAAAATAATAAGAAGAAGAAAAAAAAATGAATGAACATTTATATTAATTTAATTTTGATATAAAATCAGCAGAAGATTACTAGCTGCTGATGAGAACGAATTGGAAACTGTACGAGGAGCGGTGGCAATGTTCATTCGCATGTTCGTCCTGGTAGTGAAGTTGTATGGAGCCTTTTCGGTGAGAACTTCTAATTCAAATTTATTTATTTAAATTAGTTAATTATAATTAGCTGAGTTAATTATAATCTGTTGATGATGATTGTGTGATGGATGTTATTATGTGAATGGGTGTGCATGTAGTTAGATAATACACTGAACACTGAAAAGCGTTATCGACAGTAACGCTTGTGCACAACTGAATTGGTTGTTGTTGATGATAACGATAATTCATTATCATCGTATATATATATATATATATGGTTGAATTTATTCTGTTGTATGATGCACACACAATACCATGATTATGGGATTATACAGGTGATCGATTTTGTTTCCCTTCCATATAAACGAAGTTGATTTTCTAATATTAAATATTATCATGTTCAATTTATTTCAAAAATGAGATTTTTGAAAATCTGATTATGGCTTTATATGTTTTGAAAACATAATATGATAATATATATATATATAGACACCAAAACGTTTTAGGATGACAGAGAGGATGGTGTCTAGGCTTGGGTTTGGAAATCCAGTTTCCTGCTCCCCCTGGCTATCCCTAACTGGTCCGACAACGGGATGGTAAATTTGAAATCAAATTTGAAATATATGTTGAAACTGTTTCAAATGATTTGGGAATATAAGTTTAAATAATTTATATTTAAATCATTATATGGGTTGAATAGAACGCACTATGATGCGACAATTCGTAAATATCGATCTAAAGTTTAACATGATTATTTGAAAATTTATTCGTCTTGAAATAAGAAACCGTTGAATTACAAATGATAACAGTTGGAATAATAAAGGGAATTTCAAAATTTCAACGGCTGATTTCAAGCATAACAAATTTGGAAAGATCGATATGTTTGCAGTCAACAATCATAACACGAGTTATCAAAATTTGAGAAATATATAACAATTCCTATTTATAAATTTCAAAGACGAATAGAAATTTGAATATTTGGATTTCGTATAAATTTTCAAATCTAATTGATTTAAATGGATATTTTAACAGCAGTACCTTTGGGTAACATTGCCAACTATTGTTTTAGCTTTGAAATTTATAAGCGTGAACTATTGTTTGGTTACAAAAATGATTTCGAAGATTATTAAAGTATTGGAATATTTATATGGTATAAAAAAAAATGAGTTTTCCAAATTTTTAAATTTGGATCTGGTTGGAAATAAATTTCCAGATATTTGATATTAGTTCGGTAGATGAAAACTCTTATTATCTGAGGAATTTAAAAGGGTAAATTACCGTTATTCCGCTTATAATATGAGTTGGATATGGAAATTTATATTGAATATAAGTTGACGATATTTCTATCCAGATCGAATGTCGAAGAATTGAATAGATCTTTTAATTAAGATATGGGTTTTCCACCTGATTGAAATAAGTTAGATAGAAATAATTTTTGATATTTGGTATAATATTTCATGGTGTAAATGAATACTATTTGGGGAATTTGGAAGATATTATTATATCGTTATTCCACTTGTAGTATTCGTTGATTATGAGAATTTATATCGAATATAGGTGGATAAAATTTCTGTGTAATTTATGATTCAATGACGATTGATTTGGGTTCTGTCGTGAATCGTATCTTCAAGAATACCATTCTTGAAACCCAATGAGATTGAGTTGTGGAAATTCGTATCGTAATTGGAATTTAGTCAAAATCTTCGATCCATGGGAATTAAAAGTAAGAAATTGAAGTGAAGGTATACTCTTTGATTTCAAAGAAGAATTTAAGATGATAACGAGATGTACGAAATTATAGAAATTCAAATATGTAGTTGTAAATGAATTGATAACTATGTGGAAGGAGATTTGAATTGAAAAGCCTGTGTGAACCATAGCTACTGTTTAAAGTACGCTTATTACTTGGAAAGACCGGGATCGAGCATATGTTCGAAAACCATTCCAAGTAATAATATGACGTTATGAAGCAATTCAGGAATTGGTAAACGACGAATGAAGACCGGGAATATTTGAATTTGTTTAGATTGATTGTTGATTGATGTCTCGGTTAGGTAGGCCACCGACACGAGGTATGAGTTACATGAGACCTGAACATATTTAAATATTTTCGGGTTGTTCCGTTCAGACCCAGAATGGTCTTGTATGGATGGTGTGTCTGACATTGAAATTAACTGCATAGCACTGATTTCCGTTAATGAATATCGGATTTGTGGCAATAATATTATCCTCGTCTCTAAGTCATATGAACTTAGAAGGTATGCATTGATTGAAATCAGTGATATGTCGTGAATTGTCAATGTGGCATACCCAAGTTATGAGACGAGCTAATAACGATCAAAGAATGGCTTATCGAAGCATCGCTTTGCGTATGATATGACATCAACAAACCTCACACCCCGGATTGATGAGAAACTGGCGGTTAGGTTTTATACTTATATATGAATTAATGATGAAGCTGTGCAGCAGTGGGAAACCACTTATGAACTTGGGGAAGTTGGGTATGTTCGGGGGGCCGTGTCTGGTCGAAAACCGTTGATCTGCCCTGACGATGTGTATTCGGTGTCCGCGTATGGTCGAAAAAGCCGTTGAGGTACTTCGTTTTGTATCCCTGATTGATCTTTCGTGCCAGGAATCATCAAGTTGGAAATCCAAATTTCTTATGCGAGCCATACGATTTTGATTGTATATATATATGGCAACATATATTATGGGGTATATGCTGTCTAGGATTAATACATTTACTTTTGAAATGTTTTCCACACTATATATATATTATGGTATTAAAGAGAATTTTACGTATGAAAGCATATTTGGTTGTCATAAGATAAAACTTGCCCATCTGGTGTGCGCTTGCATTGTGTGATGTGGGACGAGCTTATGATAACTTCATTTTCAAAAGACATTGCGCATTTATATGCACGGGTATCCACCTGGAGTAAATCCGTTCCGCGTTAGCGGCGTGATCCAGTGAAGTTCCCAACTTTAAGAATGAACCTAACTATTTTTGAGTTCTCACACCAGTCCCACGACTGACCTGGAGTTTATTGTTCCCTCACCTAAACTCTGGGTGCCCATGATTTTTGCACGGGCAGCCAGTAGTTTAGTTTTTGCAGTTATAGATCGTTGGAGCAGGATTTAGAGCGCTTCTAGAGTTGGGGTCCACGATAGAGTTGAAGCTTCCGCTGTGTTAAATCTTCCGATGGGAGTAAAGTTATTTTCTCTCTTCCGCTGTATACGTTATATTGTAACTCTGATATTCATGTAACTCTGATGTAATATTGGTTTATTCAATGAAAAGTTCTGTTATTTTTGTTCAACGTATGTATGTACCCATAACAATTCGTCTTTCTGAACGGTTTAAGTTGGTTTAATTACCGGCGAAGAATCGGGCAAAAAGGCGGGACTCCTCAGAGTTATATTATCTCATTAGAGATAGGGTTAGAAATACCCTAGAATGATATTTTGGAATATTATGACGAGAGAGCGTATTTTTGAAACCTATATAAGGTATTTTTGAACAAGTAAATCATTTTGAAACGATGATTATTTGAAATATATTTTGGAATATAATTGGAAATAAGGATTTCGAGTGTTTTATTCGACGTCACGATTGGACTATCGAGTATGTAAGAGTTTTAAATATACGTCTGATCAACGTATATGCGAAGCCAATATATACTAGATAGATATAGAGTCACACTCTAGTCGCCCAGGGATGATCTGATGATGATTGCAACATCATCAGTACTCATTTTCGAGTTTCGAAAGTGGGATGACTATATAACTCCATTTAAGACGTCGAGGGATACTTGAACTGTTTCGATATACTGAAACTATTAAGAGGGAATTTAATATGTTATAAGTACAAATCAAACTATTTTAATAATCAGAAGGATTTTGAGGCAAATCCACTTAAAGATTAGGAAGCGAATGTTGGGAAATAAGATAATACATTAAGAAATTATGTCAAAAATAGCACCTATACTTCAAGTCATAACAAATGTTAGAATATGATCTAATAAGTTGTAATCAGAAAAAGATATTATATTTCTCAAAGAATGTTAATATGTTAATGTAAGCAATAGACTTAAGTTAAGAATTTTTGAATCCTTAACATGAATTATAAATGAGAATATCCAAGAATATCTTAGCTATCAGAACCCCTCAAGGAATCTGAAGATGCTTTAGACTTAAGTTAAGAATTTGTTTAAAGAGATGATTTTTACTTAAGTTAGGAATGAGTTTAAAGGGTTAATTTAAATCATAACAAACATCGAAGTAGGAAATTTGGATCTTTGAAATATTAAATTTGAAGAAGTGAGTCCCGAAATTATTAAAATTAATATTTGAATCTACCACTAGCTTGCACATAATCAGAGTGCGCAGAGGAAGCGTGATGGTATTTTAAATAAAACTGTTTGAAGGGATTTCCCGGCCAGTTGAGTAAGAAAAAAACTTTCTGAACAAGATTTGATATTCAACAGGAATTAAAAGAGTTATATATATTTATGAATTTTAAAGTGGATTTAGAAAAGGTGTTATTTTATTTGGTGAATATGACAACCAAAATATGAATATCAAATGAGTATAAATTTGACTTATAAATGAGTTAATATGAGATTTGAAACAATTGGAATAAAAATTTGAAATAGAATGAGTATTTCGAAAATATAATTCTTTCCCTTGTCGCTGGGTTTTGCTCGACCCATTGTCATATTTTGGTTATCACCCCGAAGTGTCGTGCTTGAAATTTTATTGTTCAACTTTATTTCTGAATTCTTCCTTTTGCCCTGCTCTGATAAAGCCATGGACAAATGAATCAATTTGGACTTGAAACCAGGTTTGAGCTACCTCTTAAATTGAACTTGAATTTGTATTGAGAGCAATAGATTTTTTTTTTTCTAATACTGAATCTAGCCAAGATGGTATTTTGCAGGATAACTGAATAATTAGGGAAAGGTTTATTTGAGAATTTAGATTTGAATTCTAATTTAAGCATTTGGACTCAGAATTGGTAAGAAAATCATGGGTTCCGTAAGAGTAAGTTTGAAAGATAATTTCCAAAATATAAAATTTTCTTTGAGTCATAAACCTCTAAGTACTGGACCGTATCTATCCTAGTTCCCCCTTAATGGTAGATAGCAACTCTGAGTCTAACTCAGAGAATTCGATTTTAAGCAAGACCGGTGACGACCCTAGTAATCACTAAATCATAGAAGTTTCCTTAGAATTTACCATTAGTGAGAATTAGATAGAGTGCCCTGAGAATGATATGATCCTTTGTTCTGACCATTTCATTTCTGATATGTCGAGGGAGAAATTCGAATTTAAAATTTGTGAAGGAGTTTTAAATTTATTCGACTTCCTTTTCGAGGACGAAAAGTTTCTAAGGGGGGGTGAATGTAACATCCCAGAATTCTAACTATGTTTGATATGGATTTTTATTTATAATTTTGGATTTCTGAATATAAATTGATTTTATTAGGTTTAAATATGAATTTTAACTTTGTATAAATATTTTGTTTTATTTATTATGATTTTTATAAGAAAACTTATTTTGAAAATTATAATTATTAGATTTATGTTTAAGTAATAATATTTTTCTAATTTTGATGATATTAATTTGTTAAGGATTTTTGTAAAGGATAATTTAATTTAGGAAAGATTTTGTTTTTTTTATCTTATTTTGTTAATTTATAATTGCATTTATAAAATTTTATAAGGATTTGGTAGGCATTATTCTAAACCATTTGTTACCATAAACTTTGGTAAATTTGATAAATCATATATAGATAAATACTTTTGAATTATTTTATAAGTCTTTAGTGGTAAGGTGTTACATTTATTTGGCTACATTTATAAGCGTTACTAAATTAAATACATTAATTTAATGCATAGGAATGAAGTGTCCTATTACATGGCATCATGCATGAAGTGTTTCCTATGATGAAGACAAGTGGCCATGTATGTGTCTATGTGCATGAAGAGGTTTGCTTATTGAATTCCATGTGTCCATGAGGAAATTTACCATTTTACCCTTGAAATTACCCTATATAAGGAGAGCTAAACCCATTATATTGCTCACATCAATCCATAGTTCAAATGTGTATCTCACGTTCATTTTCTTCTTCACATTTTCAGTTCCTGTAAATGAGAATTTACATTTTCCTCCATTCAAAAATCCATACCTCTCAAACCATTGATCTTTGACTTGAATGATCCATGCAGAAATTGTTCGTGTCATCGTTTGTGATTTTTAGAAACTAACGGATCGAAATTTCGTTGAGATTCGGGAGAGAAATCTCAGATTTTCAACGAATGGAAGAAACATGTTTGAAACTTCAGAAAATAATATCTCACAATCCATGATGAATCGTGCAACGCCATCGGCGCCATTGCGATCAGCAAGGAATGTATTATTTTTAGTACGAAAACGAGGCGAATCCGTATCGATAGTTGTGATGGTCGGAAACTAGGTTTGGAAATCGTCGGTGATGGAAGCGACGATGGGTAAAACGATGAATGGATTTGTGACGAGGACAGAGAAAGCTTCGAAGTGGTTTATTTTGGTGAAGATCGAAGCCAAGAAGGGGGGTGCGACATATGGGGCTCACGCGGGATTTCTCGCTCCAGGTCTCGGCAAATGGGGATCGCATTTCGGAGGAAGAGACCGGAGGTTGGGTGACATGGTGCAGTCGAACGAGATGGCGAGGAGAAACATGCGGGTGCGTTTAGATTTGAGTTCGGTGGACAATTCGATGTGTGCATGTGCACGTTCCAGCGTGCACAATGGGTTCCAGGAGATGGACGCGTGAAAGAAGAAGGAAGGGAGAAGAAGAAGTGGAGTGGGCCGGTGTTGAATCTTGAACGTGTGGGCTTTGGGCCTTCTCTACTTGGGTATGTTTATTTTCGTTTTAATTAAGTTTAGATTTGTTCAAACTTTAAACCACTCTAATTCACTCGTTTTAAATCGGATTTGCTCGCCGTCAGAGGCGTTAGAACCGTATCTGAAAATAGAACCCAACGATATATAGTTTTGATAATTTTGGCTAAGTACGGATTTATATAAAATGGAATATCCTTATAAAAAGAAAAGGGAAAGGAAAAAAATAATAAGAAGAAGAAAAAAAAATGAATGAACATTTATATTAATTTAATTTTGATATAAAATCAGCAGAAGATTACTAGCTGCTGATGAGAACGAATTGGAAACTGTACGAGGAGCGGTGGCAATGTTCATTCGCATGTTCGTCCTGGTAGTGAAGTTGTATGGAGCCTTTTCGGTGAGAACTTCTAATTCAAATTTATTTATTTAAATTAGTTAATTATAATTAGCTGAGTTAATTATAATCTGTTGATGATGATTGTGTGATGGATGTTATTATGTGAATGGGTGTGCATGTAGTTAGATAATACACTGAACACTGAAAAGCGTTATCGACAGTAACGCTTGTGCACAACTGAATTGGTTGTTGTTGATGATAACGATAATTCATTATCATCGTATATATATATATATATATATATATATGGTTGAATTTATTCTGTTGTATGATGCACACACAATACCATGATTATGGGATTATACAGGTGATCGATTTTGTTTCCCTTCCATATAAACGAAGTTGATTTCCTAATATTAAATATTATCATGTTCAATTTTTTTCAAAAATGAGATTTTTGAAAATCTGATTATGGCTTTATATGTTTTGAAAACATAATATGATAATATATATATATATATATATAGACACCAAAACGTTTTAGGATGATAGAGAGGATGGTGTCTAGGCTTGGGTTTGGAAATCCAGTTTCCTGCTCTCCCTGGCTATCCCTAACTGGTCCGACAACGGGATGGTAAATTTGAAATCAAATTTGAAATATATGTTGAAACTGTTTCAAATGATTTGGGAATATAAGTTTAAATAATTTATATTTAAATCATTATATGGGTTGAATAGAACGCACTATGATGCGACAATTCGTAAATATCGATCTAAAGTTTAACATGATTATTTGAAAATTTATTCGTCTTGAAATAAGAAACCGTTGAATTACAAATGATAACAGTTGGAATAATAAAGGGAATTTCAAAATTTCAACGGCTGATTTCAAGCATAACAAATTTGGAAAGATCGATATGTTTGCAGTCAACAATCATAACACGAGTTATCAAAATTTGAGAAATATATGACAATTCCTATTTATAAATTTCAAAGACGAATAGAAATTTGAATATTTGGATTTCGTATAAATTTTCAAATCTAATTGATTTAAATGGATATTTTAACAGCAGTACCTTTGGGTAACATTGCCAACTATTGTTTTAGCTTTGAAATTTATAAGCGTGAACTATTGTTTGGTTACAAAAATGATTTCGAAGATTATTAAAGTATTGGAATATTTATATGGTATAAAAAAAAATGAGTTTTCCAAATTTTTAAATTTGGATCTGGTTGGAAATAAATTTCCAGATATTTGATATTAGTTCGGTAGATGAAAACTCTTATTATCTGAGGAATTTAAAAGGGTAAATTACCGTTATTCCGCTTATAATATGAGTTGGATATGGAAATTTATATTGAATATAAGTTGACGATATTTCTATCCAGATCGAATGTCGAAGAATTGAATAGATATTTTAATTAAGATATGGGTTTTCCACCTGATTGAAATAAGTTAGATAGAAATAATTTTTGATATTTGGTATAATATTTCATGGTGTAAATGAATACTATTTGGGGAATTTGGAAGATATTATTATATCGTTATTCCACTTGTAGTATTCGTTGATTATGAGAATTTATATCGAATATAGGTGGATAAAATTTCTGTGTAATTTATGATTCAATGACGATTGATTTGGGTTCTGTCGTGAATCGTATCTTCAAGAATACCATTCTTGAAACCCAATGAGATTGAGTTGTGGAAATTCGTATCGTAATTGGAATTTAGTCAAAATCTTCGATCCATGGGAATTAAAAGTAAGAAATTGAAGTGAAGGTATACTCTTTGATTTCAAAGAAGAATTTAAGATGATAACGAGATGTACGAAATTATAGAAATTCAAATATGTAGTTGTAAATGAATTGATAACTATGTGGAAGGAGATTTGAATTGAAAAGCCTGTGTGAACCATAGCTACTGTTTAAAGTACGCTTATTACTTGGAAAGACCGGGATCGAGCATATGTTCGAAAACCATTCCAAGTAATAATATGACGTTATGAAGCAATTCAGGAATTGGTAAACGACGAATGAAGACCGGGAATATTTGAATTTTTTTAGATTGATTGTTGATTGATGTCTCGGTTAGGTAGGCCACCGACACGAGGTATGAGTTACATGAGACCTGAACATATTTAAATATTTTCGGGTTGTTCCGTTCAGACCCAGAATGGTCTTGTATGGATGGTGTGTCTGACATTGAAATTAACTGCATAGCACTGATTTCCGTTAATGAATATCGGATTTGTGGCAATAATATTATCCTCGTCTCTAAGTCATATGAACTTAGAAGGTATGCATTGATTGAAATCAGTGATATGTCGTGAATTGTCAATGTGGCATACCCAAGTTATGAGACGAGCTAGTAACGATCAAAGAATGGCTTATCGAAGCATCGCTTTGCGTATGATATGACATCAACAAACCTCACACCCCGGATTGATGAGAAACTGGCGGTTAGGTTTTATACTTATATATGAATTAATGATGAAGCTGTGCAGCAGTGGGAAACCACTTATGAACTTGGGGAAGTTGGGTATGTTCGGGGGGCCGTGTCTGGTCGAAAACCGTTGATCTGCCCTGACGATGTGTATTCGGTGTCCGCGTATGGTCGAAAAAGCCGTTGAGGCACTTCGTTTTGTATCCCTGATTGATCTTTCGTGCCAGGAATCATCAAGTTGGAAATCCAAATTTCTTATGCGAGCCATACGATTTTGATTGTATATATATATGGCAACATATATTATGGGGTATATGCTGTCTAGGATTAATACATTTACTTTTGAAATGTTTTCCACACTATATATATATTATGGTATTAAAGAGAATTTTACGTATGAAAGCATATTTGGTTGTTATAAGATAAAACTTGCCCATCTGGTGTGCGCTTGCATTGTGTGATGTGGGACGAGCTTATGATAACTTCATTTTCAAAAGACATTGCGCATTTATATGCACGGGTATCCACCTGGAGTAAATCCGTTCCGCGTTAGCGGCGTGATCCAGTGAAGTTCCCAACTTTAAGAATGAACCTAACTATTTTTGAGTTCTCACACCAGTCCCACGACTGACCTGGAGTTTATTGTTCCCTCACCTAAACTCTGGGTGCCCATGATTTTTGCACGGGCAGCCAGTAGTTTAGTTTTTGCAGTTATAGATCGTTGGAGCAGGATTTAGAGCGCTTCTAGAGTTGGGGTCCACGATAGAGTTGAAGCTTCCGCTGTGTTAAATCTTCCGATGGGAGTAAAGTTATTTTCTCTCTTCCGCTGTATACGTTATATTGTAACTCTGATATTCATGTAACTCTGATGTAATATTGGTTTATTCAATGAAAAGTTCTGTTATTTTTGTTCAACGTATGTATGTACCCATAACAATTCGTCTTTCTGAACGGTTTAAGTTGGTTTAATTACCGGCGAAGAATCGGGCAAAAAGGCGGTTCGTTACATTCATAGCGTCGTTTTATTTCAAATGAAAGAATATATTTTTAATGTGAATTTGTTTACATTAAAAGAATTTGATTAGTGCACAATAACATTTTTAAATAGGATTTTTTTATGCAAATAAAAACAACCTTTTTATTTGAAATATGTTTTGCAAATCAAAATTCACATTTTTGTTTGAATTAAAAAGTTTATAAACAAAATTCACATTTTTGTTTGTATTAAAAAGTTTATAAACAAAATTCACATTTTTGTTATGAAATGTTAAACTAGACATAAAATAACATTTTTATTTTAAAATGCTTATTGGATTAAAATGTGTTACTTTTGTGTTAAATTAGAAATGCATATTTTGTACATTAAAAAGTTATGAAATGAAAATGTATATTTTTATACATTAAAAAGTTATGAAATGAAAATGTATATTGTTATACATTAAAAGGTTATGAATTGAAAAATGCATATTTTTATACATTAAAAAGAGAATGAGTTAGAAATGAGCATTAAAAGAATTTAACAAAATAATCATATTTTGTACATTAAAGAAGAGTTAGACAAAACTATCATATTTTGTACACTTAAGAAAGGTCGGATCAAATTATCATATTTTGTTACATTGAAAAGATTAGACAAAAGTATCATATTTTGTACATAAAAAGGAATTAGACAAAATTATAATTTTTGTCATTTTAAATGAAATCAGAACAAAGAATACATTTTTGTTAGAAAATGTAATTAGAACAATGTATACATTTTAGTTAGAAAATGTAATTAGAATAAAGGATTACACAAAAGATAGGAAGGTTATTATTTTTATTTGTCGATTGGTCACAATAAAAAGACCATATGTTAAAAATATGATGTTAATGATGGCTTAGAATATATGTATGTGTTGATGAAGTGTTTGATGTATTTTATATAATGTTAGTGTATTCAAAATTGAATATTACACTTCCATTTACGAGTCAATCGACTTGTTTCTGTGATTGGGTCGATAATTTTTACACATCGCCCAAGTGCATAAATAATTGATTATTTGATTGTTGGATGAAACCCCACAAGGGTGTTGGGATAATATTTGATCTACACTAGTCCCAATATTTAGTGTAGAATCCACTCTGGTTGATTAATTGGATGTTTGATAATTATTCATCATGATTGTTGATTAAATGCAATATATGGTTGTTGATTGAGTCACATTCCAATAAAGAATATTCTAGAAAAAATATATTTTAGAACTTATTTTAGAAAAAGAATATATTTTATTTGAAATGAACTAGTTATCAACCAGAATAAATCATTGAATTATGATTTAATGAAGTTTTCCAATTTGTTAATATTTAATTGAAAATTAAATTGAATAAATTGGATTTTGGGTTTGTCATGAATAGTGCCTTAAATAACACTGTTCTTAAACCCTATATGAAAAGATAATCTTTTAATTTAGATTATTAAAGTTTTCGATTATATTTAGTAATTGAAATAAGATGAAACGTGAGTTAGGTTTATTGTGAACCATGTTTTTAAGTGACATGTGTTCTTTAATCCAACTGACAGTGAAAAGATGATTTGGAATTTGTAAATCTTTATTTGATATTTAAATGGGAATTTGCCAAAAGTAGAGTTTTCCAATTTAATATATTAAATTGGAACTGAATAGAATTCGAATTAATTATAACCGAGATAAGCTTCTGTAAAAGAAGACCGATACTACATATGGAATTTAAGAGGCCTTGCCGTTATTCCATTTATATTATTGGTTGGATACAGAAATTTATAACGATTATATATTGATTTGATTTCTGTGAAGATTCCATATTTTATGGAAGACGGTTTTGGGTTTACCGTGAACTATGTTTTAAATGACATTAGTTCTTTAACCCAATTAAGAATAAGATTTATTTCTTAAATCTAAAGAATCATTTAATAATGATTTTTGATATTTAAAACCAAATGGTGTTCTGAATAAATCTTTAAAGGAAAGATTTAAGAGTAAATGTAAAGAATTTATCTTTGATAGAATAATTTGAATATTTTAGTTAAAAGAATATTCTGAATTGGAATGAGACGTTGGATGTGTTTTATAGTACTTGATTTTTAATATAAAATACGCGAGTTATTCGGAAAGACCGGGTTTAACCCATTCCGAATAATTACTACGACGATGAAGAGTCGAAGATAAAGATGGTGTTTGAAGACTGACGATCTTCACATCGAATGGATGCGTTGCTACAGAGACCCTTGATGGGAGTAGCTACCTTGAAGGGCTTCAGTGGTGGCCGTCCGGACTATTGTTGATTGTTCATATTTGGTTTTCGCTCAGACCATGAGCATAAGCTAGTAAATGGATGCATGTCTAACATTTGATTTCGTTCCATGTGAATTAAATCGATTTCTGTTAATGTATGGCTGTTTGGTGGTGGAGGATTTATTCTCTACTTAATACCTTGGTATATATTAATAGTGATTGATCGCATGGCGTGAATTGTCAATGTTGCACGCCAAGATACAAATGATCAAGGCTTTTGTTGAAAAGCAGGGCCTTGTGGGATGATCAAAGTATAGCCTATTACGGCATAACTTTGTGTATATCGTGACTTCGCGAGCCTCACACCCCGGTATGAGTCAAAAACGGAATACGGACCGTAGGAAGTGCACACGTTTCTTTCTAGCTAGAGTGATGTCAGGGACCTACCAGCGCTGACATTTTACTTATGTGGATGATGGATTTTGAGGCGCCTCAGATTTTTATAGGCCGTTAGTGGTCATACTATAGGTCCAAAGGGACCGGGAAACGTGTGTTCAGACATAACCAATCCACTGCCGATAGGCGGGGACCAGCCCTACCACTCCAAGGGTTGCCCATAGGTGTGATCCTGAGGCATTTGCTAGAGTATCTCGAATCGGAGAGGAGCTTGCCCCTAGCCTCGACTCATGATGGAAATCCAATTTCCAATACGACCTTGCGGTTTTGATTGTAGAACTAGTATGGCGACATGATATATGGTACCTATGCCGTCTATGATTGATATATTATGATTGAAATGGTTTTTAAAACATATACTCACCAATATCAAATCCGTTTTATCGTACCAAGCATTTTTGACCATTATAAGGTAAAACCCTATCCTCCGGTTTGCGTTGCATTGTGTGATGGGACTTAGGTCTTATAATGGTTTCATTTTTCTAAAAAGCATTGCGTTGTTCAACGTTTTACTTTATTTTATGCACTGGCAATCCAATGGAGTAAACCCGTTCCGCGTTAGCGGCGTGGTCTTGTGATTTGCTTTATTATTAGATAAGTTAAGTAAGATTTCTCATATCAGTCCCATGACTGACCTGTAGTTTGTTTCACTGGAAAACTCGGGTGCCCTTATTTTCCACATGGGCAGTCGAGTAGCTTTTTGCAGATATATTTACAGGATCCTGGTTTACAGCTGAAGCGGTATTCGGAAAGCTCTGTATCCGTGTATTCCTTTCGGTTGTATATTTATATTATTTTCCGCTGCTATTTAAATGTAATTTGAAACTCTGATATTATTGTATTCCTATTATGTAATAATTATTCATACTCTGTTACATTCTTGTACTCTGATGTAATTGTTGTAATAAGCAATAAAATGTTCTTCAGTTTATGTTCTGATGTGTGTTGTTCTCAAAGCAATCCAGGCTTTCCTTGACTGGGAAGTTTGCTTTGTTTCAGTTGGTATCAGAGCTTTGGTTTATAGAGCTCGAGAACAAGACACATTAGAGCCGAACGAAAGAATTCATCAGAGATTGGATTAGTAATATCCAATGAGAATAACTCGTTAGAGATGGGATCAGTAGTGTCCTAGAACGAGTGTGAAGAGTATCATTTTCTTTAAAAATAAAAGTAAAAACAAATTTAGTTTTGAAAATTTTATCTTAAAATACATATTTGAGTATATTATTATTTGAATATGGACAATCGAGTATATAAAGATTTCGAATATACGAGTAATTAACGGATATTCGAAATTTTAATATACTGGATAGATATAGAATCACACTCTAGTCGCCCAGAGATAATTCTGATGATGGAGCTCCATCATCAGTATTTGTGTTTGAGTTTCGAAAGTGGTATATCTATATATTTCCATTGACTGGTATGAGAACTAAAACTTAGTTAGTATACCTTGTTGTGATTTGCACTAAAAATATGATTTTTGACTATATATAAAGGTTATATCTATTTAAAAGTTATTCAACTAATCGATTGCTAGTTGTGATGTTTGATTATTAATTTAACTAATTGAAACAAATAAATAAAAATTTAAAGTTGAGTTGGTTAATTAAACAACATTAGCTACGTTCCTTTTCAAGGACGAAAAGATTTTAAGTGGGGGCGATTGTAACGACCCAGAATTTTGGGGCCAATTTAAAAATTTTATTTTAGAAATTTTAATGGACTTTAATGTTTAAAATAATAAATTTAAAATAAGAACGACTAAAAATTTATTTTAAAACGAATAAATTTAATTTAATTATAGAAGGAGTTTAAAACAGCGCTGCAGTTTGAAAATTTGAATTTAAACTTTGACTGACTGTACAGGATTCATTTTAAATCAAAATTGAGCGAAATAAGAAATATTTAAATCTGTTTAATCATATATTTCTAATGAATCTGAAAAACTGAAATTTCACTTTATAGTTAGAAAGTTATGTCCAGTTTAAAATTTAGAAAAGTCGCTGTAGAATTTATATATATTTTAATTAAATATATTGGCCTTGAAAATAGCCATTTTTCAAACGACCTCGGTTTTCGATGAAACCACTTTTGTTGGAACCGGAATGTCAAATTATTGCTAAGTTTCAATTTTCATAATTTTTCGAATTAATATGTGGGCGTGGTAGGGGAAGACATGTTTTGACTATTTCAGTCCAATTTAATCGACTAGAAAAAGACCATTTTTCAAACAGTCTCAGAATTCGACAAAATTAGTCTTGTTAGAACCATATCATCAAGACATAACAAGAAATAATTTTTCTGTAATTTTTAGAGTCCATATGTGGCCCCAGTAATTTAAAATGTAAGTTTGAATTTAATAAATAAATGATTTAAATTTTAAATTAAAGAAAAATAGGCTACAGACTTTCGTTTGGGCTCACGGGACATAGCGCATTGGGTTCAGAATATGGGTTATTAGCTAGGAATGTCTGTCGTTGGGCCTGAATTGGAGTTAGTATCAAAACGGGCCTTTATAGGGTTAATTAACATTTAAATATTATAAATAATAGCTTAATAAATCAAAACCCTAGTCTAACAGGGTACAGCCGCCTTATACGAATTCAATGGCCGGTATACATCGATTTTAAAACACTAAAACATCACAATCCGCTCAACGAAATTTGAAGCTTCAAAATGGAAATCGAAGAGCTCGAGGAGGGCTTTAATCTGAACGGAGATGATCGGGTCTAGGGGCGCGAGGAGGTCAGATTTTGGTGGCGAACTCGGCGGCTTTGGACTGGAATTCGCGGCGATAGGGGCCATCGCACGTGGCAGTGTTACTGGCGCAAGGGGAGTTCGGCGCGGGCTTCGGAGTGGCGGGGTCGGATCTAGGTACGGTCGTTCGGGGAGGAGTGCGACGGTGGATTTCATTTTGAAGAATGGGTTTGGTTGTTACGGCTTTGTACAGAAGAGGATCGTGAAGAAGAAGATTAAGGCTAAGTGAATTTTTAATTAATTAATTTACTTAATTAAATTTGTTCAAAGTATAAATTGTCATAACTCGATCATTTTAAATCAGAATTCCATGAAACAAGTTGCGTTAGAATCGCAGTGAAGAGATCTACGTGATGGAACTTACCAGATTCAATACGAAGCACTTTGGAATTTCAGCCAAATTTGAACGCAAATTCAGATAAAAGCAAAGTGAGAATCTCTTATTTTTAAAATTTAATAAATTTAATTAATTGTTCTGTCATTGTTAAATAATTATATGTATGGTATTTATTCAGACTGTGCTGCAATGAATTTTGCTTGTGTTCTGATGAATTGTATTGCATTGTAATGTTTAGATATGTTATCATACGATCTAGATCTATATGAATCCGATAAAAATCATGTTCTGTAAATTAGGTTAAATTAAAATATTATATAGACAGTGTTTATTTAAGTGTATTAAACTTGTTTATTATATTTTTATTTACATTTCCATGTGTAGATAAAAAGGCAAAATTGTTTTTAGGCACTCTGATTTACACCCCTTATATAAATAAAAGAACAAGTTTGGAAACACATTTTTATTAACATTTTATTTGTTAATAAAAAGATCAAGAATACAAACACATTTTTATTGACATCTTATTTGCAAATAAAAAGGTCAAAATTAAAAATACACTTTTATTAACATTTTATTTGTTAATAAAAAGGATAAAATTTAAAATACATTTTTATCAATATCATATATGCAAATAAAAAGGACAAGACCTGATATATATTTTATTTTCATTTCTTAGTGTAAATAAAAATAAAAAGATAGGAGTTGAAATCATATTTTATTTTGTATCATATTTGTAAATAAAAAGGACAAGTTAGAAATCATATTTTATTTTGCATTGTATCTGCAAATTATAAAAAAGTCAGAATTAGAAAACTTATTGTTTCGTCATTTTATATGCAAATAAAAAGACAAAATTAAAAATCATATTTTTATTTTCATATTTGGTTATTGAATTTGTTGGGAAAATTTTGGTATCGTTTAATTCATATTAAAAGATCACCTTTTTAATATCGTTTAGTTCATATTAAAAAGATCACCTTTTAAATGTCATCTTGCTTCAAAATAAAAAGAGTAAATTTGTAGCGTCGTTTTATTTCAAATAAAAGAATATATTTTTAATGTGAATTTGTTTACATTAAAAGAATTTGATTAGTGAAGAATAACATTTTTAAATAGGAATTTGTTATGCAAATAAAAACACCCTTTTTATTTGAAATATGTTTTGCAAATCAAAATTCACATTTTTGTTTGCATTAAAAAGTTTATAAACAAAATTCACATTTTTGTTTGTATTAAAAAGTTTATAAACAAAATTCACATTTTTGTTTGCATTAAAAGTTTACATACAAAATTAACAAAAATGTTAATTAGATTATAAAGGACAAAATTGACAAAATGTTAATTAGATTATAAAGAACAAAATGAACATTTTTGTTATGAAATGTTACACTAGACATAAAATAACATTTTTATTTTAAAATGTTTATTGGATTAAAATGTGTTACTTTTGTATTAAATTAGAAATGCATATTTTGTACATTAAAAAGTTATGAAATGAAAATGTATATTTTTATACATTAAAAAGTTATGAAATGAAAATGTATATTGTTATACATTAAAAGGTTATGAATTGAAAAATGCATATTTTTATACATTAAAAAGAGAATGAGTTAGAAATGAGCATTAAAAGAATTTAACAAAATAATCATATTTTGTACATTAAAGAAGAGTTAGACAAAACTATCATATTTTGTACACTTAAGAAAGGTCGGATCAAATTATCATATTTTATTACATTGAAAAGATTAGACAGAAGTATCATATTTTGTACATAAAAAGGAATTAGACAAAATTATAATTTTTGTCATTTTAATTGAAATCAGAACAAAGAATACATTTTTGTTAGAAAATGTAATTAGAACAATGTATACATTTTAGTTAGAAAATGTAATTAGAATAAAGGATTACACAAAAGATAGGAAGGTTATTATTTTTATTTGTCGATTGGTCACAATAAAAAGACCATATGTTAAAAATATGATGTTAATGATGGCTTAGAATATATGTATGTGTTGATGAAGTGTTTGATGTATTTTATATAATGTTAGTGTATTCAAAATTGAATATTACACTTCCATTTACGAGTCAATCGACTTGTTAATGTGATTGGGTCGATAATTTTTACACACCGCCCAAGTGCACAAATAATTGATTATTTGATTGTTGGATGAAACCCCACACGGGTGTTGGGATGATATTTGATCTACACTAGTCCCAATATTTAGTGTAGAATCCACTCTGGTTGATTAATTGGATGTTTGATAATTATTCATCATGATTGGTGATTACATGCAATATATGGTTGTTGATTGAGTCACATTCCAATAAAGAATATTCTAGAAAAAGAATATTTTTGAACATATTTTAGAAAAAGAATATATTTTAGAAAAATATATTTTATTTGAAATGAACTAGTTATCAACCAGAATAAATCATTGAATTAAGATTTAATGAAGTTTTCCAATTTGTTAATATTTAATTGAAAATTAAATTGAATAAATTGGATTTTGGGTTTGTCGTGAATAGTGCCTTAAATAACACTGTTCCAAAACCCCATATGAAAAGAATAATCTTTTAATTTAGATTATTAAATTTTTCGATTATATTTAGTAATTGAAATAAGATGAAACGTGAGTTAGGTTTATTGTGAACCATGTTTTTAAGTGACATGTGTTCTTTAATCCAACTGACAGTGAAATGATGATTTGGAATTTGTAAATCTTTATTTGAGATTTAAATGGGAATTTTCCAGAAGTAGAGTTTTCCAATTTAATATATTAAATTGGAACTGAATAGAATTCGAATTAATTATAACCGAGATAAGCTTCTGTAAAAGAAGACCGATACTACATATGGAATTTAAGAGGCCTTGCCGTTATTCCATTTATATTATTGGTTGGATACAGAAATTTATAACGATTATATATTGATTTGATTTCTGTGAAGATTCCATATTTTATGGAAGACGATTTTGGGTTTACCGTGAACTATGTTTTAAATGACATTAGTTCTTTAACCCAGTTAAGAATAAGGTTTATTTTTTAAATCTAAAGAATCATTTAGTAATGATTTTTGATATTTAAAACCAAATGGTGCTCTGAATAAATCTTTAAAGGGAAGATTTAAGAGTAAATGTAAAGAATTGATCTTTGATAGAATAATTTGAATATTTTATTAAAAAGAATATTCTGAATTGGAATGAGACGTTGGATGTGTTTTATAGTACTTGATTTTTATTATAAAATACGCGAGTTATTCGGAAAGACCGGGTTTAACTCATTCTGAATTATTACTACGACGATGAAGAGTCGAAGATGAAGACGGTGTTTGAGGACCGACGATCTTCACGAATGGATGTGTTGCTACAGAGACCCTTGATGGGAGTAGCTACCTTGAAGGGGCTTCAGTGGTGGTTGTCCGGACTATTGTTGATTGTTCGGATTTGGTTTTCGCTCAGACCCAGAGCATAAGCGAGTAAATGGATGCGTGTCTGACATTTGATTTCGTTCCATGTGAATTAAATCGATTTTTGTTAATGTATGGCTGTGTGGTGGTGGAGGATTTATTCTCTACTTAACACCCTGGTATATATTAATATTGATTGATTGCATGGCGTGAATTGTCAATGTGGCACGCCAAGATACAAATGATCAAGGCTTTTGTTGAAAAGCAGGGCCTTGTGGGATGATCAAAGCATAGCCTATTACGGCATAACTTTGTGTATATCGTGACTTCGCTAGCCTCACACCCCGGTATGAGTCAAAAACGGGATACGGACTGTAGGGAGTGCACGCATTTCTTTCTAGCTAGAGTGATGTCAGGGACCTACCAGCGCTGACATTTCACTTATGTGGATGATGGATTTTGAGATGCCTCGGATTTTTATAGGCCGTTAGTGGTCATACTATAGGTCCAAAGGGACCGGGAAACGTGTGTTCAGGCATAACCAATCCACTGCTGATAGGCGGGGACCGGCCCTACTGCTCCAAGGGTTTCCCATAGTTGTGATCCTGGGGCATTTGCTAGAGTGTCTCGAATCGGATAGGATCTTGCCCCTACCCTAGAATCATGATGGAAATCCAATTTCCAATACGACCTTGCGGTTTTGATTGTAGAACTAGTATGGCGACATGATATATGGTACCCATGCCGTCTATGATTGATATATTATGATTGAAATGGTTTTTAAAACATATACTCACTAGTATCAAGTCCGTTTTATCGTATCAAGCATTTTTGACCATTATAAGGTAAAACCCTATCCTCCGGTTTGCGTTGCATTGTGTGATTGGACTTGGGTCTTATAATGGTTTCATTTTTCTAAAAAGCATTGCGTTGTTCAACGTTTTACTTTATTTTATGCACTGGCAATCCAATGGAGTAAACCCGTTCTGCGTTAGCTGCGTGGTCCTGTGATTTGCTTTATTATTAGATAAGTTAAGTAAGATTTCTCATACCAGTCCCATGACTGACCTGTAGTTTGTTTCACTGGCAAACTTGGGTGCCCTTATTTTCCACACGGGCAGTCGAGTAGCTTTTTGCAGATATATTTACAGGATCCTGGTTTACAGCTGAAGCGGTATTCGGAAAGCTCTATATCCGTATATTCCTTTCGGTTGTATATTTGTATTATTTTCCGCTGCTATTTAAATGTAATTTGAAACTCTGATATTATTGTATTCCTATTATGTAATAAGTATTCATACTCTGTTACATTCTTGTACTATGATGTAATTGTTGTAATCAGCAATAAAATGTTCTTCAGTTTATGTTCTGATGTGTGTTGTTCTCAAAGCAATCCAGGCTTTCCTTGATTGGTAAGTTTGGGTCGTTTCATTCTTCTCCCGAAGATTGTGACTGCGTATGCAGCTTTAAGATTCTCAACCCTTGGTGATTCCTGGACTGTTTTGCAGCCTTTTGACATTTTACTTCGTGTCGTATGTTGGCCTCTGGCTGTGCAACAACTAAAGTTGCTAGGCTACTACAATTTACTCTGGAACTGGTTGTTCCTTCATGTCATGAACTTTTGTTCAACATCTGATTATCTTTTCTGGTGTAGCTTGTATGCAATAGTAGTTCGAAAATGTATTCAACTCCTGTCCTATAATCTAGTTAGATTCAGTGGTCGGTCCACTTCAAAACCGCATGTAGCTTATAGACTAACACACTATCACATGTACTTTCATGTATCATTACTTGTTATAATGATAGTGGCACAGTCCACGATAAAAACCCGGTTGGTCTTGCAATTTTTTTTAATATCAATCATATGAATAAGGAAGTATAAAATATTTCAATTAGGAGCTAAAATAAATTTAAGATTAAGAAACGTAGATTTTGAAATACGGAAGTAATTTTGAAACCAATTTGAAAAATGAGAAATTTAAAATAGTGAGAAAGATGAAAATAAGGATTCAGTGCTATTTCAGAGTTTTAATAAGAAATCTAGACTTTACTACTTTCTATTTCTTGAACTCTTGAACTATTGAGTTCTTGAACTCTTGTTACTCATGAGTCTTCTGTCTTGGACTCTTGATTATTTAATCTTGAAATCTTGATTCTCTAAATTGTACAGTCTTTAATAATCAATACTTGCTTATAATTCCTGTATACAAACACATATATATATTCTAGAGAGTAATGTTAGTATATATTTTATAAATAATAATTGTTAAATCAGGTTGTTGTTGTAACGACCCGTATTCTACGCATCATAGGATCGTAGGATATTTATTACTTTCACATACGAAGTTGTATGGTCATGAAACTTTGGTAGACGACTATTGTGGTCATTTCCCATGTTCATGATTTTTCCCGATTTTTATATGACCATTTTACCCCTAGTTGGCACTGTTTTGGCCATAACTTTTGACTGGAAAAGAATTTTGACCTGAAACCACTTCCATTGGCTCCGGATGATGGTTTACAATTCCGTAGAGTGGTCGCATTAGCCAAACGGACTCACCGTTTGGGAGATATGGCTGAAATGAGTTTCAGATGGTGAAAAACAGCTTAATTGGGCTTAACCGGGTGATTAACAGCTAGGCCCAGAGGGGAATTTCGGGTTTAGAGGTATAGGAGGACTGATTAGGGTTAGGAAATCACTTTCATTTTAGTTTTGAGCCGCCACTTTCTTTCTTGCAACCCTAGCAATGGCCTCCAACACCCAAATCACCTTCTAATCACTTTCTAATCAAGTTTTGGCTTAATCTACGTCAAATTAAGGAGAGGAAACATGAAAGCAAGGCTAGAGCTGCTGTTAGGCATCAGTATTCGCCCAAATCAGCAAGGTTTCAGTTCTGATAATTTCGTTTGTGGCCAAGGTGAGTGATTTGCATAGTTTTTGCACTAATTACGGTAATTAAGGGTAATTAGTGAAGATTAGCGAATTTATACACTAATAAATTCTGGAAAAATATCTATAAATTCAAAAATAATATTTTATGCCTCTGATAGAAATTTGGTTTAATTTGGTTAAGTTTTGTTAACCCTATGATTAGTTTTACTTAAATATGCTTAAGGGAAAATAAGGGGTTTTGGGTATATCTGAACTATTTTGACATGTAAATTCATTGGTTTGGTGTTTGTGGTTAGTTTGCCATGTTGCTATGACTGTTTGATATGATTTGTGATTGATTAGTATAGTTAGATTTGTCGAAAACGCCGTCGAATGGTGTAAATTACTTGCTGGAAGAGTTGCAGAAAAGTGCAGGTTCTGGACCGGATCGGATCGGATATGGAGGCTCGGATCGGATGAGTTGAACTGGGCAAGGGATCTGATCGGATCGGAACTTGACACTTGAGACAATTGGCAAAAAGGAAGGCCACGCTAATTGAACTGGGATCGGATCGGATAAAGGAGGAGAGATCGGATTGACTTAAGGAAGAAGGGCTCGGATCGGATCGACTGAAGGATGAAGGGCTCGGATTGAAGTAAGGCGAAGGAATCGGATCGGAGCAAATGAAGGAACGAGGGAGCGGATCGGAGCGGAAGCACGAACTGGAAGGGAGTTGACACCCGACCCGACCCGGAGGAGGACACCCGACCCGACCCGAAGTAGAATACTCGACCCGAACCGATGCGACACTGTGGACCCGAACCGAACCGCTACAGTAGAAGACTACGAACCGACCCGAAGTAGAGGACCCGACCCGAACCGATGGCTAGGAGGAGAACCCGACCCGACCCAGTATTGACCAATAACCCGAGATGCAAAGGTAGTCCAATATGGGAAGTTAGAGCTCAGGATCTAGTTGGGAACCGATGAGTTCACTTCATGATTGGGCTTTGCTGCGGGACGTGTGCCAAGGGGCTATCGATGTCTATGATTTTGGATCACTATGTATGGGAGGTACGTGAACGGATTCAGGGCCACAGTGGCCTGGGTACGACTAAAGGGCTATAAACCAATGAAGTGGGGTCATTTGTAAAGATTTGGTCATGACTCCATGTGGTAAGCTTGGTAGTAGCAGTAGTTGTTCAAGTTGAACTCCGTCACTGCTTCGAAGGGTCTAGTGATTGACAGTGGTCGACATCGTATGCTTTACGCACTGAGTGAGAGATGTGAGGATGGTTGCTATGGATGATTTGTTTGCTATCATTATGACATGCACACCCCACCCCCGTATTCTTACACTACTTATTACGGCACCTTAGAGTATTGTACGGTATGTGGTACTAACTCTTTGGTTGCAGGTCCAGGTTTAGGTATGGTTTAGTATACCTGTTATTGTTCTGTTTAGATGCTTATCGCTCATACCAGGCTTTATGTCTGACCCAGAGTTTTATGTCTCTTCTTATTAATCTGGGTGCTCACACGAGCAGACTAGAAACAGGTTAGCTGGTGATGCATAGGTAGACGATCCGGAGACGAGCAGGAGGCTTCCACGTAATATATATAATATTCTCCCTGTGTTGTTGAAGATCACTGCTTGGGCATTAGTGGTGCATCTTCTACTTTAGCTTTCTTTTGTTTAGAGACAGTAAATTTGAAAAGTTGTAATAAGCTGTATTTGGATTTCCGCTGCTCTGATGTTGATGTTGATTTTAGTTATCAGCTTATGCACTGTCTCACCTGTTTTATGTCAAGTATGTTATTATTATTATATTTTACTCCATGTGCTGTGAGACTTTCTACAGGTTCTTGATTAGTTCGTTCCCTTCTTTCCTTTCTTCTGACGACCGTCCCGTACTAATCGGGCATGTGTACAGCGCACTTTCGGAGGAAATGTAAGCTGGTGCGGGGCGGGCTGTCACACTTGGTATCAGAGCTCTAGGTTGCGTAGTTAACCTAGGGAAAGACACTAGGGAGAGTTAGTACGTATATGAGAGCGCGTATTTGTGATTATTTTGGTTTTCAAAAGCTATGTATATATATACTATTGGTAGCATAAGAATGAAATCGCACTGCACTAGCACCACTATGGGGTCGTTAATCGTTTCCCTTTTTCAGATTGACGATGAGCCGAGACACGAGGGGTGCTGGTAGAGGAACCAACCAAGGGAATGCCGCTGACATGAGGGCGATATTTACTAACCTCATGAGAGACATGCTTAGAGATGTACAGAGGGCAGCTCCCAATGGTGGAAATGGCGGTGGTCCAATAGTGCAGGCGCCGAGAGCCGACTTCGCCAAGCTGAATAAGGATTATACTAGCCTTGGTGGGAAGCCGTTCCACGGAACGGAGTCGTCCACGGATGTTCAAGATTGGTTGGATAGTTGCGAACGTATCTTCGAGGATTTGGGTATCGAGGATGCGATGAAGAGAAAGCTAGCGTCCCGTCTGCTGCAAGGGCGGGCAATGAATTGGTGGAATGCTATAAAGGCAGCTACTCCCGAAGATCAGATTACTTGGGAGCAGTTTAAAGCTTGCTTTAGCGAGAAGTTCATTCCAGCTGCTCAGAAGTCAGTGTTATTTAAGAAATTCTTGGAGCCCAAGCAGAATGGCAGAGCTGTCTCGGAGTACATTGCGGAATTCGACACTTTGTCGAAGTATGGGTTATCTCTTATTGATACTGCCGAGAAGAAGAATGAGAAATTCATAACTGGTTTAGATCAGTACTTAGGGGAAAGGCTTATTAACCACATTGATGAGACGTTTGAGTCGATTGTGGGGAAAGCATTAAGATCAGAAAGTCTCTACCCTAAGCCGAAGACTGAGGTTGCATCCGTAGATGAGCCAAAGCCACAAGCAAGTGGTGGAGGCAAGGGTGGTTCCCGGAATAAGAGAAAGCAAAATCAGACTAAGGATGGCCAAAAGAAAAAGAATAAGCAAGATGTTGAGTGCTTTAGCTGTGGTAAGAAGGGCCATTATGCTAGTAATTGTCGGGCCAAGCCAGCGGATAGGAAGTGCTTCAACTGTGGCCAAATGGGACATCACAAGGACAAGTGTCCGCAACCCCCCAAAGAAAGGCAAATGGTGAAAGCCTACGCCCTTAATGCTGTTCCTTCTTCGTCGAATGCCCCAACTGCGACGGAGAAGGGAAAGAATGTCGTCATTCAAGGTATGCTTTCTGTTTATGATGTTCCTGTTAGAGTTTTATTTGATACCGGAGCTTCCAGTTCTTTCATATCTAGTGACCTGGTAGATAGGTTGGGATTGGAGCCCGAGATTGTCGATAGACCTTTAGTAGTGACGAACCCGATTGGTGGTTCGACTAGCCTTAGCATGATTTGTCGTAATGTGGTCTTATCGAGTCATGGATGCATGTTTGTTTGTGATTGCTTTATTTTGGGCTTTACTGGGTTTGGCATTATTTTGGGAGTAGATTGGCTCCAAAGATACGGGGTGGTGGTAGACTGTGAGGGCTTTTTAGTTACAGCTAGAGCGGATGATGGGCGGAGGATAGTGTTTGGTGGTCTACCCAGTAAGGGGGTATTGGCTAGTTTTCTAAACTCCCTCGACATTCCACATAGTGAGTTGTCAGGTTTTCCCATGGTTGGCCAGTATTCGGATGTTTTCGAAGAAGTGACCGGGCTTCCACCACATCGAGAGATTGAGTTCCGTATTGATTTGGTAAAAGATACCAGACCAATAGTGATGCCACTTCATCGTATGGCACCAAGAGAGCAGCGAGAGCTCGAGGTGCAAGTCAGCGATCTTTTGAAGAAGGGATTTATCAGAAGGAGTGTTTCTGAATGGGGAGCACCAGTTGTGTTTGCTACCAAGGCGGATGGTTCCCTTCGGTTGTGTGTAGACTACCGCGAGTTGAATAAAGTGACGAGGAAGAACAAGTATCCTCTACCGCGGATAGATGATTTGTTCGATCAGTTGAGTGGCGCGAGAGTATTTTCTCAGTTGGATCTCGCGACAGGTTTTCATCAGCTTAGAGTGGAAGCTGAGAGTATAGCTAAAACGGCATTTCGAACGCCGTCTGGATTTTATGAGTGGTTGGTCATGCCATTCGGGCTGACCAATGCTCCAACATATTTTGTGGATCTTATGAATAGGGTATTCAGAGATCAGTTGAATAAGTTTGTCCTTGTGTTCGTTGATGATATTTTGGTCTATTAGAGGATAGAGGAAGAACACAAGGAACATTTAAGAGTAGTAATGGAGGTGTTGAGAAAACACCAATTGAAAGCAAAGTTTTCTAAGTGTCACTTCTGGAAGAGGGAAGTGAGGTTCTTGGGCCATGTTGTATCAGAGAATGGTTTTGCCGTGGACCCGGCGAAGGTGGCTACGGTACAGGATTGGCCTATGCCCAAGAATGCAACGGATGTAAGAAGTTTCTTGGGGTTAGCTGGATATTATCGTAAGTTTATCCAAGGTTTCTCCAAGATAGCAGCACCATTGACCCAGTTGACCAAGAAGAATCAAGCTTTTGTCTGGGATGAAAGGTGCGAGAATGTATTCAAGAGTCTAAAGGACAAGTTGACAAGCGCACCAGTGTTAGTCATTCCTAAGGGGAATGAAGAGATGATGGTATACACGGATGCTTGTGGTACCGGACTGGGTGTTGTATTGATGCAAGGTGGTAGGGTGGTAGCCTATGCAAGTCGGCAATTGAAACCGCACGAGAGAAGATACCCTACCCATGATTTAGAATTGGCAGCGATCGTGTTCGCATTAAAGATGTGGAGACACTATCTCTTGGGATAAAGATTTGAGTTGTTTACAGATCATAAGTCGTTAAAGTATCTCTTCTCTCAGAAAGATCTGAATCTCCGTCAGCAGAGATGGTTAGAGTTCTTAGCTTCCTATGATTTTGACATCGCATATACACCGTGAAAGGGCAATGCGGTAGCCGATGCCTTGAGTCGAAGACATGCCAGTTTAAGGGCTATGTTCCTTGAATGGAAGCAACTGGAGTATATCGCGGGGTTTGATTTCAGACCAAAGTGCTAATTGGATCCAGAAATGTTAGCAAGTTTGACGATCAGACCCACTTTAATTGAGCAGATCGGCTCTAGTCAGAGGGACGATCCTAACCTATTGGAAATCATCTCCAAGTTAGAGATGGATATCGATGAGGAGTTGAACAAGTATGGGCTTGATCGAGATGGATGGCTTAGAAAGAATGGAAAGCATGTTGTACCCAACGTCAATGGATTGAAAGATGAAGTGCTTAGAGAATGTCATCACTCAAAACTGACTATACACCCCGGAGGTAATAAGATGTATCGAGATATGAGACAGACTTACTACTGGGAAGGGATGAAAAGAGACGTTGGGAAGTTTATATCCAAGTGCATGAATTGCCAGCTAGATAAAGCCGAGCAAAAGAAGCCTAGTGGGTTGTTACAGCCCTTAGAAATTCCCGAATGGAAATGGGAGCAAGTCTCAATGGATTTCATTGATGGTTTACCAAGGACTAGATCGGGACATGATAACATTTGGGTAGTTGTGGATCGACAAGTGGGTAGTGAGATAAAAGCATTGTGAGTGACCGAGACCCGTTGTTCACTAGTGGGTTTTGGAAGAGCTTACAAGAGGCTCTAGGGTCAGAATTACATCTCAGTACCGCATATCATCCTCAAACCGACGGTCAGACGGAGAGGGTGAATCGTATTTTGGAAGATCTCTTGAGAGCGTGTATATTGGATTTTGGTGGATCATGGGATGACAATTTGCATCTAGTAGAGTTTGCATATAATAATAGCTATCAATCCAGTATCGGTATGGCTCCGTTTGAAGCTTTGTACGGAAGACCGTGCAACTCACCATCATGTTGGATAGAGACTGACGAGAAGTTTGTGCTTGGACCAGATATGGTGAGGGAAACTTCGGATAAGATTAAGATTATTCAGCAACGAATGAAAGCTGCCCAAGATAGGCAGAAGAGTTATGCTGATAAGAGGAGAAGAGACTTGAAATTCTCAGTTGGTGACTTGGTGTTTGTCAAAATTTCTCCGTTAAAGAGCGTAATACGATTTGGCAGGAGAGGCAAGTTAGCACCAAGATTTGTTGGCCCATTCCCTGTTCTTGAACCAGTCGGGAATTTGGCATATAGAATTGACTTACCAGAGAAGATGGCAGGAGTTCACAATGTATTTCATGTTTCCCAACTAAGGAAGTTCGTTCACGACTCAGATATGACTATTTCACCTGATCAGTTGGAGGACTTCGAAGTAGAATCCGAGGCGGTTGGTAACCGCAAGCCGGCCCGTATTGTCGAGCACGACATGAAGCAACTTCGAAGGAAGGCGGTGAAGCTAGTCAAGGTTCAGTGGAGCGAGTACGAGAATGATTGCACTTGGGAGACAGAGGAGAACATTAGGAAGACACACCCAGAACTCTTTGCCTGGTAAGATTTTGACTTCGATTTAGTTTTCCGCATGCTAGGATAGGTTTGTTTGCTTGTTTTGCATGTGTAATTGTTGTATGTGGTTGTTAGGCATGCAGGATCCTTTGTATGTTTTGGGATAAGGAATTTCGGGGATGAAATTTTTTAAGGGGGGAGAGTGTAACGACCCGTATTCTACGCATCATAGGATCGTAGGATATTTATTACTTTCACATACGAAGTTGTATGGTCATGTAACTTTGGGAGACGACTATTGTGGTCATTTCCCATGTTCATGATTTTTCCCGATTTTTAAATGACCATTTTACCCCTAGTTGGCACTGTTTTGGCCATAACTTTTGATTGGCAAGGAATTTTGACCTGAAACCACTTCCATTGGCTTCGGATGATGGTTTACAATTCCGTAGAGTGGTTACATTAGCCAAACGGACTCACCGTTTGGGAGATATGGCTGAAACGAGTTTCAGATGGTGAAAAACAGCTTAATTGGGCTTAACCGGGTGATTAACAGCTAGGCCCAGAGGGGAGTTTCGGGTTTAGAGGTATAGGAGGACTGATTAGGGTTAGGAAATCACTTTCATTTCAGTTTTGAGCCGCCACTTTCTTTCTTGCAACCCTAGCAATGGCCTCCAACACCCAAATCACCTTCTAATCACTTTCTAATCAAGTTTTAGCTTAATCTACGTCAAATTAAGGAGAGGAAACACGAAAGCAAGGCTTGAGCTGCTGTTAGGCATCAGTATTCGCCCAAATCAGCAAGGTTTCAGTTCTGAGAATTTTGTTTGGGGCCAAGGTGAGTGATTTGCATAGTTTTTGCACTAATTACGGTAATTAAGGGTAATTAGTGAAGATTAGCGAATTTATACACTAATAAATTCTGGAAAAATATCTATAAATTCGAAAATAATATTTTATGCCTCTGATAGAAATTTGGTTTAGTTTGGTTAAGTTTTGTTAACCCTATGATTAGTTTTACTTAAATATGCTTAAGGGAAAATAAGGGGTTTTGGGTATATCTGATCTATTTTGACATGTAAATTCATTGGTTTGGTGTTTGTGGTTAGTTTTCCATGTTGCTATGACTGTTTGACATGATTTGTGATTGATTAGTACAGTTAGATTTATCGAAAACGCCGTCGAATGGCGTAAATTACTTGCTGGAAGAGTTGCAGAAAAGTGCAGGTTCTGGACTGGATCGGATCGGATATGGAGGCTCGGATCGGATGAGTTGAACTGGGCAAGAGATCTGATCGGATCGGAACTTGACACTTGAGACAATTGGCAAAAAGGAAGGCCACGCTAATTGAACTGGGATCGGATCGGATAAAGGAGGAGAGATCGGATCGACTTAAGGACGAAGGGCTCGGATCGGATGGACTGAAGGATGAAGGGCTCAGATTGAAGTAAGGCGAAGGAATCGGATCGGAGCAAATGAAGGAACGAGGGAGCGGATCAGAGCGGAAGCACGAACTGGAAGGGAGTTGGCACCCGACCCGACCCGGAGGAGGACACCCGAACCGACCCGAACCGATGCGACACTGTGGACCCGAACCGAACCACTACAGGAGAAGACTACGAACCGACCCGAAGTAGAGGACCCGACCCGAACCGATGGCTAGGAGGAGAACCCGACCCGACCCAGTATTGACCAATAACCCGAGATGCAAAGGTAGTCCAATATAGGAAGTTATAGCTCAGGATCTAGTTGGGAACCGATGAGTTCACTTCATGATTGGGCTTTGCTGCGGGACGTGTGCCAAGGGGCTATCGATGTCTATGATTTTGGATCACTATGTATGGGAGGTACGTGAATGGATTCAGGGCCACAGTGGCCTAGGTACGACTAAAGGGCTATAAAACAATGAAGTGGGGTCATTTGTAAAGATTTAGTCATGACTCCATGTGGTAAGCTTGGTAGTAGCAGTAGTTGTACAAGTTGAACTCCGTCACTACTACGAAGGGTCTAGTGATTGACAGTGGTGGACATCGTATGCTTTACGCACTGAGTGAGAGATGTGAGGATGGTTGCTATGGATGATTTGTTTGCTATCATTATGACATGCACATCCCACCCCCGTATTTTTACACTATTAATTACGGCACCTTAGAGTATTGTACGGTATGTGATACTAACTCTTTGGTTGCAGGTCCAGGTTCAGGTATGGTTTAGTATACCTGTTATTGTTCTGTTTAGATGCTTATCGCTCTTACCAGGCTTTATGTCTGACCCATAGTTTTATGTCTCTTCTTATTACTCTGGGTGCTCACACGAGCAGACTAGAGACAGGTTAGCTGGTGATGCACGGGTAGACGATCCGGAGACGAGCAGGAGGCTTCCACGTAATATATATAGTATTATCCCTGTGTTGTTGAAGATCACTGCTTGGGCATTAGTGGTGCATCTTCTACTTTAGCTTTCTTTTGTTTAGAGACAGTAAATTTGAAAAGTTGTAATAAGCTGTATTTGGATTTCCGCTGCTCTGATGTTGATGTTGATTTTAGTTATCAGCTCATGCACTGTCCTACCTGTTTTATGTCAAGTATGTTATTATTATTATTATATTTTACTCCATGCGCTGTGAGACATTCTACAGGTTCTTGATTAGTTCGTTCCCTTCTTTCCTTTCTTCTGACGACCGTCCCGTGCTAGTCGGGCATGTGTACAGCGCACTTTCGAAGGAAATGTAGGCTGGTGCGGGGCGGGCTGTCACAGTTGTCATCAAAACCATCATCATCAACATCTAAATCCTTAATAATCTCCCCCTTTTTGACGATGACAACCTTATTTTATAAAATATTCATACTTGATGTCTTGATTCACCGGTTACTACTCCTTACTTCATTATCTCCCTCTGAAACTACTAAACCCCCCTTACTCTAATGCCCTATTTTATAATTCTCCGCCTTTGACATCAACAAAAACCAAACATCCCTAATTATCTTATTATACTCCCTTTAAAACTATTATTTAATGCTATCATAATTCCAATTCCTAAAATTTAAACATTTCTAAATTAAATAGTTCTAATATCAATATACATTTAGTAACTAAACACTAAAGCAATATTAAGAAACTTATTAAGACTAAGTTAAAGAGAAACTAATAATGCAATACACCTATCTTATACAAATCCTAAATTCAAACCATATTATACAAGCAATCATCAAACAATCCAAACAAATTCAAATCTAGTTATTACAAACCATAAATTAAAATTTTAACTTTCTAAATCAATCAATCCACAATAAATTCGTACATTTCTTGGAACTTCTACCCATCCATCACCACTAAAGATTGGATCAGCCTTTATAGCATCTCATTCTCCATGGTCTTTGGTGAGTGTCGCTCTAGTGATGTTATTATCTTCATCGTTGGTAAGAGGGGGGTTATCTAACGAATCGCATCGAAATGCCTCTCTTGTTTGTTTATCATCTATATTTGATTTAATTCTAAGTGGCATTGATAATGAAGGATAAGAGAAATGATATTTTTGAATGAATTGAGTATTTCTTCAGGATTTTCACTCAAGTTATGAATTGGAAAGCCATCGATTTGATAAAAAAAAAGAATCTAATGAAATTTTATAAAGGAGAAATAGATAAATGAGTTTTTCTAGAAGAAATAGGTATTTATAAGTTCTGGAATTCATTCAAAATAAACAGATACAAGTTAGTTGTTACAACCCACGCACCCTCTCGGTACTTGGGATTCAACATTCCAAGTGCCGAAAGGGGAGATTATTTCTAGAATATAACACATAAAGTAATAGCAGAAATAAACATTGCATTGCAACATCATAATGTATAACATATTACATCAGGAATGTATCAGAGTTAATACAACCGACATGATCCAGTATAGTACAATACAACAAAAACATGAAATAAGTACACAATGGAAATAGTAACATGATAGAGATTCTTCAAAAAGAATCCAAAAAGCATGTCCAACTTCTGCTCTTGCTCCAATCCAAAACCAGCTTCCATTGATAGCTTCCATATATAGTTCCCAAAAATAATTGTGCTACTAACCTGAATACTAGGTTTCCCGTATGGAAAATAGGGGCACCCGAGTTCGCAAGGGGAAAACAAAACTATGTGTCAGTTATGTGACTGGTGTTAAAAACCAAAAACAGTTGTGTTTATAAGGGTAATAAGGTAATTCATAGGACCACGCCGTATAATACGGAATAGTTTTCTCCTGATGAATACCAGTGCACAAAATTTCGTAATGCTTTTTGAAAATGAAGCTACCATAAGACTCGCATCCCATCACATAATGCAAACACACACCATTAGGAGCAAGTTTTACCTTATGATAACCAAATATGCTTGGTATGCAAAAATTATTTGATATTATCGTTAATGTTTATCTTTGAAAACTTTTTCAAAATAAATATAAATTCTAGCAGACATAGGTACCCATATATTAAGTCTATGTACACAGGTTACGAATAAATTGTAAAGGTTCGTATTGGAAGTTAGGTTCCATCAATGACTAAGGCAAAGGATTTTCCTTTACCAATTAGGGTACACCTCTAGAGGGATGACCCAGGATCAACATATGCTCCTTTCAAGTAGCGGCAAAGCCAACCCATATATACTAGGTGTAGGTCGAGTTTCTCCTAAACATAATGTCGCTCGGTCGTAATTGACCATTATCTGAGGTTCCTTGATCTATCATCCACTAAGTAAATTGCATGGAATTCATTCTATAGCATCACTTTCTTAACTAAAAGGAAACGTTTGTCCTTAACTCTGTTGTACTTCATCCGGTTTCGGCTCATTAACAGGTTGTGAGGACCTGAAGTCACGTTCCACAAAGCTCTGCTTTTCGACAAAAGCTTTGATCTATCGCCCAGCAACACTTAGCATGCCACACTGTCAATTACAACATATAAATGATGTCTATAAATATATAACCCTCTAAGTACACATGTCTCAGAGGAGGGTGTTAAACTAAGAGGATATATCCTCCGCCACCAACAGATATACAATCAATAGAAACCAATTGGTTATGTCATAAAATACAATGTTAGGCATACATCCATTTACAAGTTTGTTATGGGTTGTGATCGAAACCGAAGGCACCTTATTCCTTGTCCAATAAAGGAGAGAGGCCCTTGCAAATCTGGACAATATACAATTATGTCTGGATAACTGCCACTTATAACCTTATAATAGGAACTACCCATGGCATCAGCAAATAGTCCATTAGATGTGAAGCTTTTCGGTCTTTTACCATCTTCAATATCTTATATTTTTTTAACTCATCGTATAATTATTCGAAATAGGTTGAACCTGATCTTTTTGAAATAATTCGCGTCAAAACAAAATCCTTTTGGATTAGTGGACCCCCAATTAAGTCTCCTCTAATTGGAAAACGTTTCATAAGATTAGATCTTATTCTTAAAGTTGGTTAAGATGTTTGACTTCCAAAATCATCCTCAAAATTCTTTATTAACCGTATAAAAAGGTTTACCAAGGTTTAGATTAAATTTTGAAACTTAAAAACCTTTGACTCAAAAACATTACTTAAAACTGTTACAAAAAGGCTTTGCAAAATGGTCTATTTCTGGTCAACAAATTTTTATCACTCAGAACCTTGTATATTTGGTCCAAAACTCTTTTAAATCAATTTTTTTTTGAAATGGGTAAAAGCTTTGTTAGGCATGTCAGCCCAAATTGAAGTGATTACAAACAGGCCCAAAGCCCAAGTAATAAGCAACGACAGCAATTAAAACGAAGCAAGTTAAAACAGTATCAATTAGAACATTCCTCATTTAAACTCTTCGTCTTCATCGCTCGTCTGCCTCATCACGAATTCATGGCGGATCAAACGATGTACTGGTTCCTGGAATTTGTGCTGATGCTTCCTTTAGATCCATTTCTGACTATTCAACGAGTGCAGATTCCATTCTATCGGTTCGTTCTCTCTCTTTGAATCTCTGTCTTCTAATAATTATATCGATTATGGCTAATTTACTTACTTGTTGCGCTGAACTTGATTTTCCTTTGAAAATTCTCGCATTCCTTTCCAAATTGCAGCAACAACATATGTCAAGGTAACCTTATTGAGTTTGGCTATCATACGATCAATGCTTGGGTGCCTTGCCAGGTATGTGGCTATAACCTGTAAATCCCATGTCTGATTCAAAGGATCTAGTTTAACTTTGCAATTCTGGGCGATTGTTTTAGAGTAATTGCATGCAAAAAATAAATGTTCATGAGTTTCCTCCGCAGAACCACATAGAACACATAGTCTATCCTCAATGTTTCCCTAATTATATAGTCTATCTCGAGTTGGTAATCATTGCATGATAGCCTTGTATGCAAATAATGAGTTTTTTTAGGCAAATGGCTTTATCCCACATCGTTTTACTCCAGATTTTATTCTCGTGCTTGGTACGAATTGAATTCCATGCTTGGTACGAATTGAATTCCTTTTAAATCATTTATTATAATTTATAACTATTTTTCAATATTTTTAAACATTTTTATTTGGCCTTTATAAGCAAAATCCAATTTTGGTACTTAAACTGCAAAAAATAGGATTTTTTGGGAAAATTGATTTGCACTTAATTTAAGATCTAGCCATTGGGTCTTAAAACTTTTCAAAACATTTGAAAACTCTTTTCATTTTGAACACAATTTTTTCATTTCGGGAAAATCCGATGGTCGAATCTTTTGGTATGTCAATTTGACTGTGGCCAAAATTCGCGAACTACCGCTATGCCACTAGCCCTATGCAGACCAAACTTTGACTTTTATTTTAAATCAAGTCGAACTGCTTTCAAAACAATTTAATAATTATATAAAACATACGTAATAACTTTTGGAAACTATATTTCCAATATTTAACTTCAAATTCAAATATTCCGTTGTATAAATATTATAATATTATTTAAATCATTAAAATAATATATTTTTTCATACTTCATCTTTTGAAACCCAAACTTTCTTGATACCCATTATAAAAATAAATAAGATAGTTTGGATAATAAATTCAAGTTGAGACATTTTCTATTTACCCAAACCAAACTTCACTTTTTAATGTTACTATTCACAATTAAATTTTAAATTTGAACATGCCTTAATTACTTGTAAAATATTTCAAATAAATTTTCCACTTTTACATAAACTATTCGTAGTTACTTGAGCTATCTTTCCAAATCATTTTGGATTAAAAATCCAAAATTTTATTTTCCACTTATTGTTTAATTAACAAAAATATTCAAAAATTATTTTATCTAATGGAGACTCAACTATTAACGCAATAATCCAATTTTTTGGTATAGTTAATCATGATAACATATATAACATCATAACCAACCATTATAACATCTAACAATAACTAAACAAGGTGTTATTAACTTGGCAAGATAATATCCAGTAATCCATTACTATTTAATTTAGTATTCATTCAACCCAATAAGGTTCATGTCCATAATCAATCATCCAATATCCACAAAATTATCGTCATAGGGTGTTATTTACTTAAGTGACATATGATTATCACTTAAAGATCATATCTTTACTTCACTAATTAAATCCAAACGTGGTTTAATATTAACAACAATATACCAATTATCCTTTACGTGCATAGTTTCTCACCAAATTGTTTACTACTTCGTAACTTTAAACTTAGGACTCCTTTGTTCAGATCCAATTCGACAGCCTTCCGGCTACATTGTATATTATCGAATTCCAATAGCATAGAGCTTTGACGCGTATGGGTTTTATTTATAAAACTGAATATATATGTGGTTATATTGGGTTTTGGACACTAAAGGTCAAATCTATGGGGATTGACAGGCAAAACCAAGCTTGGTAAGGTCCACGTGGGGCTGTAGGTGGTGGGTGAGGCCAGCTTTGGCGTTGTGGTGGTTGGATTTGGGGAGGAGGGGTGTAAAGGAGGGAGACTTAAATTATTTTAGGGGTTTAGATGATGTTTTGTTGTGTTTTGGTTGGAAAGGCGAACGGGTTGGGGGAGGGAGGAGTTTGCCGGCGGTGGCAGGTCAAAGGATGGGGTATTGACATGGTAGCTACGATGAGGCCTAGGCATGGTGAGAGGATAGAGAAAATGGAGAGAGATAAAGGGAAGGAAAAATAAGACAAAAAGTAGAAGAAAAGAAAGGAAGGGAAATGCAAATGAATGACCACCTTTTTGTACACTAAATGTAGGGTCCCAAGTGCAAAAAGCTATGGCTAGGTGTCAACACAAGGGAAGAAGGTGTAGTTGCTAGGTAATAAGGTTTTTGCTAATTTTCCATCTAAGGTCCTAAGTGAATTAATTCTTGACTAATCTTTTGTGCTAAAACTAGCACATCATCACAACATGACATTAACGAAGAGGGTGTCAAGTGCAAGAGAGAGAGAGAGGATGAGTTGCCAGAAGGGGAGAAGGCTTAGGAATTAGTACAACTGAATTTGTTTTCTTTTAAATTGCATGATTTAATTAAATGATTCTTACGCATTTTCAACTCGTACGATCAAACCATACGTCCAATTGATATGAAATTTAAAATCCTACTATATTTCACTGATATGGATCCAATGAGATGGGCTTCATCGAATTTTGAGACTGTGTCGAAAATGATTTATTTAGGCTATTAAAATAATACTAAATTATCAAATTTCAATATATTCTTTTTTAATTCAATTTTAAAAGTTCACTAACCATATTTTAACTTCAGAAAAATATAAAATAAAATTAGAATTCATTTTTAATTGTTTTTAGTTCTAGATTCAATATATAACCTTTTAAAAATTCATTTATATATATACATATATTAAAATTCTTATTTTTAAATTGACAAAAATTTTATGTTGTTACATTAGTTAAGATAGAATTTAAATTCAAACTAATTTAAATTTTTTGACAGTTGTATGTCGACATAGTATGTTAGGTATGTCGATCTCAATTATTGGTTTTTGAAGATTTTTGTGATTTGTGTTATATTTTAGTTTATACATACTTGTTTTTATTATTTCATTATTCATTCCAGAGATATTTTGGAAGGAATAAACATAAATATAAAAGCTACATTATTAATACGATAATGATACATGGATACATACATAATTCGAAATTGAAATATGAAAAATAGAAACTAATATGATAAGATAATAAAGTTAGAATTCAACGGAGGAGGATGAAACCATAATTCCTACTAACTTTTCCAAAGAACTTGGTCATTTTATTGGACATCTTTTCCGTGTTTTTCTTTATTGATTTCTTTAATTAATTTTGATTGTCTGCTAAAATCTTTGGGTTGTTGGGGAGGATTTTGTTGGAAGGATCTGTGGCACTTGTAGGGTTTTCCATACTTTCCGATGACGTGTTATCATCTTCTTCTTCTTTTTCAATTTCCATTTCATGTCCTTCTTCTTCTTGATTCATTCGTTCTTTCTTTTCTGAAAGTTTCATATGGTTGAAACACTAGTGGTTTCTTCATTTAAGATATGTTTCCCCAATTGAAAACTTTTCCAAAAATAAATTCTTCGCCTTTGAAATTCACTTTGAAATATTTGAAAATACGTGTGAGACAAATTCCCTCTTGTTGTAAAACCTTTGTCTCGAAATTCATCCAAACTCACGTGAGCCCAATTAACATCATAATTTCCAAAAATAGAAAATAGTTATTTGCACACTTTCATAGTTTGGCTATTGAAGTTTCCCGAATGGGGTGTGGTGGTATGTTAGGGAAGTAGGTTGATAATTTTTACTTTTGGTCAAAAAGTTCGATTTTTGAAATCCAAATGTTCATTGCTTTCAAAAAGATGATGAAAAGTTTCCTGATCATTTTCATTGATACTGAGATTCTAGAGTTTCATCCCTGTGTTTTTATAACCTAAAATAATGCATGAAATTTCACAATCCAAAACTATTTGTGTTCCTTTAACACTTATCCAAGTTTCATTTACACTTCCATCAAAAAATTCATAATTCAAATTTGCATAAAACATTTTGACAAGACTCGGGTAATAAACCTCATCATTTTCCTGAGAATCAATTAAACTAAGAACACCATTTTGATGAAAAAGAGTTGGAAAATTGTTAAAAATAGAAAATTTTCCCTTATCTACTTTCCCAAAGTTTACATAGTTTATGTAAGCCTTTGTAGCCTCCGAGTTGCTGAAAAGAAAAGCTTTGGTAGTCTACGGCAGCCTCATTATGTTAGGAGTGCATGAGGAAGCAATTAGAAAGTTTTTCGTGAAAGGTAGAAGGTAGTGAAGATATGTTTGAATTTTGAATTAAAGGTAGAATGAGATAATATGATTATATAGGTAAATAAGGATTTTAAGGACACGTTCTTTGGTCAAGAGTCACATTTTCAGAACATTAGGTTTGGTGAAAAGGTGGAGGGAAATTCAAATATTGAATTTTGAATTTTTAGGCACATGTCGACATAGGGGGTTACCCATGTTGACATGCGTCTTGAAATTTTCAAAAGACTCATCATTTTTATTTGGAATTTTTTTTCAAAATAAGCTTGTTTTTAAAACTAATATCATATTTAGGCTAGTTTTGAAACTATTTGCGGAAATTGGCTTGTTTTTGGCAATAGTTGTTCAAAAACAAGCCTATTTCTGCAAATAGTTTCAAAACTAGCCTAAATCTGATAGTAGTTTTAAAAACAAGCCTATTTTGAAAATTTGTCCCTTATATTTTTATAAGGGGCACACTTCAAAAGTGCACCCATGTGTATTTTTTTTAAACAATTGACCACCTCAGTGCTGATGTGGACAAAACAAGCCTATTTCTGCAAATAGTTTCAAAACTAGCCTAAATCCGCTATTAGTTTTAAAAACAAGGCTATTTTGAAAATTTGTCCTTTTTAGTTTTTAATTTGTTTATATTTACATACATTTTATTTTCTTATTTATGTATGTCCTGAAATGACATTTATTATAAGAATACTTTTTATATTATTATTTTATTAAAATAATATTATTTTACATTTTAAAATTCAAATTTCATGAGTTGAATTTAGTTTTAAAATCCTATTTTTCTATTACTGCAATCAAAACAAGCAACACTTCTAGCAACTAATTCAAATAAATAATCATTAAAAAGTGTACATAATTTAGATATTATTTTCCATATTATCTGATTCAAGAATTATGAAGCACATATTTGAATTATTATTTTCCTACTCTTCGTCAACCGGAGGGTGAATTATAATCATTTAGAGTAGTAGCATAAGGCGCTTTTCTTTTCTTTGAATGAGGATTCTGTTTCTCTAGATATGACAGTCTCTCTTTAGACGGCCTGGTTCATCGCAATTGAAGCATCATATTTTTTTGGAATCTCATTATTTTTCACTAAATTTGTAGCATCCCTTAAAATTTGACCACTTAAGTAGTTGAATTAAATTAAATTATTGAATTAAAATGGTTTTTAAATAAAATTATGATGTTATTAATGAAATTTATTAATTTCTGTTGAAAGGTTTATTGAAAATAATGTATATATATTCTAGATGAAATAAATTCTAGCAACATATATGTATATATCTTTAGCTATCATATTTATTTATTTCCTTATCTATTCAAAATGTAACATTTCGGAATTTGAAAAACCTTCATTAATTTATTTATTTCGAAATTTTAATAGCTGCATTGTTTTCAGTGCCCTCTCTTCATTGTTTCATTATTAATATTACATCATTCCTCTCCTTCAAAATTGACATATTCTTTTTATTTTTCCTTTCCTAAATATTGCATTGTATTTCCTTCTTCTCCTCTTCTTTCCCTTTTCTGTAAAGACCGTAACTTTCCCGGTAAGGAAAGAGCGGATACTTCGAGAACAACACACAAAAGAACGCAGACAGAAGAACGTTTCATTGTTTATTACAACAATTACATTAGAATACAAGAATATACAGAGTATGAATAAATATTATACAAAAAATATCAGATATTTAAATTACATTTAAATACATCGCAGCGGAAAATAATACAAAACACAACTGAAGTAGATATCCGGATACAGAGCTTTCTGGATATCATTCCAGCTGTAAACCAGGATCCTGTGAATATAAATCTGCAAAACCAAAACTACTAGCCGCCCGAGTCAAAATAAGGGCACCCAGAGTTTAGGTTAAAACAATAAACTCCATTTCAGTCATGTGACTGGTGTGAGAACTAAAACAGTTATTTAAAGCTTTACTTTAAATTAGATATATCAAGGGACCACGCCGTATAACACGGAACGGGTTTCCTCCCAAGAATGCCAGTGCATATAACAAAACAGCGCACTGCTTTTTGGAAAAATGAAGCAATTATAAGGCCCAGGTCCCATCACACAATGCAACACAAGCCGGAGGATAGGGTTTTCCCTTATAATAGCCAAACATGCTTGGTACGTTAAAAACAAATCATTTGATACTATTATAAGTGTATAGTGTCAAAAGAATTTCAATCATAAATATCAATCATAGACGGCATGGGTACCATATATCATGTCGCCATACTAGGCTCTACAAATAAAATCGCAAAGTCACGTATTGGAAGCTGGATTTCCATCTATGAACCGAGGCAAGGGATCATCCTCATCGCCTTCGAGACTCTCTAGCCCGAGCCTCAAGGTCAGAGCGCATCAACCCTTAGAGCGACAGGGCCGGTCCACCGATGTGGATTAAAATGCCTGAACACTGCGTTTCCCCGCCCTTTGGGGCGTAAATGAGCCAACGAATGACTTCATCGGTCCCGGATCGACCGATATAACCGAGGCGCCTCGCAACAGCAACAACCACACAGGTGAAAATAATATAAATGTCATCCAGTTTAAGCACTTACACCACCTCTAGCTAGAAAGAAACGCATGTCCTCCCTGAGGTCCTCTCCCATTTCTGGTTCACAACCGGGATGTGAGGCTCACGAATCAACGCTACACAAAGCTATGCCACATAGGACGTGCTTTGATCATCAACCACAAGACTTTGCTTTTCAACAGAAGCCTTGATCATTTGCAACTTAGTCATGCCACACAGGCCATTCACTCCATGCGATTGATATCCATCAATATACAACCCTTGAGCTCGTACGTCTCAGAGAAGGGCGTTAAGCAAGAGAATGAATTCTCCGCCGCCAAACAGATATATATTTAATATAAATCAATCACACAAAATAAAATCCAATGTCAGACACACAGTCCATTTACAAATTCGTTCTGGGTCTGAACGAAACCGGAGGCACCTTTTGCCTTGCATATCCATCGATCTCCAAGTACGTCTGGACGATCACCAACTGATTCCCTCCTCTTGGGTGTACAAACCAATCAAGATCGTCAGTAATCACCCAAACGATGTGAAGACCTCCGGTCTTCGACCACCGTCTTCATCCTCTACACCATGTCGTATCAGTTATTCAGAATGGGATAAACCCGGTCTTTTTGAATAACTCGCGTATATAATAAAAAAATGTTACACAAACACAACATACGCCTCATTATAATTCATCAGTCACTAACCGTAAATTAGCAAGAGAATAATTCCCAAAATATTAACCCCGAAGGCCGAAACCAACATCAGATCAATACCCAGGAAACCATTCTTCTTAGCTAACCAACAGTAAGTTTCTAAATTTCACATTCTTAGGGAAAGGTTCCCATTAATTTTATCAAAGATAAATTCGTATAAATTTATTCTTTAATCTTCCTTTGAATATCAAATCAAACTAGTCGGATTAGCGAACCACACCGAAGTAATCACTTATTTTATTTCTCAATCCCAACCTATTCATCCCATGAAGTAGAACTGGTAATACTTCATATCTAACACCACGACGTTATTGGTAAATTCAATTACCATTTCACGTTCAAATCTAATTAAAGATTTAACTATCGCCTGGAGCAAAACTGGTGATATTCCGTTCTCGATCATTTTAATCTAATTAAAGATTCATTAAAACTCCACTTAGTTTTAATCTTTAACTGGGTTAAAGAACCGATGTCATTTAAAACACGGTTCACGATAAACCCCAAAATCACATTCCATTAATTATCGGGTTAAAGAACAAATGTTATCTAAAACACCGTTCACGATAAACCCAAAAATCAATTCGAATTCAATTCCAATTAAATACCATTTAATTGGTAAACTTCATTAAATCTAAATAAAAAGATTTAATCATTCTCTCAACCAGGTTTATGAACAGTGTTAACGAAGACACCATTCACGACAAACCCAAATCCCATTTGATATTAAATAAAAGGCTCTGAATAGAAAATATATCGGCTTATATTCAATACCAAATTCTACGACCAACAAATATCGTATTGGAAATAATGATATAAATATATCTTTCAAATTTCCATAACAATACCTGTATAATCACGAAATCCAACATCGAAATATTCCAAAGACAATTTCAATTCAAATCCATTCCAATTAAATTGTTGGAAATTCTGGTTACTTTTAAAACCACTTTCAAATTCAATTTATTTGTTTCAAAATAAATTGATTTTAATTCTAGTTCAAAACTAGTTCATTTCGATAAAATTCTATTTTTATCTTTTCAAATATGGAGTTTTTCATCCCAATTCTTCCCAAACCATTTCTTATGATTTTACACAAATTATTACTATTTTTGATAATTTTATCAAGGCCAGTACAATTGATTTCCATCAACGGCCATCGAACTGCACTTACAACGACCTTTTCCATATTTGATTTGGACATAATTCCAAATCCAACCGTTAGATTTCAAATCTCTAATATTCTTAGAAAGCTCTTTTCGATATGAACCCAACGGTTCTGGTTTTAGGAGAATCCGACGGTCGGATCTCCCGTAATATCCATTCGAAGTTAATGGTCGAAATTCGTGAACTACCGCGGCACGGCGCGTTTTATTCAGGCCATAAAACAAGGTGCTGGGGTACCTCTGTATGCCACGGTGGGAGGATAGCCCACTGCTTTTTCGGCCATTATATTTGGTAACAGAGCTGAAGGTTAAGTATTACCTTGGCTCTGTGGCGTAACTCAATGGAGATGGAGTTAGTAGTACTCTAGATTGAGTTTGATTGTATATATATGCGCGCGTATTTGTGAATTAGTATAAAAACTGTTTTATATTGTGTTGACTGGTCGATCGAGTGGTTTATGAATTCTGGTCGAAACAGTAATGCAAACTGCATCAATAGGTGTTTCTAAACTCTTGAACAGAGTAAATCGACACAGTATGTTTTGAAAAGAGGGTAAATAAAATAGTCTTACCCAAAATATATTTTGATATAAAGAAAGAAAGCATATATATTGGAATTATATAATATATATTAAATGTGTCGATTGAAATTATAATCGAATAGGGTTATAATTGAATTGGTTATAAATAACCAATAAGAATTCACATGAGTATAGTATAATATGCAAAATCAAATGAACTAAATCTGAATTTAAAACTAGAATTGAAATGAAACTCTGGAAACTTTGAAAAGAGTTGGAAATAATATTTGGATTAAATATGTGGAAATTTTAAAATCCTGGGAGATTTGAAATTGTTTTCCAAGTGCTGTGAAAGATATTTTGAAGTAAAATTCAAAATGGAAGTGTTTTAAAATGAATTTTTGAAGTGATATAGTATTGAACTCACTTCGATTACTGGAAAATAGTTCGGATGATGGATGGCCACATCATCGGGATTCATTTTCGAGTTTCTAAGTGACGGATTACTGCCAAAAATTTTTTTTGAATTATTTTAAGGAAACAAGTGTCAAGAATTCAAATGTTTTGAATTACCATTATTATATGCAAATATATTATTTCAAATTGATTTGAAATAAATCCTAGGAATTTGAATTTTGAAATAAAGATTTAGCTTACGGAGTTAAAATGATAAAAGTGGAACTTAAACTAAGATAAACAAAAAAATTGGACTGAATTTGGAACGATCAAGAATGGAGAGTGTAAAACAGAAATATTGGAAATTCGAGCTATTAAAATGGATTGATTCTTGGAGAATAAGAATCGAATTTTGAATTTAGAGATGAAGATAACTGATTTGTGAAATAAATCAGTAAACGAAATTGAAACCGGAGTTGAATTGGAATGTAACTTGGACGTCAGCGAATGATTGGATTGGAGAAGGCCCAGAGTGGCAAGTTGTTGTAATACCGAATAAGCCGTGCAGAGGAGATGTTGGCAAAATTCTTCGAAAATTCGAGCTGTTAGGAAATTTTCAGAATTTTGAAAATATTCGAAATAAGAAGGAATTAATATTAAATTGGGATTTACCAGTTCAGTTGAAACTGGAATTATGAAGTAAACCAAAAGGATTTTTAACATGTTCACAAAAAAGATTGTAGCATTTTCCCCATCTTAGCAATTTCGAGGACGAAATTATTTTAAGGGGGAAGGAATGTATTGTCCCGCATTTTTTTCGGTTTGTATGTGAATATATATTTAAATCAGTTTAAATATTGAATTCGTGATATAAGTGGATGTATATATTAATTTAAAACGAAGTTGAACGTATAAAAATATATATTAAATATAATTGAGCTCATAACGACGGCGCAGTTCGTACTTTAACGTTCTGAACTTCAACTAAGTGTACATGACCCGTTATTAGTCGGAATTCTTCGAAACAAGAAGCGTTGGAATCTGTTGAACTGTATATTTCTAACAGAAGTGAAAAACCAAGATTTCGTGTTACAGATGGTGAGTAATGTCCAAATCAAATATTCAAGAAGTCGTTGTAGAATCGTTTATCGACCGTAACGGTTTATTCGATATAACTTGATATTGGTTTCGAATTTTGACAATGTTCTTTTGGGATGTAGCGATAATTTAATTTTTAGAATTTTACTGTAATTTTTAATTAATTAAATGAGCAACTTTTTATTTGGAGTATTGTGCACCCTATATCAGAATTTTGGGGTTTCACAGTATAAGTTAACCTACCGATATTATTATATTTTTGGGATCGTGACATCTCGCTTGACACGACTGTATTTTTATATCTGTCCCTAGCGGCTCGAACATGAATATAATATTGCGTAGCGTAGTACACAATATGTTTGAAATATAAAGAACCAAACAATTGCCTTGAACGTAACATTCATGCTACTGACAAGTATCTTAGCAAATGAGAATAATGATCCATCAGTATAATCTAATATATTTCATATACGCCAAAACAGGAATGGGCAAAGTAACGTGAAATTAATACATACCATGCCGTCGAACTTGAATGCTAAGCAACAGTACACCCTATGCATCATTTATAGACTATCTAACTCATTCTATATTTTGAAACTATAAGCTATTCACATGCCTAAGATAGTGTATGCAGACAAAAGAAATAACACTTGCATCCCCAGTAACCATACAGCTATCACCTATATGGAAGTGACAACTCGTTTAATAATGCATACTTCATGCCGAACGTGAGTGTGGCATTTGAGCGTGCCATTTGAGCGTGGTACTGTAGCGAAGGGGAATTGTGTTTTTAGCGGCGAACGGGGTATTTGAGCGTGGTATTTTTAAAATAAGATTTAAATAGAGATGGTTTGGCAAATTCGAATACAAAAACAAATACAAATACAGTTTCTAATACAGATACAAGTACAGTTACAAATACAAACACAAATTAGTGCAGACCCGCAGCAACCAACCGATCTCTAATGGTATCTCGAACTAATGACATTTCTCGGGATCCTTCTGCTTGAACACGTTCCGTGTCTCTATTCGTCGTATTTCTCATACTATAATATTCCGTCAAGTAATTATCGGGTATTCGTTCAGGATCATCATCAAAAGCCATAAAATCTGGGTCACCACTATTGTATTTGCGTATGAAGTTGTGTAAGGCCATTGTAGACACCACAACTTTCACTTGAGTTTGAAACCGATATGTAGGCATCTTGTTGAGAATGGTAAATTTTTTCTTCCAAATGCCAAATGTTCGTTCTACGGCCATCCGTAAACTCGAATGGTAGTAATTAAACACTTCATTGGCCGACTTTGGTTGATTCATTGTATCACGGAAATGCGGAATATGATATCTCATATTTCGATATGGCGGTAAATATCCAGTTTGTAGTGGATAACCCGAATCAACTAAATAATACTGTCCAGCTGGAGGGTAAGGAAAGTTATAGTTTCTATCGTTTGTAACAGCATTAAAAATTCTGCTATCATGTGCAGTCCCTTCCCAACCAGCCATAACATACGTAAACTGTAAATCGAAATCACAAACCGCTAATATATTTTGAGTTGCAAACCCTTTTCTTCCAATATAAGGGATAATTTGATCAGCGGGTAAATGTGCAGATACGTGGGTACCGTCTATAGCGCCAATACAGTTTTTGAAATACGGGTAATACCGGGTGGAAGTTCTAATGTGATGTGGAACAGTATTAAATTGTTGTTCCGCTGACTTTATTACATCAGCAGCGAGTAATTGAAAAGCGTTTAGGACATCATGAAAACAAACGGAAATTGTGCTACCTGATCGTTGAAATCTTTCATGTAGTTGTCTATTTGAAAGCCCAGTAGCCATTGTATAAATGAATATTCCAACCATTTCGACGACACAGATTTCTGGTCTGGAAGCGAGACCATGATGTTGCAGTTTCTCACATAATGCGTAGAAACAAAGCCTTTTCATCTGAAAATTATTTTGACAACGGCTTTGATGGCCATTCAAAATTTCGTTGATCCAAGATAAGCCAGTGAACTCCGAATTATTAATCCGCGTCATATGATTTCTCCTTTCATTCTGAATCAGATAAACCCCATATAGCTCCATCAAATCGTCGTTCTCGGAGGATGAATCGGAGTTTGACATTAGTCGAATAAGTAGAAAGAGTTGAAGAAGCAGTATTGTGTAAGGTGTTAAGATAGAGGGGGTAATATATAGGGAGGAAGAGATGTTGGAAATCAAGTCGTTGGCGTCCGACGCGTCGGACGCCAACGGCTTGATTTCCAACATCCAGCGGTCGTTCCATTTGAAAGTGGAAAAAAGTGCTCGCGTCCGACGCGTCGGACGCGAACACAAAGTTGAGCATGCCAAAACTTTGCTGCGAACGCAACCTAAACCTGCCAACCTAATCTACATCCTATGCGTTCCTATTTCTTACCCATGAAGGCTTCTAAGCCTATATATATACACAGCAAACAATCGAAGTTAAATGCAGACAAATTATGGCCGATCCTTATAGACAAAATATAGACGCACCCTTCTCGCTTCTATTCCTTCTTGTTTTTCCTGGAAACTTTTTCATTCTTCTTCTACTCACTAGAGAAGTCGGAAATGGTACATGCCATTACTGGAGTATGCGGCTTTAAAGGATGGAAGAAGATGTACTGAATGTTCAAGGCTGGGTTCCAACGAACGAGATGTAGGACGGTTTAAAGATCTGAAGCCCAATACACACACACATATATAAGGCCATATATATATATAAAGAAATTAAAATAAAAGCAAAAAAAATTTGTTTGATTTCGAACTCAGTGCCATTCGTAAAAGGGAAGAACTTTGAACATGGCGTTGGGGGTTATGGGTCGGAGGGCGCTCGTCAGTGAAGGTTGTGAAGCTTTGAAGGTTTTTCGAGAGTTTTGGGTGGAAGTATGTGCCGTAACAGCTGCTTTAGAAGGGAGGACTGCGAGTGCATGGATTTTAAAAGGACGGACGTGATCGGGCAAAGAAGAAAAGGAAAATGATACAGGAAGGTGATGTTTAGCATGAAGGGATGGAATGTTGAAGTGGCATATTGGAGCGTGAGTCATGAAGGAGAGGTGACTGGGCATTGTTGTATGCATGAAGGACGTGGGTTCGTTGCATGTAGAAATGACTGGGAAGAAGAGGGTGTATGGTATGGGAAGATAGTTGCTGTTTTCATACAATAGAAAATGGACGTTAAGGAGAAAATGGAAAGGGTGTGAGTCTGAGCATGGGGATGGTAGTTTGAACGGAGGGTAGGTGAACGCATGGATCTTTGTGAAGAAAAATGGTTGGTAGATGAAAGAGGTACTGAGTACAGGAAGGAGCGGATATGGTTGAGGGGGAAGGCGCTGTGGGTACTTGCAGTTTGTGACCATAGAAGTGGAAGCATGTTCAGTACTGTTGCGAGAAGAGAAAGATTTGGAAACGGTGTTGACAAACGGACAAAACAAATCACGTCGGAGACGAGTTGATGATCATCGCTGGGGTGGTCAAGCAGTCGGGGGTGCTCCTGTGGTGGACGAAGTTGATTGGAACCATTTGAGGTCCGTTTGAATTATGGCAGAATTGAACGTCCGGTCGGAACAATCGGACGTAAATCGTTATTTAACGGTTAACGCGCAAAGTGAGTAAATTCACTAACTCTGATTTATTTTAAAATATTATAATTATATTTTAAATTATATTGCTTGAATGCTGTGTGATGGTCGTTAGGTAGATCACAATTAATTTGGTTGAATAATATATATCGTTGCATATGTACACATCATCGGCCGGACACTGATTCCACCGATTATAATATTTCCTGGTATAGAGTTAGTGTAAATTGTGTTGACTAACATCTGTGAATGCAGGAAATCGGTTGGAGGAATCCAACCGGATTCCTCGATATTTATATGAACTGATTTGTTTTATATATGCACTGTTCGAATCCAAACGACAGTAAAACCCCATGTGAATGTTGATGTTGAAAGAAAATTCAACATTTGTTCTGATTAAATAAATAAACGATATCGATTAAGAAAGTAACAACAGTCGATCATAAATCCATCGTTTTGTTAAGAAGTTGATTGGACGTCAGGCAAATCAACGAAGTTAATTATAAAAATTATATTTTTATAATTAAAGCGAAGTTTTAAATTTATAATAGAAGTTCTATTACAAACCAATGTTTTAGAGTTCGTTTTTATAAAGTAAATAAAAACGATTGTTGACATTTAAATAAGTTTATAAAGCAGAAATTATCCTACGATTAAATATTTGGATAGTTATTTTCACTACACCATAATGGCCATTTGGCAACTCTTATTTTTTTCAACTGCCAACACTTATATGTGTTATAGACCAGCGACACTAATATGTGTTGCCATAGCAAATATGTGTCACTAAAAATGTGCTAACACTTGTATGTGTTGTTAGGTTTAGTCAACTTTTCTTTTTTAAGGGCAAAATGGTAAACTATCACAAATAACCCTAATCTTACCTCAACACTTATTCCTCAACACATATTGTTTTCACGGCCGCTTCATACGTAAATAAAAAATGGGAAATTCATACGGCCGCTTCATACGTAGCTAATCCTCTCTCCACTACTTCGATCCTCTCAATTCCGCTCTCCATCTCTTCGATTTGGGGCTTCTACGATTTGGGTTTGGGGGCTTCTACGAATTGGGGATTCTACGAATTGGGGCTTCAGGTATTTGGTTATGTATATATGTGAAAATTCAATTGTTGGATTTAAATTAAATTGGGGCTTCTACGATTTGGGTTTCTATGATTTGGGTATTATTCATTGTTTATGATATGTGATTAGCGAACAAGCACAGCATGGTTTAAACATTACACTAGTGTATTCTTGGATCGTGAGTTGATAATTTGAATATTGTTTATTGGTGCTTTGAGCCAGTGTTTCTATCTTACTTGATTTGTGGTCAGACCTTAGTTTTGATCATTTAAAGATATCCACAGGGAAAAGAAGAAAAAGGAAATAAAAAAAATTATATTAAATAAAATAAATTTTTGATGAACAGATACCCCCTTGATTTACTGTAACTTTTTGAGAATTCCTGATAAGAAATATATAATTTAACTGCTCTGTTCTTTATAGAGTTGGGATTTTTTTTCTGTTGGCATGCACAATATGCCTGTCTGTTCTTGCTTACACTTGCCCCTCGATATTATTGACTTTTATTGCTGTGATTTTTTTCTGGGTGCTAAAACCATGCTTCACGCTTGAAATGGGATACACTGACATGATACACCTTTAATGTATATGTTGTCTGCTACTTACATGTAGGGTTTGATACACATGTATGGTGTATTCTTGGAAACTGAATATACACAAACCGAATTTAAAGAGGAATCGACTTATAAACTATGTATCATTCTTCATACATGAAAATAATATAAGCACATATTTAGAAATTCCAAATGAATGCTGCAGGCTTCCTTTGACTGTATAGTTTAATAGTGTATGGCATCTACATGAAAACTTAAGGACAGTGAGTAATTTTCCGTGAACAACCCCCTTACTTCTCGCTTAGCATATCGAATGATGGTTCAGGCTATAAAATAAATCTATATACATCCATGTATACTGCATACACTTGTCAGAACTTACGCTCCACTTGATGTTTATATTGAACTGGGATACATGATTTGTATTTCTCCAATGCCATTTTCAAGAGATTAGTTGTGTGTTATGTTAATAATCAATACATGTCTCATATTGGATTAGTTGTTACCTATTTTTACAATCAAAACATGTCTAATGCTTACTGTGTGGTAGTTGGTTACAAATTTTAGGGGAGGGTTCAGTTAATTTCAAACTGACTACGACAATGACCCTGTTTAGAATAATGCGATCATTTTTGCACATAAAAAGGATAGGAAGGTTTTAGAGTTGCTTTTTTAATAAATCCTGGACTAAGTACATATGTAAATCCCTTGTTATACCGGCATGAAATCCTTTTGGTTATGCTTGTGTGTTCTGAGACCATGCTGTGCCTGTTCGCTGATTTTTGCAACTCTGTTTTCTCAAGGTTATAAATTCTTTTAAGTCATATTATAATTTGTCATTGCTGTCCATGATGCCATATATGTTGCTAGACCACTTAAGGTTCATGTGTATATATTATCCTTTATAGGTAGATTTGTGAATCTAAAGCTTCACGTTGAAAGGCCTTAAACTGAACCTGAAAATGGGATTGATTTTTTCTTTTTCAGTTAATCTATGATTAGTTGATGTATAAAGATGATATAGATACATTTACATTATTAATACCTTGTGTTTTAGACAGCCTGAAACTGTCATTTGTACATGCGTCTTTTGCAACTTTTACGCCCTATGAACATGATGGGACTTGCTCCGTGTATCTATACCGGTTCCTTTTAAGGTTGTTGTAGTACATTTCGCTGCTTATATGTATTCTGCCATCATTCGCTTATTTTATTATTTACAATTTATCATTCGCTTATTTTCTCATGCAAGTCCAGATTATCTAATGTACCATTTATTGTTCCTGCAGTTCTCATTCGCTACCTCGTCGTATTGTGTTTGCTTCCTTCATTGGATTTCAGTTTCAGGTGCGTATGTGTATTGAATATTTCAGTTTTAGATGCGTATATATTAGTTATTAGGCTTGTGGCTATTATATATATATTGGTGGTTGGATATTTCCCGCAGTACAATTAGCGGATGCCCGCAGTATCATTAGCGGATGACCCTATGCGCCCCACTATATGATAGTGGATGACCTTCTATACCGCGATATCCTGCCTTGAAGCAGGATGGGTATTATTAATGTTGGCAAACATATGTGGACACAGGAAACAGGTTGGAGGGATCCAACTGGATTCCTCAAAATTTATTATTTGTTTGATTTCATATTTTAGTTTATTCTATTTCCTTTGTTATTTCACATATTAAATGTAATCTAAATTGTGTTGGTAACTGCCGTTATCTTTGTTCAATAAATCATGTAGGTTCTAGGAGAATTTTTAATCATTAGATCATCACACTTTTTAATAATCTTTTGTAATTTAAAATGCATTTATACAAGAGATTTTTCTTTCTGAAAATACTTTAAAATTAAATAATGTCAAACAATCCTGAAAATACTAGAAAACATGCTTAGTTATAAAATTATAAATCTCTTAAGGAATAATTTTGTAAATTTAGTATTTTATTTTATTATTTTTATTGCTGTTAAATAGCATTGTGGTACATTCAAATTTTGCTCTACAAAATTTTTATATGTATTATTTGTTACTTTGATAATTCTTTCATACTACAAAGAAAATACAATAGGAACTTGCTTTATGTTCTTAACAAATTTTATTCACATTTATACTTTTGGTCAAAAAATATAAAGTAAATGAAGCATTATAAACAAATTGATGTTATTATCTTACACAAAATAGATGTTCTTCTACAAGTAAACAAAATATCCTCAAAACTGAGCATTGCCCATATTTATACTTTTGCTCGAAACTGAGCATTGCCCAGTCGAGCAATGTTTACTCAGTTTTGCAGATTAGGTTTTGAAGAAATGCAGTATTTTTTTTAACAAATGTAGATTTGTTTTAAAATGCAGTTTTTTTGTGAAATTTTGAACAAATTCAGTTTTTTTTTTGTAACAAATGCATATTTTTGTTTTGAACATTTTTTTTTAAGTTTTAACTTTTAACAAATGCAGTTTTTTTTAAAAAAAAAACCAGTGCATTTCTTTTTTAAAACAAGTGCAGTGCAGTTTTTTTAATTAAACATATGCTGTTTATTTTTTAAACAAATGCAGAATTTTTTTTCAAAGCTGTAATATCATAGTGTCCAGCCATTGAGTAATGCACTATAAAATATTAGGTATGATTCTTAAGAATTTCTAACACTAAGACGAAAATAAATAAAAAGTAAATAATCCTTTTTTTTAATTGGTAAGGTAACAATCTTACAGAACTTAGATGATGTACTAATTTTTTTTTGAATGTTTTTGATTGATAGTCATGACCGAACAAACATTAAGAAGGTGGATAAGAAATACACATAGAAATGAGGATGAATATATACACGGTGTTCAGAACTTTATCAGCTTCGTCAATCAACATTTACCACATGATACTCAGTTATGTGTGTGTCCTTGTAAGAAGTGCAAAAACTCTAAGAGAACTTCAATAGAAATAGTTGAGAAACACTTGATATTTTTTGGTATGCTTCCGACATATGATGTGTGGTTCTTTCATGGAGAGAGAAATGATACTACCATACAAATGACTCATACATCGGATTTTGTCCAAGAGTCTCACATTCCAGACCAAATGCAAGTAGAAGAGTATATTGAGGGCACTCTAGGAAATCTTGTTAATGATGCATTTAGAGTACATGATATGCCACAAGTTAGCGGTGAAGTAAATTTTGAAGAGATAAATGTTAAGAAAATGTACCATGAATTCAAAAGCAAAGCAAATGTGAAATTATATCCTTCTTGTAAGGATGAACTTACAACTTTGAGTGTTATGATAGAGCTTCATAACTTGAAAAAAGAATTTAATTGGTCGGGAAATAGCATGACAGAATTGTTGAAACTATTTAAAAAATGTCTTCCGGAAGAAAACACATTACCTAACAAGTATCCTACCATGAAAAAAATGTTAAAAGATTTGGGAATGAAGGTAAAATGCATTCATGCTTGCATAAACGATTGCATGTTATTTTGGAAAGAGAACGCTAACATTTTAGTATGTCCTTATTGTAATACGTCAAGATTTAAAGATAAGACAAATGCATTAGGCGTAAAAAAATGACAACTCAACCAAGAAAAGTTTTAAGACACTTCCCTATAATTCCCAGGTTGACTAGATTGTACACTATACCATGGATAGCTCGTAAAATGCAATGGCATAAGCATGCCGATCCTTCTTGGGATTTCATGCGTTATCCCATTGACTCAGCTGAATGGAGATCAATCAAATGTAAGTGGCCGGACTTTGCAAATGAAGCACGTAATGTTTGGCTTGGTATCTCTACTGATGGATTTAATCCGAATGGGGTTCTCTCCAATAGTTACAGTTGTTGGCCGGTATATATGATTCCATACAATCTACCTCCTTCATTATGCATGAAATCGCAATTTCAAATGCTAAGTTTATTAATTCCTGGACCGAAAGCACCAAGTCAAGACATTGATGTGTATTTAGAACCTCTTGTAGATGAGTTGAGGGAACTTTGGATGGAAGGCGTAGCTTCTTTTGATATGGACAAGAGAGAAATGTTTACGATGAAGGCAATATTATTATGGGGAATCCACGATTTTCCAGCATTGGGAAATTTATCTGGTTGTGTGACACATGGTTACAAAGCTTGTCCAGTTTGTGCTACGGAGACCGAGTCGGAGTACATAGGTAACAAGATTGTTTACCCAAAGTATAGAAGATTTTTGAAGGATGATCATCCATATAGATGCGTCAAATATGGATGGTATAAGGATAGCGAAGATAAAGAACCGCCAACCAGGTTAAGAGGACCATCCCTTTTGGAAAAGCTTGATCGTATAAGTTATTATCCTGGAAAATTACCAAGGAATAAGAAGCGAATAATAATTGAAGCTAGTAATGAATGTTCCTTAATGACTGAAGGTAGTGAAGTAGAAAAATCTCCTTGGTATAAGAAGTCAATTTTCTATAATTTAATTTATTGGAGTAGTCATAAAGTACGACGTACTATTGCTGTGATGCATACAGAGAAGAATGTCACAGAGCATCTTCTCAATTTATTGTTTGATAGGTTAAAGCAATCATCTAAGTTTGCATTCGATAAGATTCATAAAACAAAATGTTGTGAAGTTCTACAAGATACAAAACTTCCATCGTGCCTTGCCACTAGATTTGGTAGTCTTGTTACTGTTCAACCACCTACTTTGCACCTTAAAAAAACATATGAGTATCATATTGTAATGCAATACTTACTTCCTATAATGGTTCAACATGCATATCTAAAGCACCGTGATTTACGTCGAGCTATTTTACAAGTGAGTTTGTATTTTAACTTGATATGCTCAAAAGTTTTAGTTCGAGAACATGTTCAAGCTGCCAAAGATATGATTTCAGAGGCATTATGTGTGCTAGTGCATTATTTTTCGACGGACTTCTTTGATATAAGTATTCATCTTATGGTGCATCTAGCCGACCAAACTTTGCTATGTGGACCTGCAAACTACATATGGATGTATCCATTTGAAAAGTGATATAATTTTGTTACAAATTTTATGAATGTTATTTCAAAGTGATAATTTCTAAATATATGTGCATGTGTGCTATTTTTAGATCAATGAAAGAATGCAAAAATATACCTAGCAATAAGCGCTACATAGAAGGATCAATTGCTGAAGCATACCTTGTTTCAGAATCAGTTAGATATGCAATGGAGTATATGCCGAACCCACATGATGGAAATCATAGTTCGACACAAGCATCTTTTTTAGATGATGGTGATGATATATATGAACGTCCCATCATTGAAGGCAAATGTATTAAGCTTACTAGGGTGCAACGTGTTCAAATTCGAAGGTGGTTACTTTTTAGTATCGATATTCCTGAAAGAGACGAATATTATATGTATGAATTTTCTCTATATTTTAATAGATACCAATAACATAAAATATGAAATATATTTACATGATAATATCTAATTTGTAGTGCATATCGCTCGTCCTTAGAAGATGTTTCTCGCGGTAAAAGAAAAGTTACCACAATGACAGAAGTAATCGTTCAAACCGAATTTATTGATTGGTTACACAAAAAGGTATATTATTTCAATATGTATGAAAATTGTAAGTTTTGTTCTTTTTATGTTGGACGTTCAAGTTTGTTCATTCATGGCAGCTTCTACAAGAAAAATGCATGAATACAATGTTATGGCAATATGTTAGTGGTCCAAAGTGGGAATCTAAAAGTTATCTTAAGTACAGAGTGAACGGATATATATTTTCTCCTCAACGTTATGATGACAGTCATTCAATCCAAGATAGCGGTGTTTGCATGGATGCAATCACCACATTTGTTGCAAGTGCAAAAGATATAAATCCTACGGATGATGACACTACTTGGTATGGTATCATTAAAGAAATCATAGAGGTTGATTATTATGATTTTCAACATGTTGTATTCTATTGTGATTGGGTAAACATTGCGGATAAGAAAAATGGTTGTAAGATTTGCACCGATTCCCATTTGTTGATGGTGAACTTGAATAGGCTCAAAACTGGGAATGGGGAGTATGACGAGCCAGCTATTCTAGCAACTGAAGCATGTCAAGTTTTCTATGTGCAAGACACTCAAAATTCTGATTGGTCCATTGTTCGACGTTCTCCAAAGCGCATGACAGACAACATTGATGACTACACCATACCAACCGATTTTCAGTCTGTTTTGAGAGAACAACAGAATTTAGTACCATTGTTGAAATGTATTTAAATGAAAGAGATGTAATTTTGAAATGAATATTTGTATTGTTTTGTTTATTTAGGTGAAGTGCATTAAATGATTTTTCTTTTTGGATTTTGCTTTGTTCATATTCATCATCCATTTGTAAAATCAAATCAAGCACGCATATTAGTTTCAATATGCATATTAATTATTTTTAATGCAGAATGTCGAACAATTGCATTGGTAGTGCAAATGAAGTTACAAATGAGGAGCTTGAGGCAAATAACTGTCCTCCACCAAGTGATAAAAAATACTCAATAATAGTTGACTTTGATGGTGTTAAAGGTAATGATGAAGCTAAATGGGGCACCAGATGCGGAGCGCTAATTCGTTGTCATATACCAATTGGCTAGGGCGAGTGGAGAAATGTTGATTGTTACTATAAAGATATTTTGTGGCGAGAACTATTGGTATGTCACAAATTCACCTTATTTAATTATTTACTTTCTGCATAAAATTTATTCTTCGTATTGAAATTTCTTTGTTAAAACAGAATGAATTTGACATGGACATCGATCCTGATTTAGCTCGACCAATTTTAGAAAAAACGTTTCCACGATATTTTCGTACGGTAAAGTCTACTTTGCGAAACAGATTGCTTAGAGTCAAAGGAACCATCACACCCAAGAATATCGCTATGACTAAATGTCCTTCAGACATTGACAAAGTATGGTGGGAGAAGTTTGTAGACAACGAATACACTGATAAGAAAAAAGAGCAATGTAAGAGAAATGCCCAAGCCAAAGCTAATAATACTATCACTCACACGCTAGGAAGAAAATCATACCGTAAAGTTTATGATGAAATGGTAAGCAATCATAGTAAAAATATTTCTTGTGAATACTATTAATAAATAGTTAATTAGTTTAATAATATTTCTTATTGCAGGTTCAGAAAAATCCGGAGGTGAAAGTTACGAGGACAATGGTTTGGAAGGAGGGACATAAAAATAAGAAAACTGGACAAGTTATTCCATCAGCAGCAAAAACCTATGTAAGTTTACACCAATCCAACTTTTTATCAAGGTGAAAACTTTTTTATTGGGTACTTATTATGATCGAGATGTTTAAAAGAGAAAACAATTTTTTGTGCTTAGTTTAATTCTCTCATTTTCGAAAAAAAATATGATGGCATGTTGACGAGTACTCGAAACTGGGCAATGTTCAGTTCAGTTTCGAGAACTCGAAACTGAAACTGAGCAATGTTCAGTTCAGTTTCGAGAACTCGAAACTGAAACTGAGCAATGTTCAGTTTCAGTTTCGAGAACTCGAAACTGAAACTGCGCATTGTTCAGTTTCAGTTTCGAGTTCTCGAAACTGCGAAACTGAAACTGAGCAATGCTCAGTTTCGAGTTCCGAGTACTCGAAACCGGGAAATGCTCAGTTTCAGTTTCGAGAACTCGAAACTGAAACTGGGCAATGCTCAGTTTCGAGTTCCGAGTACTCGAAACTGGGCAATGTTCAGTTCATTTTCGAGAACTCGAAACTGAGCAGTTACGAAACTGAGCAATGTTCAACAGTTTGTTAACTACTGTTACATGCATTTAGCAACAAAGCAGCTAGGGTCGACATCTTTCACAACATTGGACCATCACATATATATATAGTTGGTCGAAAGCCAAGTGTAACTGATGAAGATTTGGACATGACATATACTAGTGCACTTAACTATTTCTATTCTTATATAGTGTATGACTGTATGTGTGTATAAGTATATAAATGTTGTCATATGATCCTTGTTCTTGCAATTTAACCCTGAAGTCAAACGATTATCAAGTTTTTCAAAACCTATGATTTACGTATTCTAAATCGACTCAGTTTAGGTGATTTGCGAAGAAAGGTTCGCTGTTTCTTATTGTTTGCTTCCCTGAATTACTCCATACTTGCACAGCAGTGACCTATGCTTTTGGAACTTAGCTGTTAATGTTTGTTCGGTACCATTTGTCACCTGTCCCATTTATGTATTGAAGTTCTCATGTCGGTGTTGACATCATCGGCTGTCCCTATGCATGCATAAGTTTCTTGTTGCTGGCTCATTTAACTTGGCACTTGCACCTCTCTTCTATATGTCCAAAGTTCTCTTTTCACTTACATTTGAAATGTAGTATCGAGAGCCACGGAATTTAAACTACAAACAAATGAAAAAAAATACATGAATAGATCAATGATTGTAATTCAAACAAGTTAAAACCTTAGTGTCTTTTATATTTTTGTTTAACTTCTAATGCATAAGTTGTCTTATTGTCATGTTTTATGTTTTATCAAGCACAATGAGCAAAGGTTAGATCGGTTTAAGTTATTGTTAGTTTTCTTACCTGTCATGTTTTATGTTTTATGCTCAGTTTCAGTTTCAAGTTCTCGAAACTGCGAAACTGAAACTGAGCAATGCTCGGTTTCGAGTTCCGAGTACTCGAAACTGTAGTTGTTAATGTTTGTTCGGTACCATTTGTCAGCTGTCCCATTTATGTATTGAAGTTCTCATGTCGGTGTTGACATCATCGGCTGTCCCTATGCATGCATACTCGAAACTGGGCAATGTTCAGTTTAGTTTCGAGAACTCGAAACTGATCAGTTTCAGTTTCGAGAACTCGAAACTGAAACTGAGCAATGTTCAGTTTCAGTTTCGAGTTCTCGAAACTGCGAAACTGAAACTGAGCAATGCTCAGTTTCGAGTTTCGAGTACTCGAAACTGGGCAATGCTCAGTTTCAGTTTCGAGAACTAGAAACTGGGCAACCCTCAGGGATCAACAACATTTAGCTAGTTTATTAGATTGATTTTAGTTGAATTTTCTAGTTTAGTCATCGTCTATGCAAGAGCTCTTTCATCAAACACTGGGATTCATCCTTGGTAATTGTATCACTAGGATTTTCAATAGAGTTTAACATTTAACAATTGCTTGGGTATTTTGGTTAACTTGTTGCTGCTATATGTATAAAATTTAACCTTTAACATTTAACAATTGCTTGGGTATTTTGGTTAACTTGTTTTATTGCTCTATTGCTTGGGTAATGAATGGTATCACTGGATTGCACTTTAGCTTCAGACATGCACAAACATATTGTGTTACCATTTATAATTGTTTTACTATCGAGACTGAGCAATGCCACTAGAAACTGAAACTGAAACTGTTCAGTTTCAGTTTCGAGAACTGAAACTAAAACTGTTCACTTTCAGTTTCGAGCTCGAAACTGAAACTGTTCAGTTTCAGTTTCTAGCTCGAAACTGAAACTGAGCATAGCCCAGTTTCGAGTACTCGGAACTCGAAACTGAGCATTACTCAGCTTCAGTTTCGTAACTATGGTACCATATAAGTTTTGTAACATCATTTTTAGATGTTTATTTTCAGAAATTGGCATTGACATTAATTACCTAGAGCACTTCACTGGATTGCACTTTAGCTTCAGACATGCACAAACATATTGTGTTACCATTTATAATTGTTTTACTATCGAGACTGAGCAATGCCACTAGAAACTGAAACTGTTCAGTTTTAGTTTCGAGAACTGAAACTAAAACTGTTCAGTTTCAGTTTCGAGCTCAAAACTGAAACTGTTCAGGTTCAGTTTCGAGCTCGAAATTGAAACTGAGCATTGCCCAGTTTCGAGTACTCGGAACTCGAAACTGAGCATTGCTCAGCTTCAGTTTCGTAACTATGGTACCATATAAGTTTCGTAACATGATTTTAGATGTTTATTTTCAGAAATTGGCATTGTCATTTTCAGAAACTTGACTTGCAATTTGTTATTTCTTTAAAACTGAGTGCGTTTATATTTTGTAGGCACTTGTGAAGGAGGAGGAAAAAAAATAGGAGTTGGAATGTAATAGCAACGAGCATGCAAACATGTTTGATTTTGACAATGATCCTATCGCCAAAGTTTTTGGTTCTGATAAAAGGAAAAATTATTGTCGTGTAATTAGCTCCTCTTCTTCCGTAAAGCACGTAAAGATAATGCAAGCATCAAAAGCAATTGCCGACAAGAATAAAAAGGATGATTTTCGTCAATGGTCTATGGAATTACAAAATCAAGTTGCAAGTCAAGTGGCGAGTCAAGTGTCAATCCAAATCAACGATGCTCTTAAATCATTTGCCTCATCCTTTCTTACTATGGTACAGGGATTGCAACATAACGTTAATGGCGGTGTTATGACGCCTATGACAGAAACCGCTTCTAATTTGGATAAATCTACACCGAACGTTGGAATTGCTAATTCGGTTATTCCGACAAATGATGTTGGATCATCAACAAAAGGAAAACAATTTGTAATGCTATTATCACAAGATATGAAGAATGTAGCAAAAGCTTATATTGGTATGCAAACCATGTGTCATTTTAGAGAGATAGTGCCAAATGTTGAGAAAGTTGTTTGGATAACAGAAGTTTTAGATCTGGAAGCACCAATTTACGATGGTCCTCAAAACGGACACTACAAGCTTTGTGAATTTTCAGATGGAGGCTTTGTGATATGGTCCTTGTTTCGCCTTCATAATATCTAAAATTCTATGTATCTTTCGTAAAACTTTGTACTGTTTTTTGTAATTTGAACTTGATATTATGGTATTTTGAAATTGAAAGCATTATGCAAAAGTGACATTATTGGAATTTGGAATATAGAAGTGTACTAAATACTTTTATTTGAATTGGTATGTTGAGTTATATATGTGATTGAAAATCATAAAAACATGTTATATAAGTGTTAGCAATTTATGTATGCCAACATTTATAAGAGTTAGTAGGATTATGATACTGACATTTATAAGTGTTACCATATCTTATGGTTCCAACATTTATAAGTGTTAGCAATGAATATGTTTGTAACTCTTATAAGTGTTACCATCTCTTATAGTTCCAACATTTATAAGTGTTAGCAATGAATATGTCTGTAACTCTTATAAGTGTTACCATATATTATAGTTCCAACATTTATAAGTGTTAGCAATAAATATGTTTGTAACACTGGTAAGTGTTAGCAGTTACTCTGTTTGTAACACTTATAAGTGTTAGCAGTTGGTCTTCTTGTAACACTTATAAGTGTTAGCAGTTACTCTGCTTGTAACACTTATAAGTGTTAGCAGTTACTCTGCTTGTAACACTTATAAATGTTACAGGAAATTCCTCACAGGCTGTTAGTGACACATAAAAGTGTTACAGAAATTATTTGTAACAACTATACTTGTTGGGAATCCACTGTTTTGGTGTAGTGTTTAAGACAAACAATTTAGAAATATTATTAGATTAAATATTTAAATCTAATGGTAAGAAGTAATTAAAATCAGTTAATGAAATTACTGATGGAATGAAGTGGATTTAAATCAACTGTTTAATTGAAAAATGATTATTAGATTAAATGGATCCTTGTAAAGAAGTTATAAATAGAACTGTGGAATGAAGTTAAAGAGAAGAGCTAGTGTTTAAAATAAATAATCATAAACAATGAAGATTTCAAAGTATGAATATGGTGTTATAAAACCATATTTCAAAATAAAACACGATTTGATGTATATTATAAGTAATAAGGGATTAGAGTACATACTTATATATGTTTTAAGGTAAGAACGTTGTCGATCAAGGTCTGAGAAGTAAATAAAATATCCCAACTTGAACGACTTCACTATTATCGAGGAACGATATCAGTTTGTAATGGAAAGAGATGTCAAGATTAGTATAAAGGGAATATGGCAGTGTATTGCAAGTCTTAGAACTATAGCGATAAAATAAACGCTGTTGACTAGGCTTAAGCGAGACTGTTATGTCAAGATTAGTTATAAAGGAGAATATTACAGCGTATGACAAGTTTTGAACTGTAACGATAAATTAACGCTGTTAACCAAACTTAGGCGTGATTTTTATATATAGCAACACTTCCTAGGAAATGAAAACAATTTGGTTTGAAATCCACTTATTCTAGAGTAATAAGTAACGACGTTTGTTCAAAGAAATATAAGAATGAGTTTAGAAAAAGAATTGGAGAATCGTTTCATAAAAACGATGACATCATATGATTAGAACTGAATTAAACCATTAGGATTTGGATCTAGAATTCGACGATGTCGAATGTATTAAAAGTAAATTATTTTTAGGAATTATGATTCTGATAGGATAGTTAATATTTAGTTTTAAACCAACAAATTATAATAGGATATGTAATTAATATGTATTTATAAACTTGATATTGATTTAACAAGGAGCTGACGTAGAAACAGAGTTTATAAAGTGAAATGGGAATATAAACCAGGAAAGACATTTCGGTAAATAAGACAGATAATAAATAGTACTTGGAAATTTAAAACTTGGAAATCTAAAACTTCATTTTATTGCAGCGGAAATTAAACATGTTTGTTACATCATAAAACCATAGATCATAACCAAGTACAATATCCATCTTCATAAAAACAAAATACATAATCCCATTACATAAATAGCCATTAAAAAGATAACAAGCTGGACTTTACTTCAACGGTCCAAGCTTTCCAAAGAGAGATGAAGCAATTCAATCAAACTCCACTACAGCTGGGCCCAACCTGAGGACCTGGAGGGGGAAAAAGGATAGAAATAGAGGGGATCAGACATAAAGTCTGGCGAGTATGATAATTCTAACAATACTATTATCAAAATAACTAGACTAAGACATAAGCTGGAAGACAAGTAAATGTCTATGAACTGTTAGGAAGACAAAGATAGCGTTTAAGATAACGTTAAAGATAACGGTAAAGGAACACCTAATTACTAACGAATGATTACTACACTACACCGCACATTACTACACTGCACCACACCAGTCACCCTATTGTTTGATCCCACTTGCTTCACACAGAAACTTTATAAATAGCCTTACGTACCCCTAGCTGACTACATAGGTGCCGTCTGCCCCTATCTCCACTAGGTGTACCCCACTACCCACTTTAGATCGGCTCCCTACTCGTAGATACCCGTGCTGGCCCCACAGTGGGGTGTATCACTCCCCTAAAGTGGCAACCCGATACAACTTGAGAATGCACGGCTTATACCTACACGATGCAACAACGTCTTACCTACCAGCCCGGGTCCACACACGCATACGAAACCCGTTGGACTTGCGTTGCCACCGCTCCCCGTTTTGGCCTCTTACAGTCGAACCCAGCATGCGTGTCCCGTCCTCGACTTGGATCGAGCCCACAAAGATACGTTTGGGATACTGGTTGAAATGGGCCCCCACAAGCTACCCACCTAAGCTTGTCACTAGTATATCCCACTTAACCCTCTTAGTCATGTTCATTTACATGTGTGTTTGGTTAAGTCTTACTAATCGTATTTCACATGCCACTAAGGGCACCCCCTAGATTCCTCATGCCACCCAAGGCACCTACTTAACCCCATGTCCCACCTTACATGTTTATCTGGTTAAGTATTTCTTAATTCATTCAGGCCATAACCTCATAAAGACCTCTCACATTAGACTGGCATTTATGACAGCTGGATTTGCCGGGCGGGTCCGGTCAGTCTAACACCACAAAAGAGTCTAACCTCGTGTCTTTACAACCGTTATGCTTTAGTTTAGGCCTAGGACCTCTCACATTGGGCTGACATTTGTGACCACTGGATTTGTCGGCCTGGTCCGGGCAGGTTTACGTCACAAACGAGTCCAACCTCGTGTCCTAAGCATTGATTAACACTTAAAATCTTTTTCCCCAGTTTTAATAATTCCCTATTCAAATTATTAATTAAGTCAACTTTTAATGATGTCCATAATTTACTCAATTATGGCCATCCACTTATGGCATGCAAAATCATATCAATTGCACCCCAACTTTTTAATATTAAATCCTTAATATTACCCCTACCCCACGTTTATACGTTCGCTTATTCAACACATAATATAGGCTAGACTTGTATAGTCTAACACCTAGCACAAAGATAAATTATCACAACATATAGACAATTAAATTAAATCTAATCATAATAGGGGTGAAACTTGCATAAACTACACATGTTAAGTATCAAAAGGTGTCAACTTGTTAAATGTCTCAATTTATATGATATGATCATAGCCCAAATCTATACATAAACTTGCATATGGGGTTTTTAGGCAACATAATGATGGTGTGAACTAGCATAGGATATCACATATGTCATAGCATAATTCTAGATGTCATAATAGATGTATGTTCATAACTTTTCTAATCAATCTAACTTGCATATGTGACTTGTCATATAGATCAACATAACCCAAACATGATGATTTAATTAATATGAACAAACTAGCATAGATGGTAACATCATGGCCTTTTTAACATGTATGATTTATCACAACTTAGCATAGAAACTTTCAACATACATAACATCATCATAGCATGATTTACAACATATAAGATATCATCATCACATAACATTAGATTTACAATATACATGATAGCAAAAGGGGTTTACAACAACATATATGATAATTCACATCATCTACTCATAATCCATTCATAACTCAACCTAATTAAAATGATAATAATCTTGTTAAGATCATCATACTCACAATTTAGAGAAGAAAAGAGAGAGTTTTGCTTTGCTTTAGGGTTGAGAGAATTAGAATTGAATTTGCTTTTCTTCTTTCTTAGTTGGCGGCGGCTCCATTGATTCCCATAGCGATGGTATGACGGTAACTATTCTATTTTAATTAGGTTTAGGGTTAGCATTAGGATGTATTTATAGGTGTAAGAAGTTATTTAGGACCATTAGATTAACCCTGAACCATGAGAACTAATCAAATGCAAAATCTGCATTTGAGCGAATCGGCCCATGGGTTGACAGCCAAACACCCTGGATTAACCCCTAGTCGACCCAGCAGAGCTCGGGTCGACCTCAAAAATGGGCCGGTTAAGTTATTCCCTCTCCCAATTCGCTGTTTTGAACTTTTTCGCATATTTATTTATTTAATTTTTAATTTATATATATATATATATCAATATATATATATTTCTCTGCGCAACCCATTTCACTTAATTCTTTTCTAAAAATTAAGTATACTTTAATTTGTGAATTTTAATGTTATAAAATTACGGGGTGTTACATTCTCCCCTCCTAAAAGGATTTCGTCCCCGAAATCTCCAAGTCAAGAAGAATGTATATCCTACCATCTAATCGTCCATCTACTCAACCATCAAACACCAGCATCAATTGTCCTTAAAAGACTTCTAATGCTTTAATGTTTATATGCACAGTGTGTGTATATGTCCATATCTAATGCAAAATTAGGCGGTCTACTGATTCAGTCGACCTCCTTAGTGCAATTCATGATAGTTCCATGCGTCCAATATGTATGCAAAAGATTCCTAATGATACATATTAATTCTATATGCGTGCACAACCATCCACATGAATGCAGCAACTATATGATAATACAACCATTATACATCCATTTTACATCCATTTTACTAAATACATCCATATATATGCAATATGCAATATGAAGTGACTGAGCCGATCTGGTGCCTAATAGTGTGTGTATATGCATCCACGAGCAACCACTAGCAAACACTTGCATCCACTTTGCATCCACCATACATAACATGTCTCAAACACATGTTTCAACCATAGGATTATCCTAACTAAAGGTCAAAGATACTAGCGAGAGGATATACTAAAGATAAGATAAGTACAAGCTAAACGATAAAGGATAAATTAAAAGACATACCCTCAAAAAGAAAAGGGTATCGTGAACGCATCTTCTCTTCTGTCTCCCAAGTAGCGTTGCTCTCATCATCTCCCCATTGCACTTTGACTAGTCTGACCTCTCGATTCCTCAACCTCTTGATCTCCGACCTAAGAATGCGCGTAGGAGCTCGTCGAATTGTCGCATCACACTCTATCTCCACCTCTCTAAGAAAGCTCGGCTCTACCACTTCCACGGTCTCATGCAAGCACTTCCTCAAATGTGACACATGGAATACGTCGTGTACACAACTAAGTCTCTTGGGCAGCTCCACTCTATACGCCATCTGTCCAATTTTCTCCTTAATAGGAAACGGCCCTACAAACCTTGGTGCTAATTTCCCAACGGACCCAAAGCGAACAACGTTCCGTAATGGAGACACTTTGACAAAGACCATGTCCCCAACTTCAAACTCAAGATCTATCCTCCTCTTATCCGCATAAGATTTCTGCCTATCCTGTGCTGCTTTCATCCTCCTTCGAATCAAGTCGATCTTCTCCGAAGTCTCCTTAATCATATCGGGCCCAAGTAAGATCTTATCCGTAGATTCCCACCAACATGTAGGTGAACGACAAGGTCGTCCATAAAGAGCTTCGAATGGTGCCATACCAATGCTGGACTGAAAGCTATTATTATATGCGAACTCCACCAATGGAAGATGCTCTTCCCACGTACCCCCAAAGTCTAGGATACATAGCCTCAACAGATCCTCTAGAATGCGATTCACCCTCTCGGTCTGGCCGTCCGTCTGAGAATGATATGCGGTGTCCAAACATAACTGAGTCCCTACCGCCTCTTGTAAGCTTCTCCAAAATTCGCTAGTGAAAATAGGATTGCGGTCGCTCACTATGCTAGAAGGAACACCGTGCAAACGAACTATTTCTCGAACGTATACGGAGGCTAACCATGGAGCAGTCCTCTTACTCTTTACGGGAATGAAATGGGCGCTTTTAGTAAGTCTATCTACTATAACCCAAATTCCCGTATTACCCTTCCTTGATCGCGGTAACCCATCCAAAAAATCCATCGAGACACTTTCCCACTTCCATAGTGGAACCTCAAATGGGTGAAGCAACCCACCAGGTTTCTTTTGCTCCGCTTTTACTTGTTGGCACACCAAGCATCTAGCGACATATTCGGCCACATCTTTCTTTATGCCGGCCCAAAAGTAAACTCTCTTCATGTCTTTGTACATCTTGTCCCCGCCGGGATGAATGGTCATCTTCGAATGATGTGCTTCGTCAAGAATAGTCTTCCTTAGGTCATCGTCTTTTGGTACACAAAGTCTACCGTCCCTACGTAACCAACCCTTATCGTCTAGGGTATACCTACGGAGATGGCTTGATGACTCCCCTCCTTTGAGTTTTTCTACTAACTCAACCAACTGCGGGTCGTCTCGCTGTGCCTCGCCAATCCGTCCTAAAAGCGTAGGTCTGACCTCCAAGGATGCTAGCAAACTGGGTACGAAGTCAACGGAAGGTCTAAAGTCAAACATCGAAATGAATTCTAAACTTCGCCGCTCAACAAACAAAGGACTTAAGGATAATCTTTTTCTACTTAAGGCGTCTGCCACCACGTTACCCTTGCCAGGGGTATAGGCTATTTCGAAGTCGAAGGACGCTAAGAACTCCATCCACCTTTGCTGCCTTAAGTTCAAGTCCTTTTGAGAGAATAGGTATTTTAAAGACTTGTGATCAGTGAATAATTCAAATTTCTCGCCAAGAAGATAATGACGCCTAAGCGCGAAAACAATAGCGGCCAATTCTAGGTCATGTGTAGGATAATTTTTCTCATGCGCTCTTAACTGCCTTCCACCATAGGCTATTACCCTACCCTGTTACATTAAGACTGCGCCTATTCCTATCCCACAAGCATCAGTATAAACGGTAAATGGCTTACTCCCGTCTGGCAATACTAAGACTGGGGCTGAAGTCAAAGCTCTCTTCAAACGTTGGAACGCATCATCACAATCTACGTCCCATGTGAAAACTAGGTTCTTCTTCGTCAAGCGTGTCAATGGAGCTGATATCTTTGCAAAGTCTTTGATAAACTTCCTATAGTAGCTAGCCAACCCCAAGAAACTTCTCACTTCGGTAGCATTTTTAGGGACCTTCCAATCTTGGATGGCCACCACCTTCGCGGGATCCACGACTATCCCTTCTTTGGAAACCACGTGCCCCAAGAACCGTACTTCCTTCCTCCAGAAGTGACACTTAGAAAATTTAGCCTTAAGGCTATGCGCTCGTAGGGTCTCCAATACTTCCCTAAGATGTAGGGCATGCTCCTCTTCATCCTTAGAAAAGATCAAGATGTCATCTACAAAGACTACCACAAATTTGTTAAGGTACTCCCTAAACACCCTACTCATCAAATCAACAAAATATGCTTGGGCGTTTGTCAAACCGAAGGGCATCACTAGCCATTCATAGAAACCTTCCGGAGTCCTAAAGGCAGTCTTGTCTATGCTATCCTCAGCCACTCTCAACTGATGGAACCCAGTGGCTAAGTCCAACTGCGAAAACACTGAGGCGCCAACTAATTGATCGAAGAGATCGTCAATCCTCGGCAGTGGGTGTCTGTTCTACTTAGTAAGTATATTAAGTTCTCTATAGTCCACACACAGTCTAAGGGACCCATCTGCCTTCGTGGCAAATACTACTGGAGCACCCCACTCCGATATACTTCGTCTTATGAACCCCTTCTCAAGCAACTCCTTCACTTGCTTATCGAGTTCCCTCCTTTCACGTGGAGCCATGTGGCGTACTGGCAAAGATACTGGTTTCGCATTATCCACAAGATATATTCGAAAATCTATCTCCCGCTTCGGAGGCAAGCCCTTCACCTCCTCAAACACATCCGAATATTCTCGGACCACTCTAACAGATCGTAGATTTTCCTCAGACGCGTCAAGCGATTCTAGATAACTTAGCATAACCGAATTTATGAGATTACAGAAGATTTCGAGAGTGTTGCCAAGGCGAGTCACGAGCCTAACTACTCTCCTTTCACAATCAAGAACGGCCCCATTTCTGGATAACCAATCCATTCCTAAAATTAGCCCATAGCCCGTGAAGCCCAACACTTGAGCATCACATCTAAATTCAACGCTAAGTATGGAAATTTTCAAATCCAAACACATCATGGACAAATAAGCTGAGCCCCCTATTGGATTCGAAACAACTAAGGGATCCTCTACTAAACTGGTGTTTAAGTGCAGTGATTCAACTAATGATGTAGAGATAAACGAATGTGATGCGCCCGAATCGAATAAGGTACGGACAGGATGATCAAACAGAAAAACTAAGCTTTCAGCAGAAATGGTTCTACCTCGTTCTTGCAGCGGTGGGACCGCGAGAGCCTAAACTTGTCCCCTAGCCTGCCCTGGTGCCATAAGAGCCTGCACCTGTCCTCCCGAGGTAGCTCCTGCCCTCTGCCCCTTCTTTGGGCGGTCCTTCACTAAATATCCTGCAACGCCACAATGAAAACAGCCTGTCTTCTTTTTCTTTCGGCAATCCTTGCTGAGATGGCCTGGGGTTCCACAGTTAAAGCACTTCTTCTTTCCCTTACCATTATTGTCTTTTCCACCCTTCTTGTTTTGCTGTTGTGGTTTCTTCTGATCCCCCTTCTTCTCGGGTGCCTTATCAGCTTTAGCGCTTTTCTCCTCATGCATGAGCGCCATTTCTACTAACTACTCAAAGGTGGCCCCCATCGGGATGTGGGACATAGCCAACCCTTGCAATGGTTCATTCAAGCCATTCACGAACCTTAGAGCCTTCTTCTCCAGCTTGTTTACTAAGTCCAAGCCAAACTTTGCTAACTGCTTAAATTTATTGACATATTCTTTCATTGATGAGCTTCCTTGCTTCAATATCAAGAACCTTTCCATATATAGATTTTCTTCCGCCCTTGAGAGAAACTTCGACTCGAACCTACGTCTGAAATCCGCCCAAGAGTCAACAGGACGCTCCCCATTAGTGACCTCCCACCAAAACGAGGCCTCTCCCTTCATCAACCAAGCTGCTAAACGAACTCTCCTCCCTTCTTCTTCTTCAAAGATTTCTAGCAATTCTTCCACCTCCTTAAGCCAATCTCTAGCTTCCACAAATGTTTCTGACCCTTGAAATGGTTTTCCACCTATAGCCTTGAATTCCTTGCACGTCTTTGCAAAAGTATCTACGCGAGGAGGAGGAGGAACGGGTGTAACTGGTGGTGGAGGAACATTAGCTGGACCTGCAGCGGCCCTAGCCTCTAATAACCTCCTATACCATCCTGGTATCGTTACACCGTCGGGTAGATTAAGATCTTCAGCCATGCTGAAACGAAAAAGGAAAGATTCAAAATGGAGAATTCGAAAGATAAAGATATGTGGCTATTGGGGATTATGTTTTTCTTAAAAACTTTTCTCTTTAAATTTCTCATTAAAACATGTTTTTGAAAACACTCCTTCCAAAAATAACTATTTTTCTAAAGTATTTTTATCTGTTCTGGTAACCTTAAGCTCCGATACCACGTGTAACACCCCGCGTCCATTAATGTCACTCACAAAGGGAATGCATTAACTTCCATGGGGGTTATAAGTGAATATAGAACAGAAAAATTACAACAAGACAGATAATAAATAGTACTTGGAAATCTAAAACTTCATTTTATTGCAACGGAAATTAAACATGTTTGTTACATCATAAAACCATAGATCATAACCAAGTACAATATCCATCTTCATAAAAACAAAATACATAATCCCATTACATAAATAGCCATTAAAAAGATAACAAGCTGGACTTTACTTCAACGGTCCAAGCTTTCCAAAGAGAGATGAAGCAATTCAATCAAACTCCACTAGAGCTGGGCCCAACTTGAGGACCTGGATGGGGAAAAGGATAGAAATAGAGGGGGTCAGACATAAAGTCTGGCGAGTATGATAATTCTAACAATACTATTATCAAAATAACTAGACTAAGGCATAAGCTGGAAGACAAGTAAATGTCTATGAACTCTTAGGAAGATAAAAATAGCGTTTAAGATAACGTTAAAGATAACGGTAAAGGCACACCTAATTACTAATGAATGATTACTACACTGCACCACACCAGTCACCCTATTGTTTGATCCCACTTGCTTCACACAGAAACTTTATAAATAGACTTACGTACCCCTAGCTGACTACATAGGTGTCGTCTGCCCCTATCTCCACTAGGTGTACCCCACTACCCACTTTCGATCGGCTCCCTACTCGTAGATACCCGTGCTGGCCCCACAGTGGGGTGTATCACTCCCCTAAAGTGGCAACCCGATACAACTTGAGAATGCACGGCTTATACCTACACGATGCAACAACGTCTTACCTACCATCCCGGGTCCACACACGCATACGAAACCCGTTGGACTTGCGTTGCCACCGCTCCCCGTCTTGGCCTCTTACAGTCGAACCCAGCGTGTCCCGTCCTCGACTTGGGTCGAGCCCACAAAGATACGTTTGGGATACTGGTCGAAATGGGCCCCCACAAGCTACCCACCTAAGCTTGTCACTAGTATATCCCACTTAACCCTCTTAGTCATGTTCATTTACATGTGTGTTTGGTTAAGTCTTACTAATCGTATTTCACATGCCACTATGGGCACCCCCTAGATTCCTCATGCCACCCAGGGCACCTACTTAACCCCCATGTCCCACCTTACATGTTTATCTGGTTAAGTATTTCTTAATTCATTCAGGCCATAACCTCATAACGACCTCTCACATTAGACTGGCATTTATGGTAGCTGGATTTGCCGGGCGGGTCCGGGCAGTCTTACACCATAAAAGAGTCTAACCTCGTGTCATTACAACTGTTATGCTTTAGTTTAGGCCTATGACCTCTCACATTGGGCTGACATTTGTGACCACTGGATTTGCCGGGTGGATCCGGGCAGGTTTACGTCACAAACGAGTCCAACCTCTTGTCATAAGCATTGATTAACACTTAAAATCTTTTACCCCAGTTTTAATAATTCCCTATTCAAATTATTAATTAAGTCAACTTTTAATGATGTCCATAATTGACTCAATTATGGCCATCCACTTATGGCATGCAAAATCATTTCAATTGCACCCCAACATTTTAATATTAAATCCTTAATATTACCCCTACCCCTCGTTTATACGTTCGCTTATTCAACGCATAATATAGGCTAGACTTGTATAGTCTAACACCTAGCACAAAGTTAAATTATCACAAAATATAGACAATTAAAATAAATATAATCATAATAGGGGTGAAACTTGCATAAACTACACATGTTAAGGATCAAAAGGTGTCAACTTGTTAAATGTCTCAATTTATATGATATGATCATAGCCCAAATCTATACATAAACTTTCATATGGGGTTTTTAGGCAACATAATGATGGTGTGAACTAGCATAGGATATCACATATGTCATAGCATAATTCTAGATGTCATAATAGATGTCTTGGCATATGTTCATAACTTTTCTAATCAATCTAACTTGCATATGTGACTTGTCATATAGATCAACATAACCCAAACATGATGATTTAATTAATATGAACTAACTAGCATAGATGGTAACATCATGGCCTTTTTAACATGTATGATTTATCACAACTTAGCATAGAAACTTTCAACATACATAACATCATCATAGCATGATTTACAACATATAAGATATCATCATCACATAACATTGGATTTACAATATACATGATAGCAAAAGGGGTTTACAACAACATATATGATAATTCACATCATCTACTCATAATCCATTCATAACTCAACCTAATTAAAATGATAATAATCTTGTTAAGATCATCATACTCACAATTTAGAGAAGAAAAGAGAGAGTTTTGCTTTGCTTTAGGGTTGAGAGAATTAGAATTGAATTTGCTTTTCTTCTTTCTTAGTTGGCGGCGGCTCCATTGATTCCCATGGCGATGGTATGACGGTAACTATTCTATTTTAATTAGGTTTAGGGTTAGCATTAGGATGTATTTATAGGTGTAGGAAGTTATTTAGGACCATTAGATTAACCCTGAACCATGAGAACCAATCAAATGCAAAATCTTCATTTGAGCGAATCGGGCCACGGGTTGATAGCCAAACACCCTGGATTAACCCCTGGTCGACCCAGCAAGGCTCGGGTCGGCCTCAAAAATGGGCCGGTTCGGTTATTCCCCCTCCCAATTCGCTGTTTTGAACTTTTTCGCATATTTATTTATTTAATTTTTAATTTTTATATATATATATATATATATATATCAATATATATATATTTCTCTGCCCAACCCATTTCACTTAATTCTTATCTAAAAATTAAGTATACTTTAATTTGTGAATTTTAATGTTATAAAATTACGGGGTGTTACATAAACCAGGAAAGACATTTCGGTAAATAAGATAACAGTACTTATTACTTGAATAATAAGTTATTTGATAAAGATGTTCAGATTTCTATAATAGAAATGATATTCACATTTTAAAGTGAATAATGTTTTAAAGTGAACGCCTGGCAGATTAAAATGTTTAAAATGAAATTGGAAATATTTTTCCAATGAAGTTAGGATATATTATCCAAGTGTGGAGAATAAAGAACGTGAAAAGAATGGAAATGTTTCGAACGTTAATAATGTATGTTTTCTGGAACATGAAAGAATAAGAGTTTATAATAACTGGAAATGTATCCAAGAAGTGTAAAAAGGCTAAAACGGGATTTGAGAAATATCTGGTAAGATATGGGAATTCGAATAATAAAAACGAATGTGAAATAAAAAGTACCCGTGTTTGTGTAATGCCTAGTTATACATTTGAATGAATGTTTGTTTTTACTTCGACGTTTAAATAACCGACTATCGAAGTGTTTTGACTATCGTTGTCAATACAGAGAGACCGGTTGGATATATTATCCGGAAACCACTCCGTATAGGTATAAGCGCTGCAAATTATAATATGTTGAAGACAATTGAAGACGAAGTAAAATGCAAGGGTTGTCCAGTCCCAGAATGGTGTTTTCTGTTTGTTCAGTCCCTGGACAACTTGTATGGACGAGTGTCTGACAGAGTATTTCCAACGGTCACGCCGTTGATTTTTACGAATATACCAAGTTGGTGGAGAGAAGGTAACTTCTCTTTATTCTACACCCAGTGTGCATTTGTGTAAACAATATGTGATTATGGATTTGACGATGTGGCATTCAAAGTGAATGGTGATAAGATGTTCTTAAAATAGACATAGCCTCTAGCCTCACAACCAGAAGTAACAAAAGTTGGGCTTGCCAGCATGGCTAGTTGGGTCATCCCCAAGCAGGGTGTATTGTCACCGATCTAGAGAAAATTCATATTTATACTTCTTTTCGATTCTGTATCTTCGGATGACGGTTGGTTGGCCTACAACCGTGGTGGCAATATATTCGATACACTCAAGCTAAATCAGTGGTCAGTGATGTGTGGTCGGGTTGCAAGACGTTCTTGTTGAACCCAGGTGTATCCCCTCTAGAGTACACTATTCGGAAGGTGCTCCCATGCCTTGTCTATTGGAATCCAATCTCCAATAAGAGCCCTGCGGTTTATGATTTTATACTATATATATGTGGAGCGTGAGATGCAAGCGTTCTGCTACTTGGATATTTATGTGTTTAGACATTATCATAATATCACTGATTTTGATATCAAAGTATTTTGGATTATAGTAAGGTAAAAACCATCCATGTTTATGTGTGGGCTGGTCTTACTATTATCTTCTTTTTTTGAAAAGGATTTTAAAAGTTAAACAGTATAGTTGGAATTTACTCACACCAGTCCCATGACTGACCCAGTGTTTATTTTGTTTGTGTTTTCCCTAAACTCTTGGGTGTCCTAATTTGTACGGGCAGACAAGTGTTTCAGGATTTTACAGATACACTTGGAGGAGCTCAGAGCAGAAAGCTTCACCAGTAGTTATTTAGAGATTATTTCCGCTGTGATATGATATATTGTACTCTGATATGATATGTAAGTACAAATTCAGATTTTGTATTTCAGAGTTATGTTATAATACAATTTATATTATTCCGCTGTGAGTTTCGTATTTACTCTGATTCTGTTCAGTTGTGATCTTCTTCTTCTTCTATTCTATTAGTTCTATCTTATCTTTCTCATCCTCTTAATTCTTTCCATTAATGATCTGAATTTTCGTGCACTTTGAGTTGAATGTGTGGAATATTAGTCAGCTCAAATTGGTATGGATTTTCGGGCCATTACAAATCGTCCGATTTGTTTATTACTATTTATTTTATATACACGTTAAAAATCATATTTTTAACTGTAAAATATTTTCCACTATGAATTATTTTATTTCATTGAAATTTGCCAGTATAAAATTTTTAAATTGGCCCAGATTTCTGGGTTATTACATTTTCACTTCTATCTCATGCAACTTTTCCTTAAAGTTTTCCCGATTAATTCTTTTCAAAGAAAAATAAATTATGCATAATTTTTTTTTATCCATTCACATTTCATGCAAGTTATTTTCTTTCATTAACCATGCATTCATTTCTTTCTTTCATTCAATTACTTTATTAACCTTTATTTTATTAATTTCTTTCCTTTATTCTATCACATCATGTTTCATTTGCATGCTTTCATTCCTTATATTTACATCCCCTTATTTCTCTTTCCCCTTTTTGTTTTCCGTCATTATTTATTTTCAATAACAAACCACCTCTATGTATATACGTTTTTCTTATCTTTTTATATTTAGAAACAAAGACAATAAAAACCTGCAAAACTATTAGTGTTGCCTATGTATATATCTAGCCATTTTCTTTACCTTATTTGTGTTTGTCTAATTTAACATGTTCCTTAAATTCTAGAAGTTTAATATTATGTGTTTCGATATTTAAAATTTTGCACAACTTAACAATCAGAGAAAACAAATGAAGCATTCATTTTTGAAACAACCCAGACTCGCCCTTATAGGAAAGCCCGGATTGAGTTGAGAACACGACAAATCAGAACACAAACAGAAGAACATTTCATTGCTATTACAACAATTTACATCAGAGTACAAGAATATACATAGTGTGAACAAATAATATACATTTGATAAATATCAGAGATTTACAAATCATTATGCAGCGGAAAATAATACAAAACACAACAGAAAGAAATACACGGATACAGAGCTTACCGAATATATCTCCAGCTGTGAACCAGGATCTTGTGAATATAATATCAGCAAAACCAAAACTACTAGTTGCCTATGTGGAAAACAGGGGCATCCAGATTTTAGGTTAAAACAATAAACTCCAAGTCAGTCATGTGTCTAGTGTGAGAACTAAACCAATTATTTAAAACTTTACTATAGAAATAAGGTAAATCAAGGGACCACGCCGTATAAAGCGGAATGGGTTTCCTCCCAAGAATACCAGTGCCTAAAACAAACAGCGCAATGCTTTTAGGAAAATGAAGCTATTATAAGACACAGGTCCCATCACACAATGTAACGCAGGCCGGAGGATAGGGTTTCCCTTATAATAGCCAAACGTGCTTGGTATGTTTAAAACAAATCATTTGATAATATTACTAGTGCATATACGTTTAAAAAACAATTTCCATCATAATATCAATCATAGGTGGCCTAACTACCATCTACTATGTCGCCATATATAGGTTTACAATCAAAACCGCACAATGTCATACTGGAAGTTGAATTTCCATCATGAACCAAGGCAAGGGATCATCCTTAACGAATTCGAGACAATCTAGCCTACCATGTCTCAGGCTATAGTCACAACTGAATCTAGAAACCAAGGGTTGGTCCTCTCTTATGTTTGAGGATTATAACTCCTGAACAACGCGTTTCCCCACCCTGTGGGGATAATGGTCAATATGTCGACCATATAATCCATCGGCCCTGTAGTGACCGATATATCTGAGGCGCCTCGGTTTCCAACAACCACATAAGTAAAATGTCAGGGCACCATACCATGACACCACACCTAGCTAGAATGAAATGCACGTTCTCCCCGGATCCTTCATTTAGTTTCTAGTTCACACCAGGGTGTGAAGCTCGCGAATTAACGCTATACACAAAGCTACACCCTTTAAGGCCGTGCTTTGATCATCAACCACAAGACTTTGCTTTTCAATAGAAGCCTTGATCATTTGCAACTCAGCATGCCATACTGACAATTCACTCCATGCAACTGATGTTTATCGATATATAACCTCTGAGCTCGTACGTCTCAGAGAAGGGTGTTAAGAAAGAGAATAAATTTTCCGCCACCAAATAGATATATATTTAATAGAGATCAATCAACACGGAATAAAATCCAATTTCATACACACATCCATTTAATAGCTTGTTCTGGGTCTGAACGAAACCGGAGGCACCTTATTCCTCGACTCGTGTCCAAACGATGCAAAGACCTCTGGTCTTCAACCACCGTCTTCATCGTCGACTTATAGTCGAGTCGGTTATTCAGAATGGGTATAAACCCAACCTTTCTGAATAACTCGCATATTTTAAAATAAAGTGCTATAAAACACAACATACGCCTCATTCCAATTCTGAATATTCTTTTATTTAAATATTCATATCCTTTGGGAAAGGTTCCCACTAATTTTATCAAAGATAAACCCCTTTAAATTTATTGTTTAATCTTCCTTTGGATATCATTTCAAACCAAATTATGGTTTATCCAAACTAGTCGAGATTAGCGCACATTACCAAAGTAATCATTTCTTTTATTTCTCAATCTCAACTAATTCATCCCATGAAGAAAAACTGGTAATACTCCATATCTAACAAGACGGTGTTATTGGTCAAATTAATTACCATTTCACGTTCAAATCTAATTAAAGATTTAACTATTGCCTGGAGTAAAACTGGTGGTACTCCATTCTCTATCATTTCCCGAATTTGATAATTTAAATTATCACATTCTCATTTCAATCTAATTAAAGATTCATTAAAACCCCACTTAGTTTTAATCTTCCTAAAAATCAATATTAATGATTATTTAAGTTTTGGGAATCAAACATGTTACATAGACAATCTACACCATACTATTGATTTTTGCTTATATATGACCTCTAAACTCGTACGTCTTAGAGAAGGGTGTTAAGCAAGAGAATAAATTCTCCACCACCAAACATATATATATTTAGCAGAGATCAACTGTACAGTTCGAAATATAATGTTAGACATGTAATCCTATCTTTAAATGGGTTAAAGAAATAATGTACTTTAAATCACAATTCACGATAAAACTAAATCACATTCCATTAATTATGGAATCTTCACGGAAAACAAATCAATATATAATCGATATCAATTTCCGTATCCGAATAATAATATAAATGGAATAATGACAAAGCCTTTTAAATTCCATATATATTAAAGGTCTTCCTCCATAGAACCTCACTTCGATTATTATCAATCGAATTCTATTCAATTCCAATTTAATATATTAAATTGGAGAACTTTCCTTTGGAAAATCCCATTAAATCTTAATAAAAGATTTATATATTCCAAATCACATTTCACTGCAAATCGGGTTAAAGAACGAATGTTGTTAAAACACAATTCATCAAAAACCTGATTTGCATTCCATTTTATTCCGATTTAATGTTAATTAACTGGAAACACTAATAATCTATATTAAAAGATTTATTATTTTAACACGGGGTTTAAGAACAGTGTTATTTAAGACACCATTCACAACAAACCCAAAATCCAATTGTTTTATTCAATTCCATTTAAATCTTAATGTTAGCCTACTTTGTGAACTAGGCAACACAAAGTTGAGAAACCAAACATTGAATGATATTTTTAATTATAAGACTTCGGTTCGGATTGGAGGAAAACACTACAATTCAGGTTGATAGTAGCAGTTGTTCGGATCGGATAGGGTCCTCTGTTCGGATCGGGTTAGAGCAGCATATTGATTCGGATCGGATAGAGTTCTCTGTTCGGATCGGTGATCTCTTACTGGATAGATTGGTAAGGCATATCCAATCGGATCGGAAGGCAACCAAATCTCGAATGGATCGGAAAGCCATCTGCTTGCCACAGCACTGGAGCGGAGCGGAATAGGTTAGAGAAGGAGAGACACCCAAACCAATCCGGTTCGGATCGGGTATCCCGATCCGAACCCCTTACCTGCATATCTCCGACCCGCACCCATGATCCATATTAGTCTCCTGTAAAATCGCCTGGAGAACCGGACCGGCTATGACTAATTCCTACCCCTAACGTCCTTCCCTTTGATGCGTTGTCAACCTGATAGCTCATCCGAACCCGAAGAGAGTGCGATGGATGACACGTGGCCCGACCCGGATCAAGTCCCAAGCAAATTCACACCTATAAATACCCCATCTGGAGACAAAGAGAAGGATCTTTTTTTCAGCACTTAAAGAATTCAATCACCTCCATTATTCGAACTCCATTACTCCCAGAGAATCCAAATCATCTTTTATTTCTTGTTTTAGTCAATTGAGTGAACAAAAGTGAGTTGTGAGTGAATCTTTCATTGTATTTGCAACTGAATTATTGAATATAGTGAAAAATAAGTGGACGTAGGCATTTGTTCGCCGAACCACTATAAATCTTGCGTGTTCATTTTTATTTTTATCTCATTTTATCTTGTTTCAAATCAATTTGGCTGTTAGAACCACTTTTAGGTCTAACATTTTGGTGCTTTCACTGAGATCCCTCATCTAAATTCTTTATTTTCCGGGATCTCTTTCTACTTTTTGGACCGTTGAGTTCAAAGAAGTGAATCCTTAAGTTTCTCCGCTTTCTTACATTCGTTGAAGTAATTGTCAAAGACTCATGGCCAAAGGAAAAGGCAAGGAAGTTCAGTCTGTTCAAGGAAATGGAGCTGGCGAAGATCAGCAACATGCTGTTGTAACAAGGTCTCGGGGGCAGAGTTCAGCAGCAGGAAGAATCAATGCAGGAAATCCGAACCGACAGCAAGGGGAGAGCTCCGATCCGATCCGGGTAGGAGACTCTGAAGCAGTGCACTCCCCCAATCTGAACCGACCCGAGTTGCTCGCTGCACACCGATCCGACCAGGCACCCCAGCTCCGATCCGACCCGACTTCCTACCTCCGATCCGACCCGATGCTTGGTGAAGCTGGAACATCTACTCGAGTCCCCACGAATGCTCCAATTCCAGCTGCCAGGGTTGGTGATCAGGTCAATTCATCTGCGCCCATCACTCAAGGAGATTTCTCGCGCTTGCTTGATATGCTTGAGAGCACGAGGGAAGCTATGAGAGTTCATGAGCGCACTAATCTCATGATGCAGGAAAATATGAGGCTCATGAGTCGGGAGATTAGTGAACTCCGTCGGCAAAGGACTCCATCACCAGTTCTTCACACACCAGTAGATCAATCTTCATCTTCCGAGGAAGAGAGGCCCCATGAACGGAGGCCACTCGAACGACCTCAGAATGTGGAGCAGCTAACATTTGGATCTTTGGGATCTCGCGAGGATATCGCACGAGCATTAGGAAACGATGACCCCACTCGGGGGCAAAGACTCCAGTCCCCTCTTCCCGAGATCGACCGGGAGCGCAGGGAAAGGAATCGAGCAGAGGCAACTCGAAGAAGAAGGGCATCTCCTGAGCAAGAGCCCAGAAGGAACTCGGATACTAGGGCCAGGGAACCTGAGCAGCCCCTAACTAGTGCTGATGTACAGGCAATGGTTCGCCGAATTATGTCCGAGAGCCGGAATTATACAAATGAAGACTATGGCATTGAGCGAAGCCATACTCCGTTCACTGACGATATCCTAGACTTCCAGTTTCCCCGACGCTTTAACTTGCCACAGATGGACAAATATAACGGAAGGACTGATCCAGGACAGCATTTGATGCGGTATTCGTGGCTCATGAATGCCGCTGCTGCCCCTGATGAAGTGAAGTGCAAAGCCTTCCCAATCTACTTAGAAGATGTGGCATTATTCTGGTTTACCCGACTTCCTCCTCGTTCAATTTCTAATTACAAAGAACTAAGCGAGCGTTTCATGAACCAGTTCCGACTACATGCCCGAAAGTCCAAGAGTGTTATTGAATTGTCAAGAATCAAACAGGCACCAGGAGAGTCTTTAAGGGCATATCTAGATCGTTTTAACCAAGCTGTAACTGAGGTCAGTGACCCGCACGAGCCCACTATTCTGATGGCATTGAAGGAAGGAGTCGATCCTGAATCCGAGTTTGGAGACTACCTTTCTGGGAAAACACCCCCCACAAGGGCGATATTCTACGAAAAAGCCGATATTTATCTAAGACGAGAGGAAGCTAGGGCAAACCGAAAGAGAAAGTCTGAGACAGCTTCAAAGGAGAATGTGCAGAGTAACATTGCCGTGAAGCAGTCTGGGGAAAGTTCTGGCAAAGCTGAAGTAAATGTAGGAAACAAGGGTGGAAACAGCAATACTGGAAATGGGGGAAACAACAATAACCGTAATTCGAACGGTAACAGAAGAAACAGAAATAGGGGAAGTGACCCTAACAAAAGGCCCCGATTCCAGAATTATGAGAACTATACACCATTGAATGACACCCTGGAAAATATTTACCTGGATACGTACAATGTGTTGCAGTACAAAAGACCGCCACCTCGTGATTCGACCGAGAAAGAAATGGCGACAGGGAAATTTTGCTTGTTTCACGGAACACATGGACATTCGACCAATGAGTGTCGGCATTTGAGGGATGTAATTGAAAAGCTGCTGCGTGAAGGAAAGTTGGATGAGTACAAGGTTGCCCCGAGGGACAGGGGGCAAGGAGAGCAGGCTCCAAAACAGATCCTACCTGCTCCTAAGCCTACCGCGCAGCAGAAAGGTAAAGGGATCGTCATCAACTCCATAGTAGGCGGACCTCACCCGGCAATCCGAAGTTTTAGGTCAATGGACCAATATGTGAATGCTGCCAAGCATCTAGATGTGAATGAAGGTGACGATTTGGAAGATGTCACCCCCATAAAACAACAAAAAACCATGTTCGATGACGTGGTATTTCGCAGCCGAGACAACACGGGGATACAATCTCCCACCAATGATCCGTTGGTTATTACTACCACCATTGGGCCGGCCTTGGTCCATAAGGTATTAGTAGACAACGGAAGTTCCGTTAATATTTTGTTCAAGAAGTCATTTGATCAGATGAAGCTTGAGCCCGAAGATCTGAAACCTTGTGAAGGATGGATTAGAGGCTTCAACGGAGCGACGACAGCTCCCATGGGATATATAGAGTTGCCCGTGACCCTAGGGCAAGGAGAACGTAGAAGAGTGCGAATGCTTCAGTTCGTAGTATTGGACGTAGATTCGCCCTATAACGCATTTTTAGGGAGACCTGCCCTCGCTGAATTTAGAGTTTGTATCGCCCCTTGGTGCTTGTTACTAAAGTTCCCAACCGAAGCCGGAACTGGAGTAATAAGAGGGGATCAGGTCTCTGGACGGGCCTGCTATGTGGCCGAACTGAAGATGTTGATGAAAGGAGTTAATGCTGAGAGTAAGGATGCCTCGTCTCCCTCAAAGGGGGACTCGGCATAACAATTAGAGAAATTGACCCCAAAGGAGTTGCCCAAAGGAACACCTGAAGACCTGGATCCTAGAAAAGACGAGGAACCAGAGGCTAGAAATGCAACTCCTAATGAAGCGACAGTGGAAATTCCTGTTGATAAAGCTGATCCGACAAAAGTTTTGAAGATTGGTTCCCAATTGGATCCACGTCGTGCTGAAGAACTGACGGACTTCTTGAAGGCAAACTTAGATGTGTTCGCCTGGACCCATGCTGACATGTGTGGGATATCACCTTCCATTATCTGTCACAAATTGAATGTAAATCCGAAGCATCCGCCTGTGAAGCAAAAGAGACGCGTGCTGGGCCCAGAGAGGTCGGCTGCTCTCAAAGAGGAAGTAGAGAAATTGAAGCAAAATGGATTTATTCGAGATTCGACTTATCCCGACTGGATATCGAATCCCGTCTTGGTAAAGAAGCCAAACGGAAAGTGGCGAACTTGTATTGACTTTTCAGATTTAAATAAGGCTTGCCCAAAAGATAGTTTCCCACTTCCCAGGATTGACCAGCTTGTAGACTCGACAGCAGGTCATGAACTTCTCTCTTTCATGGATGCATACTCTGGATACAACCAAATTCCTATGCATGTACCAGACCAAGAGCATACGAGTTTCATTACGAATTTGGGGCTATATTGTTATGTTGTAATGCCATTCGGATTAAAAAACGCTGGAGCTACTTATCAGCGGTTGGTAAATAGAATGTTTTATGATCAAATAGGAAAAACTATGGAAGTTTATGTAGATGATATGCTTGTTAAATCAAAGCAGTCTTCCAGTCATACGCAAGACTTAGCGGAAATGTTTGGTATCTTGCGAAAGTACCGCATGAAATTGAATCCTTTAAAATGTTCATTTGGAGTGGCATCGGGAAAGTTCCTTGGCTTCATTGTGAGTTCCCGAGGAATTGAGATCAACCCTAGTCAGATAGCAGCGATTAGAAACATCAAAGAACCAAGGAGAATTAAAGACGTCCAAAGTCTGGCAGGGAAGGTAGCGGCGCTGAGTATATTCATCTCCAAAGCCACCGATAAATGTGTTCCGTTTTTTGATTTAATAAAAAGGGGAAAGAAGAACTTCCAATGGACTCCCGATTGTGTTGAGGCCTTTCAAAATCTGTTAGAACTATTAGAGAAACCGCCAATCTTATCAAAGCCCGTAGATCACGAAGAATTATTTGTTTATCTAGCAGTCTCAGCTCACGCTGTCAGCACAGCCCTGGTTCGAGAAGAAGACAAAGTACAAAGGCCAGTATACTATGTGAGTAAGAAATTAGCAGCGGCAGAGCGTAACTACCCAAAGATTGAGAAGCTTGCTTACAGCCTCCTGATTGCATCCCGAAAACTTCGTCACTACTTCCAAGCCCATACAATAACCATATACACCGATCAGCCGTTAAGACAGGTGTTGCAGAGACCCGAAGCATCGGGAAGGTTGATTAAATGGAACATAGAACTAAGCCAGTTTGATTTGAATTTTCAACCACGAAAGTCAATCAGGGGGCAAGCTCTAGCAGACTTTATTGCGGAGTTCACCGTTCCAGAGGAGGAAATAATCAATGACCGAGTGGTCAAATCCGAGGATAAGCTAGAGATGAATCCGTGGAAATTATATACAGATGGAGCTAAAAATGACCGAAGGTCCGGAGCTGGAATTGTCTTAGTTACTCCCGAGGGACGGTCGTTATATTACGCCCTGCGATTAGAATTTTCAGCAACTAACAATGACACTGAGTATGAAGCCCTGATTGCCGGGCTGAAACTCGCTAAAGACCTTGGAGTAAAAATGATGGACATATTTTGTGACTCTAAGATTGTTGTTTGTCAAGTGCGAGAGGAATTCGCGGCTCGAGGACCTCGACTTGTCGCCTACCTCAAGAAAGTGAAAGAGCTATTAAATAGCTTAGAGCGGTACAACATAACACATATTCCCAGAATAGAAAACCAGAAAGCGGATAGACTGGCAAAACTGGCTAGCTCTGACAATCCAGAAGGGACTGAGGTAATTCCAATTGAAATGTTGGAATCGCCAAGCTTTGAGTCAATGGAAATTGAATTCGTTCTTGAAGCGGAACCAGAGAAGGAGTCATGGATGACTCCAATCAAGAATTTTCTTAAGAATGGGACACTCCCATCGAAGAAGAGTGAGAAAAGAGCTGTAGTTCGCAAAGCTACCAGATATGTTATACAAGGCGATACTCTCTATAGACAAGGATTTTCTATGCCCCTGTTACGATGTATCGCACACGACGACATCAAGCGTGTACTAAGAGAAGTGCACGAAGGTGAGTGTGGAGATCATACAGGAGGTCAAACTTTAGCAAAGAAAATATTACGGTACGGATACTTCTGGCCTACGATCAACAAAGATGCAGCTGATTATTCACGACGCTGCGATAAGTGCCAGAGATTCGCCAAAATCCCCAGGGCACCGTCAACCCAGCTTAAGTCGATGGTGAGTCCTTGGCCATTTGCCACATGGGGAATTGATATCATTGGAGTTTTACCGATTGCTAAAGGAGGAGCTAAGTATGCAATAGTAGCTGTGGACTATTTCACAAAGTGGGTGGAAGCTGAGCCCTTGACTAAGACCACCACAAGAAAGGTGATAAGTTTTGTGGTCAGAAATATTATATGCCGATTTGGGATCCCAAGGACGATTGTTACTGACAACGGGACCCAATTTGATAGCTCTGAATTCAGAAATTTTTGCCAGAAATATAAGATAGACAAACGATATACTGCAGTTGCCTATCCACAATCGAATGGGCATGTAGAGGCAGTAAACAAGGTTATAAAATCCATCCTCAAGAAACGGTTGGAGCGTGCAAAGGCAAGATGGGTTGACGAATTGCCCCTAGCTTTGTGGGCATATCGAACAACATTTAAAACGGCTACCGGTCATACCCCTTTCTCTCTCTCCTTTGGTTCAGAAGCAGTAATTCCAGTTGAACTGGAAGTTCCTTCCCACAGGGTGACGTATTATGACCCGATGACGAATCGGGCACTTTTACTTGAGTCTCTTGATGAAGTCAAAGAGAAAAGGGACGAAGCAGACTTGCGTGCAGCAAGACATCGACGTCAGATGGCACGCTATTATGACAAAAAAGTTCGCCTCAGAACTTTTGAACCAGGAGATTTGGTGCTAAAGAGAGTTTTTCCACCCCTTCCTCACCTCGGCCCAAAATGGGAAGGACCCTTTGTCATCCAACGGAAACTTGAAAAAGGAACCTTCAAGTTAACGACCGTAGATGGCGAAGAAGTTCCTCGAGCATGGAATGCCCAACACTTAATGCGATATTTGGATTAGAAATGCTATATTTTTTGTTATTTTTACTGTGAATTCTGTAGCGAGACATGCCTTGCCTTGGGAAAATCTGATGATATGAATAAAGCACTATAAAGTGGACGTAGGCTACGACTTATTTGAACCACTGTAAAAATATTGTGTGTTATTTACTTTTATGCATTTACATTCATTAGTTGTTCTGTTGTGATTATAAAATACAGGATAACTAAGAGCCTAAAAAAGGTTGAAAACAGTATGGACATAAAAAGAAGCACAATGATTATTTGTGCAATAAGACGTAAAAGAATGAGAAAACGACATTCTAACTCTAACTCTCCAGAGAAAGAGAGAGAGTATAAAAGCGTCTCAGACTGAGCGCTGAAAAAGAAATTCTATTCTTAACTCTAACTCTCCAGAGAAAGAGAGAGAGTATAAAAGCGTCTCCGACTGAGCGCTGAGAAAGAGATTCAACTCCGAACTCTAACTTTCCAAAGAGAAAGAGAGTATAAAGGCGTCTCCAACTGAGCGCCGAGAAAGAAATCTTTTCCCGTTGAGAGACCGGGGAATGAATAGATGACTAAGCTCGAACTCTAACTCTCAAGAGAATGAGAGAGAGTATAAAAAAAAATGCCAGGAAAAACAACAGGTATTGACGACACAGGAAATGCCATCCCGTTAGAGAATTGGGAGCATTCAGATTGCATGGTTAAGCATTGAATAGCTTATGGAAATTGACTGGGGACACATATACATACACATATTTCCCCCCTCCACAACTTTGTTTCATAACTATAGACATGCATTTTTACATAAGTGCAGAACTGCTAACAAATAAACATTGCAAAAAGTGAATTATTTTTATTTACAAATGAATGAATTTGTACAGGGAAATAACTAAAAAAGAAAGTGCGGAAGCTGCTGTTGTAGCAGCACTTATTGGTTTACAAAGATGCTAAAAAGACACAGGGGAACCCACTATTTGGGTTTGGGATGAGCCTTCGATTTATTGGCAGCTTTTTCCGCATCCTTTGCTTCCTTCTCGGCTTCAGTCAAGATTCGTTTTGATTTCTTTTTCCCTGAAGATGTAGTACTGGAGCCAGCAGACTTCTTCCCGGAGGGCGGGGCACTGGAATCAAGAGAAGATTTTTTAGCAAGTTCTTCGGTAATAGATCTAGTTGAGAGCTTAACAACTAACCTTGAACCTGCATCCACAACTGCGAGGGGCTTGAGGACCTCAGGGTCTAGTTCTTCAGCTTTTAATTGCAAGCGCTTGTCTTGATCGGCCTTCATGGCCGCCAAGGTAACGTCATCGGCGCTTTTTGACTCCCCGGTTATTGTAACCTCCGGTTCCTCATCATGCCCCTCGTCTCCTCCGTCGTCTTTTAAAGCTGCAATCATTTCTTCATCATGGGGAGTAGTGACCTTAGTTGGCTCACTTCTTTCCCCCAGGTCTGTGGAAGCAGCCTTGTCTTCCCCTTCTTTGACCCTATCAGCGGGCTTTGTCCCAGCGGTAGCTCCTTGAGCTACATCTGTCTTTGCGGATGATTCAACGCCTACAAAATGAGAAACATCGGTTATCAACTCAGGCGAAAGAAAAGGATTTCTCATCGAACGTTCAATCATGTAGCCAAAGGTAGTAGTAGCCTTGGCAAATTGAGGAGAAAAGATAGGGATACCTTCTGAAGACTTTTCAGCGGGGGTGACTACTACCTCTGGAGTTATTTCAGGAATGGGAGATAGCAAAGTTGTTCGGGGAATTCCCGGGTTTTCGGGATCATACCCTTCTACTTCGGGAGTTACAGGAGCAGAAGAAGAGGAACCAGCTTCAGGAATGGTTTTCTGTTTAGACTTCCGCCTCTCTTCTTCCATGGCCTCAGCAATTAGACGGCGCCCTTCAGCTAGGCGCTCCAGTTCGTCGTCTCTCAAGTATTTCTCCATCAGCTTATCTTCATCGAGGGAATCGACCTTAAGTTCTTCTTTTTCCCACTCGACGATTTGATTCCACACTTGAACCAGAGTGGATGGATAGTCCTCGATCCAGGAAATGTTTCGACGACGAATAATGTGCGCGAAGAATTCAATCATTAGCTCGCCGAAGCCCTGAATATCAGCCTCCGCCTCTGATAGTTGTTTGCGGGTTTCCTCCGCAGATTTAATAGCGCATTCCACATTGCCCTCAGCCAGAGCAGCCCTGTTTTCCGCCTCCAACAATTTTGAAGCCAAGTCAGCGTTCTTCTTTTCTAACTCAGCACTCCTTTTCGCTAACTCGGCGTTTTTCTGCTCAAGCTCAGCATAAGCAAGGCGTGTCTTAACAGCCTCTGATTTGGCCTCGTCAGCTTGCTTCTTCAACTCAGAACGCTCCTGAGTGTGGGACTCAAGTAAGTCATGATAACGCTTTTGCATGTCCTCAAACTATTGTTTGAAATTAGAAGCGTTCTTTTGAGCGACAGCTAGTTGGGCTTGAGTGTCTTCTAGGTCCTTTCCTAAGGTTTTTAAGGCCTTAGCATCCTCCTCTGCGGTCTTTTGCATTGAGTCAGCATTTGTCATTAGAGTGCGGATGATTCTAGAAAGATTGTGAGAATACTTGAACATCTCGGAATATTGTTTTTCTACCAAATCAATTTTTGCCTTAGCCTCATCTGCCCAATTAGAAGAAATAGGTTCAAGGGTAGGTAGAAAGGTCAGAGTCTCGAAGTAGTGCTCGGGAAATTGCTCCTTTAAATATGCCAGCTTTACTGCGGTTCCCGCATCTGGTGGAGGAGGAGCGAGGATTGTTAGTTCGGTGTCCCTTCCTGAAGAAGATTCTGTAGAACCCTTGTCTGTCCTAGGTCGTTTAGTAGCAGGGACTTTTTGCTTACTTCGAGACCCAGTTTCCTTTGGAGGAGTTTTCTCTCTACTCCGCTTTTCATGGGAGGAAGTGGAATCCCTAGATTGTGGTCTATCCTCCTCCCTACGACCTTGATAGCTCTTGTATTTCTCTTGTTCCGGTCGAACTGGTGAGCGGGAGCGTGAGGGTTGAGATCGATAGGGATCATAGGGTCTTCTTTCCTCCCTACCACGGTCATCCCGGCGATCATACTCGACATCCTGAGGAGGATTGGACATGCTGCGATGAAGCTTTCTTATATCATAATAGGACCGAGACATTGTACCTGCACGATAAAATAAACGAAGTTTAGAATCAATGGGTTCATGGAGAAAGAAGTGCAATGAATGCTAATGCTGTGGTATAAAGTGCATCCTAAGTGGTGTGTGTGTCCCCCCAACCAACCCGAGTCTGAAGCTAGACTGGTGCGGGCAGGCTCTTTGGCCTTAGCAGGAGTAGTTTCTTCAGAAGAAGTGAAGACTAAAGGGTCCTTCCTGAAATCCTCTGAAGTATATATAGTCTCAGGTAAGGGGAGATCCCCCAAACCCTGAAATATGTGCTCGTCAGTGCTAGGAACATCCCCTTCGGAAGCGCGAAGTGGCGACTCTTGGGAAGACTTTGACTTGTCTGGAGAAGTAGTTTCCTCGGGGGCAATATACCCTTCACGATGTTTTTCGGCCAGATTAGCCAGTTCGTCATCTTGTGTGGAAGAGGGAGAAGGTGAAGTTTGAAGAGGAGCTGCAGGAATTCCCGAGCCTTCTCCTATCTTTGGAACTGTTTCCACTGGAGGGATGTATGCATAAGGGACCGTCCCATGACCGATGCTACGGAAAACGGATAGCAGCCCGTGAAAATGAAGGTATTCATCTTTAAGGACCTCGTCGATAGTCAGGAATTTTTGATCGCCGTTAAGAAGACGGTGCGTCTGATCAAAGAACACTTGGTCTGATATCTGTTTGGGATTGTCAACTGCAAATAAAAAGGAAAACAGGTCAGGGTGATGGTTCAAGTGTATAGAGTCCGGGTTCAGAAAATCAACGCTTTACTTGATTTTGTCCATCTCCTGGCGCATCCAGACTGTTGCTTTATATAGAACCACTCTAGTCTGGAATCTCCAGCTTTACTGCTAAACGGCGTAGAGATTATCTTCCTTTTTGGGACTGATTCAAAGTAACAGAAAGATAGAGTTTCTCTAGTCCGATGTTTGAAATTATAGAAGAAATGAACATCATCGAACGTGAGCTCTACGCCTAGAATTTCACGATATGCTATGAATAAGGTATGCAGATAGGCATATGAATTGGGATGCAGCTGCATGGGGGCAATCCGCATTTGTCTTAAGAAATCAACGATGAAAGGCGAGAATGGAGGAATGGCGCCGACCATGCACATCAGTCGAGTGACCGTCATATATCCTTCCGGAGGGTTGTGGGGACGGTCAGAGCGTGAGGGCACTAGGGTGTCCCTTTTCATTATTCCATACTTCAAGCAAATTCGAACAAGTCGGTCGTTGTCGATTGTCGATTCTACAGAATCTGGAGGTGACTCCAATATAATGGCTGAGTCAAATTCATCGGGTGCTCGATTGTCACCAATCCCACCTTCCTCCTCAAAGCCCAGGGAAACTTCGTTTTCTGAAGACATTTCGTCGCTTTCCCGATGACCAATTCCGTAATCCGGACCCTCACTGTCCCATTCCGGATCGGACGAAGAAGATATATCCTCAAGAGTGATTTTGCTAGAAGTTTCCGGAGCTTCTTTCCTCTCAGCTAGACGGGAAGAGCGTCTGGGCCTCATTGTCATGGAACTATTGAAGAAGCAATAGCACGGATTAGAGTAAATTATCCCGTGTCCCCCTTTTTGTGTATGTGTGTGAACTAAAGTGTGTGCAGCAAATATGGGAAATGCAAAATAAAAGTACAGCAATGTAAGACGAAGCTTTAAGGAGAAGGTGATAGTCAGAGTTGTTCTTAATTCTCGTTTATGTTCACAGGGCACTATCCTAACTGTCCGCGAAGTTATCGTCTAGAGTAAGTGTTAGTTGAATTAGTTGGGTAGTCTTTATGTGCCAAGTTTGATACGTTCGGTTCGGTTCGGATATGCATATAATAGTTGGTTCAATACAAATACAGATAACAGTCGGTTCGGATGCTTCATTAAAGCAAGGTCAGTTCAAGACAAGGGAAACAACGGGTTCGGAAGCAGGACTGATCTGATCGGATCGGGTGACCCGATCCGAACCGAACCAGCATCACTTAACCAGTCCATTTATTTCAACCTCTTATCCCATTCTCCTCTCCGACCCGAACCGACATTTTCCTTCCTTCCCGTCTTTCTAAAGTATGCAACCCGAACCGATCCCCTTTCCTTCTCCTTCCTTTTTGCTCCTTCGTCTTCTACCCGAACCAATTTGTCATCACACTCTTTTCTTCATCTTCTTCCTCTTTCCCCCCTACCCACGAACAACTCCGTTCTATCACCAAAGATACCGTTAAGGACAAATATTTGCCCACTCCAACCTCGCAACGCCTCGAAGCGATGGCGGATCCACCACAGTAACGACGTGGAGTTCAAGCAAAGCCCCGTGGCTAAACCATCCCAATCGACCGCAAATTGAAATCAAGTACGGTTACAATGAAGTTATTCGAGATTAAAAAGCTACCTATATGTTCGATTTGAGAAATCTACAAGGAACGGTTTCAGAATATTCGAGTTTTTTAAAGTTTTCAATACTAGGTTTGGAAGCGGCGGTAAAAAAGAAGAAGAAAAGAAAGAAGACGGTGGTGAATTTATATAAGGGGTAATGTTGACTCCTCGTATTCCTATTCTTTCTCACCCGCTCGGACCGGAATGAAGGCCCAGAAGCACAACTCTGCCTGAAGGCCCAATGTCAAAAAGCCAAACCCACGAAAGCGCTTCGGATCGGAATCCGAATCGAGCAAATTTCGCACGTTAATTTCTCATCCGACTCGAATTGAAGAGAAGAAGGATAAAGGAAGAGCATACCCGAGAGAAGCACTGTGTGTCGAGAAAAAAAAATTCCCAAACTTGTTCAGAAATGAAGAAAATGTGCTCGAGTCAGACACCGAACCGAATAGAAATCTGTGCATTCCTCCTGACCGTTCCGATTCAAGGATTAGCATTTCGAACGACATCAAAGCACGCTTCGTATACAACAGAAGAATCCTTTGAGGGGGCAAAATGTTAGCCTACTTTGTGAACTAGGCAACACAAAGTTGAGAAACCAAACATTGAATGATATTTTTAATTATAAGACTTCGGTTCGGATTGGAGGAAAACACTACAATTCAGGTTGATAGTAGCAGTTGTTCGGATCGGATAGGGTCCTCTGTTCGGATCGGGTTAGAGCAGCATATTGATTCGGATCGGATAGAGTTCTCTGTTCGGATCGGTGATCTCTTACTGGATAGATTGGTAAGGCATATCCAATCGGATCGGAAGGCAACCAAATCTCGAATGGATCGGAAAGCCATCTGCTTGCCACAGCACTGGAGCGGAGCGGAATAGGTTAGAGAAGGAGAGACACCCAAACCAATCCGGTTCGGATCGGGTATCCCGATCCGAACCCCTTACCTGCATATCTCCGACCCGCACCCATGATCCATATTAGTCTCCTGTAAAATCGCCTGGAGAACCGGACCGGCTATGACTAATTCCTACCCCTAACGTCCTTCCCTTTGATGCGTTGTCAACCTGATAGCTCATCCGAACCCGAAGAGAGTGCGATGGATGACACGTGGCCCGACCCGGATCAAGTCCCAAGCAAATTCACACCTATAAATACCCCATCTGGAGACAAAGAGAAGGATCTTTTTTTCAGCACTTAAAGAATTCAATCACCTCCATTATTCGAACTCCATTACTCCCAGAGAATCCAAATCATCTTTTATTTCTTGTTTTAGTCAATTGAGTGAACAAAAGTGAGTTGTGAGTGAATCTTTCATTGTATTTGCAACTGAATTATTGAATATAGTGAAAAATAAGTGGACGTAGGCATTTGTTCGCCGAACCACTATAAATCTTGCGTGTTCATTTTTATTTTTATCTCATTTTATCTTGTTTCAAATCAATTTGGGTGTTAGAACCACTTTTAGGTCTAACACTTAATTAATTGGAAAACTTCACTAAATCTTAATTAAAAGATTTATTCTTTCCTCAACTGGGTTTAAGAACAGAATGAATGCACCATTCACGACAAACCCAAAATCCAATTTAATATTAAATACAAGGCTCTGAATAGAAATTTTATCGGCTTATATTCAATATCAAATTCTGAAATCAACAAATATCATATTGGGAATAAAGATATATATATATATATATATATATATATATATATATCTTCCAAATTCCTCTACAATATCCGTATAATCACGGAACCCAATATCAAAATATTCCGAAGATAATTCCAATTCAAATCCGCTCCAATTCATATATTGGAAATTCTGGTTATTTTTAAAACCATTTCAAATCCAATTTATTTATTTAAAAATATTGGATTATAATTCTAGTTCATAACTAGTTTATTTTGATAAAAATATTTTTTTATCTTTACAAACATGGAATTTTTCATCCAAATTCTTTTCAAATCATTTATTATGATTTTACACAAATAATTAATATTTTTAATAATTTATCAAGGCTCGTACAGTCGATTTCCATAAAAAGTCATCGAACTGCGCTTACAGCGTCCTTTTCCAAATTTGATTTGGACATGGTTCCAAATCCAGTCGTTAGATTTCAAATCTCTTATTTTCTTGGAAAGCTCTTTTCGATACAAACCCAACGGTTCCAGTATTTGGAGGATCCGACGGTCGGATCTCCCGTAATGTCAATTCGAATTCAATGGTCGAAATTTGCTAACGGTTGCGGCGCGACGCGTTCTATTCAGGACATTAAATATATATAGCATATATATTATATATAATTCATCGACTTCCATTTAAAACGTATTTCATTAATCGTTTATAAATTTGTTTTAAAATTATTCCAACTTCATTTTCAATTTTAAATCAAAAAGGAATTTTCCTTATCATTATAATATATAAATGATAAAGTAGCAGATTTTGAAATCATTTCCTTTTCGACATTCATTATAAAAAATGAATAAAATCGATATAAATATCGTTCGCATCAAAATGGCGCATCTCTAATCAACACGGTTTCATATATTTCAATATTTTCGTGTCCATCCAATATCGGACATTAAAATCAGATTTTAATCCTTTATTGAATATTATTCTAAAATATTCGTTATTTTAAAATATTCATTATTTTAAAATATTCATTATTCCTGAATTGGAATCAGACATAGTCAATTACCATATAATGTTATTCATATGGATTTCATACGTCATATGTATACAACAACAATGATAAATAATCAACCATCATCCAGAGTGCACTACACAACTGCATAAGCATTAAATATAAATAATTAATGCTTACAACAGTTTGTCAACCAATCGATTGGCATACAACTAAATAATTGGGATTAGTGTACGTCAAATATCATCCCAATATCCATGTGGGGTTTCAATCAACAAACATTGAATATTATTTGTGTAGTTGGGCGATGTGTAAAATATATCATCTCAATCAATGTTAGTCAAATGAGTGCACATAAACAAGTCGTCCGATTTGTAAATGAATATTTATTTTCATTCATATACTCATTAAAAAAAAAATATTTTTAACGATAAAATATTTATCTCAACACATGAATATTTTATATAGTTCATTTATACAATAAAAATGATATTGTTAGTGTTCTAACGTATTTTAGACAATTTTGGAAGCAAAACGGCGCAATACTAGAACCGGAATAAGGTCTATCCTTATCCCTCGCCTAATACTGGCTCGCGCCATACGCCTACCAACTCTAATCAATTCAATTTACATCCCAAATCAAATTCATCCAATTTATCAATCAAAACAAACAACCAAACATCCATGGTTTCAATCAAAGGTGTCAGGTGCTACTAAGCACCGTCTGCATCCTAGTATATATTTAACTGTAAACAAAATTATAGTGAGAAGTTCTCACCTTGGGTTTCCACTCCTCCATTCTTTGTTTCTAAATGGTTGGGATTTGGATTTGTTTCCAGTCAGTCCCATCGCAATCTATTTTCAAGCGGTTTATATTAAAAATCACATTTTTAATAACGCTATATTATATATAAAAATCACATCTTTACAATGCCATCTACATATTAAAAATCAGATTTTTACAATGCCATTATATATATATAAATCATATTTTTACAATGCTATGATATATGTAAAAATTGTATATTTTTACAATGCTACTATATATATATAAATCGTATTTTTACAATGCAATTATATATATATAAATCGTTTTTTTTTCAATGCTATTATATATATATATATATAAATCGTATTTTTACAATGCAATTATGTATATATATATATATATATCTTATTTTTACAATGCTATTATATATATAAATCGTATTTTTACAATGCTATTATATATAAACAAATCGTATTTTTACAATGCTAATAATATAAAAAATCGTATTTTTACAATGCTATTATATATATATATCGTATTCTTACATTGATATTCATATAATAAAAACCATATTTTTATCGCGTCATTCAAATAAATAAAAATTATATTTTTATTTTGCTATTCAAATAATAAAGATCCAATTTTTATATGACATTTTCATATAAATAAAAATCCAATTTTTATTTGTCGTTTTAATGTTAAAAATCATATCTTTATTAATGCTACATATATATAAATCAGATTTTTGTTTCTAACGCTATCTTTAAACTAAAAATCATATTTTTGTTATGCTTTCTATAAAAAAAATCACATTTTTATTATGATTTCTATAAAATAAAAATCAAATTTTTATTGTGCTATCTATAAAATAAAAATCACATTTTTATTTCAAATCTAAATTATAAAAATCATATTTTACTAACTTCTCTTTCAACATAAAAATCATATTTTTCATATACAGAAAAATCATATCTTTATTATTAAAAATCGTATTTTAATATTATTAAAAAATTATACCTTTATATTTGTTAAACAATGGATATTCATATTCATAAGAACCCGATTTTTAAATGAATTAAACTAAACAAAATAAATTAAAAACTCATTGTTTTCAACTTCTTCAGCGGTAGGGGGGTCGAAGGTAGGCGGCTACGGCTTGGAGGTAGCGATAGTTCATCTAGGTGGCAGTGGAGGAGTTGTTTTAGGGTTGGGGGCGGGTTGAAATAGGAGACAGAGAATGGGGGAGGGGGGAGGGGTCAAGGGTGGAGCCGTCATGGCATGAGGGGGCGGTCGTCGCTTGTCGCGATGGAGGATGATGGCGACTCATTCACAATTCTCTCTCTCTCTCTCTCTTTTTTTTTTTTGGGATCAATTTTCTTAAGTGGAAAGGAGAAAGGGGGTTAAGCGGGTTTCAATTTTGACTAAGGGGGAGGGTTTGACTTAGGTTGAAGAGGTTAGGTTTATGTAATTTTTATTTTAATTAATTCTAAAAAGTAACTTTTTATTTTGAACTCCAAATCAAACTCACCGACTAGCGCCCCTAGCTAAATACCCCCATTCCTGACACAATGTAATATGTCCCGTAAGCCCATTCGACTGTTTCACTCAATTTTCATTGAAATTAAAATATTAATTAATTTAACATTCAAAACTGATTTCAACGTACATTTTAATTTTCCGGGACCACATACTGACTCCAAAAATTCCCGAAAAATAAATCTTGCTATGTTTTTGATGGTACGGTCTTAACAAAACTAAATTCGTTGAATTTGGAGACCGTTTGAAAAACGGTCATTTTCCGGTCGCTTAAATTCAAACTGAAATTACCAAACACGTTTAAATGCACCAGCTCACGTATTAATTCCAAAAATTATGAAAATTGGAATCTAGCAATAATTTGACATTTCAGATCCAACAAAAGTGGTTTCATCGAAAACGGAGGTCATTTGCAAAATGGCTATTTTTAAGGGCTATATATTATATAAAATTTCATAATGACTATTCTAAATTTTAAACTGGAGATAACTTTTTATTCCCTTTATGAAATCTAGATTTTTCACATCCATTAGAAAGATATAATTCAACAGATTCAAATATTTCTTGTTTTACTGAAACCTGATTTATTTTGAATCTTGTACATTCAGTTAAAGTTTAAAATCAAATTTTCAAACTTCCGCGCCATTTCAGGCTCGTTTTATAATAAAATAAATTTATTCGTTCTAACTTCGATTTAAATAAATTTTTAGTCGTTATTATTTAAAATAAATTATTTTAAATATTCAAAATTCATTAAAATTGCCAAAATAAAAATTTTAAATTGGTTCTGATTTTCCGGGTTGTTACGATCTACCCACTTAAATATCTTTTCGTCCTCGAAAAGGAACGAAGCTAAAAGTTATTTAACTAATCAACTCAACTTTCATTCTGGCTTTCATTCTTCAACTTTTCAGTTTCTAAGAATTTTCTAACATTTCAAAAATTTGGCTAACACCCTAAATTTTTGAAAAATTTCACCATAACCTCCTTTGTATGGGAGACCTTTAAAACCACAACTAGCCTTGCAGGGCCCTCATCATCCAAAAAGAAAAAGAAAAATCCAAGCGGCTAGCCAATCGGCTCATCAAATCACCCAAACCTAAGAAATATAGTATACATGTACCTATTTGTCGGGCATACAATTTTATTCCTCTTCTTAGCCTCCTTGTTATGATTATATACATATGGACATATTTGCAATTGCAATCAATTTTCAAGTCAGTTAAATATTTGATTCAATTTGGCTTAATGGTTCAAAATTTTAATTAATCAAACCAATAATCAAACAACACAATCAACAATAATTAGTTGATTATCGTTTTAAACACATAACTTTTATATACACATAAAAATCATATTTTTGATGCCAAATCACAACAATAGACCTTATCTATGTTTTGGTTCTCACACCAGTCAATTGGAAATATACAGATATCCCACTTTCGGCACTCGAACATAAACACTGATGATGAAGCTTCATCACCAGAATTATCCCTGGGCGACTAGAGTGTGATTCTATATCAATCCAGTATATTTGGGGCTTCGAATACATGTTAATTACGCATATATTCCAAATTTTCATATACTCGATTGTCCACATTCAATATAAAATAAAATATTCAAATACGTATATTTGGATTTAAATTTTCAAAACAAAATTCGTTTTCACTTTTATTTTAAAGATAACACTCTTCACACTCGTTCTAGAATACTACTGATCCCATCTCTAACAAGTCATTCTCATTGGATATTACTAATCCAATCTCTGATGAATTCTTTCGTTTCGTTCAAATGTGTCTTGTTCTCGAGCTATGTAAACCAAAACTCTGATACCAGCTGAAACGACCCAAACTCGCCCTTACGGGAAAGCCCGGATTGAGTTGAGAACATGAAAAATCAGAACACAAACAGAAGAACATTTCATTGCTATTACAACAATTTACATCATAGTACAAGAATATATAGAGTATGAACAAATAATATAAATTTGATAAATATCAGAGATTTACAAATTATTATGCAACGGAAAGTAATACAAAACACAACTAAAAGAAATACACGGATACAAAGCGTTCCGAATATAGCTCCAGCTGTAAACCAGGATGCGGTGAATATAATATCTGCAAAAACAAAACTACAAGCTGCCCGTGCCGAAAATAGGGGCACCCAGAGTTTAGTTTAAAACAACAAACTCCAGGTCAGTCATGTGACTAGTGTGAGAACTAAAACAATTATTTAAAACTTTACTTTAGAAATAAGGTAAATCAAGGGACAACGACGTATAACACAGAACGGGTTTCCTCCCAAGAATACCAGTGCCTAAAATAAACAGCGCAATGCTTTTTGGAAAAATGAAGCTATTTTAAGACCCAGTTCCCATCACACAATGATACGCAAGCCGGAGGATAGGGTTTTCCGTTATAATAGCCAAACATGCTTGGTACGTTTAAAACAAATCATCTGATACTATTACTAGTGCATATATGTTTCGTAAACAATTTCCATCATAATATCAATCATAGGCGGCATAACTGACATCTGCTATGTCGCCATATATAGGTCTACAATCAAAATCGCGCAATGTCGTATTGGAAGTTGGATTTCCATCATGAACCAAGGCAAGGGACCGTCCTTACCGAATTCGAGACAATCTAGCCTACCATGTCTCAATCTATAGTCACAACTGCACTTAGGAGCCACAGGGCTGGTCCTTTCTCATGTTTGAGGATTATAACTCCTGAACATTGTGTTTCCCTGCCCTATGGGCGTAATGGTCAGTATATCGACCATATAATCCATTGGCCCTGTAGTGACCGATATATCCGAGGCGCCTCGCTTTCCAACAACCACATAAGTAAAATGCCTGGACTCCATACCATGACACCACTCCTAGCTAGAAAGAAACGCACGTTCTCCCTGGATCCTTCATCCCATTTCTGGTTTGCACCGGAGTGTGAGACTCGCGAATTAACGCTATACATAAAGCTATGCCCTTTAAGGCCGTGCTTTGATCATCAACCACAAGACTCTGCTTTTCAATAGAAGCCTTGATCATTTGCGTCTTAGCATGCCACACTGACTATTCACGCCATGCAACCGATGTCTATCGATATATACCCTCAGAGCTTGTACATCTCACAGAAGGGTGTTAAGTTAGAGAATAAATTCTCCGCCACCAAACAAATATATACTTAATACAGATCAATCAACATAGAATAAAATCCAATGTCAGACACACATCCATTTAATAGCTCGTTCTGGGTCTGAACGAAAGCAGAGGCACCTTATTCCTCGTCCCATGTCCAATACAGGAGAGAGGTCCTCACATATCTGGTCGATCTCCAAGTACGTCTGGTCGATCACCACTTATTACCTTGTCTTGGGTGCACAGCCCAATCCAGACATCAATAATCATCCAAACGATGTGAAGACCTCCGGTCTTTAACCACCATCTTCATCATCGACTTATCATCAAATCAGTTCTTAAGAATGGGTACAAACCCGGCCTTTCTGAATAACTCGCATATTTTAAAATCAAGTGCTATAAAACACAACATACGCCTCATTCCAATTCTGAATATTCTTTTATTTAAATATTCATATCCTTTGGGAAAGGTTCCCACTAATTTTATCAAAGATAAACCCCTTTAAATTTATTGTTTAATCTTCCTTTGGATATCATTTCAAACCAAATTATGGTTTATCCAAATTAGTCGAGATTAGCGCACCTTACCGAAGTAATAATTTCTTTTATTTCCCAATCCCAACCTATTCATCCCATGGAGCAAAACTGGTAATACTCCATATCTAACACCACGGTGTTATCGGTAAATTTAATTACCATTTCACTTTCAAACCTAATTAAAGATTTAACTATCGCCTGGAGTAAAATTGGTCGTACTCCATTCTCGATCATTTCCCGAATTTGATAATTTAAATTATCACATTCTCATTTCAGTCTAATTAAAGATTCATTAAAACCCCACTTAGTTTTAATCTTCCGAAAAATCAATATAAATGATTATTTAAGTTTGGTAAATCAAACATGTCGCATCGACAATCTACACCATACTATTGATTTCTGCCTATATATCACCTCTAAGCTCGTACGTCTTAGAGAAGGGTATTTAGCAAGGGAATAAATTCTCCGCCACCAATAGATATATATATTTAGCAAAGATCAACCATGCAGTTCGAAACACAATGTTAGACATGTAATCATGAATTTAACTGGGTTAAAGAACTAATATCATTTAAAACACAGTTCACGATAAACCCAAATCACATTCCATTAGTTATGGAATCTTCATGGAAAATAGATCAATAAATAATCAATATCAATTTCCGTATCCGACTAATAATATAAATGAAATAATGACAAAGCCTTTTAAATTCCATATATATATTAACAGTCTTCCTCCACAGAAGCTCACTTCGATTATTACTAATCGAATTCCATTCAATTACAATTCAATATATTAAATTGGAAAACTTTCCTTTGGAAAATCCCATTAAATATTAATAAAGATTTATATATTCCAAATCACATTTCATTGCAAATCGGGTTAAAGAACGAATGTCGTTAAAACATAATTCACAATAAACCCAATTCACATTCCATTTTATTCCTATTTAATGCTAATTAACTGGAAACACTAATAATCTTAATTAAAAGATTTATTATTTTCACACGGGGTTTAAGAATAGTGTTATTTAAGACACCATTCACGACAAACCCATAATCCAATTCTTTTATTCAATCTAATTAAATCTTAATTAATTGGAAAACTTCACTTAATCTTAATTAAAAGATTTATTCTTTCCTTAACTGGGTTTAAAAACAGCGTTAATGAAGACATCATTCATGAAAAACCAAAAATCCAATTCAATATTAAATACAAGGCTCTGAATAGAAATTATATCGGCTTATATTCAATATCAAATTACGAAATCAGCAACTATCATATTGGGAATAACGATATATATATATATATATTCCAAATTCCTCCACAATATCCGTATAATCACGGAATCCAATATGAAAATATTCCGAAGATAATTCCAATTCAAATCCGCTCCAATTCATATATTGGAAATTATGATTATTTTTAAAACCATTTCAAATCCAATTTATTTATTTAAAAATATTGGATTATAATTCTAGTTCATAACTAGTTTATTTTGATAAAAATATTTTTTTATCTTTACAAATGTGGAATTTTTCATCCAAAATCTTTTCAAATCATTTATTATGATTTTACTCAAATTATTAATATTTTTAATAAATTTATCAAGGCCCATATTCCATAAACGGTCATCGAACTGCGCTTACAGCAACCTTTACCAAATTTGATTTGGACATGATTCCAAATCCAACCGTTAGATTTCAAATCTCTTATATTCGTTGGAAAGCTCTTTTCGATACGAACCCAATGGTTCTTGTTTTAGGAGGATCCGACAGTCTGGTCTTCCATAATGTCAATTCGTAGTCAATGGTCGAAACTCGCGAACGGTCGTAGCGTGGCGCGTTCTATTCAGGCCATTAAATATGTATAATATATATTATATATATTTCGTCGATTTCCATTTAAAACGTATTTCATAAATCGTTTATAAATTCATTTTAAAACGAATCCAACTTCATTTTAAATTTTAAATCAAAATTGAATTTTCCTTATCATCATAATATATAAATGATAATATTTTCAATATATTAGATTTTGAAATAATTTCCTTTTCGATATTCATTATAAAAATGAATAAAATCGATATAAATATCATTCGCGTCAAAATGGAGCATTTCTAATCAACGGGGCTTCATATATTTCAATATTTTCGTGTCCATCCAATATCAAACATTAAAATCAGATTTTAATCCTTTATTGAATATTATTTTAAAATATTCGTTATTTTAAAATATTCATTATTTTAAAATATTTGTTATTCCTGGATTGGAACCAGACACAGTCAATTACCATTTAATGTTATTTATATGGATTTCATATGTCATATGTATACAACAATGATAAATAATCAACTATCATCCAAAGTGCACTACACAACTGCATAAGCATTAAATATAAATAATTAAAGCTTACAATAGTTTGTCCACCAATCGACTGGCATACACCTAAATAATTGGGATTAGTGTATGTCAAATATCATCCAAATACACGTGTGGCGATTCAATCAACAAACACTGAATATTATTTTTGTAGTTGGGCGATGTATAAAATATACCATTCCAATCAATGTCAGTCAAATGGGTGTACATAAACAAATCATTCGATTTGTAAATGAATAATTATTTTCATTCATATACTGTTGAAAACTATATTTTTAGCGATAAATTATTTATTTCAACCCATGAATATTTTATATAGTTCATTTATATAATAAAAATGATATTTTTATCGTTCTAACGTATTTTAGAAAATTTTGGCAGCATAACGGCACGATACTAGAACCGGAATAAGGTCTAGCGTAATCCCTCTCCTAATACTAGCTTGCGCCATCCACATACCAATTCTAATCAATTCAATTTACATCCCAAATCAAATTCAACCAATTTATCAATCAAAAGAAACAACCAAACATCCATGGTTTCAATCAAAGGTGTCGGGTGCTACTAAGCATCGTCTGCATCCTAGTATATATTTAACTGTAAACAAAATTAGAGTGAGAAGTTCTCACCTTGGGTTTCCACTCCTCCATACTTTACTTCTAAACGGTTTGGATTTGGATTTGTTTCCAATCAGTCCCATCGCAATCTTTTTTAAAGCAATTTTTATTAAAAATCACATTTTTAATAACGCTATATTATATATAAAAATCACATCTTTACAATGCCATCTACATATTAAAAATCGTATTTTTACAATGTCATTATATATATATATATAAATCGTATTTTTACAATGCTATTATATTTGTATAAATCGTAACTTTTTACAATGCTATTATATATATATATATAAATCATATTTTTACAATGCTATCATATATATATATATATATATATAAGAGACGTATTTTTTTCAATGCTATTATATATATATATATATATATATATATAAATCATGCTTTTACAACGCTATTATATATATATATATCGTATTTTTACAATGCTATTATATATATAAAATTCGTATTTTCAAAATGCTAATTTATATATAAAAATCTTATTTTTACAATGCTTACATATAAAAAAATCGTATTTTTACAATGCTATTATATATATATATATAAATCGTATTTTTATATTGATATTCATATAATAAAAACCAAATTTTTATCGTGCCATTCAAATAAATAAAAATCATATTTTTATTTCGCTATTCAAATAATAAAGATCCAATTTTTATATGCCATTTTCGTATAAATAAAAATCCAATTTTTATTTGCCATTTTCATATTAAAAATCATATCTTTGTTAACGCTACATATATACAAAACGCGTTTTTATTTCTAATGCTATCTTTAAAATAAAATCATATTTTTATTTTGGTTTTTATAAAATAAAAATCACAATTTTATTATGCTTTCTATAAAATAAAATTCACATTTTTATTGTGCTTTCCATAAAATAAAAATCACATTTTTATTTCAAATCTAAATTATAAAAATCATATTTTTCTAACTTCTCTTTCAATATAAAAATCATAATTTATATATAGAAAAATCATGTCTTTATTATTAAAAATCGTATTTTTATATTATTAAAAATTATACCTTTATATTTGTTAAACAATGGATATTCATATTCATAAGAACCCAATTTTTTAATGAATTAAACCAAACAAAATAAATTAAAAACTCATTGTTTTTAATTTCTATAGCGGAGTGGGGGTCGGAGGTAGGAGGCTACGTCCTGGAAGAGGTGGTGGTTCCTCTACGTGGCGGCGGAGGGGCTGTTTTAGGGTTGGGGGCGGTTTGAGATAGGAGAGGGAGAGAACGGGGGAGGGGGGTCGAGGGTGGAGGCGTCGTGGCCTGAGGGAGGGGGAAGTCGTCGCATGTCGCGATGGAGGATGATGGCAACGCAGTCGCCATTGTCATTTTTTTCAGGGATCAGTTTTCTGAAGGGGAAAGGAGAAAGGGGGTTGAGTGGGTTTCAATTTTGACCAAGGGGGAGGGTTTGACTTAGGTTGAAGAGGATAGGTTAATATAATTTTTATTTTAATTAATTCTAAAAAGTAACTTTTTATTTTGAACTCCAAATTGAACTCACCGACTGTCCTCCTAGCTAATTACCACCATTCCGGACACAATGGGATATGTCCTATAAGCCCATTCGACTGTTTCATTCAGTTTTCATTGAAATTAAAATATAAATTAATTTAACGTTCAAAACTGATTTCAACGTACATTTTAATTTCCGGGGCCACATGCTGACTCCAAAAATTCCCGAATAATAAATCTAGCTATGTTTTGACGATATGGTCTTAACAAAACAAATTTTGTCGAATTTGGCGACCATTTAAAAAACGATCATTTTTCAGTCGATTAAATTCAAATTGAAATTACCTAACACGTTTAAATGCACCATGTTCACGTATTAATTCCAAAAATTATTAAAATTGGAATCTAGCAATAATTTGACATTACGGATCCAACTAAAGTGGTTTCATCGAAAACGGAGGTCGTTTGCAAAATGGCTATTTTTAAGGGCTATATATTATGTAAAATTCCATAGCGACTATTCTGAATTTTAAACTGGATATAACTTTTTATTCCCGTTATGAAATCTAGATTTTTCACATTCGTTAGACATATATAATTCAACAGATTCAAATATTTCTTGTTTTACTAAAATCCGATTTAGTTTGAATCCTGTACATTCAGTTAAAGTTTAAAATCAAATTTTCAAACTACTGCTCCATTTCAGGCTCGTTTTATAATTAAAATAAATTTATTCTTTATAACTTCCATTTAAATAAATTTTTAACTGTTATTATTTAAAATAAATTATTTTAAATATTCAAAATTCATTAAAATTGCCAAAATAATTTTTTTTAATTGGTTCTGATTTTCAGGGTTATTACAATTTTATTCCGTTCTTCTCTGTATTTATGTGATTTACTTTTAGATTTTTGAACAAGAAAAATTATTAACTAGACCGACACCTCGTGCCTAATCAGCTAATTTATTTCCTTTGTAACTTACTGTATGTGAAGAGACCCCAGTGAGAAATAAATAATGTACATTTCTCAACTTCCTTCCTCATTCTTTTCCTATCTTTGTACTTATCTATATAAATTTTAGATTTCTTCTTCCTCTCCACATAAAAAAACAAAAAAAACTAAACCTAAATTCCTTCTTGTCCCTTCACCACTTCTATGTTCAAGGTGAGTTTCCCCTCACGATTACTTTATTCAAGTACATAAAAAAAGTTTTTTTTTTGTTTTGTTTTCAATTTGGGTTTTTGATTCGTTTAATTGATGTGTGACAATGAATGCTACTGTAACACCCCGTATTTTTAGCATTACTAAAAGAGGATAAATTAAATTATAATTAATTTAATATTCAGAATTAAGGAAAATGGACTGCGCCATTGCATCCGCCTCGAAATTCTAGTTAAGATAGACATTTGGTTTGCGTAAAACGGACACTGTATGAAGAAGTTATGAGGGTTTTAAGTTTGTATATGCGTAGAAGAATTATATATATATACACATGAGTCAGGGATGAGTCGGAATTTTATTCAAAACCATTTGAATTTGAAAAAGAAAAATTGGCGGCAGTTTTCCCCTCTGGGGGGTCGACCCCCTAGAAGGATGTCGACACCAGGGTCGATCCACCCACAGGGGTGTCGACACCCCTAGGGCTGACGTGGCGGTCGGTTTCAGAGGGTCTGGAAGCTATATATACGTGGTCATTTCTCTTGTTTTCTTCATTGAGAATTCATGGTGGCTAAACTCAGCCAATATCTGAACTAGTCTGGATCTGTTATCTTCTTCAACTAAAGCAAATCAATTGGAGATTCGAGATCCAATCTTTTCTAGTTCTATCTTCTTATCCAAACTCTATGAGTCTCTAGTTTCTTTTAGATTTGAATATTTAAAAGTAAATATGACACGACCATGACTTGGATTTATTCATGTGCCTGTATTATATTAGATCCATTGTAAATTACGAACATATGAAACCTAAATTGTGTATAACTTGGATTTGAACCTTTATCTTGTTGGATCTATTGTAACTTTTATGGCATTCTATGATGTGGATCTTGACCTTATTTGTGTTAGATCTGTAACAACCCGTATTTTTGAATAACATGTTATAACATAAATGGAGGCAGAATTAAACTGTAAAATATGAATCAAGGGAAACGGGCTTTGCCATTGCGTTCTTCTCGGAAAAATACGCGAAATAGAGTCCGAGTTTTCGAAAATCGGAGTCCGTATGACCAAGATATGGCCTCGCGAAGTTTCACGAAAAATTCACAAATTAAAGTATACTTAATTAAGTGAAATGGGTTGGGCAGAGAAATATATATATTGATATATATATATATATATATATATAAAATTGAAAATTAAATAAATAAATATGCAAAAATGTTCAAAACAGCAAATTGGGAGAGTGGAATAACCGAACCGACCGATTTTTGAGGTCGACCCGAGCTTGCTGGGTCGACTAGGGGTTAATCCAGGGTGTTTGGCTGTCAACCCGTGGGACGATTCGCTCAAATGTAGATTTTGCATTTGAATGATTCTCATGGTTCAGCTTTAATCTAAAGACCCTAGATGGTTCCTACACTTGACTTCTTCCCCAAGACATGCTTTGATGGATTGGATTGAATCTAGGGTTAATCCTATGGCTAATACTATCCTAATCCTCTATAAAAAGACCCCAAACCTAGCCTAAATCACCATTATTCAATCCTACAACTAAACTATGTCAAATTTGTTCCTCTCATGGCCTCCACTCTCATGCTAAAATTTCTAAGTTAATTTCTACGAGAGATTTTGAGTTCATACAAGTGTTTTCAAACTTGTATGAGTGTTCTTAGCTTGCATTCAAGTCAAGTTGCAACATTTCTATTTCAAAGCAAGGGTTTTTATTGAATTGGCTCAAGGGTTTTCATTTGGAGCTTGCATATTTGGGTTTTTGGTGCTTGCATAAGGGCTTCGTCTCAATCTTTATAATAAATATTTATTTGTGTCTTCATAGCATTGTAAGCCCTTTTCTACTTTCTTTCTTTGAACTCTAAAGTTAAATGAATGATGCAAGTTTGGGGTTGATCATTATATGCAAGTTTGGTTTGTCATTATATGCAAGTTTGGTTGATCATTATATGCAAGTTTGGTTGATCATTATATGCAAGTTTGGATGATCATTATGCAAGTTGGTTTAATCATTATGTATGACACATGTTGCTATGTTATGCAAGTTTGGGTTGATCATGTTATCATGTTATGCAAGTTAAACTTGAGGTTTTGAGCATAAAGCTCCAAGCTTTATATTAAAGGTTGCATTTTGGCAACATGAAAGTTATCATATCCCTTATGATAACTTGCATGTGAGGCAAAATGCGAACTTCTAGCAACTTCTACATGTTATTTATCACCATGTATCACTCATATGCTAAGTTTGGTTTTATGCATGCTTTTGAAGCCTAATAATGCAATATGCAAGTATATGAACATATGTACATTTCATATGCCACCATGTTAAACTTGTGGCTTCAACACCTATATGTCAAGGTTACGCCAAGTTCCCTATTTTATCCTTTATGCGTTGTTGCGATTATGTAAACGATGGGATTATGTTGGGGTTGGGTAACATAATGACATGAACATGATTTTTGTAACATGACGTGATATGTTAACTTGTAGTTATGTTTTGGAAACATAATGGACATGACACTTAGAAAATATGAGTGTGGCCAACTCGAGGTTGGGTTGAGTTTGTAGCATAAATCTACCCGGACCCGCCCGGCTTAACTAGTGGCTACAAACAATAGGACCCAATGTGAGAAGTTGGTCATGTTGTGCTCGAACCCGAGGTTAGACCTAGTTGTGGTGTAAAGCTACCCGGACCCGCCCGGCTTAACTAGTAACCACAACAAAGTCTAATGTGAGAGGTTAAAGCGCATTAAGTTAATTAATGCCTCCTGATTAGGGTTAAGTCATGGTCCACTTAATACTTAACCAATTTGGGCTTGATAGGTTAATCGAGGTTAAGTCAGGAGCCTTGGGTACTCTTAACCGATTTAATCCACGTTTGGATTGGGTTAACCACATTTAACCCGTTAAGAAACCCTAGTTGCATGGTCCTTTTCAGCAGTAACCTTCTAGGTAGTATCATAAGACCCTAGGACTAGGCTAGGGTGGGGCACGATTACTGGGCTGATTGTAAGAGACCAAAAGAGACGGCTGAATGATGCCCCGGTTGTTCAGGCGGACCATGGTCGTGCACATCAAGTCCGGAGTTGAACACGGGCAACGGTAGGTTTGTACTGTGCATCATGGTATGGTGTCAGAGGGTTACACCATAGGGCCTGATACACCCTAGGGTGGACCCTGCACAGTCAACTACATTACATGATTAAGCCGCATGACACCGACACTTGACGAGTTAGGCTTATAGGGAGCCGATCGACTAGACCGAGTAGTTGGACCTTGATTTAGGTCATCTCATGATGTTGGGCCAAGCTTGGGCCAAGGGATCAATTCTTGTTTTTACTTGACATGTTAGAATGCTAGTACACCCGTGGTGCAAAACTTAACCTTGATTATGCGATGACACCTTTATCTATCTTGTTAGTTAATCATCATGCCAGTATGTTGTTATCCTCATGTTCATCTCAGCTTCTCTTGCCAGTTAACTTTACTAGTTCATGGACAGATAGTAGTAGGGCTTACCAGTCTTTTTGACTAACCTGTTTTCTTTCGCCTCTTGTCTTTCGTTTCCCCCCCTCAGGTCCTCAGGGTGGGAACATTGGAGATTAGCTTGGATCTTTCTAGCTTGCTTACTAGATTTGCTCATGTACGGGTTTGGACATTGGGCTAGCTATGGTTTGTCACTTCACTTTGGGGATAGTACTTTATGTATTTCAGTTTTTCAGTTTATGCTTTTATCTAGACTTTGTTTGTTGGAAAATAATGAATAAGTACTTTATTGTAACTTAACTGTGGTTTTGGAAATGCAAGTTTTATCCACTGCTTTACTACTCTGTTTTACTTATATGTTCTGTCTTGTGATATCTGCATGCATGTTTACCTTGTTTAAACGCCCCTCCAAAGCTAGTGTCCTTGCAAGAGTGGCACTGGCGGAGGTGGGGTGTTACAGTTGGTATCAGAGCATAAGGTTTACAAGATATGAGCAAAAGTGTTTTTGAAACTTACTTTTGAAAAACTATTTTCAAAACCAATTAAGTATTTTCCAAGAAAAGTCTAGTTATTTTTAAAAAAAAAAGGCTATTCCCCAAAAGCCATAGCACTATCCTTCGTTTCTTCGTTCTGAATCTATCTATCTTTTTCTTCGTTTTAGTATGGCCGATCGCTTTAACATCCCGGAAGGCATACAAGTACCCGTCTGGTTCCGAACATTTATGGAGGCAAGGGCGAATGAAGCCGGCCCCGCGAACATTCCTCCTCCTTTCCTCGTCACTAGCATTTCTCCTCCTCCCATAGCTGAGGTTCCTCCTCCCCCTCAGCATCCGCAAGAGGATTTCGCAAAGCTTTGCAAAGACTTTAAGGCGATGGGTTGCAAGAATTTTGTCGGAACGGAGACTCCCGTGGAGGCAAGAAACTGGTTAAAGGAAACTAAAGACCTCTTTGCTATCTTTGATGTGGAAGATCGTAGGAAAGTTCTGTTGGCGGTATGGCTATTGAAAGGGGAAGCTGCTTATTGGTGGGTAGTCACCACCACTACTAGACCCATTGAGACTTGGGATGACTTTAGGAGAAGGTTTGGACTAAAGTTTCTATCATCGACAGAAGAGAACCTTCAGCTAGAGAGGTTCCTATCACTAAAGCAAGGGGACATGATCGTTAGAGAATACGTGGATAATTTTAATCAAGTTGCTCAGTTCGGTCTAGAATGGGTTAACACCGCTCGGAAGAAGGCCCTACGCTTTTCTCTAGGATTAAATGAGCCATTGCGCGGTTTGGCCATATCTCATATACCCCTGGGGGCGACCTTCGAGAGTTTAGTGAATATGACCCTACTTCAAGAAGAAGATGAGAGTGTCAAGAAGGAGGTCAAGGTAAATGAGTCCCAAGGCAAGAAGGAAGATACTGAGAAAAGAGATAAGAACAACAACAATAGCAAGGACAACAAGTCAAGAGAAAGAAGGAAGTGCAACTTCTGTAGGATCACTGGGCACATAGCCAAGGATTGCAGGAAGAAGAAGAGGAAGTTAGGCAAGTGTTTTCATTGCGGAGAATCTGGACATCTTAGCAAGGATTGTCCCAAGAAGCATGGACAAGGGCAAGGACAAACTCAGCAAGTAGGACCCTCTGGAGGGCAATTGCAGGCTCTCCTCGCTCCTCCAGCTTTTGATCGAGGTAGAGTTTTTATAGAAATTCATGTTTACATTTCTGATTTTCCTGTTCGCACCTTATTTGATTCTGGCGCATCGCATAGTTTTATCTCTTCTGATATTGTTGAAAGTTTGCACCTAAGTACTAGCTTAGTTGAGGATCCCCTTTGTGTTTCAAATCCAATTGGGGGTTCCGCCCATCTGTCTATGATTTGTGTGGATTTGAAAATTTCTATCTTGGCCGTAGAATTCACGTGTAGTGCTTATGTTCTCGGGGTCACAGGATATGGGTTGGTCTTGGGCATGGATTGGTTGTCCAGTTATGGAGCCATCCTCGATTGTGAGCATAGGGTGGAGAGGCTCATGACTCGCCTCGGTAACACCCTAGAAATTTCTTGTAACCCTAGAGGTCCCATCATGTTATGTTATCTTGAATCTCTCGACTCGTCCATCGATGATCTGCAATCTATAAGGGTGGTCCGAGACTATCCCGATGTCTTTGAAGAAGTTAAGGGGTTACCCCCTAAACGAGAGATAGATTTCCGCATTTATCTAGTTGATAATGCCAAGCCAGTATCATTGCCCGTTAGGCACATGGCCCCTCGTGAAAGAAGGGAGCTCAGTAAGCAAATCAAGGAGTTGCTTGAGAAGAATTTTATTAGGCGAAGCATTTCTGAATGGGGTGCTCCGGTGGTATTCGCTACTAAGGCGGATGGTTCGCTTCGTCTATGTGTTGATTATCGAGAGTTGAACAAGCTGATAAAGAAGAATAGGCACCCGTTACCGAGAATTGATGATCTCTTTGACCAGCTTGTAGGTGCTTCTGTTTTCTCTCAGCTCGATCTAGCCACCGGATTCCATCAGCTTAGAGTGGCTGAGGATAGCATTGATAAAACTGTGTTTAGGACTCCAGAGGGATTCTTTGAATGGCTTGTCATGCCATTCGGTTTGACTAATGCACCCGCCTACTTCGTAGATTTGATGAGTAGGGTGTTCAGGGAGTTCCTTAACAAGGTTGTTGTTGTCTTCGTGGATGATATTCTGATCTTCTCAAAGGATGAGGAAGAGCATGCTAGGCATCTCAAGGAAGTGATGAATACGCTTAGTGCGCATCAGTTGAAAGCCAAGTTCTCCAAATGTCATTTCTGGAGAAAGGAAGTTCGGTTTCTTGGACATATAGTTTCTAAGCAAGGCATAGCGGTGGATCCCGCGAAAGTGGCTGTGGTTCAAGATTGGAAGACTCCTAGGAATGCGACCGAAGTAAGAAGCTTTCTCGGTTTGGCGGGCTACTATAGGAAGTTCATCAAAGACTTCGCTAAGATTTCAGCCCCTCTTACTAAGTTGACGAAGAAGAACTTAGTCTTTGCATGGGACTTGGAGTGTGAGCTTGCTTTTCAAAGGCTCAAGAGAGCCCTTACCTCAGCTCCAGTTTTGGCAACATAGATTGGCACTTGTTTTCAAGAGATAGTTTTCTGCGTGGGATACCGTATAATATGTAAACGAGATCCAAGATTCACTAACGAATTTTGGAAAGCTTGCATGAACCATGTGCACGCAGTTATGTTTAAGCCAAGTATTTTAGGCAAAGAATAAGTGGAAGTGGAACGAGAAGCAACGGTGAAATGAGTTCTAACTCATATTTTGGGAACAAGAATTAAGAACTACGGAATTGCGAAGATAAAAGACGGTCAGGGCACGATGGGATTAAGCACAAGAAAATGCGACTTAGAAGATTGAAGTCTAGATACGCGCATTTAATCTCTTTCTAAGAGTATATCCTTGATTCCTATTGTTCCGTAGAGCTTACTCGCATGCTACCTTTTAAGTATATCCTCTCAGTCCTATCCTCAATCTTAGTTCTGTTACAAACCCCCTAAGGAGTATGGCTAGCCTATTTGTGGTATATGGTTGGGGTGAAGAAGTTCGCCACCAAACTATTTGGGCTTTATGGGATATGGGTAATAATTGATAGATTTACAAAGAGAGCCCATTTTGTTCCGGTGAAAAGCAAGAGGACCGTATCACGGCTAGCATATGTTTATCTTCAAAAGATAGTGCGGCTGCATGGAGTTCCTTCTAGCATAGTTAGCGATCGTGACCCAATTTTCACTAGCCAGTTCTGGAACAGTTTGCAAGAAGCGATGGGTACGCGATTAAATCTGAGTACAGCCTATCACCCCCAGACGGATGGCCAAAACGAAAGGGTGAATAGGGTACTAGAAGATCTCTTGAAACTTTGTGTTCTTGACTTTGGTGGTACTTGGGAAGACCACCTGCCTCTTGTAGAGTTTGCTTATAATAATAGCTATCAAGCCAGCATAAGGATGGCACCATTTGAAGCTTTGTATGGGAGGCCGTGTAGGTCACCATCTTGTTGGTGGGAGACAACAGATAGACTTATACTTGGGCCCGATATGATACGGGACACATCCGAGAAAGTTGAATTAGTGAGAAGAAGGATGAAAGCGGCCCAAGATAGACAGAAATCCTATGCTGACAAGCGAAGGGCAGATTTGGAATTCGAAGTGGGAGACATGGTTTTCGTGAAGGTTTCTCCTTTGCGTAATGTGGTATGTTTTGGAGTAGTTGGGAAGTTGGCACCAAGATTCGTAGGACCCTTCCCTATCGTAGAGAGAATTGGAAAGATGGCCTATAAGGTGAAAGTTCATTGGGGTGAAGCTGACGAAGATGCAACTTGGGAAACCGAGGAGAAGATGCGTGGGCTTTATCCATTCCTTTTTGAGGGTACATTCTCGATCTCTTTTCCTAATTAGCATATCTTTCTTTTTATCCATGTTTATCTTGTTATCTCGTTAAACTTGTCATGATGACCTTAGGTAGAAACCCTTTGGATGAAACATGTATTTGAAACATGTTATGCTTGATGGTTGCAAGTGGTTGCAAGTGTTTGCACGTGGATACTCGTGGATGCATGAAACACATTAGGCACTAAGATCGGCTCACACACTTTCATGTTGCATATGCATGAGTGTTTATACTTATTCATGGATGAGACTTGTTTTGCTATCACGTGGATGTTGCATATGGATGAATGTTATGTGCACTCATGTAGAGATTATAAATTATATTAGGAATTTGCATACATATGGACTCATTTCACTAACATATTTTGCATTAAGGAGGTTTACTGTATCAGTAACCGCCTGATTTTTGCATTAGATAAGTACATATACACACACCTTTGCATATGATCATACAGCATTTAGAACCTTTTAAGGACAATGATTGCTCGTGGATGATGTTTTGAGTAGATGGATGATGGATGGTAGGATACGTTCTTCCTAACTTGGAGATTTCGGGGACGAAATCCTTTAAGGAGGGGAGAATGTAACAACCCGTATTTTTGAATAACATGTTATAACATAAATGGAGGCAGAATTAAACTGTAAAATCTGAATCAAGGGAAACGGGCTGTGCCATTGCGTTCGTCTCGGAAAAATACGCGAAACAGAGTCCGAGTTTTCGAAAATCGGAGTCCGTATGACCAAGATATGGCCTCGCGAAGTTTCACGAAAAATTCACAAATTAAAGTATACTTAATTAAGTGAAATGGGTTGCGCAGAGAAATATATATATTGATATATATATATATGTATATATATAATTGAAAATTAAATAAATAAATATGCAAAAATGTTCAAAACAGCGAATTGGGAGAGGGGAATAACCGAACCGGCCGATTTTTGAGGTCGACCCGAGCTCGCTGGGTCGACTAGGGGTTAATCCAGGGTGTTTGGCTGTCAACCCGTGGGCCGATTCGCTCAAATGCAGATTTTGCATTTGAATGATTCTCATGGTTCAGCTTTAATCTAAAGGCCCTAGATGGTTCTTACACTTAACTTCTTCCCCAAGACATGCTTTGATGGCTTGGATTGAATCTAGGGTTAATCCTATGGCTAATACTATCCCAATCCTCTATAAAAAGACCCCAAACCTAGCCTAAATCACCATTATTCAATCCTACAACTAAACTATGTCAAATTTGTTCCTCTCATGGCCTCCACTCTCATGCTAAAATTTCTAAGTTAATTTCTATGAGAGATTTTGAGTTCATACAAGTGTTTTCAAACTTGTATGAGTGTTCTTAGCTTGCATTCAAGTCAAGTTGCAACATTTCTATTTCAAAGCAAGGTTTTTATTGAATTGGCTCAAGGGTTTTCATTTGGAGCTTGCATATTTGGGTTTTTGGTGCTTGCATAAGGGCTTCGTCTCAATCTTTATAATAAATATTTATTTGTGTCTTCATAGCATTGTAAGCCCTTTTCTACTTTCTTTCTTTGAACTCTAAAGTTAAATGAATGATGCAATTTTTGGGGTTGATCATTATATGCAAGTTTGGTTGATCATTATATGCAAGTTTGGTTGGTCATTATATGCAAGTTTGGTTGATCATTATATGCAAGTTTGGATGATCATTATATGCAAGTTTGGATGATCATTATGCAAGTTGGTTTAATCATTATGTATGACACATGTTGCTATGTTATGCAAGTTTGGGTTGATCATGTTATCATGTTATGCAAGTTAAACTTGAGGTTTTGAGCATAAAGCTCCAAGCTTTATATTAAAGGTTGCATTTTGGCAACATGAAAGTTATCATATCCCTTATGATAACTTGCATGTGAGGCAAAATGCGAACTTCTAGCAACTTCTACATGTTATTTATCACCATGTATCACTCATATGCTAAGTTTGGTTTTATGCATGCTTTTGAAGCCTAATAATGCAATATGCAAGTATATGAACATATGTACATTTCATATGCCACCATGTTAAACTTGTGGCTTCAACACCTATATGTCAAGGTTACGCCAAGTTCCCTATTTTATCCTTTATGCGTTGTTGCGATTATGTAAACGATGGGATTATGTTGGGGTTGGGTAACATAATGACATGAACATGATTTTTGTAACATGACGTGATATGTTAACTTGTAGTTATGTTTTGGAAACATAATGGACATGACACTTAGAAAATATGAGTGTGGCCAACTCGAGGTTGGGTTGAGTTTGTAGCATAAATCTACCCGGACCCGCCCGGCTTAACTAGTGGCTACAAACAATAGGACCCAATGTGAGAAGTTGGTCATGTTGTGCTCGAACCCGAGGTTAGACCTAGTTGTGGTGTAAAGCTACCCGGACCCGCCCGGCTTAACTAGTAACCACAACAAAGTCTATTGTGAGAGGTTAAAGTGCATTAAGTTAATTAATGCCTCCTGATTAGGGTTAAGTCATGGTCCACTTAATACTTAACCAATTTGGGCTTGATGGGTTAATCGAGGTTAAGTCAGGAGCCTTGGGTACTCTTAACCGATTTAATCTAGGTTTGGATCGGGTTAACCACATTTAACCCATTAAGAAACCCTAGTTGCGTGGTCCTTTTCAGCAGTAACCTTCTAGGTAGTATCATAAGACCCTAGGACTAGGCTAGGGTGGGGCACGATTACTGGACTGATTGTAAGAGACCAAAAGAGACGGCTGAATGATGCCTCGGTTGTTCAGGCGGACCATGGTCGTGCACATCAAGTCCGGAGTTGAACACGGGCAACGGTAGGTTTGGACTGTGCATCATGGTATGGTGTCAGAGGGTTACACCATAGGGCCTGATACACCCTAGGGTGGACCCTGCACAGTCAACTACATTACATGATTAAGCCGCATGACACCGACAATTGACGAGTTAGGCTTATAGGGAGCCGATCGACTAGACCGAGTAGTTGGACCTTGATTTAGGTCATCTCATGATGTTGGGCCAAGCTTGGGCCAAGGGATCAATTCTTGTTTTTACTTGACATGTTAGAATGCTAGTACACCCATGATGCAAAACTTAACCTTGATTGTGCGATGACACCTTTATCTATCTTGTTAGTTAATCATCATGCCAGTATGTTGTTATCCTCATGTTCATCTCAGCTTCTCATGCCAGTTAACTTTACTAGTTCATGGACAGATAGTAGTAGGGCTTACCAGTCTTTTCGACTGACCTGTTTTCTTTCGCCTCTTGTCTTCCATTTCCCCCCCCCCCTCAGGTCCTCAGGGTGGGAACATTGGAGCTTAGCTTGGATCTTTCTAGCTTGCTTACTGGATTTGCTCATGTACGGGTTTGGACATTGGGCTAGCTATGGTTTATCACTTCACTTTGGGGATAGTACTTTATGTATTTCAGTTTTTCGGTTTATGCTTTTATCTAGACTTTGCTTGTTGGAAAATAATGACTAAGTACTTTATTGTAACTTAACTGTGGTTTTGGAAATGCAAGTTTTATCCGCTGCTTTACTACTCTATTTTACTTATATGTTCTGTCTTGTGATATCTGCATGCATGTTTACCTTGTTTAAACGCCCCTCCAAAGCTAGTGTCCTTGCAAGAGTGGCACTGGCGGAGGTGGGGTGTTACAAGATCTATTTTTAAATATTGATCTAAATCCCAATCTTGTTGGATCTATTGAAACATTCTATGATGTGGATCTTGACCTTATTTGTGTTAGATCTAGTTTTAACTATTGGATCTGAATTATGTAGACATCTAAATTGCTAATCAGATCTAGTTTATCACCTTGTGCCTATCATATTAGATCTAAACCAGTTGACATCATAGTTATGTTAGAATCAATTAACTGCCACAAGTTCACCAGATTTATGCTTATATGTCCAACTTATCACCACGCTAGTTTATGTTTATGCCAAAACAGTAACCTTTTTCATATTCCCATCACTTTTCTTTTTATTGTTTATGACTACGCTACTTTCTAGCCTAGATGGCGTCAAACATATGCGAATGCGTTAGTGAGGGAACGGGGGAAAATGGTTAAATTTGGCATAATTTAAATAATGTTTACATGAATTGGACATATAATTCAAATTAGGGAAGTCGGGACATAATCACCTATAAAGACATAGGTAAGAACTGGATAAGAATGAAATGCCTAATAATTACAATTAGGGGTTTACATAGCCAAGGAAAACTTAGTGGGGATACAAGACAAAGGGGAGAGCTTGTATCATATTGTGTGGGATCCGTTTCATCCAGTAACCCAGAGTAGGTATCAAAACATGTACTCCGTACTAGGCCGAAGAAGGGGCACACTTACTGGACTGATTATAAGAGAGCCAAACGTGGAGGACGGTGTGGGCGGTGCAAACCGACCGGGCCATGTGTGTGCATGGGCCGGGAAGAAGGGGATAAAATGACCGTGACACCTGTAGATATGAGGCTGTGCATATCAGCGAGGGGTTGCCACTTTAGGACATGATACATCCCACTATGGGCCGACACAAAGTATCTACGGAGTAGGGAGCCGATCGATTAGGGTAGTAGTTATGGTACATTTGTACGTATGCCTATGTCTACCACCTTATAGTGAAAGGGATCATCTTATTCTGCTTATACTAGTAATAGTGCAGAGTATTCATTATAGAAGCGTATACACCTTATCCTGTCTACCTTGTCACACCTGCCATTTATGTAGTGATCTCTCTTATCCACATTATATGCCTGTCATGCTACTTTTATTTATTTACTTGCTAAAAGTAACTGGACTCGCCAGACTTCATGTCTGGCCCTTTTGTGTAACACCCCACGCCCGCTATGGTCACTCATAGGGAATGCCATAGCATCGGTGGAGTATTTTAGTGAATATAGAACAGAAAAATTACAACAAGACAGATATAATTAGTACTTGAAATTTAAAAATATCATCTCACAACAGCGGAAATAAACATGTCTGGTTACATCATAAAACCACGATAAAAGTCAAGTACAATATCCATCAAAATAAAGAAGTACATAATCCCACTCTCTCATACAATAGCCATAACAAAAGAAAAGATAACTGGATAACTGGAGCTTTACATCTACCCAAGCTCCTAAAGACTGGAACAGCAATCCGATCAAGCTCTACTACCGCTAGGATCCACCGTAGGACCTGAGGGTTGGGAAAAAAAAGATAAAAACAACGGGGTCAGACATAAGTCTGAGTGAGTCCTATAACTTTAACAATACAATCATTAAAGTAACCAGAGAAGACATAATCTTGACCTACGGTAATATCTGGGGATGAATGGCTACACTAAGCAGCTTGGTAGGCTTAGGATAAACTAAGATAACCATAAGGACGCATCTACCCACCCAAGGATAATTACTAACTGCACCACACCAGTCATTCCTACTTAAAGGTTGATCCCTTCCAAGGACTTAGAAAATTTCCCCAGTAGTCTCGTGTACCCCTAGCCCACTACATAGGTGCCGTCTGCCCCTATCTCCACTAGGTGTACTTAGTAATTCTTACCCAGTAGTTTCGTGTACCCCTACATAGGTGCCGTCTGCCCCTATCTTTATTAGGTGTACCCACTACTCCCCATCGATCGGCTCCCTACCGTAGATACCCGTGCTGGTCCCACAGTGGGGCGTATCACTCCCCTAAAGTGGCTACCCAATACTATCAACGGTGCACGGCTTTATATCTACACGATGCAACAACGGCTTATCTACCAGCCCGGGCCCACACACGCATATGAAACCCGTTGGACTTGCGTTGCCACCGCTAACCCGTTTTGGCCTCTTATAATCAAGCCCAATATGCGTGTCCCGTCACTCGACATGGGTCGAGCCCACAAAGATACGTTTGGGATATTGGTTGAAATGGGCCCCCAACAAGCTACCCACCTAAGCTTGTCATATATCTAGTGTATCCCACTTAACCCTTTAATTATGTTAAATTACATGTTTCCACTTGGTTAAGTATTCTAATCGTATTTTCCATTGCCACCCAAGGCAACCCACTAGATTCCACATGCCACCCAAGGCAACCATTAAATTTCCACATGCCACCCAAGGCACCCACTTAACCCCTCATGTCCCACCACATGCTAATATGGTTAAGTGTTTCTTAATTAATTAAGACCGTGATCCCCTATAAAGACCACCCACATTAGACTGGCTGTTATGACCGCCTGGTTAAGCCGGTAGAGTCCGGGCAGTCTTACGTCATAACAGAGCCTAAACTCGTGTCTTTACTTTAATCACATATTTAATTCATGGCTAAGACCTCTCACATTGGGCTGACATTTGTAGCAACTGGTTAAGCCGGTCGGGTCCGGGCAGTTTTACACTATAAATGAGTCCAACCTCGTGTCTTAGTCGATTAATTACACCTAATTAATCACCCCCATATTAATTATCCCTAATTAATATCAAGTTTTCCATAACATGGGTAGACCTAACTCAATAGGTAAATTCCCATGGGGTAGACCTAACTCAATAGGTAAATTCCCACTTATGGTAATTTATTTTTATGGTATGCTTAATCATACCCAATCATTCATTTATTAACATATTTACCAACCCCATCGTTCCCCACGTAAATCGTTCTCATTTCATGACATAAATAAGGGGAAGATCATCACAAATATCATGGGTTTAGCATACAACTTTGTCATGGGCTAAGAGGATGTCAACTTGCATATATGAGCATATATTAACCCAACTACATATAACCCAAACTTGCATATTATCATACACATGATTTGCATAACATGTTGCATATGAGCTTGCATATTATTATACACATATCTTGCATAACATGTTGAACTTGCATATAGGCATTCTCATAACTTGCATAACATGTTAAACATGCATTTAAGCATACACATAACTTGCATAAGTATTCACATACTTGCATAAGCATCCACATACTTGCATAAGCATTCACATACTTGCATAAACATGCATAACTTGCATATCATGTCATTTAAGCATATACATATCTTGCATAAGCATTCATATACTCGCATAAGCATGCATAACTTGCATATCACATAAATCTTGCATTTAAACATATACATGACTTGCATAAGCATCCATACACTTGCATAAGCATGCATAACTTGCATATCACATTAAACTTGCATTTAAACATATACTTAACTTGCATAACTCACTTTGTTAAACATGCATAATTCCACTCGTTAAATATGCATAAACCCACTTGTTAAACATGCATAAACCAACTTGTTAAACATGCATAAATCAACTTATTAAGCATGCATAAACCAACTTGTCAAACATGCATAAACATAGAACAACATAGAGTAACATATCATTATAAATGATTCAAACTCACTAATCCGCATTTAAGACCATAAGTCTCATTACACCCAATCTACTTACTTTAACAATTGATGCTAAAGTGATAGAAACTCACCAAACCCAAAATTAACCAACTTATGAAGAGGGATTAGTTGCTAATTATGAAGATGGTGATGATTAGAGAATGATATGAGAGGGATTAGCTTGAAACTTCCTTCTTAGATTAATGGAGACTCCTTCTAGGATTTAATTTGGCGGCATGAGGCCTTCATTTCTATTTTTAGTATGGATTAAGGTAGGTTTAGGGTGTATTTATAGATTAAGAGAGTGTTTTAGGCCCTTAGATTAACCCTAGATTAATTTAGGTCCGTTAGATTTAGGAAATCTCTAGAACCAAGCCCAGCCCTAGCCAGAAAACCAGATCTGGTGCACCCAAGCACCCTGGTTCGACACGCCGTGTCGACAGGCAAGTCGACACCCCTGTCGACAGGCCTGTCGACAGCCCTGTCGACATGCTTAGGGTGGGAATCTTCCCGCCTGGCCCCGCTGGTTCTAATTTAAAATCTAATTTTAAATTCCTAAATCTGTTTTTAGCTCTAATTTTTCTGCAAACTTCTTTGGGCCATAACCGGGCCATACGGACTCCGATTCTCGAAAACTCGGACTCTATTTCGCGTATTTTTCCGAGACGAACGCAATAACGCAGCCCGTTACCCCCAATTCCCACGTCTGAGATTATTTATCCTGTAATTAGTGAATTTTAGTATTAACTAAAATTCGGGGTGTTACATTCTCCCCTCCTTAAAGGATTTCGTCCCCGAAATCTCTAAGCTAAGGAGAATGCATATCCTATCATCCAAACAACCATCTACTCAAATCATCAACCACGGGCATCCATTGTCCTTAAACAGTTTCTAATGATGTATGAGCATATGCAAACAGTGTGTGTATATGTTCCCTATCTAATGTATGAACATATGCAAACCATGATAGTGCCATGCATCCATTATGTATGCGAGAAAACCCTATCGAGACATACAATATCTACATGAGTGCACAATCATTCATCAAAATGCATCATCCATGTGATAACACAACCATTATACATCCATAAATATATTTTCCTACACACAATTTTATGCAATATGCAATATGAAGTGACTGAGCCGATCTAGTGCCTAGAGTGTGTGTATATGCATCCACGAGCAACCACTAGCAAACACTTGCATCCACTTGCATCCATCAACCATAACATGTCTCAAACACATGTTTCAACCATAGGTTTACCCTATCTAAAGGTCAAAGGTACTAACGAGAGGACATACCAAAGATAAGATAAGTACTAGACAAGTGATAAAGGAGAAAGTAAAGACATACCCTCAAAAAGAAATGGGTACAATGAACGCATCTTCGCTTCCGTCTCCCAAGTTGCGTTGCTCTCATCTTCTCCCCATTGCACTTTGACTAGTTGAACCTCTCTGTTTCTTAACTTCCTAGTCTCTGACCCAAGGATGCGAGTAGGAGCTCGTCGAATAGTCGCATCTCGCTCTACCTCTACATCTCTAAGCAAGCTTGGCTCTACCACCTCTGCGGTCTCATGTAAGCACTTCCTCAAATGGGACACATGGAATACATCATGAACACCACTAAGTCTGTCGGGCAACTCCACCCTATATGCCATCCGTCCAATCCTTTCCTTGATAGGAAACGGCCCAACAAACCTCGGTGCTAACTTCCCAACGGATCCGAAGCGAACAACATTTCTCAACGGAGATACCTTAACAAAAACCATATCCCCAACCTCAAACTCAAGATCCGTCCTTCTCTTCCTCATACATGAGTGCTATGTCAACTAGCTTCTCAAAGGTGGCCCCCATAGGGATATGAGTCATAGCCAACCCATGCATAGGTTCATTCAAGACTTTCACGAACCGCAAAGCCTTCTTCTCCGGTGTATTCACCATATCTAGGCCAAACCTTGCCAATTGATTAAACTTGTTAACATATTCCTTCACCGAAAGATTTCCTTGCTTTAGAGTCAAGAATCTTTCCATATACAAGTTTTCCTCTGCCCTTGAGAGAAACTTTGCCACAAATCTTTGCCCAAAATCCGCCCAAGAGTCAACGGGGCGTTCTCCATTAGTGACCTCCCACCAGAATGAGGCCTCTCCCTTCATTAACCAAGCAGCCAACTTGACTTTCTTCCCTTCTTCCATCTCAAAGATATCTATCAACTCTTCCACCTCCTTAAGCCAATCTCTAGCCTCCACAAAAGTTTCAGATCCTTGAAAAGGTTTCCCTCCCATAGCTTTAAATTCCTTGCAAGTCTTAGCAAAAGTATCCGTGCGAGGAGGAGGGGGAGAAGGAAGATCGGGTGCTACGGTTGGTGGAGGAACATTTGCTGGACCCGTAGTGGTGGCCCTAGCCTCCATCAATCTCCTATACCATACTGGTACCGTCACACCCTCCGGAAGATTAAGATTCTCGGCCATGCTGAAACGAAAAAGGAAAGATTCAAAACGGAGAATTCGAAGGAAATACATATGGCTATTGGGGATTATGCTTTTCTTTCAAAAACATTTCTCTTAAAAGACATGTTTTTGAAAATATCTTTTCCAAAAATGTTTTAGAAAAATAGTTTTCTAAAAATTTTATCTGTTCCGGTAACCTTTGCTCTGATACCACGTGTAACACCCCACGCCCGCTATGGTCACTCATAGGGAATGCCATAACATCGGTGGAGTATTTTAGTGAATATAGAACAGAAAAATTACAACAAGACAGATATAATTAGTACTTGAAATTTAAAAATATCATCTCACAACAGCGGAAATAAACATGTCTGGTTACATCATAAAACCACGATAAAAGTCAAGTACAATATCCATCAAAATAAAGAAGTACATAATCCCACTCTCTCATACAATAGCCATAACAAAAGAAAAGATAACTGGATAACTGGAGCTTTACATCTACCCAAGCTCCTAAAGACTGGAACAGCAATCCGATCAAGCTCTACTACCGCTAGGATCCACCGTAGGACCTGAGGGTTGGAAAAAAAAAGATAAAAACAACGGGGTCAGACATAAGTCTGAGTGAGTCCTATAACTTTAACAATACAATCATTAAAGTAACCAGAGAAGACATAATCTTGACCTACGGTAATATCTGGGGATGAATGGCTACACTAAGCAGCTTGGTAGGCTTAGGATAAACTAAGATAACCATAAGGACGCATCTACCCACCAAAGGATAATTACTAACTGCACCACACCCGTCATTCCTACTTAAAGGTTGATCCCTTCCAAGGACTTAGAAAATTTCCCCAGTAGTCTCGTGTACCCCTAGCCCACAACATAGGTGTCGTCTGCCCCTATCTCCACTAGGTGTACTTAGTAATTCTTACCCAGTAGTTTCGTGTACCCCTACATAGGTGCCGTCTGCCCCTATCTTTATTAGGTGTACCCACTTCTCCCCATCGATCGGCTCCCTACCGTAGATACCCGTGCTGGTCCCACAGTGGGGTGTATCACTCCCCTAAAGTGGCTACCCAATACTATCAACGGTGCACGGCTTTATATCTACACGATGCAACAACGGCTTATTTACCAGCCCGGGCCCACACACGCATATGAAACCCGTTGGACTTGCGTTGCCACCGCTAACCCGTTTTGGCCTCTTATAATCAAGCCCAATATGCGTGTCCCGTCACTCGACATGGGTCGAGCCCACAAAGATACGTTTGGGATATTGGTTGAAATGGGCCCCCAACAAGCTACCCACCTAAGCTTGTCATATATCTAGTGTATCCCACTTAACCCTTTAATCATGTTTAATTACATGTTTCCACTTGGTTAAGTATTCTAATCTTATTTTCCATTGCCACCCAAGGCAACCCACTAGATTCCACATGCCACCCAAGGCAACCATTAAATTTCCACATGCCACCCAAGGCACCCACTTAACCCCTCATGTCCCACCACATGCTAATATGGTTAAGTGTTTCTTAATTAATTAAGACCGTGATCCCCCATAAAGACCTCCCACATTAGACTGGCTGTTATGACCGCCTGGTTAAGCCGGTAGAGTCCGGGCAGTCTTACGTCATAACAGAGCCTAACCTCGTGTCTTTACTTTAATCATGTATTTAATTCATGGCTAAGACCTCTCACATTGGGCTGACATTTGTAGCAACTGGTTAAGCCGGTCGGGTCCGGGCAGTTTTACACTACAAATGAGTCCAACCTCGTGTCTTAGTCGATTAATTACACCTAATTAATCACCCCCATATTAATTATCCCTAATTAATATCAAGTTTTCCATAACATGGGTAGACCTAACTCAATAGGTAAATTCCCATGGGGTAGACCTAACTCAATAGGTAAATTCCCACTTATGGTAATTTATTTTTATGGTATGCTTAATCATACCCAATCATTCATTTATTAACATATTTACCAACCCCATCGTTCCCCACGTAAATCGTTCTCATTTCATGACATAAATAAGGGGAAGATCATCACAAATATCATGGGTTTAGCATACAACTTTGTCATGGGCTAAGAGGATGTCAACTTGCATATATGAGCATATATTAACCCAACTACATATAACCCAAACTTGCATATTATCATACACATGATTTGCATAACATGTTGCATATGAGCTTGCATATTATTATACACATATCTTGCATAACATGTTGAACTTGCATATAGGCATTCTCATAACTTGCATAACATGTTAAACATGCATTTAAGCATACACATAACTTGCATAAGTATTCACATACTTGCATAAACATCCACATACTTGCATAAGCATTCACATACTTGCATAAACATGCATAACTTGCATATCATGTCATTTAAGCATATACATATCTTGCATAAGCATTCATATACTCGCATAAGCATGCATAACTTGCATATCACATAAATATTGCATTTAAACATATACATGACTTGCATAAGCATCCATACACTTGCATAAGCATGCATAACTTGCATATCACATTAAACTTGCATTTAAACATATACTTAACTTGCATAACTCACTTTGTTAAACATGCATAATTCCACTCGTTAAATATGCATAAACCCACTTGTTAAACATGCATAAACCAACTTGTTAAACATGCATAAATCAACTTATTAAGCATGCATAAACCAACTTGTCAAACATGCATAAACATAGAACAACATAGAGTAACATATCATTATAAATGATTCAAACTCACTAATCCGCATTTAAGACCATAAGTCTCATTACACCCAATCTACTTACTTTAACAATTGATGCTAAAGTGATAGAAACTCACCAAACCCAAAATTAACCAACTTATGAAGAGGGATTAGTTGCTAATTATGAAGATGGTGATGATTAGAGAATGATATGAGAGGGATTAGCTTGAAACTTCCTTCTTAGATTAATGGAGACTCCTTCTAGGATTTAATTTGGCGGCATGAGGCCTTCATTTCTATTTTTAGTATGGATTAAGGTAGGTTTAGGGTGTATTTATAGATTAAGAGAGTGATTTAGGCCCTTAGATTAACCCTAGATTAATTTAGGTCCGTTAGATTTAGGAAATCTCTAGAACCAAGCCCAGCCCTAGCCAGAAAACTAGATCTGGTGCACCCAAGCACAATGGTTCGACACGCCGTGTCGACAGGCAAGTCGACACCCCTGTCGACAGGCCTGTCGACAGCCCTGTCGACATGCTTAGGGCGGGAATCTTCCCGCTTGGCCCCGCTGGTTCTAATTTAAAATCTAAATTTAAATTCCTAAATCTGTTTTTAGCTCTAATTTTTCTGCAAACTTCTTTGGGCCATAACCGGGCCATACGGACTCCGATTCTCGAAAACTCGGACTCTATTTCGCGTATTTTTCCGAGACGAACGCAATAACGCAGCCCGTTACCCCCAATTCCCACGTCTGAGATTATTTATCCTGTAATTAGTGAATTTTAGTATTAACTAAAATTCGGGGTGTTACATTTTGTTTCCTCTTATTTCTTCTGTTTCCCCCCAGGTTCTCAGGGAGGAAACACTCAGGCTTAGTCAAGACTCAGATATCATCTTGCTAGAGCTGCTTTCGAAGTATGGCTCCAGTTCTTATCTCCACTATGGCTTTATCTCTTTTATTTGGGGAATTATGTTTTCTTTTAAGTATTTATGTACTTTGATGGTAAAAGACAGAAGTTATATTGTTGTAATGGTTTTTGTGACTTATGGTATTTTAGACCACAATGAATGATTTGTGTTTGTCAGCATTATTAGACATATTATGGGTTTGACTTATCCATATTAGTATTACACACGTGTTAATTAGCTTGCTACTTAAAAATTTTGGGTTGTCCTATATAACATGCATACAACACCCTTTGTACTGAACATAATAAATGTGTGGCATTTTGGTTATGAATTTAATAACTTTAAGTATGTTGTTAGGATTAATTATTATTATTTTTGTATTTTATTGATATTGATTTACTTGAATAAAGTTAATCCTGAGTCGAGTGTTTTTGTTTTGCATGAAATGCTCGGGTCAGATCGAGTGTTACAGCTAAAGATTTCAGCGATCGAAGTTAGGGACTCGCGAAGATGCGCTCGCTTTTGATTTAGTTACTTCTGTAATTTTAAATTTTAAAATCTATGTATTTCCACTGTGTAAAAAAAATATTGTATAACTCTGATATTTTTGTACAAAATATTCTGCTGCGAGATATTGTAATTTGTTTATTCTGTTATTTATGTTTCTGATTCTATTAAAACCTGTAAGCTAAATAACTATCTGTTGTTTTGAATGTTTCCAGTTGGTTTAATTTCCGACTTGAAGCGATCGAAAAGGCAGGTCATTACAGAATTTCTATGCTTTCTATTGAAATTATTCCTCTTTCTATATCTCAAAATTTATTTAAAGTTCCTTGTCATTAATGATAATTCCTCATTATCATCGTTGTTTGAGTCTGAATCTCCTGTTATTGCATCGAATGTTACTACTTTCTTTTCTAATGACTTGTTTTCTCTTCTTCCTTTCATATGAACTTCAAATGATATCAAATTTCCAATTAGTTCTTCAATTTTCATTGCACTAATGCCATTGGCCTCTTCTATTGCTAAGGTCTTTTGATCCCATTCTAAAGTTTATGAATTCAGAATTTTCATGACTTGATCTTCCTCAGAATATGTCTTTCCCTGAGCTATTTGTAATGCACGATCTCTTGGAACTACAATACATATCAGTGATATTATCATTTGGATTCATTTTAAATAAATGAAATTGATTAGTTAACATGGATATCTTAGTCTGTTTAACTTTGCTTGCTCCTTCATGAGTTACTTGCAAAATTTTCCAAATTTCATATTCATATATACAACTATATACTCTGTTAAATTCATTTTTATCTAGTTAGAAAAATAGAATATTCATATCTTTTGAATTATTTTGTGCAGTAGCCTTTTGTTTATTAGTCCATTATGCAAAATTTACAGTGGGATCAACATATTTAGTTTGAGTGATATTCCAAGTGTCTAATCCTATTGACTGTAAATAAATTTTCATTCTACAAGCACAATATGCATAATTACTACCACCAAACAGCGGTGGTCTAACAGTAGACTGGCCCTCTATAAATGAACTAGATGTATTATTGTTGACAATACCAGTGTTGGTTGCCATATAAAATTTTCAAAAATTTAGATTATGAATACTATGAAAACCAATGCTTTGATACCAATTGTTGGAGAATGTGGATTAAGGATCTTAAGGCAAAATAAACACTAAAGGGGGTGAATAATATTTTATGGATTTTATTAAATTCTTGAAATCTTTTTGTGTTATATAGAATGTAACACAAATTACATATGTAATAATGATCTCAAAATCAAACATAGATGCAGATAATAATAACTAAAAAGGAGCAAAAGGAAAGAACACACCGAATTTTTATATTGGTTCGGAGTTACCCTACATCCAGTCCTACATAACTCTAGGTTGATGTGGATTTCTTTTTGATAATATCCCCAATTACAATCCACTACTCAATCACGCACGAGGTCCACTACCACCTTCTTTCGAGCATAATCCGCTCTCTTGATTTAACCAGACTAAAAGATCACCTAATTGATTTACGGGCTCTAATCACGCCCAGTTGATTTGAATTAGGTACAACTGCACCTTTTCAGTATCAGTTTTGGTACATAAAATCGATAGAAGCTAATTTTGCGATCTTTGATTATAAAAAGCCTACATCTCCTAAGTAAGACTTGAATCTTTGAGAGAGTATGGTAAAAGAATCAGAATAGAAGAAGTTTGATGTGATTCTCTTTGAAATTTGGCAAAGTTTAGATGTAGAATTTAAGAAACTAAGAACTTTAATGAAGAAAAGATAAAGGAGGAAGAAGGTAATGAAAAGTTAGTTAAAAATTCGTTTCTGAAAGCTTATTTGTACTCTCCCAAAAGTCAAATCCTTTTAGAATAGTTTTGAAATCAAAAGACTCAATTTTTCAAATTTGGATTTGAAAACAAATGGTCACTATGTCGACATAGGGGTGACCATATGTCAACATGCCCTTGAAAAATTTATAAAATAAATTTTCAAATTAAGGCATGTCTTGTTAAAATAAATTTTGGTGAATCTTGGGTGAAAATAAACTACTTTCTTATATTAGAATAGTGTATCTAAAGTAAAAAATATATATATTAAAAACATATAAAAATGATTTTAGAAACATATATAAGTTAGACTTAAAAAGAATGACATAAAATTATTAATATAAACACAAGAAATACTTTGAAACTTAAGATATAAATATAAGTAAAGGAATTAAGTATTTTAATGATTAAATAAAATTTAATATAAACTTAATATCAATCATATAAATAAGGAAGTATAAAATATTTCAGTTAGGAGCTAAAAGATATATTTTAAATCAGGAGTCAAAGTAAATTTAAAATTAAGAGATGTTGATGTTGATATAAGGAAGTAATTTTGAAATCAGTTTGAGAAATAAGAAATTCAAAATAGTGAGAAAGATGAAAATAAGGATTTAGTGCTATTTCAAAGTTTTAACAAGAAATATAGATTCTATTACTTTTTATTTTTTCATCTCTTGAATTCATGAACTCTTATTACTCATGAATCTTCTATCTTGAAATCTTGATTCTTTAAATACTGAAATCTTGATTCTCTAAACTGTATAGTCTTCAAAATCAATATCTGCATATATTTCCAACATATACACACATATATATTCTACAGAATAATGTTAGTATACTTTTTATAATAATACTAGTTAAATAAGGTTATTGTCTATTGACCCACTTTTTTACGAAGCAGTCACACATCAATATTATGGTTAGTGAAGCGCTTGAGTCTTGAGAAGTCGTCGAAAAATACAAATTGATTTGGTCGAAGTCGCGAAGTGTTCAGAAAATGTTGGGAATATCGTCGATCTCGAATCTCCGTTATCGGATTAGAAAAGTCGTTAATAGTCTTGGATTATCCGGCATAGTAAAAATATGTGATCGACTCAGTCCGATCAACTCAAAATCCTTGGGCACCTCCGTCCAATCATGTGACAAAACTCGTCGAGAGAAAATATTTTGGTTTTGGCAAATTCCGGTTTCGATCACTCAAAAATTGCTAGTTGACATGACACCATCAAGAAAAATTGCTTGTGCAAACTCAATTGGCTTGGATCAACCATTTGGCAAAGTACTAGACTTGACACTCAAAATAGGCTGATCAACCCGGTAGTATCACCATTTTTCATTGGCGTGCATCATGCTTTTTCGTCTTGGCATTTGGCAAATATAGAAGTCAAAATCCTGGATGTGAATTAACATTTCGAAAAACACCTGAGCACACCGGGATGCGATACGAATTTCGTATGTGTGCGTTATGGATTCGAATGTGAATTCTTCGCTTGATAGGTGATGTAGAACCCTTAGACAGATTTGGAAAGGTGGAAATAGAATCTTAGACAGATTTGGCAAGGCGGAAATCATGTGCGGATCACTTGTTTTTTCTTATGTGACTCTGGTCTATTTGGGTTTTGGGTGATGCAAAATCATGGTTGGGCACATGATTTAGGAAAGTGGCAGATCACCTCATATACATGTTTATCACTGTTTTTTAGGTAATCAACATGTGCCGATTACTGTTTTTTCCAGATTTTTCCAAGATTCAAAATTTTCCACTGCGACTTGATTTTTTTAGCTAAGTATCAGGGATATAAATTTCGCATCCCCTCCAAATACAAAATTTTGGCTGATGCGTGGAAACTTCACTTATAAATACTCCTTTGCTTGACACTCAAAGAGTTTTTCTTGGCTTGGTATTTTTGGACCTTAGGCATATAGGAGAGCTTTCTTTGAAGCTTACTAATGGATTTTATAGTCATTTCGATGGTTTTTGGACATCTCTTGGATTTATAAACTTTATATAGAAGTTTGCCTACAACTTTTTGGCATTCACTTGGACTTTTGGCTTGCTTTTAGACATTTTTGTATACTACTAGACATTGGAGCTTTTCATTGTACATTATTGTTCATACCAACACATTTCAGCATAATGATGAAGAAAAAGTGCATTTTTGTTAAAGTTTGGAATAATAAGATGTTTGTTATTCTGTTGTACAACTTTGCACATTCAGATTGTCCAAACTTGGATAAACATTGTAATTTATAAATATATCATGAATGATTACTGTAAAGTGGACATTGGCGTTAGTGCCTAACAACTATAATAGTTATGCGTACCTTTACATTTCTCGTACTTTGGCTGCTTGGATATTGGGTTTTCTTCAAAACTCACTCTTGGAGGTTGGCATGTATAAATAACCAATTTCTCATGTCAACACTTTGGCACGTCAAGAAGGGGGCGCAACAACTTCGACTTTGGTTTTGGATTTCGACGTCAAATTTGTTTTGGAAACGGACCTCACTCGATTTTCATCATGGATAAACAGAAGAAGCTCGACACTATTATCGAGGCTCAAGGCACTTAAGGAGAAGCAAGCCAAGAACTCTCTTCGAATGGAAATCCCTCGAACTTTGTTACTTGAGAGGATGTGGATGAGATCATTAAGGGTTTGGCTTTGGATTTGAGTGCTCGACTTGACCGACAAGAGGAAGCTATGAATACTTTTCTCACTCAGATGGAGACTAGATTTCAGAGTTTTGGAAGGCCGTCGAGCTAGGAAGACCTCATTGGTAAGAGTGCCAGTGCTCCTCAGAATGTGGCTCGAGACTTGGGAAAATCCCTCAAAGGATCATGACCCTAGTGATAGGGGTGGGCGCTAGTGGTTAACCGAACAGATCGGTTAATATTTTCGGTTAACCGCTTAGTTTGCACGGTTCGGTTAACCGAATTTCTGTTAATTGAGGGTAGCTTTATTTGACCGAACTAAAAATAATTATCCACGGTTAACTGTTCGATTTAGACAGTTAACCGTTTGATTTTAACGGTTAACTGTTTAGCAGTTAACCATTTAAATTGAACGTTTAATTGTTCAAATTTGACCATTTTCCACATAAAATGATTTATAATAATAGATCTGACAATTTCATAAACAAACTGACATGCTGAACACTAACAGTGAACACTATACAGTCAGTCACTACCCACGACCCAGCACTCAACTACCCAATATTCTAAAACATGAAGCTCAAAATCTTCAAATGCATGTTCGGTTAACCGATGATGTCGGTTAACCGCGAAAAAAATTATGTCGGTTAACCGAACCTACATTGGTTTTATTAACCGTTAATCAAACCTAAACTATTCGATTAAGGTCGGTCGGTTAACCGATGATGTCGGTTAACCGAAATTATCGGTTAAGTCGGTTCAGTTTAGTCGGCTAAGTCGGTTAAGTCGGTTAAATGCCCACCCCTACCTAGTGATACCATAAGTTATGATTGAACCTGAAGTTCCTATGAAAAGGCAACCTATGGCTAACTTGGATTTGTGTAATGCAGAAAGGCAAAAAAATCTGGTAGAGAGGGTCGATGGAGTATTACCGGAACAATACATTCACGAATTTCCACCAAGGCATGTGGAATAAACTTCTTAGCTATAACGCCCTACCTTTATACTCGTATTAGCTAAGGTCATTGCAAGAAATGGTGTCAACTAACTTGAAGAATAAGGCTGTTGAAGAGAGACCATCTTTATAATAGCTTTGCATGAGTGTTAAACATGTCAGATAATGTGGTCTTACTTTTTTAATCTCCTGATGAAATCCAACATATATATAATTTAAGTTCAAATACACTATACAATGGCTGTATATAATTCAAAATAAATATAAACTACATAACAATACAATCAGAGTCAGACACAAATATTTCACATTACTAAGGCCAAAATAGATATGAATATACTACATAGGAGTAAATTCAAAGATAGTGGTCATAGTCGATCCACTATAAAACAAAAGAATAGGTACAATTTCTAGCCAAAAGAATAAGTATGAATAGATGTCTCATATACGTATAACCCAAAATTACTACAATAACAATGTAGATATGAAAAGCCAAAAAGTGGTCCCCGTTAAAAGTCCAATGTAAGCACCAGTAATACTTGGTCTGACCCTAGTATTATTTATATGAATAAACAATAAACAGATCAGTGTAGTTATACTAATCATAATAAACTGAAATGAGTCAAGAGATATAATCAAAAAATGACATATAAGAAACAACAACAATGTCTACATGTAAAATGCAAACGCTCTATATGTCCAGAAAATATGCCAAAGAAATCTCGGTGCTTTAAAAGGATATCTCAATATCAAAGAAACTCAAATTGAAAGCACAATATTAATAAAAACTTAGATTCCAGAAATTAATAAATTAGAAATCCAGAAATCTCAAAGAGGAGAATTCAAGACAGGAGCCGGAAGACTCACCAACACGTGTATTAAGGATTAAGACGCGATATCAATGTAGCAAACCTATAATGTTGAGCTGAAGCACCAACAATGGTCCGAAGTCCGTGGTTCGCAACCCCGCTAATGATCTGAAGATCATCAATATAATCAATAAACCATGTGTATCGAAGAATGAGACATGATCTCTCGGTATACTCTATAGTGTTGAGTCGAAGCTACTACAATGGTGCAAAGACCGTGGGTCGTGACCCTGCTACATGATCCGTAGATCTTCGATAAGATCGAATGATTCGAAGTTCCTCAAAGTGACCAGTAGGTCGGAATGATCCGAATTTCCACCGGATCTGAAGCTTCTAAGTTAGTCCGAAGACTCTCAAGATGAACCAAAGTTTCTTAGGATGATCAGAAGATCATCGATATAAAAAAGTGAACCAAAGTTCCTCAAATAGTCCGAAGAATCTCAAAATTAATCGAAGTTCCTCAGGATGATCAGAAGGTATTCAGAATGACCAGAAGGTTATATTGATCAGAAGACCCTCGATAATCAAAATGGATCGAGTGTAGTGTAAATTAGGACAAGCTAGTAAATATAAGAGTCAAGCTATATGTCTCATAACCACTTGCTTTACTCGAATATTTACAATCAAGTTGTATATTCCACTAGAAATACAAAATGATTATTGCCATAGTTTTCAATCGAACAAGTCAAAAAATTAGACATTGAAGCAAATGCAAGGGTTCGTAGTCCTTGCTCTTACTAAGGCATTTAATAGGATTTCTCATACGAATGAGGAAAAGGTTTGTTAGATATATACTAGTAGATTTTTAAAGCAATTAATAAAATAACTTCATATAATGAAGTAAAATTAGAAACCGTTTAGTAAAATATTTGATATCTATTAATAATTTAAAACCCTTTTAATATAGTTTCAAAGTGGCAAATCTCATGGAATAACCATCGAAATAACAATTGAATTAAGAATTCACGATTTAATAGCGTAAATTAAATTTCACGACCCTTGATTATAAGTTCATTCACCACAAGTAAATCGAAAGTCCATGAAATCGAACCGTGGGAATCTGTGAATAAGAGAAACGAAAAGCCATAGAAAAAAGCCAAACGTCCCTAAACTTGACCAGGAATCGACATGACCATCTTATACTATTGATCGTGGTCTCCACTGGTCAACAACAAGAAACAAGATTCAGACGGCTGAATCTGTTTTCCAGAAAGTCATTTTTGTTTCCTGAACTTCAGATGTATGAATGCAATAAACCAACCATCTGAATCTGCATTCAAACGTTTGAACTACCCATTCAGACGTCTGAAATAAAGATGCACCTGAGACCGCCAGCCGGAGGATAGAGTTTTTTCTTATAATAGGCAAACATGCCTGGTACATTTCAAATTTTTTTTGATATTACTATAAGTGTATGGTATCAAAATCAACTTCAAATATAAATGTATCAATCATAAAAGGCATAGTACCCCATCCTACTATGTCGCCATACTAGTTCTGAAATTAAAACCGAAATGTCACATATTGGAAATTGGATTTCCACCATGAGTCAAGGCAAGGGATGGTCTCCTTACTGATTCGAGACGCTCTAGCAAATGCCTCAGAATCCCCTGCAGTGAACCCTTGGATCCTGAAGTGCTGGTCCACTCTTACGTTTGTGGATTAGTTATTCCTGAACACACGTTTTCCGGTCCTGTCGGACCTATCCATCAGCCCTGTAGTGACCGATATATCCGAGGCACCTCGCTATCCATCATCAACATAGGTAAAAATACATACAATGTCTAGGCTCCATACCATGACACCACCCATAGCTAGAAAGAAACGTCCTGCACTCACTACTTTCCGTTATCCCGTATTTGACTTATACAGAGGTGTGAGGCTCGCGAATTAACGCTATACACAAAGCTATGCCATTTAAAGTCGTGCTTTGATCATCAACCACAAGACACTGCTTTTCAAAAGAAGCCTTGATCACTCCATCTCTGCATGCCATACTGGCAATTCACATCATGCAACTGATGTCTATCGATATATAATCTCTAAGCTCATACGTCTCAGAGAAGGGTGTTAAGCAAGAGAATAAATTCTCCGCCACCAAACAGATATATATTTAATAGAAATTAATTAATATAAAATAAAGTCCAATGTCAGACACACATCCATTTACTAGTTCGTTCTGGGTATGAATGAAATCAGAGGCACCTTATTCCTCGTCCCGTATGTCCAATATAGGAGAGAGGTCCTCGCATATCTGGTCGATCTCCAAGTACGTCTGGACGATCATCACTTATTACCTTGTCTTGGGTGACACCCCAATCAAGACATTAGTAATCATCCAAACGACGTGAAGAACTCCGGTCTTCAACCACCGTCTTTATCGTCGACTTATGGTCAAATCAATTGTTCAGAATGGGAATAAACCCGGTCTTTCCGAATAACTCGAGTATTTTATAAACAATAATCAAGTGCTATAAAAACACATCATATGCCTCATTCCAATTCAGAATATTCTTTTACTTAAATATTCACATATTTAGGGAAAGGACCTACTAATTTTATCAAAGATAAAATCTTTCAAATTTATTCTTTAATCTTCCTTTGGAAATCAATTTTAAACCAAACTATGGTTTATTAACTAGTGGGGATTATCGAGTGTAATGTCCCGTATTTTCTGGCAAATTTTTGGAAATATTTTATTTATTTAAAATATTAGTTTGAACTTAAATAATCGATTTTAACCATTTTATTTTGAATATTTAATTTTATTAATAATATAATAATATTTTAAATTCAGAATATTTGGGAAAATGTGGAATTCGCTATATAATGTGATCGGGCAAGTTTAAAATGATTCAATATTGTTTTTATTGAAATTTTAGTGGCAATTTCGTTATTAAAAAGACGATGGAATATTTAATTTATAATTTAATTATAAAACGAGCTACAGTGGCACGGCAGTTCATAATTTGGCATTTTCAACTTTAAACGGATGCACAGGGCCCAAAGTAAGTCGGATTTTCTCGAAACAAGAAACGTCCGAATCTGTTGGGTAATATTTCTCTAATAAAAGAGAAAAATCGAGTTTTCGTGTTATAGATTTTATTTTATGTCCAAATCAAATTTTGAAAAAGTCGCTGTGGAATTCCTTTATATATTATATCATTATTTATATTAAGAAAAAGGGTTTTTAAATTTTTATAATATCGATTTGGATTCGAACTCAACCCGAGTTATTTTATCTTGGTAGTATACGATATTATGGTCGTGTATGGCCAATTTCAATATTTTAATATTATTATATTGAGGTATTTTAAAATTGGTTTATTTTATTTGAATTGGGCAGTTATAAAAGGGGCTTTATTCAAACGACCTCAGTTTTCGATGAAACAAACTTTATGGGACCACAACCGTAAATTTTTGCTAGGTTTCAAGTGGTTCGTCAATCGGGGTTAATTTGTGAGTGTGGAAAAACAAAGTACAAATAAAAACGACCATTTGAACGTGAACGGGGGCCGTTTGAGCAAACGAACTCGGAATTCGACGAAACAAGTTTCATTAGGACCGTATCGTCAAGATATACTATGCCGTCCATTCGCATCTCGAACGGGGTTTGTATGTGAGCACAGGAGCGAATAAACAACGTTCGAAATAGCGATAGGTACGAAATAAAAATCGTTAGTCAACATCGTTCGTCAAATCAACATAGAATATATTATTTACACATTATATAAACCCCATAAAGTCAAAAATTTCCAGCCAAACTAAATCCTCATCCATCAATCTTGCAAATAAGTCCCCCATCACAAATCAATTTATATCTTTAATTCTGTCGAGAATCGGCTAGTGGAATCTGAAGTAAATTAGTAGATCGGGTCGAGTTCTACCTACGGAGAAAAATTGGTGGCCATCGGGCAACTATGGTGGCCAGAAATCGCGACGAACGACCAGAAATTACTTTCATTTTTTTTGAAATTGACGGCGATTGGAGCTATTTCATCGGTTCAGACCTTGGGGGAATGAAAGAGGAGAGGTTTGGCTTTCGTTTGGCACTGGTTGGAGGTTCTGAAACGGAGTGTGGTGGTTGGATTGTTAATTTGAATGGAGGCTTTAAATTTGGGTGCAGTTTTTGGAGTGGCGTTCGGTTTTGGGTATTTTCCGACGGTTGTGGTCATCGTTGGCGTCGCGGGCCAGGGGGATCGGGGCTGGAAGGCGAGGCGGTCAGGATGGCAGTGGTCTGGTGGTCCAATTCGACTCGTGGCGGCGGGATTTGGCAGATGATCGGAGTTCGGGGTTTTTGAGTTTACAGGCGGAGGGGGCGGTGCTGGGTCACGACATCAGGACGAAGGGGTCTGATGGATGGGCGGTGGTGCTGGCAGTCTCTGGTGGGTCTACAGTGGCTTGGATCGGCGTCGTGGATGGGCGTGGTGGCTGTTGCTTGGTTCGACAGGTTCAGGATGGAAGAAACGAGTTTCTGATGTTAGCAAAGAAGAAAACGCGTGTTGGCATAGTAGCAGGATGACGTGGCACCATTAATTAAGGTAATTAAATTATTTAATTTAATTAATAATTTGTTTAGTTAATTGTCGTATAATATATACAACCTTTAAACTAGCGTATCTCACTCATACGTTAACGGAATATGACGAAAGTGGATCCGTTGGGATCGCAGGGACGAGACCTAGGTGATGGAACTGACTAGGCACTGTTCTGACGCCGTCAAAATTTCAGTTAATTTTGAACGTCCGTTCAAGATTAAAAGGAACAAATGCTTCAACCATCAACCGAATAAATCTGGTGAGTTAATTCTCATACCTTCTGGAATCTTGTGATGTGGTAAATTCATATTAAAATATAATTTACCATTTAAAAATATAAATTGGTTGATTGGTTGTTATTGACTGTTATTGTTTGATTGGTTGTGGTTATTTCATCGTTTTAAATATTATATTTTTGAAATTTATTTCATATATTATTATGAAATGTTATAACGAGTTGTGGTGCAGGGAAGAACAGGTTGGAGGGATCCGACCGGATTCCTCAAATATTTTATATGTTGTTTGTTTATTACATATCGTTGATATATGAACTGATTTAACCCCATATGATAGTGAAACCTGTTTGAACATGATGGTTGAATAAATATTCACCTGTGTTGTGTTTAAAATCAACTGATAGTGTTGATTTGGTAACTAGCAGTGAATGGCCTAAAATGTGTTGTTTCAGACATCGGTTTACTATTTGGTGAAACGACACAGTTTTAAAGTTATAAATTATTTTATAACTGAATTGGAGTTTTTCCGTTATTTTATATATTAATTAAATTAGAGATTTATAAATAAATACTTTAATCAAGTTTATAAAAGAATTATTTAAAAGGTTTGCGTAGCAAAATCATGTGATGTAAACGAGTTATAAAGCAGGAAAATCCAAGGTATTTACCTTTGGGTTTGGTAAAAGGGTTTAATCGTTTTTATAACAATTAAATGGTGTTTAAAAATTAATTAAGTTATTTAATTAATTTAAAAACGCGATAAGAGTTTTATAAAGGAATGTATAAGCCAGGTTTCAAAACGAGATTCGTAAATATGATGTGAAAGTGAATATAAAGTGTAAATAAGATTTTTCTTAATTAAAATGAATTCAACGGAATGAAGTTTTAGTGGGAATAATTAATAGGTTAGTAAATGACTGAAAGGTGTAAATTGGTTTAAAATGAAACCAAAGTTAAGTTGCGAAAAGATGGTAAATGGGTTAATCCAAGCAAGGTTTAAATAGGAGCTTTAAACCGAAACGACGAATTGAAAGTTAAAGTATTGAATTGAGTGAGACATTGTAATTTAAAATAAGGATATCAACGAAATACATACCCTTGGTTTGTGTTAAATATTGGAAATGAAAACCAAGTAAAAAGTGTCTTATTGGAAAGAAGTGAATAAGCGGATTTTAAATGTAAAATCCAAAATAAAGATTATTATAAGAAGGCTCAAATAAATAGAAGAAGATTATGTGATGGGGGATTTTATTAAAACCCAAAGGTTATAAGTGAAATCGTGCTTTAGGTTAAAAGATATGTTTTAGTGAATATTTACTTAATTAAAGGAACTAAGTAAAGAGGTTTTTGAAAGAAGATTTCAAAGGTAAGAAAGGTTTATAATACGAAATTTGAAATCAAGGTGGTAAATGATATTTTTAATATCAGTGGCTAAGTGATAAACTAATATTATTCTAAGGTAAGGACGTTGTCGATCCAGGTCTGAGAGGTAAATAAAATACCTCAACTTGAACGGCTTCACTGTTATCGAGGAATGATATTCGTTTGTGATGAGTGAAAAGTGTTCCATACGAGAAATATTGAAATGAGTACGATGTTTTTGAATATAAATGTTGGTTACAAGGTAAATAAGAATTAAAGGTTAAATTACCAATTATTTTTAAGGAGACCAAGTCATGCCAAGTACTGAATCATTGAAATCATTTTATTGATACATTTGTTATTTGATAGTTAAATCACCGACTATCAAACCTGACCAGTACGATTGTTGGTATGGAAAGACCAGAATCGAATTTATATTCGAAAACCGTTCCGACCAACAAATATGTGATGACGTTGATTGAAGACGGAGCAAGTGAAGACCGTGGATCTTCATAAGCGGAAGGACTACAGGTCGAATTTCTCTGGCTTGCAACCAGAGTTATTTTGATTTGTGATTCTGTTGTAGTTGATATCTATGGATAGCAAGGACTTCTCGCTACTGATTCATGGGGTGATTCCTATATTGGATGGGAAGGAGGGTACCTTCGGTTCATCCTATTCCTGGATGACTTGTATGGACGGATGTCTGACAGTGTATTTCCAAAGGAATTACGTATGTTGATTTATTCAAACATGCCATAGTTGATGGCGGAGAAATGGTTATTCTCTAGCTAAATAACTAGAGTATTTTTGTGGACGTCAATTAGTGATATTTGATGGATCTGACGATGTGGCATTCAAAGTGAAGGGTGGCTAGATGTTCGAAAAGGAATTCTAGCCTCAAGCCTCACAACCGGGAAATGACAAATATCGGGCAGGCAGCACGGCTATGTGGGTCGCTCCCATTAGGGTGTATGATCACTTATCTAGAAAAATTCCATTTTCTTCTTTAATCTACATTCGATGTTGTCCCTTTTCGGGAGGCGGTTGCTGATCCCAACCGTCGGTGATATACATTCGATACACTCAAGCGAAATGAGTGGTCGGTCATATGTGGGCCGGGTTGAAAGACGTTCTTGTTGAACCCAGTGTATTCGCCTCTAGAGATACACATTCGGAAGGTGGTCCCATACCTTGTCATAGTTGGAATCCAATATCCAATAAGCGCCCGCGGTTTTCGATTGTAAAATATATATGTGGAGCGTGAGATGCAAGCGTTCCGCTAGATTGTTAATTATTTGTATTTGGACAATATGATAATATCAGAATAAGCTATGATTTCAAAAATGTTTTGGGTTATGTAAGGTAAAAATCGTCCGTGTTTATGTGTGGGCTGGTCTTACTATTATCCTTTGATTTCATAAAGAATTTTCCAAAGTTAAACAAGTTGTTTGGGCTGTGAATTTATCACTGATAGTATTACAGACTGACCCGGTGTATTTTGCTTTGCTTCAAATGTGCTCGGGTCAGACCGAGTATGTTCCAGGTTAGGTTTCTCTTGGTGTTTCAGGAGATGGAAGCAGGCGGCTTCACCGTTAGTTATATACAGTTATTTTTCTGCTGTGGCTGATATATGTTGTACTCTGATGATTGGTATGTATATACAGTCCTTTTGTATAAAAAGATTTGATATTACATTTTATTCGATCCGCTGTGAGATTCTGATGTGTTCTTCTTCTTTCTTCTATTGTAATATTTCTTCTTTCTATTCTCACCCTCTAATTTCTTTCTATTGACAATCTGGGGTTCGATACTTGGGTTTTGGCAAGTAATACGGGTTCACGTATTATTGTCGAAAATTCGAGTGTCGAATTTTTCCTAGGTCATTACAGTGGTATCAGAGCTATTGGTTTAGAGGTAACCTCGGCTCTGTGGTGTGACTCACTAGAGATGGGGTTAGTAATGCCCTAGATTGAGTTTGAGTTTATATATGAGAGCACGTATTTGTAATTTGATATTAAAATTATTTTTGCCTAATATACTTTATAAATAATAAAAGTAAGGATTTTCACGAATTATTATAATATGGGTAATCGATTGATTTGTTTGTATAATTTGTTTGGATTGTGTTGTTGATTGCTTGAATATGAACCTGAATCTGAATCGATTTGGTTCAAAACCAACATGAAATAACTAAGTTGGATAATCAATCCAAATTGAATAAATCCGAACGGATAATTAAAGATATAAATAAATTGCTAAAGACGTGGTTATAATCTCGTGTGGATTGAATTGTGTGTATAATTGGTAGATGTGAATGATATGGATGTTTTGAACATAATTAACGTTTGTTTGTTGACTAATGAGTTCATCTTTGTTAAGAATAGGTGTATAAGAGGTAGTTTAACTTCAAAATCCACCCAAGAGAAAATTCTGGAGGTAATCAGATCCAGCTTGAATAGAACTACGTTATAATTAAGCAAGCTCGAATATAAAATACTGTTTATCGCATAATAACGCTCGCAAAAAGGTACGCCTACGAAAATATGAAATTTTGGTTTTTATTTGGGTTTTGAGATTGGATTTTGAATTTTCCGACCGTGTTGGTTGAGGTATATTTATTTCTTGAACCTGCAATATTGCAGATGTCCTCCATACAGGGGAGGCTCTACCAAAAAAATTCCAAAATTTAAGGTGTTAGGAAATTTATGAAGATTTTTGGGAAATTCTTTTATTTGAATCAATTTGGTTTTACGACCGATTAGATTTGTTTTGGGAATTAAAATCGAATTATAAATTAATAAAGATAATGGGTTGTAGCATTCTTTCTACCTTAGCAATTTCGAGGACGAAATTATTTTAAGGGGGAAGGAATGCAGTGTCTCGTATTTTCTGGCAAATTTTTAGAAATATTTTATTTATTTAAAATATTGGTTTGAACTTAAATAATCGATTTTAACCATTTTATTTTGAATATTTAATTTTATTAATAATATAATAATATTTTAAATTCAGAATATTTGGGAAAATGTGGAATTCGCTATATAATGTGATCGGGCAAGTTTAAAATGATTCAATATTGTTTTTATTGAATTTTTAGTGGCGATTTCGTTATTAAAACGATGATGGAGTATTTAATTTATAATTTAATTATAAAACGAGCTGCAGCAGTGCGGTAGTTCGTAATTTGGCGTTTTGAACTTTAAACGGCTGTACAGGGCCCAAAGTGTGTCAGATTTTCTCGAAACAAGAAACGTCCGAATCTGTTGGGTAATATTTTTCTAATGAAAGAAAATTCGAGTTTTTGTGTTGTAGATTTTATTTTATGTCCAAATCAAATTTTGAAAAAGTCGCTGTGGAATTCCTTAATATATTATATCGTTATTTATATTAAGAAAAAGGTTTTTTAAAATTTTATAATATCATTTTGGCTTCGAATTCAACCCGAGTTATTTTATCCTGGTAGTATACGATATTCTGGTCGTGTATGGCCAATTTCAATATTTTAATATTATTATATTGAGGTATTTTAAATTGGTTTATTTTATTTGAATTAGGCAGTTATAAAAGGGACTTTATTCAAACGACCTTAGTTTTCGACGAAACAAATTTTATTGGGACCGCAACAGTAAATTATTGCTAGGTTTGAAGTGGCGCGTCAATCGGCGTTAATTTGTGAGTGTGGAAAAATAAAGTACAAATAAAAATGACCATTTGAATGTGAACGAGGGCCATTTGAGCAAAAGAACTCGGAATTCGACGAAATAAGTTTCGTTAGGACCGTATCGTCAAGATATACTATGCCGTCCATTCGCATCTCGAACGGGGTTTGTATGTGAGCAAAAGAGCAAATAAACAACGTTCGAAATAGCGATAGGTATGAAATAAAAATCGTTAATCAACATCGTTCATCAAATCAACATAGAATATATTATTTACACATTATATAAACCCCATAAAGTCAGAAATTTCCAGCCAATTAAATCCTCATCCTTCAATTTTGCAAATAAGTCCCTCATCACAAATCTATTTATATCTTTAAATCTATCGAGAATAGACTAGTGGAATTTGAAGTAAAGTAGTAGATCGGGTCGGAATCAACCTACGGAGAAAAATTGGTGGCCATCGGGCGACTGTGGTGGCTGGAAATCGCAAAGAATGGCCAGAAATCAGTTTCGTTTTTTTGAAATTGACGGCGATTGGAGCAATCTCATCGGTTCAGACCTTGGGGGAATGAAAGAGGAGAGGTATAGCTTTCGTTGGGCATAGGTCGGAGGTTCTGAAACGGAGTGTGGTGGTCGGATTGTTGAGTTGAACGGAGGCTTTAAACATAGGTGCAGTTTTTGGAGCGGCGTTCGGTTTTGGGTATTTTCCGGTAGTTGAGGTTATCGTTGGCGTCGCGGCCCAAGGGGGGTCGGGGCTGGAAGGCGAGGCGGTCAGGATGGCGGTGGTCTTGTGGTCCAATTTGACTTGTGGCAGCGGGATTTGGCTGATGATAGGAGTTGGGGGTTTTCGAGTTTCCAGACGGAGGGCGCGGTGCTGGGTCACGGCATCAGGGGCGAAGGGGTCAGGTGGATGGGCGGTGGTGCTGGCGGTCTCAGGTGGGTCTACGGTGGCTCGGATCGGCGTCGTGGAGGGGCGTGGTGGCTGTTGCTTGGTTCAATAGGTTCAGGATGGAAGAAACGGGTTTTTGATGTTAGCAAAGAAGAAAATGCGTGTTAGCATAGTACCAGGATGATGTGGCACTGTTAATTAAGGTAATTAAATTATTTAATTTAGTTAATAATTTGTTTAGTTAATTATCGTATAATATATACAACCTTTAAACTAGCGTATCTCACTCATACGTTAACGGAATCTGACGAAACTGGATCCGTTGGGATCGTAGAGACGAGACCTAGGTGATGGCACTGACTAGGCACTGATCTGATGCCGTCAAAATTTCAGTTATTTTAGAACGTCCGTTGAAGATTAAAAGGTACAAACGCGTTAACCATAAACCGAATAAATCTGGTGAGTTAATTCTCACACCTTCTGGAATCCTATGATGTGGTAAATTCATATTAAAAATATAATTTACCATTTAAAAATATAAATTGGTTGATTGGTTGATATTGACTGTTATTGTTTGATTGGTTGTGGTTATTTGATCGTTTTAAATATTAGATTTTTGAAATTTATTTCATATATTATTATGAAATGTTATAACGAGATGTGGTGCAGGGAAGAACAGGTTGGAGGGATCCGACCGGATTCCTCAAATATTTTATATGTTGTTTGTTTGTTTCATATCGTTGATATATGAAGTGATTTAACCCCATGTGGTAGTGAAACCTGTTTGAACATGATGATTGAATAAATATTCATCTGTGTTGTGTTTAAAATCAGCTGACAGTGTTGATTTGGTAATTGGCAGTGAATGGCCTAAAATGTATTATTTCAGACATCGGTTTACCGTTCGGTGAAACAACGCAGTTTTAAAGTTATAAATTATTTTATAACTGAATTGGAGTTTTTCCGTCGTTTTATATATTAATTAAATTAGAGATTTATAAATAAATACGTTAATCAAGTTTATAAAAGAATTATTTAAAAGGTTTGTGTAGCAAAATCGTGTGCTGTAAACGAGTTATAAAGCAGGAAAATCCAAGGTATTTACCTTCGAGTTTGGTAAAAGGGGTTAATCGTTTTTATAACAATTAAATGGTGTTTAAAAATTAATTGAGTTATTTAATTAATTTAAAAAGGCGATAAAAGTTTTATAAAGGAATGTATAAGCCAGGTTTCAAAACGAGATTCGTAAATAGGATGTGTAAGTGAATCTAAAGTGTAAATAAGATTTTTCTTAATTAAAATAATTCAACTGAATGAAGTTTTAGTGGGAATAATTAATAGGTTAGTAAATGACTAAAAGGTGTAAATTGGTTTAAAATGAAATCGAAGTTAAGTTGCGAAAAGATGGTAAATGGGTTAATCCAAGCAAGGTTTAAAGAGGAGCTTTAAACCAAAATGATGACTTGAAAGTTAAATATTGAATTGAGTGAGACATTGTAATTTAAAATAAGGATTTCAACGAAATACATACCCTTGGCTTGTGTTAAATATTGGAAATGAAAACCAAGTAAAATGTGCCTTATTGGAAAGAAGTGAATAAGTGGATTTTAATTATAAAATCCAAAATGAAGTTTATTATAAGAAGGCTCAAATAAATAGAAGAAGATTATGTCATGGGATATTTTATTAAAACCCAAAGGTTATAAGTGAAATTGTGCTTTAGGTTAAAAGATATGTTTAAGTGAATATTTACTTAATTAAAGGAATTAAGTAAAGAGGTTTTTGAAAGAAGATTTCAAAGGTAAGAAAAGGTTTATAAAACTAAATTTGAAATCAAACAAAATGGCAACATATGATTGGTTGTAAAATTCCTGTGAATCAAAAATAATAGACCCCGCCTTTATTTTGTGAAATAAAACAAAAATATATGAACTTTCTTCATTTTACAGGATAAAAGATCAAATCTTTATTCATTATATAAATTTAACTTCTTTTATTTTATATGTCAAAATAAAAGATCAAATCTTTATTTATTATTTAAAACAAAATGAAAGGAAAATAAAAGATTGAACTTTATTTTATTTTGTTTTCAAAAAAAACAAAAGATCAAACTTTCCTTTATATTTGTTTTTGAAAAAAAAAATTCTGTTAATCAAAACAAAAGACTAAAACTTTGGTTTATTCGTAGATCAAAAACAAAAGATTCAACTTTAATTTGTTTTCAAAAACAAAAGATTAGAACTTAATTTTGTTTTCAAAACATAAGATCTAACTTAATTTTGTTTCAAACAAAAGATTAAAACTTAATTATATTTTATCTCAAATCATAAGATCAAAACTTTTACACAAAGGTCCCAACTTTATTATATTTTATTTTCAAATCAAAAGATCAAAACTTTTAAAACAAAGATCCCAACTTTATTAAATTTTATTTTCAAATCAAAAGATCAATTTCAAGAGAAAGGAATAAAAATAAAAATAAAAACAAAGGCGAGAACTTTATTATGATTACATCAGACTTTTACAGATCCGAACAGTCAAATTATAACATGACATCACAACGAATAAGATTCAACAATACAACAATCACCATATAACAGATCAGAATAATATACAATGATTCAACTGATCGAATAGGATTTGAAATAAATTATTTAATTATTTTAAATTTAGAATCTCACAGTCATTAACGATTTTTGGCCAAAATTCGAACTGTTCAGAATCAACTCCAGTCGGTTTCGATGCGTAGACCTCAGTCACACGATTACAACGTCGCTGAAATCATCGAATTTCGAATTGAAACGAGTTAGATATGATAAATTGAAGTTTGAAATAATTTTCATTAATTAAATAATAAATTAATTGGTAAATCACCTTCTTCCTCTTCTCAAACACTACAAGCCGTGGTTTTCCCTTTTCATCAAATCCTAGGGTTCCGATTTACTCGCGGATGGATGCACCAGAGACTGATCGGACGGCGGGACTTCGATGGGCTATGGGTGGCGCACGCGGGGTGGGGGGGGTGGGGGGGGTGGTTTGTCCGAACTCGGCGATGGCTAGCGGGCCCACGGCGGACGAACAGCGCGGGTTTGGGGTCCTGTTGCACTGGCTTCGGGCGATGAGAAGATGATCCACCCGTATGGAATTGAAGAGGACGGAAGGGGCTTTGATTTGGTATGTGTGAGGGATTTTAATTCGAAGGGATGAAGAATAAATTGATGGAGGAAGGGGAAGAAAATTCGGCCATTGGTTTGAGCGGCGGCGGCAGGAGAAAATGAATAGTGATTAGGGTTTCTTAATCTCCTATTTTTATAATATTAAAAATGTATTTTTACAAAAAAAAACCCATATCTTCTAAACCGGATCAAATTCAGTCCAGCAGAAAGTGACCCTAGCCAATAGCCCATATTCCGGACCCAATGGGACTGGTCCTAAATGGGCCGGTATTATTTAATATAATATTTAATTCCTTTATTAATTTAATTCGTCTGCATAAATAAATTCACCGAGGCCACAAATGGACTCAGAAAAATCCAGAAAAAATATATTTGTCTATGTTATGACGATACGGTCCTAAAAAAATTAATTTTGTCGAATTCTGACATTGTTTGAAAAATGGCTATTTTTCAGTCGATTAAATTTGACTATAATCGACCAAACACATTTTCCTTCGCCACGCTCACATATTAAATCGAAAAATTCTAAAAATTGAAACCTAGCAATAATATAACATTCCGGTTCCAATGAAAGTGGTTTCATTGAAAACAGAGATCGTTTGAAAATTGGCTGTTTTCACTGGCTTTAATATTTTTTAAAAATGGAATTTTTTAATTTCTGCCACATTTTTCCACTAAATAATTTAAAATAAAATTTTTAAATTGGTTCGGATTTTCCGGTTCGTTACAATCTCTCCAATTTAAGAATTTTCGTCCTCGAAAAGGAAACAAAGTAAAGTAGGAACCAAGATGGAAAATGTAGATTGAGGAAAATGTACCTTAACACGAGAGTTATTCGGAGATATCCACTCAGCACTTGGGGTAAGCCTTTTTGATGTTGTCCTCTGTCTCCCAAGTACAGTCTCTAGGATCCCCACTCCATTGAACCTTGACTAGGTTGATCTTCTTGTTCCTCAAGATTTTGGTTTCTTTGCCAATGATCTTAATCGGGTCCTTTCTCACCGTCAGATTTGGAGCAATATCTAGTACCCGTTGGTTTAATTCATCCTCGATCAGATCTGGATCGTGCACATGCTTGCGGAGTTGAGACACATGAAATACATCATGCACCCCAGGCAACCAGTCGGGCAGCTGCACTCTATAAGCGAGAGTACCAATCCTTTCAAGAATAGGGAATGGACCAATGAATCTCGGTGCCAACTTTCCCATCTTCCCAAAACGAATCATGCCTCTCAGAGGAGAAACCTTCAATTATACTCGATCACTCACAGAGAATTCAAGATTCCTTCTTCGCTGGTCTGCATAGCTCTTTTGTTCGCTCTGAGCAGTCAACAAGCGCTTCTTAATCAAGTCAACCTTATCTGATGCTTCTCGAACCATGTTGGGGCCCAAGACCAGTCGATTGCCTGACTCCACCCAACATGCCGGAGATCTGCACGGCCTGCCATAAAGTAGTTCAAATGGTGACATCCCCAAGCTTGCTTGGTAGCTATTATTATAGGAGAATTCCACCAAGTGCAAGTGGTCCTCCCATGAACCGCCATAGTCGAGAATGCAAGCACGCAATAAGTCTTCCAAAACACGATTCACCCTCTCAGTCTGGCCATCTGTCTGAGGGTGATAGGCAGAGCTCAGATTTAACTTGGTCCCAAGCTCTTCCTGAAAAGCTTCCCAGAATTTACTGGTAAACAATGGATCCCGATCACTGACAATGCTTTTGGGAACCCCATGCAAACTGACTATCTCTTTAAGATAGAGCTGTGCTAAACTTCGAGCTGTTCTATTGGACCGAACATGAATGAAATGGGTAGATTTTGTTAAGCGGTCGACAATCACCCAAATGCTATCGTTTCCCTTTCTACTTCGAGGCAAGCCATCTATAAAGTCCATAGAAATTTCCTCCCACTTCCAACCAGGAACTCCTAGCGGTTGCAACAAACCTGCCAGTTTCTGTTGATCACTTTTAACTTGTTGGCAAGTGGGACATCTAGCAACATAAATGGAAATGTCACTCTTCATTGATTTCCACCAAAAGGTGCACTTGAGATCATGGTACATTTTGTTTACACCTGGATGGACGCTGATTTTAGATTTGTGGCACTCATCCATCACTTCTCTTTTTAGCTCAGCAATGTCTGGCACACAAATTCGCCCTTGTAATCTAAAGGTCTCGTCATCATCAATCTGGAAACTTGAGGCTTCGCCATCCTGAATTCTTTTAATAATCCTCTGAATAAATTTATCATCCTTCTGAAGAGTCGAGACTTTATCAATCAAAGAAGGAGTGATAATGATTCTGGCGATAATGAGATTGTTGCATTCTGCATTCTTTCTACTGAGTGCATCAGCTACAACGTTTGCTTTTCCCGGAGTGTATAGTATATCCAAGTCATATGATGCAAGAAATTCGACTCAGCGTTGCTGCCTCATATTCAAATCTTTTTGGGTAAAAAGGTGCTTCAAAGATTTGTGATCGGTGTAGATTTCAAACTTTTTACCCAAAAGATAATGCCTCCAAATTTTAAGAGCAAACACAATGGCCATTAGTTCAAGGTCATGCGTGACATAATTCTTCTCATGCGGTTTCAGTTGGCGGCTAGCATATGCGACTACCCTGCCTCTTTGCATCAGCACCGCACTAATACCTTAAATAAATAAGGGATAACATGTTAAAATGAGATTTGTCATTAAAGGAAAAATGTTATCTCAAACATGTAAATTTATAAAGAGACAACCTTGCTTAGAGGCGTCGGTCCAGACCTTCAAATCCTGATTGCCATCTATGATGGTCAACACAGGAGCATTTGTCAACCTCTTCTTTAGCTCTTGGAAAGCTGCCTCGCATTCGGGTGTCAACTTGAATTTCGTATGCTTCTTGGTCAGGTTGGTCAATGGACAAGCTACCTTCGAAAAATCTTTGACAAATTTCCGATAATAGCCGGCCAGTCCCAAGAAACTTCTGAACTCCGTGGAAGTTTTAGGTTGCTTTCATTCTTGGATGGCTGAGATCTTTCCTGGATCTACTGAGATTCCCTCCTTTGATACAACATGGCCGAGGAATTTCACCTCCTCTTGCCAGAATATACATTTAGAAAATTTTGCTTTCAGCACATTTCTTCGCAAAATCTCTAAGACTTCTCTCAGATGCTGTTCGTGCTCAGCAGCAGATTTAGAAAAGATGAGGATGTCGTCGATGAACACGAGCACAAATTTATTTAAAACAACTCTGAATACTCTATTCATCAAATCAACAAAATATGCTGGAGCATTACATAGACCGAAAGGCATTACTAGCCATTCATAGAAGATGTCAGGGCCTCTGAAAGTAGTTAAAGGCACACACTCCTCTGCGATGCGAAGTTGATGGAAGCCTGTAGCTAGGTCCATTCTAGAGAATACTCGTGCCCCATGTAGTCGGTCAAGTAAGTCATCAATACGAGGCAGTGGATATTTGTTCTTAAGAGTTTGCTTGTTGAGATCATGGTAGTCTACACATAGCCTAAGAGTGCCGTCTGATTTTGGGACGAACACAATTGCTGCTCCCCATTCTGAGAAGCTGGGCCTGATCAGACCCTTCCACAAAAGCTGCTTGGTTTGATTTTTCGGCTCCTCTCTTTCTTTTGGCGACATTCTCTGAATGGGATGTACAACAGGCCTTGCATTCGGAGCCAAATCAATTCGGAAGCTGATTTCTCTATGTGGAGGTAGGCCCTCAACTTCTTTGAAAACATCAGTGTAATCTTTGACGACAGGGATATCCTCAATAGAAGTAGGGGTAACTTCTAGAGAAGACCAGAAAGTTTTCCTGTCGGTGGCTATGCCATGGCAGGGGATACATACATTTCCGAGATTAGTTTTAACTTTGACAATTCTTTCAGCACAATTGACTTCGACCTCATATTTTGTCAGCCAATCTATCCCAAGGATGACATCATAGCCGGAGAAACTCATAACGATCAAGTCAAAGGGAAATTTGCAGCGAGAATAAGAAATAGGTACTTGACAATACTGATCAAGAATAAGAGAACCTCCTATCGGACTATTAGCTCTAATCAAATTTTTGAGTTTCCTTGGTTTCAGTTTCAACTTTTTAATCGCATCATTAGAAATAAAGCTTCGTGTAGCACCAGTATCAAATAAGACAGTAATAGGGATATTCTTAATATTAAGCGTACCTCCCAAGACATCGGGTTTATTAGGCCCCTCAGTCGAAGCTGGTGTATTTGCTACCTCATAAACATGTGCCACCTGAGCATTCCTTAGCAATGGACAATGCGCCTTGATGTGCCCCTTTTGATGGCAATTGTAGCATTCCCTTTTGTCCTGCGAACTCTGGCCACGATTCTGAGGATTTTGACCATGGTTTTGGGAGCTCTTACCACGGTTCTGACTAGGGCCTGAATCATCTCTCTTGGCCCTTTTTGGCGCTCTATACCCGTAATCGAAATGCCCAATCTTGTCGCAGTTATAGCAGGTCACCTTGCTCCTATCCCTCTTCTTCCCTTGTGGCTTAGCTGCAGAAGAATTGCTCGCCTCCTGTTTCTTGTTAGCATGTTCCTTCGGGTTGTTGCTTTGACTTTCCCCCTATCTTGCGGTTCAGACTCATCATTTTCCTCATAGCGGCACGCCATTTCCACTACTTCATGAAAGGAAGCTTAATATGGGCAGTGACTCGATTCAAATATTTCTTGGACAGCCCCTTGATAAATTTCTTGTTCTTCTCTACTGGGTCTTGAATCAAACTAGGGGCATATCGTGAAAGCTCATCAAACTTCCTCACATACTCAGAAACGGTCATACTGCCTTGTTGCAGGTTAACGAACTGCTCACGCAGATGCTCTCTAGCTTGTGGGGGTATATATTTCTCATTGAAAAGCTCCTTGAATCTGGCCCAAGACATATTGGCCACGTCGTTGCAGATTTTAATTGTATCCCACCAATGCCCTGCTTCCTCCATTAGTTGCCAAACCGCTAGGTAACGCTTTCGCTGATCTTCCAGTTCCAAGCCCTTTAGGATCTTTTCGCAATCTTTAAGCCATGCCTCTGCTTGAATCGCAGACTCCCGCCCTGTAAAAGGTACACCTCCAAGGTTCTTGAATTTCTTTGACATTCTCTCCAAATCGAAAGGCTGTGGAGGTGGTTCAACTACGACCTCTGAATTATGCTGGTCTTGAGTGATGGGTGTCTCGTCTCTAGCTTGCCCTCCGGCTCCTACTCGAGCTCCTCCTCTAGCCCCGCCTCGAGCCCCACCATGGGTTCCGCCTCGGGCTGTTCTGGATCTAGTATCCATTTAAATCAGTATGTACCATCAAGGAAAGAGTCAGACCAACAAAAATGTGAATTTTCAAGAAAAGATAAGGACGAGATGAAAAGGTGATGATGTAATGATTGGTAAATATGTGCTATTCTGCTGTGCTCACTTTAGGACATTACTAGTCCTATCTCTCATGAGCTACTCGTCTTAGAATAATGTGGATTCTATTTAGACGAATTGTTCTAAATATGTTATATTCCGTAGCTAAGGTTAACCTTATGCTCTGATACCAACTGTGATGAACCCAAACTTCCGTAGACCGAAAGTAAGGATGATCATTTTGGAATATAACATATTTACAACAAAAACAGATCTCAGATAATTATCATAACACATAAACCATCGTAGCGGAAATAAATGTCATCAGCATCACAACAGAATCATCAGAGTATGCAGTTTACAGGATCAACTTAGCATAATAGAAGTCCTAACAAAAGAGAAATAAGTCTCAAATGAAAAGAAATGAGTTTCAAATCCCATTACATACATCAAAAGCAAGAGATAGAAAAATGTCTCAAAAGCAGAATAAAAGATGGAGAAAAGGTCTTCTTCTTCTTCCTCCCAAAGCTAGCTCCCACAAAAGAGTATCACCAAGTAACCTGTCAATTGGCTGCCCATGTGGAAAGAGGGCACCCGAGTTTGCAAAAGTGAAACAAACTACGAGTCAGTCATGGGACTGGTGTGAGAATTCTTAACTAAATTAACTACCAAGATGGCGAATCTCCGGACCACGCCGCTAACGCGGAACGGGTTTACTCCATTGGATTGCCAGTGCAATATTTTATAAAGTTTATATAAAACAGCGAAATGACTTTTGAAAAATGAAACCATCATAAGACTCAAGTCCTATCACACAATGCAACGCACACAGGAGGATAGAGTTTTCCCTTATGATGATCAAACATGCTTAATACGTGAAAAGTAATATTTTAATATTATCATTAGTGTCTAGGCAGTATTAAAATAATTCAATATAAATATATCAATCCTAGACGGCATAGTACCCCATCCTACTATGTTGACGTATATAAGTTTACAATCAAAACTGAAATGTTGTCGTATTGGGAATTGGTTTTCTGTCATGAAATCGAGGCTAGGGATCATCCTCTTCCGATTCGAGACACTCTAGCAAATGCCTCAGGATCCCCCGCAGTGAACCCTTGGAACAGTAGGGTCGGTCCCCACCTAACGGTAGTGGATTGGAAATTCCTGAACATACGTTTCCCGGCCCCTTTGGACCTATAATGTGACCACTTTCGGCCTATAAAAACGAGGTACCTCAATCCAAAATCCACATAGTAAAATGCCGGGCCGTGTTAAAGCCCAAACACTACTCTAGCTAGAAAGAAACGTATGCACTCCCCATGCTCCATATCCCGTTTTTGACTCATACCGGGGTGTGAGGCTCGCGAAGTTACGTTATACACAAAGCTATGCCCAAACAGGCTATGCTTTGATCATCAGCCACAAGGCCTGATTTTCAACAAAGCCATGACCATTGCATCTTGGCGTGCCACGATGACGATTCAACGCCATGCTATCGATAACTACTACTACGTATCCGGGTGTTAAGTAGAGAATAAATTCTCCACCACCAAACAGACATATATTAACAGAAATCAATTTAATTACATGTAGCGTAATTCCAACGTCAGACACGCATCCATTTACAAGTCCGTTCTGGGTCTGAACGAAACCGGAGACACCAAAAGAGTGCTCGCTTATCCGCACGATCAACACACACATCTGGACAATTACTGCTTCAACCTAGTCCTGGGAGCAAGTCAGTCCAAGGTATCAGAAGTCATCGCCCATTCGATGTGAAGATCGCCGGTCTTCTACACCGTCTTGTTACATCTTTGATTTAATCGCCATTCAACTATTTGAAATGAGTTAAACTCGGCCTTTTCAAATAATTGTCGCATAATTATAGTTTAAACCATTTCATATATATATTTATAACTATTTATCGCTATTTTTATTTATTAAAAATAGCTCGAAATATATAAACGACGTTTCGGGTCAATGGCGGCGCTGGCGCTGTTTTTACCAAAATTTGATTTACACATATCTTAAAATCTAACTATCGGATTTTGATGAAATTTATATCGTTGGAAAGCTCTTTCCAAAGCGGTCATAACGGTTCCAGTTTTGGGAAAATCCAACGGTTGGATCTTTCTATATATTCGTTTGAAGTTACGATTGTCGATTCGCGAACTGCAGCGCTCGTTTCGTTTAATTTTATATTATATATATATAATATATAAACCATTTGGGCGATTTCCTTTATTGAAAATGAGGATTTCAACAATGCATCATTTTAAATCAAATAAAAATGATATATTGTTTGCCAGTTCTAATGCGACCAAAAATGATATTTTTAAATGTATAATTTCAATGTCAACAAAAAGACATTTTTTCTCGCCAATTCTAATGCGACCAAAAATGATATTTTCAAATGTATAATTTCAATGTCAACAAAAAGACATTTTTGTTCGCCAATTCTAATGCGACAAAAAATGATATTTTTAAATGTATAATTTCAATGTCAACAAAAAGACATTTTTGTTCGCCAATTCTAATGCGACCAAAAATGATATTTTTAAATGTATAATTTCAATGTCAACAAAAAGACATTTTTTGTTCGCCATTTCTAATGCAACCAAAAATGATATTTCAACGATATATATTTAAATATTCAACAAAGTGTCATTTTTGTTCGCCAATTCTAATGCGACCAAAAATGATATTTCAACGATATATATTTTAATATTCAACAAATTGTCATTTTTGTTCGCCAATTCTAATGCGACCAAAAATGATATTGCAACGATATATATTATAATATTCAACAAAGTGTCATTTTTGTTCGCCAATCCTAATGCGACCAAAAATGATGCTTAACATGTATAATTCCAATATTCAACAAAATGACATTTTTGTTCGCTAATTCTAATGCGACCAAAAATGATGTTTAAAATGTATAATTCCAATATTCAACAAAATGATATTTTTGTTCGCCAATTCTAATGCGACCAAAAATGATGTTTAAAATGTATAATTCAAATATTCAACGAAATGACATTTTTGTTCGCCAATTCTAATGCGACCAAAAATGATATTTTTAAATGTATAATTTCAATGTCAACAAAAAGACATTTTTGTTCGCCAATTCTAATGCGACCAAAAATGATATTTCAACGATATATATTTTAATATTCAACAAAGTGTCATTTTTGTTCGCCAATTCTAATGCGACCAAAAATGATGTTTAAAAAGTATAATAAATAAAAAGGGAAAAGTCCCTTATTCTTTTATTTACATATAAAATGTGAATCTCTTTTTATTATTCTTTCCTATTTACATTGAAAATGAAAATGTCTTTTTATTCTTTCCTACAACATCAAAAATAAAAATGTCTTTTTATTCTTTTCTATAACGTTGAAAATAAAAATGTCTTTTTATTCTTTTCTATAACGTTGAAAATAAAAATGTCTTTTTCGTTCTTTTATTACTAAGAGAATTCAATTAAAAAGTAAATTCATCTTTCTATGTAATATTTGCATTGTAAAATGCAATTAAAAAGGTGGACTTTATTTCCAATGTAAACATCTTTTCTAGCGTCAACATTCCTAAAATAGATATATATTTTCTAATGTCAAGATTTGATTCATTTCAACTATATTAACATAACGATGAAGTTTTGTTCATTTCAACCATATAAACATGACAATGAAATTTTTGGTGTCATTTCAACTATACTAACATACGATGAATTTTGTGCATTACAACAAATGGCAACATATGATTGGTTGTAAAATTCCTATGAATCAAAAATAATAGACCCCACCTTTATTTTGTGAAATAAAACAAAAATATATGAACTTTATTCATTTTATAGGATAAAAGATCAAATCTTTATTCATTATATAAATTCAACTTCTTTTATTTTATATGTCAAAATAAAAGATCAAATCTTTATTTATTATTTAAAACAAAATGAAAGGAAAATAAAAGATTGAACTTTATTTTATTTTGTTTTCAAAAATAACAAAAGATCAAACTTTCCTTTATATTTGTTTTTGAAAAACAAAATTCTGTTAATCAAAACAAAAGACTAAAACTTTGTTTTATTCGTAGATCAAAAACAAAAGATTCAACTTTAATTTGTTTTCAAAAACAAAAGATTAGAACTTAATTTTGTTTTCAAAACATAAGATCTAACTTAATTTTGTTTTCAAACAAAAGATTAAAACTTAATTATATTTTATCTCAAAACATAAGATCAAATCTTTTATACAAAGGTCCCAACTTTATTATATTTTATTTTCAAATCAAAAGATCAAAACTTTTAAAACAAAGATCCCAACTTTATAATATTTTATTTTCAAATCAAAAGATCAGTTTCAAGAGAAAGGAATAAAAATAAAAATAAAAACAAAGGCGAGAACTTTATTATGATTACATCAGACTTTTACAGATCCAAACAGTCAAATTATAACATGACATCACAACGAATAAGATTCAACAATACAACAATCACCACATTACAGATCAGAATAATATACAATGATTCAACTGATCGAATAGGATTTAAAATAAATTATTTAATTATTTTAAATTCAGAATCTCACAGTCGTTGACGATTTTTGGCCAAAATTCGAACTGTTCAGAATCAACTTCAGTCAGTTTCGATGCGTAGACATCAGTCACACGATTACAACGTCGCTGAAATCATCGAATTTCGAATTGAAACGAGTTAGATATGATAAATTGAAGTTTAAAATAATTTGAATTAATTAAATAATAAATTAATTGGTAAATCACCTTCTTCCTCTTCTCAGACACTACAGGCCGCGTTTTTCCCTTTTCATCAAATCCTAGGGTTCCGATTTACTCGCGGATGGATGCACCAGAGACTGATCGGACGGCAGGACTTCGACGGGCTACGGGTGGCGCACGCGAGGGGGGGGGAGTGCTTTGGCCGAACTCGGCGGCGACTAGGGGGGCCCACGGCGGACGAACGACACGGGTTTGGGGTCCTGTTGCACTGGCTTCGGGCGACGAGAAGATGATCCACCCATATGGAATTGAAGAGGATGGAAGGGGCTTTGATTTGGTATGTGTGAGGGATTTTAATTCGAAGGGATGAAGAAGAAATTGATGGAGGAAGGGGAAGCAAATTCGGCCATTGGTTTGAGGGGCGGCGGCAGGAGAAAATGAATAGTGATTAGGGTTTCTTAATCTCCTATTTTTATAATATTAAAAATGTATTTTTACAAAAAAAACCATATCTTCCAAAACGGATCAAATTCAGTCCAGCAGAAAGTGACCCTAGCCAATAGCCCATATTCCGGACCCAATGGGATAGGTCCCGTCAGCCCAAACGGCTATCTGTGGCCGGTATTATTTAATTTAATATTTAATTCCTTTATTAATTTAATTCGTCTGCATAAATAAATTCACCGAGGCCACAAACGGACTCAGAAAAATCCAGAAAAAATATATTTGTCTATGTTATGACGATACGGTCCTAACAAAATTAATTTGGTCGAATTTTGACACTATTTGAAAAATGGCTATTTTTCAGTCGATTAAATTTGACTATAATCGACCAAACACATTTTCCTTCGCCATGCTCACATATTAAATCGAAAAATTCTAAAAATTGAAACCTAGCAATAATATGACATTCCGGTTCCAATGAAAGTGGTTTCATCGGAAACAGAGATCATTTGAAAATTGGCTATTTTCACTTGCTTTAATATTATTTAAAAATTGAATTTTTTAATTTCTGCCACATTTTTCCAACAAAAAATTTTAAAATAAAATTTTAAAATTGGTTTGGATTTTCCGGGTCGTTACAATTTCAAAGGTAAAAAACGTTTTATAAAACTAAATTTGAAATCAAGGTGGTAAATGAGATTTTTAATATCAGTGGTTAAGTGACAAACAAATATTATTCTAAGGTAATAACGTTGTCTATTAAGGTCTGAGAGGTAAATAAAATACCCAACTTGAACGGCTTCACCATTATCGAGGAATGATATTCGTTTGTGATGAGTGCAAAGTGTTCCATACGAGAAATATTGAAATGAGTACGAGGTTTTTGAATATAAATGTTGGTTACAAGGTAAATAAGAATTAAAGGTTAAATTACCAATTATTTTTAAAGAGGCCAAGTCATGCCAAGTACTGAATCAGTGAAATCATTTTATTGACACATTTGATATTTGATAGTTAAATCACCGACTATCAAACCTGATCAATACGATTATTGGTATGGAAAGACCGGAATCGAATTTATATTCGAAAACCATTCTGACCAATAAATACATGATGCCGTCGATTGGAGACGGAGCAAGTGAAGACCGTGGATCTTCATAAGCGGAAGGACTATTGGTCGAATTTCTCTGGCTTTCAACCAGAGTTATTTTGATTTGTGATTTTGTCATAGTTGAAATCTATGGATTGCAAGGACTACTCGCTACTGATCCATCGGATGATTTCTATGTTGGATGCGGTAGGAGGGTACCTTCGGTTCATCCTGTTCCTGGATTACTTGTATGGATGGATGTCTGACAGAGTATTTCCAAAGGAATTACGTACGTTGATTTCTTTAAACGTACCATAGTTGATGGCGGAGAAATGGTTATTCTCTAGCCAAATAACTAGAGTATTTTTGTGGATGTCAATTAGTGATATCTGATGGATCTAACGATGTGGCATTCAAAGTAAAGGGTGGCCAGATGTTCGAAAAGGATTTCTAGCCTCAAGCGTCACAACCGGGAAATGACAAAAATCGGGCAGGCAGCATGGCTATGTGGGTCGCTAACATTAGGGTGTACGATCACATATCTAGAGAAATTCCATTTGCTTCTTTAATCTATATTCAATGCTGTCCCTTTTCGGGAGGCGGTTGCTGATCCCAACCGTCGGTGATATACATTCGATACACTCAAGCAAAATGAGTGGTCGGTCATGTGTGGGCCGGGTTGCAAGACGTTCTTGTTGAACCCAGTGTATTTGCCTCTAGAGATACACATTCAGAAGGTGGTACCATACCTTGTCATAGTTGGAATCCAATATCCAATAAGCGCCCCCGGTTTTCGATTGTAAAATATATATGGAGCGTGAGATGCAAGCGTTCCGCTAGATTGTTAATTATTTGTATTTAGACACAATGATAATATCATAATAAGCTATGATTTCAAAAATGTTTTGGGTTATAATAAGGTAAAAACCGTCCGTGTTTATGTGTGGGCTAGTCTTACTATTATCCTTTGATTTCATAAAGAATTTTCCAAAGTTAAAAAAGTTGTTTGGGCTGTGAATTTAGCACCGATAGTATTCCAGACTGACCTGGTGTATTTTGCTTTGCTTCAAATGTGCTTGGGTCAGACCGAATATGTTCCAGGTTAGGTTTTGCTTGGAGTTTCAGGAGCTGGAAGCAGGCGGATTCACCGTTAGTTATATACAAAATTTTTTTCCGTTGTGGCTGATATATGTTGTACTCTGATGATTGCTATGTATATACAGTCCTTTTGTACAAAAAGATTTGATATTATATTTTATTCGATCTGCTGTAAGATTCAGATGTGTTCTTCTTCTTTCTTCTATTCTAATATTTCTTTCTTTCTATTCTCACTCTCTACTTTCTTTCTATTGACAATCTGGGGTTCGATACTTGGGATTTGGGAAGTAATATGGGTTCATGTATTATTTCGAAAATTCGAGTGTCGAATTTTTCCCAGGTCGTTACACCGAGCCTTACCGAAGTAATCATTTATTTATTAATCCCAATCCCAACCTATTCATCCCATGGAGAAAATATGGTAATACTTCATATCTAACAACACGGTGTTATTGGTAAAATTAATTATCATTTCACGTTCGAATCTAGTCAAAGATTTAACTATCGCCTGGAGTAAAACTAGTGGTACTCCACTCTCGATCATTTCCCAAATTTGATAATTAAAATTATCACATTCTCCTTTCAATCTAATTAAAGATTCATTCAAACTCCAATTAGTTTTATCCTTCCAACGATCATTATTTAATGATTATATAACTTTGGAAACACAAACACGCCACATCGAATATACACCGTACCACTGATTTCTGGCAATATATTACCTCTAAGCTCATACGTCTTATAGAAGGGTGTTAAGCAAGAGAATAAATTCTCTGCCACCAAACATATATATATATATATATATATATATATATATATATATATATATATATATTTTGCAGTGATCAACAATACAGTTCGAAATACAATGTTAGACCTATTATCCTTTCTTTAACTAGGTTAAAGAACCAAGGTCATTTAAAACACAGTTCACGATAAACCCAAAATCACATTCCATTAACCATGGAATCTTCACGGAAAGCAGATCAATATATATAATCGATATCAATTTCCTTATCCGACTAATAATATAAATGGAATAACGACAAAATCTTTTAAATTCCATATGTATTAACAGTCTTCCTCCGCAAAAGCTCACTTCGATTATTACCAAATCGAATTTCATTTAATTCCAATTTAATATATTAAATTGGAAAACTTAAATTTGGAAAATTTCCATTAAATCTTAATAAAATACTTATATATTCCAAATCACATTTCACTGTTAATTGGGTTAAAGAACGGATGTCTTTAAAAACACAGTTCTCAATAAACCCAATTCAAATTCCAACTTATTCCAATTATTAAATATAACTGGAAACTCTAATAATCTTAATTAAAAGATTTATTCTTTTCACATGGGGTTTAAGAACAATGTTACTGAAGACACCATTCACAACAAACCCAAGATCCTCTTTGATATTAGATATAAGGCTCTAAAAAGAAATTATATCGGCTTAGATTCAATATCAAATTCTGAAACCAACACATATCGTATGGGGAATAATGGTATATATCTATCTTCCAAGTTCCTCCACAATATCCGTATAGTCACGGAATCCAATATTGAAATATCCTGATGATGATTTCTATTCAAATCCATCCCAATTTATATATTGGAAATTTCTGGGTTTATTAAAACCCTTTATAAATCCAATTTATTAATTTAAAAATTATTGGATTTCAAATCTAGTTAATAACTAGTTCATTTAGATAAAAATATATTTTTATCTTTTCAAATATGGAATTTTTCATTCAAATTCTTTCCAAATCATTTATTATGATTTTACACAAACTATTGCTATTTTTAATAATTTTATCAAGGCCTGCACAGTCAGTTTCCAATAACGGCCACAGAACTGCATCTGTAGCGACCTTTTCCAAGATTTGGACATAATTTCAAATCCAACCATTAGATTTAAAATCCAACCATTAGATTAATAATCTCTTAAATTCGTTGGGAATCCCTTTTCAATACGAACCCAATGGTTCCAGTTTTAGGAGAATCCAATGGTCAGATCTCCCGTAATGTCAATTCGAAGTCAATGGTCGAAATTCGCGAACTGCCGCGGCGCGGTGCGTTCTATTCAAGCCACTAATATATATATATATATATATATATATATATATATATAATATGTATGATATATATTTCATTCAAAACTTATTTTATAAATTCATTTTAAAATTGATTCCCTCTTTTATTTCAATTTTAAATCAAAATTAGATACTCCTTGTCATTATAATATTTAAATGATAATATTTTCAAAATATCATATTTTGAAATAATTTCGTTGACGATATTCATTATAAAAATGAAAAAAACCGATATAAATATCATTCGCGTTAAAATGGCGCAAATCTAATCAACACGGCTTCATATACTTCAATATTTTCATGTCCATCCAAAATCGGACGTCAAATTTACATTTTAATCCTTTACTGAATATTATTTTAAAATATTTGTTATTTTAAAATAAACGTTATTCCTTAACAGGAACCAGACACAATCAATTAACATATAATTTATTTTATGGATTTCATAAGCACATGTATAAAACAATAATGATAACCAATCAACCATCGTCCAGAGTGCATTACACAACTGCATAATCATTAAATATAAATAATTATCACTTACTACAGTTTATCAATCAATCGATTGACATACAACTAAACAATTGGGATTAGTGTACGTCAAATATCTTCCCAATACCCATGTGGGTTTTCAACCAACAAATACTGAATACAATTTGTGAAGTTGGGCGATGTGTAAAATTTATCGTCCCAATCATTATTAGTTAAATGGGTGTACATAAACAAATTGTCCAATTTGTAAATGGATATTCATTTTCATTCCAGGAAAATTTTATGCTACTCGTGTATACATTAAAAATTATATTTTTAATGATAAAAATATTTTTTTCAACATTTAACTATTTTTAATAGTCCATACATTCAATAAAAATGATATTTTTATTGTTCATGCATTTTATTCAACACATGAATATTTTATACAGCTCATATACACATTAAAAATTATATTTTTAATGAATAAATATTTATTTCAGCAATATAATGGAGCGATATTAAAACCCGAGTAATGTCTAGCATTACCTCTCTCCTGACACTGGCTCGCGCCATAAACAATCAATCCAATCAATTTCAAAACCATAATACAATTCATTTCCATAATACAGTCAATTTTCCCTATACAATCCAAACCAACAACCATGGTTTATACAAATAAATAGTGTCACGGGCTACCAAACCCCCGTCTGGAACTTAGTATATTTTAAATTGTAAAATAAATTGAGTGAGAAGGAGTTCTCACATTGGGATCCACTCCGCCATGCTTTTATTCTAAATTTTATTACTGTTTGAATTTGAATTTGCCTTAAATTCTGATTTGATCCAAATTTGTACCAGTTGATTTCGTTGTGAAGTGCTCGTCGACGCGGTTTCAACGGATCTGAAATCATCTGATTTGGACCTCGTATGAAGGAGATATGAGCGTCTAAACATTGGATCATTTAAACGAGAATTTAAATTAATTAATTAATTTATAATTACCTTATTAAGGGAAATTACTCCCCCTTTCTCATTGACTTTCTGCTTCATCAAAACCCAAACCTCCCAACCCCAAATCACCGTCGCTCGCTACCAGGAGGCCGCCGCCGTCGACCGAGAACCTACGTCGTCTATGCTGGAGTGCCTCCGTACACTGCCACGAACGGCAGTCAGTTCGAACCCCCCACCCATCTTGATTCCGTCTTCGAACGCAGATACTTTGTGGCACGATTTCGACCACCACGAGCTGTAATTTCATATCTCAACCATTGATATTAGAGATCTCATGTAGCTGTACAATTTTTGTTTGGTAAATCTTTAAAGTTATTGAGTGAATTAGCAAGAAATCAAGGAAGAAAAATCGAACGAAATCGTCTGTCCGTTGAGAGAAAGCCGCACAGAACTTTTTATGAGGAATTAGGGTTTATATACATACATATATATATATATATATTAATTCAAAAAGTGTTGTTTTGCATACAAGCTCCAAATCAAACCCAATGACTGTCGCCCCTAGCTAAATAACCTCATTCCGGACACAATGAGATATGTTCCGTAAGCCAGTTCGACTATTACGATCAGTTTTAATTAAAATTAAAATATAAATTAATATAATGTTCAAAATTGATTTCAACGTACATTTTAATTTACTGGGGCCACATACTAACTCCAAAAATTCAGAAAAATAAATCGAGCTATGTTTTGACGATACGGTTCTAGCAAAACTAATTTCATCGAATTTGGAGACCGTTTGAAAAATGACCATTTTCTGGTCGTTCCAATTTCTAACTGAAACTATCCAAACACGTTTAAATTTACCATGCTCACATGTTAATTCCAAAAATTATGAAAATTGGATTATAGTAATATTTTGACATTCCAGATCCAAAAAAAAGTGGTTTCGTCGAATACGGTGGTGGTTTGCAAAATGGCTATTTTTAAGGGCTATATATTATATTAAAAAATATATATAAATTCCATAGCGACTATTCGAAATTTTAAATTGGACATAACTTACAATTTATGAAGTGAAATCTAAGTCTCTTACATTCATTAGAAAGATATAGTTAAACAGTTCTAATGTTTCTTGTTTCGTCCAATTCTGACTTATATTGAATTTTGTACATTCAGTTGAAATTAGAAATCGAATTTTCAAAATACCACGCCATTTCAAGATCATTTATAATTAAAATAATTTATACGTTCTAAGTTCGATTAAGATAAATTTTTAGTCGTTATTATTTAAAATAAATCATTTTAAATATTCATAATCAATTAAAATAAAAAATTTAAATTGGTTTTGAAAATCTGGGTTGTTACAATCTTCCCCACTTAAAATCTTTTCGTCCTCGAAATGGAATGGAGCTGAAAGTTGTTTAACTAACTCAACTTTCATTTTGGCTTTCATTCTTCAACTTTTCAGTTTCTAAGAATTTCCATTTTCTCAAAAATTTGGCTAACACCCTAAATTTTTGAAAAATTTCGCCTTAACCTTCTTTTTACGGGTTGATATTTAAAACTGCAACTAGCCTCACAGGGCCCTCATCATCCAAAAAGAAAAAGAAAAAGCCAAGCAGCTTGCCAATCGGCTCATAAAATCATCAAAACCAAAGGAAATAGTAAACATGTAACTATTTGTCATACATACAATTCTATTCCTCTTTTTAGCATCCATGCTATGACTTGTTTACACAAATATGTGTACATGTATGCAATTCTAATCAATTTTCAATTCAGTTCAATATTTGACTTTATTTGGCTAAATTTACCTTTCATTCTCTTATTGGTTTTATCATTCCAATATTTGTATTAGTTAAACTAATAATTAAAATTCACAACCAACAATCAATTAGTTGATTATCTTAAAATATATAATTTTTTTATATACTTAAAAATCATATTCCAGTGTCAAATCACAAACAGTAAATTCTATCTAAGTTTTGGTTCTCACACCAGTCAATTGGAAATATATAGATATCCCACTTTCGAATCTCGAACATAAATACTGATGATGGTGCACCATTACCAGAATTATCCCCGAGCGAGTAGAGTGTGATTCTATTCTATCCAGTATATTTGAGGCTTCGTATACAGGTGGATCAGACGTATATTAAAATCTCTATATACCCGATAGTCGAAAATCAATTTTAAATAAAATACTGAAATACGTATAATAAGGTTTAAATTTTCAAAACAAAATTTGTTTTCATTTTTATTTTAAAAATAACACTCTTTGAAACTCATTCTAGGATACTACAGATCCCATCTCTAGCGAGTCATTCTCATTGAATATTACTATTCCAATCTCTGATGAATTCTTTTGTTTGGTTTTAATGTGTCTTGTTCTCGAGCTCTGTAAACCAAAGCTCTGATACCACGTCTGAAACGACCCAAACTTGCCCTTACGGGAATGCCCGAATTGAATTGAGAACACGACAAATCAGAACACAAACAACAGAACATTTCATTGCTTATTACAACAATTACACCAGAGTACAAGAATATATCAGAGTATGAATAAATATCACACATTGGAAATACAATATCAGAGACTAAAATTACACAGCAGCAGAAAATAATATATAACACAAATGAAGGAGATACACGAATACAAAGCTTTCCAAGTATAGCTCCAGCTGTAAATCCAGGATCCTGGGAAAAGAAATATCTATGAAAACCAAAACTACTAGCTTCCCATGTGGAAAATAGGGGCACCTAGAGTTTAGGTTAAAACAATAAACTCCAGGTCAGTCATAGGACAGGTGTGAGAACTAAAAATGTTATTTAAAACTTTACTTTAAAAATAAAGTAAATCAAGGGACCACGCCGTATAACATGGAATAGGTTTTCTCCTAAGAATACCAGTGCATAAAACAGTTTATATATAGCGCAATGCTTTTCAAAAAATGAAGCTATTATAAGACTCAGGTCCCATCACACAATGCAACACAAGTAGGAGGATAGAGTTTTTCCTTATAATAGCCAAATATGCTTGGTACGTTTTAAAATAAATCATTTTGATATTACGATAAGTGTATAGTGTCAAAATCAACTTCAAATATAAATGTATCAATCATAGATGTCATAGCACCCCATCCTACTATGTCGCCATACTAGTTCTGAAATCAAAACCGAAATGTCATGTATTGGAAATTGGATTTCCCTCATGAGTCAAGGCAAGGGATGGTCTCCTTACCGATTCGAGACAATTTAGCAAATGCCTCAGGATCCCCCGCAGTGAACTTTTGGATATGGCAGTGTCGGTCCACGCTTACATTTGTGGATTAGTTATTCCTGAACACACGTTTCCCGGTCATATCAGACCTATCCATCGGTCCTACAGTGACCGATATATATGAGGCACCTAGCTATTTATCATCCACATAGGTAAAAATATATATAATGTCTGATCTCCACACCATGACACCACCCATAGCTAGAAAGAAACGTCATGCACTCATTGCATTCCTTTATCCCATTTTTGACTCATACCGAGGTGTGAGGCTAGCGAACTAATGTTATACACAAAGTTATGCTATTTAAATCCATGCTTTGATCATCGACCACAAGACTCTGCTTTTCAACAGAAGCCTTAATCATTGCATCTCTGCATGCCACAATAACAATTCATGCTATGCAGCTGATGGCTATCGATATATAACCTCTAAGCTCGTACTTCTCAGAGAAGGGTGTTATACAAGATATTAAATTCTCCGCCACCAAGCAGATATATATTTAATAGAAATCAACTAACAAGGAATAAAATCCAATGTCAGATACACATCCATTTACTTGTTTGTTATGGGTCTAAACGAAACCAAAGGCACCATATTTCTCGTCCCATATGTCCAATAAATGAGAGAGGTCCTCGCATATCTGGTCGATCTCTAAGTACGTCTAGACGATCACCACTTATTACCTTGTCTTGGGTGCACAACCCAATTAAGACATTTGTTTTCGTCTAAAGGATGTGAAGAACTCCGATCTTCAACCACCATCTTCATCGTCGACTTATCGTCAAATCAATTATTCAGAATGGGTACAAACCTGGTCTTTCCAAATAACTCGCGTATTTTATAATCAATAATCAAGTACTATAAAAACACATCATACGCCTCATTCCGGTTCAGAATATTCTTTTATTCAAATATTCACATCTTTAGGGAAAGGTCATACTAATTTTATCAAAGATAAATTCTTTTAAATTTATTCTTTAATCTTCCTTTGGATATCAATTTTAAACCAAATTAAGGTTTATTAGCTAGTCGGGATTATCGAGCCTTACCGAAGTAATCATTTATTTGTTAATCCCAATCCCAACCTATTCATCCCATGGAGCAAATATGGTAATACTTCATATCTAACACCTCGGTGTTATTGGTAAAATTAATTATCATTTCACGTTCGAATCTAATTAAATATTTAACTATCGCCTGGAATAAAACTGGTGGTACTCCACTCTCGATCATTTCCCAAATTTGATAATTAAAATTATCACATTCTCCTTTCAATCTAATTAAAGATTCATTCAAACTCCAATTATTTTTATCCTTCCAACGATCATTATTTAATGATTATTTTACTTTGGAAACACAAACATGCCACATCGAATCTACACCGTACCACTGATTTCTGCCAATATATAACCTCTAAGCTCATATGTCTCAAAGACGGGTGTTAAGCAAGAGAATAAATTCTCTGCCACCAAACAGATATATATTTAGTAGAGATCGACAATACAGTTTGAAATACAATGTTAGACATGAAATCCTTTCTTTAACTGGGTTAAAGAACCAATGTCATTTAAAACACAGTTTACGATAAACCCAAAATCACATTCCATTAACCATGGAATCTTCCCGAAAAGTAGATCAATATGTATAATCGATATCAATATCCGTATCCAACTAATAATATAAATGAACTGACGACAAAGTCTTTTAAATTCCATATATATTAACAGTCTTCCTCCACAGAAGCTCACTACGATTATTACCAAATCGAATTCCATTTAATTCCGATTTAATATATTAAATTGAAAAACTTAACTTTGGAAGTTTTCCATTAAATCTTAATAAAAGGTTTATATATTCCAAATCACATTTAACTATTAATCGGGTTAAAGAACGAATGTCTTTAAAAACACTGTTCAAAAAAACCCAATTCAGAATCCAATTTATTCAAATTACTAAATATAGCTGGAAACTCTAATAATCTTAATTAAAAGATTTATTCTTTTCACATATGATGAAACGACCCAAACTCGCCCTTATGGGAAAGCCTGGATTGAGTTGAGAAGACGACAAATCAGAACACAAACAAAAGTACATTTCATTGCTATTACAACAATTTACATCAGAGTACAAGAATATAACAGAGTATGAATAATTTATACATTAGAAAAATATTAGAGATTTAAAATTACAATGCAGCGGAAAAATAATACATAACACAACTGAAATAAATAAAAGGATACAGAGCTTTCCGTTTATAGCTCCAGCTGTAAATCCAGAATCTTGTGAATATAATATCTGCAAAACCGAAACTACTAGCTGCCCGTATGGAAAATAGGGGCACCTGGAGTTTAGGTTAAACAATAAACTCCAGGTAAGTCATGTGACTGGTGTGAGAACTAAAACATTTACTAACTTGATTTTCAAGTTAGGTGGATCAAGGGACCACGCCGTATAACATGGAACGGGTTTAACCCCAAGAATACCAGTGCATAAAACAAACAACACAATGCTAATTAAAGAAAATGTAGCTATAATAAGACTTAGGTCCCATCACACAATGCAACGCAAGCCGAAGGATAGAGTTTTACCTTACAATTGCCAAATAATGCTTGATATGTGACATTTCATCTTTTATCATTACTATAAGTGAAGGAATCAACTTCAAATATAAATGTATCAATCATAGACGACATGAGTGCCCCATCCCACTAAGTCGCCATACTAGTTCTACAATTAAAACCGAAATGTCATATTGGAAGTTGGATTTCCATCATGAACCAAGGCAAGGGATCGTCCTTACCGAATTCGAGACTATCTAGCCTGAACCTCAGGATCAAAACGCATCGACCCTTGGATCTTCAGGGTCGGTCCACACTAAGTGGATTAATAGTCCCTGAACAATATGTTTCCCCACCCTATGGGGCATAAGTCTGGTCAGTATGTCGACCATATCATCCATCGGCCCCGTAGTGACCAATATATTCCGAGGTACCTCGCTTTCCATCATCCACATTAGTAAAAATGTCTGGGCTCTATACCATGACAACACACCTAGCTAGAAGGAAACGTAAGTTCTCCCTGCGGTCCTCTCCCATTTCTGGTTCATACCAGGGTGTCAGGCTCACGAATTAACGCTATACACAAAGCTATTCCCTTTAAGGTTGTGCTTTGATCATCAACCACAAGACTCTGCTTTTCAACAGAAGCCTTGATCATTGCATCTTTGTATGCCACACAGATAATTCACGCTATGCAACTGATGTCTATCGATATATAACCCCTGAGCTCGTACGTCTCAGAGAAGGGTGTTAAGCAAGAGAATAAATTCTCCGCCACCAAACAGATTTATATTTAATAGAAATCAATCAACACGGAATAAAATCCAATGTCAGACACACATCCATTTAATAGTTCGTTCTGGGTTTAAATAAAACCAGAGGCACCTTATTCCTCGTCCCATATGTCCAATACAGGAGAGAGGTCCTCGCATATCTGGTCGATCTCCAAGTACGTCTGGGCGATCACCACTTATTACCTCGTCTTGGGTGTACAACCCAATCAAGACATAAGTAATCATTCCAAAGGATGTGAAGACCTCCGGTCTTCAACCACTGCCTTCATCGTCAAATTATCATCGAATCGGTTATTCAAAATGGGTATAAACCCGGCCTTTCCGAATAACTCGTGTATATAATAAACAAGTGTTATAAAAGCACAACATATGCCTCATTCCAATCCAGAATATTCTTTTATTCAAATATTCTTATACCTTGGGAAAGGTTCCCATTAATTTTATCAAAGATAAATTCTTTAAATTTATTATTTAATCTTCCATTGGATATCAATTCAAACCACATTAAGGTTTAACCAAACTAGTCGGGATTAGCGCACCATACCGAAGTAATCATTTGTTTAATTTCCCAATCCCAACCTGTTCGTCCCATGGAACAAAACTAGTAATACTCCATATCTACCACCACGGTGTTATCGGTAAAATTAATTACCTTTTCCCATTCAAATCTAATTAAAGATTTAACTATCGCTTGGAGCAAAACTAGTGATACACCACTCCCGATCATTTCCCAAATTTAATAATTTAAATTACCACGTTTGCATTTCAATCTAATTAAAGATTGATTAAAACTCCAATTGGTTTTAATCTTCCTAAAAATCAATATTAATGATTATTTAACTTTGGAAAATCAAACATGCCGCAACGACAATTTACGCTATACTATTGATTTCCGCCTATATATAACCTATAAGCTCATACGTCTTATAGAATGGTGTTAAGCAAGAGAATAAAATCTCCGCCACCAAATAGATATATATTTAGAAGAGATCAACCATATAGTTCGAAGTACAATGTTAGACATGTAATCCTGTCTTTAATTGGGTTAATGAACAAATATCATTTGAAGCACAGTTCATGATAAACCCAAATCACATTCCATTAATTATGGAATCTTCACGGAAAACAGATCAATATATAACCTTTATCAATTTCCATATCCGACTAATAATATAAATGGAATAACAACTAATCCTTTTAAATTCCACGTATATTAATAGTCTTCCTCCACAGAAGTTCACTTTGATTATTATCAAATCGAATTCCATTCCATTCCAATTTATTGTATTAAATTGGAAAACTTTACTTTGGAAAATTTCCTTTGGAAAATTTCCTTTGAATCTTAATAAAAAGATTTATAAATTCCAAATAACGGGTTAAAGGACGAGTGTTATTTAAAACACCATTCACGATAAACCCAAAAATCCAATTTTTAATTCAATTCCAATTAAATATTAATTAATTGGTAATTTCTCTAAATCTTAATTAAAAGATCTATTCTTTTCTCAAATGGGTTCAATAACAAGGTTATTTAAGACACTGTTCATGACAAACACAAAATCCAATTTGATATTAAATACAAGGCTCTGAATAGAAATTAGATCGACTTATATTTAATATCAAATTCTAAAACCATCAAATATCGTATTGGAAATAACGATATAAAATATATCTTTCAAATTTCCATAACAATATCCGTATAATCACGGAATCCAATATCGAAATATTCTGAAGATTATTTCCAGTCCAAATCCATTCCAATTTGTTTGTTGGAAATTTCTGGTTATATTAAAACCATTCGCATATCCAATTTATTTTATTTAAATGGATTTCAAATCTAGTTAATAGCTAGTTCATTTTGATAAAAATATATTTTTATCTTTCCAAATGTGGAATTTTTCATCCCATTTCTTTCTAGATCATTTATTATGAATTTACATGAATTATCAATATTTTTAATAAATTTATTAAGGCTCTTTCAGTCGATTTCCATAAACGGTCATCGAACTGCACTTACAGCGCCCTTTTCCAAATTTGATTTTGACATAATTCCAAATCCATCCATTAGATTTCAAATCTCTTGTACTCGTTGGAAAGCTCTTTTCGATATGAACCCAACGATCATGGTTTTAGGAGAATCCGAAGGTCGGATCTCCAATAATGTCAATTCGAAGTAAATGGTCGAAATTCGTGAATGGTCGCGGTGCGTTCTATTCAGGCCATTTAATATATATAATAAATATTATATATATTTCATCGATTTCCATTTAAAACGTAGTAAATCGTTTTAAATTTGTTTTAAAAACGATTTCAACTACATTTTCAATTTTAAATCAAAATTGAATATTCCATATCATTAATACATAAATGATAATATTTTCAAAACATTAGATTTTGAAATCACTTCCTTTTCAATATTCATTATAAAAATAAAATCGATATAAATATCATTCGCATCTGAATGGCGCATATCTAATCAATACGGCTTCACATATTTCAATTTTTTCGTGTTCATCCAAAAACGGACATAAAAATCAGATTTTGTTCTTTTAATGAATATTATTTTAAAATATTTGTTATTTTATTTTATTCAACACATGAATATTTTATTTAACACATGAACATTTTTTATCCTTTTCTTAATATTATTTTAAAATATTCTTCATTTCTCAAATTGGAATGAGACCCTTTCAATTACCGTATAATGTTATTTATATGGATTCCATACAACACATGTATATAATAACAATGATAAACAATCATCCATCATCCAGAGTGCATTACACAGCTGCATAAGCATTAAATATAAATAATTAATGCTTACAACAGTCCGTCAACCAATCGGTCGACGCACAACTAAACAATTGGGATAAGTGTACGTCAAATATCATCCCAATACCCGTGTAGGTTTTCAATCAACAAGCATTGATTATTATTTGTGCAGTTGGGCGATGTATCAAACTTGTTGTCCCAATCAATGTCAGTCAAATGGGTGTTCATAAGCAAATCGTTCGATTTGTAAATGGATATTTATTTCATTTCAGGAGCATTTTAGATCGTTCATATATACGTTAAAAAAATTATTTTTAATAGTAAAGTATTTTATTCACCACATGAATATTTTATTTAGTTCCTTTATACAATAAAAATGATATTTTTATTATTCTAACATATTTTAGAAAATTTTGGCAGCATAACGGCGCGAAACTAGAACAAGAATAAGGTCTAGCCTTATTCCTCGCATAATACTAGCACACGCCATGCACATACAAATTTCCAATCAATTCCATTCACATCCCAAACCAAATTCAAATCAATATCAATCAAAACAAACCACCAAACATCCATGGTTTCAATCAAAGGTGTCGGGTGCTACTAAGCACTGTCTGCTTCCTAGTATATATTCAACTATAACATAAATTAGAGTGAGAAGTTTTCGCGCTCGGTTTCTACTCCATCATTCTTTAACTAAACAGTTTGGTTTCTATTTGCTTCCAGTCGGTTCCATCGCAATCAGTTTTCAAGCCGTTTATATTAAAAATCACATTTTTAATACAGTGCTATTTATTTAAAAATCACAATTTTATGTCGCTACCATGTACATAAAAATCACATTTTTACAAATCAGTTTTCCATATAAAAATCATATTTTTACAATTCAATTTTCTATATAAAACTAATATTTTTACAATTTAGTTTTCCATATAAAAATCATATTTTTACACGACTAAAAATCGAATTTTGATATAACTAAAAATCGAAAATTTATATAACTAAAAATCGAATTTTTATGTAACTAAAAATCGAATTTTTTTATAACTTAAAATCGAATTTTTATACAACTAAAAATCGAATTTTTATATAACTAAAAATCGAATTTTTATATAACTAAAAATCGAATTTTTTTATAACTAAAAATCATATTTTTATATAACTAAAAATCGAATTTGTATATAACTAAAAATCGAATTTTTCTACTACTATATATAATAAAAATCTCATTTTTATATTGTTATTCATATAATAAAAATCATATTTTTATTATGTTGTCTACACAAAAATCATATTTTTATCTTCCTAAAAATAATTCCATGATATGACTATTTCTTTCATGGCATTCATATGATAAAAACCATATTTTAGTCTACTAAAAATTATATTTTAATATTGCTATTATATACATATAAATTGTTTATTTATTTCAAATCTAAATTAAAAAAAAATCATATTTTTATCTCACAATAAAAAAACTGATTTTTTATATCTAATCGCACTAAATAAAATAAATAAATAGATAAAAACTTATTGTAAAATCGATTTTTCTCAGAGGAGAGGGGTCACGGCACTAACGGTGGCGCGGTGATGCGCAGGCGATGGTGGCGGCGGTGGCTAGGGTTTGGTCTGGGGAATCGTTTTGGGGTTGTGGTGCCTAGGGTCGCAGTTTTTTAAGGGAAGAGGTAGGAGAGAGGAGCGGCGGGCCAGAGGGATGGGTGTGGCGGCGGGCGCGTCGACGCCAGGGAAGGATCGACGATGAGGTTCGCCTGGAGGACTATGGGTAGGTCGCGGTTTTTTTTTGTTTTCTTTCTTTTTAATCGATCGTTGACTGAGAAGGAAGGGGAAGGCAAGGGGGCATATATAAAAATATATATTTTACTTTAACTTTTTTCACAAAAGGTTAAATTTTCCTTCTGCCTCCAAACCGAACCCATTGAATGTTGCCCCTACCTAATTACCCCCATTTCAGACACAATGGGATATGTTTGGTAATCTAATTAGATTGTTACAATCGGTTTTCATCACAATTAAAATATAAATCAATATATATTAGATTTGAATGCACATTTTAATTTACCGGGGCCATATACGAACCCCAAAAATTCTAGAAAAATAAATCTAGCTATTTTTTGACGATACAGTCCTAACAAAACTAATTTTGTCGAATTTGGAGAACGTTTGAAAAACGGTCATTTTCCAGTCGATCAAATACAAACTGAATTGACCAAACACGTTTAAATTCACCACGCTCACATATTAATTCCAAAAATTATGAAAATTGGAATCTAGCAATAATTTGACATTCTAAATCCAACAAAAGCGGTTTCGTTGAAAATGGAGGTCGTTTGCAAAATGATTATTTATTAAATTCAAAATATATATAAATTCCATAGCGACTATTCTGAAATTTAAACTGGCCACAACTTTCAATTTCTCTTATAAAATCTAGATTTTTCACATTCATTAGAAAGATATAATTAAACAGATTCAAATATTTTTTATTGTACTGAAATCCGATTTGTTTTGAGTCCTGTACATTCATTTGAAATTTGAAATCGAATTTTCAAAATAATGTGCCAATTTAGGCTAGTTATATAATTAAAATAAATTTATTCGTTCTAACTTCATTCAAAATAAATTTTTAGTCGCTATTATTTAAAATAAATCATTTTAAATGTTCAAAATCCCTTAGAATTGCAAAAATATAATTTTTAAATTGGTTTTGATTTTTCGGGTTGTTACAATCTCTCCCACTTAAAATCTTTTCGTCCTCGAAAAGGAACGGAGCTGAAAGTTGTTTAACTAAACAACTCAACTTTCATTCTGGTGTTTATTCTTCAACTTTTCAGTTTCTAAAAATTTTCTAACTTTTAAAAAATTTGGCTAACACCCTAAATTTTTGAAAAATTTCACCATATCCTCCTTTGTCTGGGGAGACCTTTAAAACTACAACCAACAACGTAGGGCCCTCATCAATCCCAAAGAAAAATAAAAAGCCAAGCAGCTAGCCAATCGGCTCATAAAATCATCCAAACCCAATAAATTAGTAAACATGTACCTACTTGTTGGGCATACAATTTTATTCCTCTTTTTAGCTTCCATGCTATGACCTGTTCATTATATACACATGTACGTATATGCAATTGCAATCAATTTTCAAGTCAGTTCAATATTTGATTCAATTTGGCTTAATGGTTCAAATTTTTAATTAATCAAACCAATCACCAAACAACACAATCAATAATCAATTAATTATTTAGCCTTTCAAATGCATAACTTTAGTATATATATTCAAAATCATGTCTTTGATGCCAATTCACAACGATAACCCTATCTAAATTTTGGTTCTCACACCAGTCAATTGGAAATATATAGATATCCCACTTTTGAAACTCGAACATAAATATACTGATGATGCCCGGGAATTAACAGAATTATTCCCGAGCGACTAGAGTGTGATTCTATGTCCATCCAGTATATTTAAGACTTTGAATATACGTTCATGACGCGTATATGCAAAATCTTCATATACTCGATTGTCCAAATCCATTTAAAATAAAATATTCAAATACGTATAATAAGGTTTAAATTTTCAAAACAAAATTTGTTTTCATTTTTACTTTAAAAATAACACTCTTTCAACTCATTCTAGGATACTACTGATCCCACTCTAATGAATCATTCTCATTAGATATTACTAATCCAATCTTTGATGAATTCTTTTGTTTGGTTCTAATGTGCCTTGTTCTCGAGCTCTGTAAACCAAAGCTCTAATACCATGATGAAACTACCCAAACTCGCCCTAATGGGAAAGCCCGGATTGAGTTGAGAACATGACAAATCATAACACAAACAAAAGAACATTTCATTGCTATTACAACAATTTACATTAGAGTACAAGAATATAACAGGGTATGAATGATTTGTACATCAGAAAAATATAAGTGATTTAAAATTACAATGCAGCGGAAAAAAAATACATAACACAACTGAAAGAAATACACGGATATAGAGCTTTCTGTATGTAGCTCCAGCTGTAAATCCAGAATCCTGTGAATATATTATCTGCAAAATCGGAACTACTAGTTGCCCATGCGGAAAATAGAGGCACCCAGAGTTTAGGTTAAAACAATAAACTCTAGGTCAGTCATGTGACTGGTGTGAATACTAAAATAGTTATTAATTTGATTATAAAGTTAGGAAAATCAAGGGACCACGCCGTATAACACTGAATGGGTCTAACCTCAAGAATACCAATGCATAAAACAAACAACGCAATGCCAATTAAAGAAAAAGAAGCTATTATAAGACTCGGGTTCCATCACACAATGCAACGCAAGCTGGAGGACAGAGTTTACCTTATAATAGCCAAATAATGTTTGATACGTGAAATTTCATCGTTTATCATTACTATAAGAGAAGAAATCAACTTCAAATATAAATCTATCAATCATAGACGGCATGAGCGCCCCATCCCACTATGTCTCTATACTAGTTCTACAATTAAAACTGAAATGTCGTATTGGAAGTTGGATTTCCATCATGAACCAAGGCAAGTGTAATGACCCGGATTTTGAGCGACTTTGGTTATCGACATAAGCTCGATGTCGATAACCAAAACATCGAAAAAATCCCGGTAATTAATGAAAGAAATTAGAGGGTGAGAATAGATAAGATAGAAACTTAGAATAGAAGAAGAAGAAGAAGAACACAACATCAGAGTAACACGAACCTCACAGTGGAACGAATAACATATAATAGATAACATAACTTTGAAACATAACAGTTATGTTTACAATAGCACTTATCAGAGTACAGCACTTACAACACAGCGGAAATAACCTATAGCTATATGATCTTGAAGCCTCCTGCTCCAAGCTCTCCAAGTATATCTGTAAAATCCTGACTACTTGACTGCCCGTACAAATTTAGGCACCCAAGAGTTTAGGGAAAAAAACAAAGTAAACTCCGGGTCAGTCATGGGACTGGTATGAGTAAAACAGTTTAAAACAGTTGAACAAGTAAACGATATCTCATAAGACCACACCGTATAACGGAACGGGTTTTTCCCTTATGAGAATCCAAAATATCTTTATATCAAAACCTTTTGATATTATAATAATGTCTATCAACACAATATAATAATCATCTAGCAGAAACGCTTTCATCTCACGTTCTACATATATAGATATGATCAAAACTGCAAGCACGTATTGGGTAATGGATTTCCAACTATGACAAGGTATGGAACCACCTTCCGATCAGTGTACTCTAGGAACGATACACTGGAGTTCAACAAGAACATCTTGTAACTCAGCCACACATGACCGACCACTCATTTTGCTTGAGTGTATCGAATGTATATCACCAACGGTTGGGATCAGCAACCGTTCCCGTATATATATATATATGGGACAACATTGATAGATTTAAGAAACAAATGAATATTCTCTAGATAGGTGATTATACACCCTACTTCGGTGCGACCGACTTAGCCATGATGTCTGCCCGATTTCTGTCATTTACCGGTTGATGAGGCTAGAAGCTACGCTTTATCATTACATCAGATTCACTTCGAATGCCACATTGTCAGATCCATCGAAAATCACTAATTGGCATCTACAACAGTACGCTACGTATTAGCTAAAGAAGTTTCCTTCTCCGCTTCCACTCTTGGTAAAGTTAAAGAAATCAATGTACGTGACCTTTCTGGAAATACTCTGTCAGACATTCATCAACACAAGTCATCCTCATTCACTTAGAATGTCACATCGTCATACCCGCCAAATCACAAATTGATTTATCCAAAAGTAACATGGGTATACAGCTTAGAGAAACGAATTCCTCCGCCACAAACCTGAATACGTTTGAACAGATCAACTTACGCGATCCATTGGATATACTCTGTCAGACCTTCGTCCATACAAGTTGTCCTGGGACTGGACAAACCGAAGGCACTATTCAGTATATCCATCTTAGTCACTGTTATCTAAGACTTATACAACAACCCTTGCATTTTACTCCGTCTTCAATTATCTTTGGCATATATGATTCGCAACGCTTATGCCAATACAGAGTGGTTCTTTGGATAATAATCCAACCGGTCTCTCCATATTAACAACGTTAAAATGGTCAAAACTTCGATAGTCTGTGATTTAACCATCAAAGAAAAACAAGTGTGCACACAACGATATTATTTCCAGATGGAAATTATATCGGTAAATCATCAACATACATCTATATATAAATTCACATTGCCTTATTTTCTATGTTTAGAAAATATATGTTATTAACACTGGAAAACGTTTTCCATTTGCTTATTTACAAATCACTACTCTTCCCCAACTATCAGTCCTTGACTGTGAACTAGTATGAGAACAATTCCCTAAGTATAAATCCCGAAGGCCGAAACCAACATCAGATAGACACTTAGAAAACCATTCAATTTACTAATCTCTAGTCAGTTCTAATTTTACTTAACTCTATTTGATTAACTCTGATTGATTAACTCTAACTGGTCAAACTTAATTAATTAACTCTAACTGGTTTTACTTGGTTTGACTAACTCCATTTATTAACTCGACTGACAAAATCAACTCGATTAATTGAACTAATCACTTTGATTAACTCGGCAAATTCACTTTGGTTAACTTAACCAATTCACTTAACTAATTCACTTATTTTAACTTAACTAATTCACTTTGATTAATCTAACTATGCACTTAACTCCTGTCGAATAAACCATATTCGATAACTCCTCTAACTCTACTCGAATAAACTATATTCGATTAACTCCTTTAATCTATTCGATTTGATAACTCCGCTTTTCGAATAACCAATATTCGATTAACTCACTTCGAATTACCAATATTCGACTACTCACTTCGAATAACTAATAATTGATAACGCCTTCGAATAAACTGTATTCGATAATCTCCTCTTGATTAACTAGATTCGATTAACTTAACTTATTTAACTTAACTTGATTAACTCCTATCGAATGACTAGATTCAATCAACTTAACTTATTTAACTTAACTTGATTAACTCCTATCGAATAACTAGATTCGATTTAACTCCATTCGCTTGACTCTAGATCGCAACGATCACAATGGTTACGCCGGATTCCCTTAGGCAACATCTGACCGCCTTAGGCTATTTACAACCCTGCGAATTACGCTAGCAGTCGTACGAGATGGCAACTTACCCTGAATACTATGTTTGACTAACTCTGTCTCAAATAACTATATTTGATTAACTCTAGTTCGTTTTAACTCTAATCGATTAACTCTAACTGAGTAACTCTAACTCGATCAACTCGACTTGATTAACTCGACTTACTTAACTCAACAGGTTAACTTGACTTACTTAACTCACTGGTTAACTTGGCTTACTTAACTCACTGGTTAACTTGACTTACTTAACCCAACTGGTTAACTCTATTGAACTGGTTAACTCTACTGAACTAGTTAACTCTATTCAACTAACTCGACTCGACTAACCCCTTTTGAATAGCATATTCGTTTTACTAACTTTCGAATACCATATTCGATTTACTCCCTTCGAATACCATATTTGATTTAACTCCTCTCGAATACCATATTCGATTTACTTTATTCACTTTATAAAGATTTCCTTTTTAACAACATTTTATTCATTTGAAAAGATTTACTTTTAAATAACGGTTATACACTTTAAAAATGATTTCCTTTTTATAACGTTTCCTTTTCAATTCTATTTGTAAATGGTTTACAAATATTTCCTTTTCAAATTTATTCTTGAAATATTCTAACTCCTTAAATTCTTTGAAAAATTCGCCATAACTTCCTTTGTAACGGGAGCATCGGGAAAATCCCCAAACCCGCCACACAGGCCTTTCAATTCAAGAAGAAAATGGTTTGTAATTATTTCCTTTTTTGAATATCTCCTATTTATAAATATTCCAATTTATACACATTTCTTATTTATAAATATTCCACTTTATAAATATCTCTTATTTATAAATATCCCATTTTATAAATATTTTATTTTCAATATCACTTTGAAAATCCCCTTATCAACATTTCGGTATGTTATGGTATTCAATCATATCAAATCACGATGTTCAATATCGTCCAAGCACATATAATCGCCCACAGATTTTATATCACATCATATAACACTATGTGAAAAACAATAAAATAACTGTTGAGTAATCCAGTCGGATTCCTCCAACCTGTCTCCCTGCATCCACAGATGTTACACAATATGATTATCATCACTTTCAGTTCAATATAAATTATTCTGATAGCAGAATCAATATATAAATATTTAATGGTTTATATATATATATAATTACATACATATATATATATATAATTTTCACTAACTGACTAGCAGTTCAATCAATCAACCAACACACAACAATCAACAGATGATTAACAGTTCTAAAAATACATTATAAAAATATAACTGTTCAGAGTTGGTGAGTTTTACTCACATTGGACTGTTATCGTTAAAAACGATTAACTGTCTTTGATTTGATTCAGTTCAGTCTTATTATCTTGTCGTAAATCCAGCTAAGCTCTAGATCATTTTCAACCGGTTCCATCATGTAGCATTCTCTGATATGATTTCAATGCTCCAGACTGCGCCCAATTCTCTTGTAAATATCAGCCCATCTAAACAACTGCCTGTAGTAACTCTTTGATAACCAGTTATATACACTTTGATCCCCACATCACTCAGATGCTCGGCACAATCCATTTGACATTTTCCTTATGATATATCATTGGGCTGACCCAACATTTTGTAACCCACCAGCACTCCTCTTCACCATCCTACACACACACCCACTTCGATCAACTCAAATGGAACCTGACTTCAACTCCTACACCTCGCCTGAGTCCTCGCCTCGCTGGACCATCCTTAACCAGCGAAATCCTCTTCCCCAATCTCTAGTACACAACAAAACGAACTGCCTTGTTCCCTCCATCGTTCTCGTACCCTTTCCCGTCCGTAAACAGACTCACACACTCCAAATATAAACTTCAGTAAACCATTCTATACCTTCTACTGTCACGAGATATTCCATCCAACTGGTCACGGGTACAACAAACAGTGCAAGAGAAATCCAACGACCCTCTTCCCTTCACGTTCGTCAGTCCCTTGAACACATTCTCTCCAGCTTCAGAAAAACGAAATCGTACCCCTCATTTAAGACTCCTCCTCTATTTGATCATAACCAACTCACCTGCGAACTCCACACGTCAGTCACCGCAAATCCAACTCCGGTCGCACCCAAAGCCATCGCGTCGACTGCTTCTCTTTTTCTTCTATGAGAAAATCGCGACCCTTTTTGTGAGGAAATCCCCTCCAACTTCATCAGTCGATGCGCCTTTCACCTATAAACCCCACAACGCATTCGCCTCGACCCAGCGTTCACCATTCCGGCCCCACATCGCAGCCCTAGGCTTCGTCGTTCTTCTGCATCGAACACAATATGGTACGAACCAAGCAAATTCGCAGAGGTAGTTGAAGAGAAAACGAATTCAAAGAAGCTAGCTTTTGATTTTTTTTGTTTGCTGTAGATTATAAGAGAAGTGGCGGCTCAAATGTTTTGCTGTAGAAAGAAATTAGGTCTTAACGATTGTGAAAGAGGGGGTACTTATATACAAAAAGGGTGGAGATATTTATAATGATTTAAGTTGAGGACGTGGTTCATTTCAATCCTATCCAAATACCTTACTTGCCAAGTAAAATAGCACGACATCATATTTATGTATGTATGAATGTTTTATGACTGATAATATACAACATCATATACGGTATTATTTGGTGTGATGATTCCATTTTAGCTGCTCCGAGTGAAAAGGCGGAAAGAGTTTATCAAGGGAAATGGCATTGTACACTCAATTTCAAAAGTTATATTTGAGAGTACCCCATTACGCAAAACTCCGTTTGTCCACGGACTGATATGAACATATCATTAAATCGAGTAATGTGCCGTGATCGTAAAAATATAATAATACCGGTAGATGGACTCATATTTTGAAACTTCAAAATGTTGATTACAATGTGCGAAATACTCCAAATAAAAAGTTGCATATTTAATTAATTAAAAATTACCGTTAAATTCTAAAAATTAAATTATCACTATTTCCCAAAAGAACCTTATCTAAATTCAAACCCGATCTCTAGTTATATCGAATAAACTGTTATGGTCGATAAACGATTCTATAGCGACTATTTTAAAATTTGATTTGGACATATCTCAAAATCTACACGACGAAATCCCGATATTTCTCTTCCACTAGAAAGATATACTTCACCAGCTCCACACGTTTCTTGTTTCATAGAAATCCGATTTAAAACGAATCCTGTACATTCAGTTGAAGTTCGAATCGCCAAATCGCGAACTGCAGCGCCATTTCAAGCTCGATTTTAATTATAATATAATTATACGTTTCAAACTGACGTCGATTGAATATATTCGTCAATATACTTCAACTCTAAGCTGAATTAAATCTCGGAGATGACCCCATTCATAGAATATTGTGATTCCCAATATTTTTGATTATTTCTGAATTAAATATATTATTTAATTTAATTAAATATTCCATATTATTTAATTAACGACGATTAAATTCCTTATATCACTATTTTAAACAATTAAATAAATTAATTATACCCTTGGAAAATGCGGGTCATCACATTCTTCCCCACTTAAAATAATTTCGTCCTCGAAATTGCTAAGTTAGAGGACGACCCTACCTATTGGAATTCCTAAGATTTGTTTACCCGTTATTTCTGATTTTAACTGAATCAATTAATATCGACTAAAATATTTATTCATTCCGACTAACTAAAATTTTCAAAAATTCTGAAAATTTTCTAACACTTTAAACTTTCGAAAAATTTCGCCAGCACCTCCTTTGTACTGCCCTATCGGTAAAACCACAACTCGCCTCTCTAGGCCTTCTCCAACCCAAAAGAAAATCAAACAGCCAAGCGGCTTGCCAATTCGGCTCATAAATCTCATGCTTTATATCAAATATAAACTTGTACCTTTTTGTTGGGTATATCAACTTTATCACTTCACCTGTCATCAATTCAACATATACCAATGCAATTCCAACTTGATCTTAAATCAATTTATCTTTAACACAATCATTCGCTTATACCTAAGTCGAATTCTGTTTTTTAACTCAGATTCCATTTCTAATTCCAACTCTTCACTTACCCGTCTAATCTCATATTAGATTATCTCTAATCCAATCTAATTTGATATTTTCTATCTCAATTCATCTTCCACTTAACTGGTTTTAATCCAATTTCTATTTAATTTGTTTAAATTAAACAATCTATTTCTGGGAGTTTTTAAACAGCTTGTTTTTCTCAAAAATCAAACTTCCCTTTCGAAGTTCAAAACAACCTGTTTTTCTAAACAATCTCTTTGGTAGTAATCCATCACTTACATACTCGAAAATGAACACCGATGATGTCATGATCAACATCGGAATCTATTTTCCAGCTACCGAAGTGAGTTCAATACTATAGCATTTTCAAAACCCATTTTTAAACATTTCCACCTTGAAATCAATTCCAAATATCCTTTTATAATGTTGTAAACAAATTCAAAATCTCCCAGGATCTTAAAATTCACATATATTAAATCCATATTCATTTACAAACACCTTTCCCATTTTTTTGGGATTTTTTTAAATTCCAATTCTGATCTAAATTCATATTTAATTCATTTCAATTTCATATAATTCACTTGTATAAATTCTGATTGGTTATATATACCCATTTCACATTTTATAATCTTATCTGATTATAATTACTACCAACACATCCTATACATGATGATATATCACATATCCATACTGTGTCGGTCCATCGTATTCAAGTGTTTATTTACTCCTACCGATAGTGGATCAAACTGATCGACCAGAACTCATAAACAACCTAGCCAATGAATCTCCACAATATAAAACCATTTTTTTTATATCAAATACAAATACGCACTCGTATATATACACTCAAACTCAATCTAGGGTGTTACTAACTCTATCTCTACCGAGTCACGCCACAGAGCCAAGGTAATTCTTAACTTAAGCTCTGATACCAACTGTAACGACCCGGATTTTGAGTTAAGTAGGCTTTGCAACCATCCTCTCCCCATCCTCCAAAGCAGAAGGTAAAACCCACTGTGGCTTACACTGGTACCACAATACCATATTTTACGGCCAGCCTTTCGACTTCACAACCAACCCTACCAAAGGGACATGTAGGAGTAAGAGTCTCCCGTTCGCCACTTAACGAAAAGCGAGAACCCCCTATCATGCGACACATGCAAAGCACGCAACATGGACTGGTGTGAGTAAAACAGTTTAAAACGGTTGAACAAGTAAACGATATCTCATAAGACCACGACGTATAACGGAACGGGTTTTTCCCTTATGAGAATCCAAAATATCTTTATATCAAAACCTTTTGATATTATAATAATGTCTATCAACACAATATAATAATCATCTAGCAGAAACGCTTTCATCTCACGTTCTACATATATAGATATGATCAAAACCGCAAGCACATATTGGGTAATGGATTTCCAACTATGACAAGGTATGGAACCACCTTCCGATCAGTGTACTCTAGGAACGATACACTGGAGTTCAACAAGAACATCTTGTAACTCAGCCACACATGACCGACCACTCATTTTGCTTGAGTGTATCGAATGTATATCACCAACGGTTGGGATCAGCAACCGTTCCCGTATATATATATATATATATATATATATATATATATATATATATATATATATATGGGATAGCATTGATAGATTTAAGAAACAAATGAATATTCTCTAGATAGGTGATTATACATCCTACTTCGGTGCGACCGACTTAGCCATGCTGCTTGCCCGATTTCTGTCATTTACCGGTTGATGAGGCTAGAAGCTACGCTTTATCATTACATCAGATTCACTTCGGATGCCACATTGTCAGATCCATCGAAAATCACTAATTGGCGTCTACAACAGTACATTACGTGTTAGCTAAAGAAGTTTCCTTCTCCGCTTCCACTCTTGGTAAAGTTGAAGAAATCAATGTACGTGACCTTTCTGGAAATACTCTGTCAGACATTCATCAGCACAAGTCATCCTCGTTCACTTAGAATGTCACATCGTCTTACCCGCCAAATCACAAATTGATTTATCCAAAAGTAACACGGGTATACAGCTTAGAGAAACGAATTCCTCCGCCACCAAACGTGAATACGTTTGAACAGATCAACTTACGCGATCCATTGGATATACTGTGTCAGACCTTCGTCCATACAAGTTGTCCTGGGACTGGACAAACCGAAGGCACTATTCAGTATATCCATCTTAGTCACTGTTATCTAAGACTTATACAACAGCCCTTGCATTTTACTCCGTCTTCAATTATCTTTGGCATATATGATTCGCAACGCTTATGCCAATACAGAGTGGTTCTTTGGATAATAATCCAACCGGTCTCTCCATATTAACAATGTTAAAATGGTCAAAACTTCGATAGTCTGTGATTTAACCATCAAAGAAAAACAAGTGTGCAAACAACGATATTATTTCCAAATGGAAATTATATCGGTAAATCAACAACATATATCTATATATATATATTCACATTGCCTTATTTTCTATGTTTAGAAAATATATGTTATTAACACTGGAAAACGTTTTCCATTTGCTTATTTACAAATCACTACTCTTCCCCAACTATCAGTCCCTGACTGTGAACTAGTATGAGAACAATTCCCTAAGTATAAATCCCGAAGGCCGAAACCAACATCAGATAAACACTTAGAAAACCATTCAATTTACTAATCTCTAGTCAGTTCTAATTTTACTTAACTCTATTTGATTAACTCTGATTGATTAACTCTAACTGGTCAACCTTAATTAATTAACTCTAACTGGTTTTACTTGGTTTGACTAACTCCATTTATTAACTCGACTGACAAATTCAAGTCGATTAACTGAACTAATCACTTTGATTAACTCGACAAATTCACTTTGGATAACTTAACCAATTCACTTAACTAATTCACTTAGTTTAACTTAACTAGTTCACTTTGATTAATCTAACTATTCACTTAACTCCTGTCGAAAAAACCATATTCGATAACTCCTCTAACTCTACTCGAATAAACTATATTCGATTAACTCCTTTAATCTATTCGATTTGATAACTCCCTTTTTCGAATAACCAATATTCGATTAACTCACTTCGAATAACCAATATTCGACTACTCACTTCGAATAACTAATAATTGATAACTCCTTCGAATAAACTGTATTCGATAATCTCCTCTTGATTAACTAGATTCGATTAACTTAACTTGATTAACTCCTATCGAATGACTAGATTCGATCAACTTAACTTATTTAACTTAACTTGATTAACTCCTATCGAATAACTAGATTCGATTTAACTCCATTCGCTTGACTCTAGATCGCAACGATCACAATGGTTACGCCTGATTCCCTTAGGCAACATCCGACCGCCTTAGGCTATTTACAGCCCTGCGAATTACGCTAGCAGTCGTACGAGATGGCAACTTACCCTGAATACTATGTTTGACTAACTCTGTCTCAAATAACTATATTTGATTAACTCTAGTTCGTTTTAACTCTAATAGATTAACTCTAACTGGGTAACTCTAACTCGATCAACTCGACTTGATTAACTCAACTTACTTAACTCAACAGGTTAACTTGACTTACTTAACTCACTGGTTAAATTGACTTACTTAACTCACTGGTTAACTTGACTTACTTAACCCAACTGGTTAACTCTATTGAATAGGTTAACTCTACTGAACTAGTTAACTCTATTCAACTAACTCGACTCGACTAACCCCTTTCGAATAGCATATTCGTTTTACTAACTTTCGAATACCATATTCGATTTACTCCCTTCGAATACCATATTCGATTTAACTCCTTTCGAATACCATATTCGATTTACTTTATTCACTTTATAAAGATTTCCTTTTTAACAACGTTTTATTCATTTGAAAAGATTTACTTTTAAATAACGGTTATACACTTTAAAAATGATTTCCTTTTTATAACGTTTCCTTTTCAATTCTATTTGTAAATGGTTTACAAATATTTCCTTTTCAAATTTATTCTTGAAATATTTTAACTCCTTAAATTCTCTGAAAAATTCGCTATAACTTCCTTTGTAACGGGAGCATCGGGAAAATCCCCAAACCCGCCACACAGGCCTTTCCATTCAAAAAGAAAATGGTTTGTAATTATTTCCTTTTTTGAATATCTCCTATTTATAAATATTCCAATTTATAAACATTTCTTATTTATAAATATTCCACTTTATAAATATCTCTTATTTATAAATATCCCATTTTATAAATATTCTATTTTCAATATCACTTTGAAAATCCCCTTATCAACATTTCGGTATGTTATGGTATTCAATCATATCAAATCACTATGTTCAATATCATCCAAGCACATATAATCGCCCACAGATTTTATATCACATCATATAACAATATATGATAAACAATAAAATAACTGTTGAGGAATCCAGTCGGATTCCTCCAACCTGTCTCCCTGCATCCATAGATGTTACACAATATGATTATCATCACTTTCAGTTCAATATAAATTATTCTGATAGCAGAATCAAAATATAAATATTTAACGGTTTATATATATATAATTACATACATACATACATATATATATATATAAAATTTTCACTAACTGACTAGCAGTTCAATCAATCAACCAACACACAACAATCAACAGATGATTAACAGTTCTAAAAATACATTATAAAAATACAACTGTTCAGAGTTGGTGAGTTTTACTCACATTGGACTGTTATCGTTAAAAACGATTAACTGTCTTTGATTTGATTCAGTTCAGTCTTATTATCTTGTCGTAAATCCAGCTAAGCTCTAGATCATTTTCAACCGGTTCCATCGTGTAGCATTCTCTGATATGATTTCAACGCTCCAGACTGCGCTCAATTCTCTCGTAAATATCAGCCCATCTAAACAACTGCCTGTAGTAACTCTTTGATAACCAGTTATATACACTTTGATCCCCCATCACTCAGATGCTCGGCACAATCCATTTGACATTTTCCTTATGATATATCATTGGGCTGACCCAACATTTTGTAACCGACCAGCACTCCTCTTCACCATCCTACACACACCCACTTCGATCAACTCAAATGAAACCTGACTTCAACTCATACACCTCGCCTGAGTCCCCGCCTCGCTGGACCATCCTTAACCAGCGAAATCCTCTTCCCCAATCTCTAGTACACAACAAAACGAACTGCCTTGTCCCCTCCATCGTTCTCGTACCCTTTCCCGTCCGTAAACAGACTCACACACTCCCAATATAAACTTCAGTAAACCATTCTATACCTTCTACTATCACAAGATATTCCATCCAACTGGTCACGGGTACAACAAACAGTGCAAGAGAAATCCAACGACCCTCTTCCCTTCACGTTCGTTAGTCTTTTGAATCCATCCTCTCCAACTTCAAAAAAACGAAATCATACCCCTCATTTAAGACTCCTCCTCTATTTGATCACAACCAACTCACCTGCGAACTCCACACGTCAGTCACCGCAAATCCAACTCCGGTCGCACCCAAAGCCATCGCGTCGACTGCTTCTCTTTTTCTTCTCTGAGAAAGTCGCGACCCTTTTTTGAGGAAATCCCCTCCAACTTCATCAGTCAATGCGCCTTTCACCTCAACGCATTCGCCTCTACCCAGCATTCACCGTTCCGGCCTCACATCGCAGCCCTAGGCTTCGTCGTTCTTCTGCATCGAACATAATATGGTTCGAACCGAGCAAATTCGCAGAGGTAGTTGAAGAGAAAACTAATTTAAAGAAGCTAGCTTTTGATTTTTTTTGTTTGTTGTAGATTATAAGAGAAGTGGCAGCTCAAATGTTTTGCTGTAGAAAGAAATTAGGTCTTAAAGATTGTGAAAGAGGGGGTATTTATATACAAAAAGGGTGGAGATATTTATAATGATTTAAATTGAGGACGTGGTTCATTTCAATCCTATCTAAATACATTACTTGCCAAGTAAAATAGCACGACATCATATTTATGTATATATGAATGTTTTATGACTGATAATATACAACATCATATACGGTATTATTTGGTGTGATGATTCCATTTTAGCTGCTCTGAGTGAAAAGGCGGAAAGAGTTTATCAAGGGAAATGGCATTGTACACTCAATTTCAAAAGTTATATTTGAGAGTACCCCATTACGCAAAACTCTGTTTGTCCACGGACTGATATGAACATATCATTAAATCGAGCAATGTGCCGTGATCGTAAAAATATAATAATACCTGTAGATGGACTCATATTTTGAAACTTCAAAATGTTGATTACAAGGTGCGAAATACTCCAAATAAAAAGTTGATTATTTAATTAATTAAAAATTACCGTAAAATTCTAAAAATTAAATTATCACTATTTCCCAAAAGAACCTTATCTAAATTCAAACCCGATCTCTAGTTATATCGAATAAACCGTTATGGTCGATAAACGATTCTATAGCGACTATTTTAAAATTTGATTTGGACATATCTCAAAATCTACACGACGAAATCCCGATATTTCTCTTCCACTAGAAAGATATACTTCACCAGCTCCACACGTTTCTTGTTTCACAGAAATCCGATTTAAAACGAATCCTGTACATTCAGTTGAAGTTCGAATCGCCAAATCGCGAACTGCAGCGCCATTTCAAGCTCGATTTTAATTATAATATAATTATACGTTTCAAACTGACGTCGATTGAATATATTCGTCAATATACTTCAACTCAAAGCTGAATTAAATCCCAGAGATGACCCCGTTCATAGAATATTGTGATTCCCAATATTTTTGATTATTTATGAATTAAATATATTATTTAATTTAATTAAATATTCCATATTATTTAATTAACGACGATTAAATTCCCTATATCACTATTTTAAACAATTAAATAAATTAATTATACCCCTAGAAAATGCGGGTCATCACATTCTTCCCCACTTAAAATAATTTCGTCCTCGAAATTGCTAAGTTAGAGGACGACCCTACCTATTGGAATTCCTAAGATTTGTTTACCCCTTATTTCTGATTTTAACTGAATCAATTAGTATCGACTAAAATATTTATTTATTCCGACTAACTAAAATTTTCAAAAATTCTGAAAATTTTCTAACACTTTAAACTTTCGAAAAAGTTCGCCAGCACCTCCTTTGTACTGCCCTATCGGTAAAACCACAACTCGCCTCTCTAGGCCTTCTCCAACCCAAAAGAAAATCAAACAGCCAAGCGGCTTGCCAATTCGGCTCATAAATCTCATGCTTTATATCAAATATAAACTTGTACCTTTTTGTCGGGTATATCAACTTTTTCACTTCACCTGTCATCAATTCAACATATACCAATGCAATTCCAACTTGATCTCAAATCAATTTATCTTTAACACAACCATTCGCTTATACCTAAGTCGAATTCTGTTTTTTAACTCAGATTCCATTTCTAATTCCAACTCTTCACTTACCCGTCTAATCTCATATTAGATTATCTCTAATCCAATCTAATTTGATATTTTCTATCTCAATTCATCTTCCACTTAACTGGTTTTAATTCAATTTCTATTTAATTTGTTCAAATTAAACAATCTATTACTGGGAGTTTTTAAACAGCTTGTTTTTCTCAAAAATCAAACTTCCCTTTCGAAGTTCAAAACAACCTGTTTTTCTAAACAATCTCTTTGGTAGTAATCCGTGACTTACATACTCGAAAATGAACACCGATGATGTCATGATTAACATCGGAATCTATTTTCCAGCTACCGAAGTGAGTTCAATACTATAGCATTTTCAAAACCCATTTTTAAACATTTCCACCTTGAAATCAATTCCAAATATCCTTTTATAATGTTGTAAACAAATTCAAAATCTCCCAGGATCTTAAAATTCACATATATTAAATCCATATTCATTTACAAACACCTTTCCCATTTTTTTGGGATTTTTTTAAATTCCAATTCTGATATAAATTCATATTTAATTCATTTCAATTTCATATAATTCACTTGTATAAATTCTGATTGGTTATATATACCCATTTCACATTTTATAATCTTATCTGAATTTAATTACTACCAACACATCCTATACATGATGATATATCACATATCCATACTGTGTCGGTCCATCGTATTCAAGTGTTTATTTACTCCTACCGATACAGTGGATCAAACTGATCGACCAGAACTCATAAACAACCCAGCCAATGAATCTCCATAATATAAAACCATTTTTTTTATATCAAATACAAATACGCACTCATATATATATACACTCAAACTCAATCTAGGGTGTTACTAACTCTATCTCTACCGAGTCACGCCACAGAGCCAAGGTAATTCTTAACTTAAGCTCTGATACCAACTGTAACGACCCGGATTTTGAGTTAAGTAGGCTTTGCAACCATCCTCTCCCCATCCTCCAAAGCAGAAGGTAAAACCCACTGTGGCTTACACTGGTACCACAATACCATATTTTATGGCCAGCCTTTCGACTTCACAACCAACACTACCAAAGGGACATGTAGGAGTAAGAGTCTCCCGTTCGCCACCTAACGAAAAGCGAGAGCCCCCTATCATGCGAAACATGCAAAGCACGCAACATGGACTGGTGGGAGTAAAACAGTTTAAAACAGTTGAACAAGTAAACGATATCTCATAAGACCACGCCGTATAACGGAACGGGTTTTTCCCTTATGAGAATCCAAAATATCTTTATATCAAAACCTTTTGATATTATAATAATGTCTATCAACACAATATAATAATCATCTAGCAGAAACGCTTTCATCTCACGTTCTACATATATAGATACGATCAAAACCGCAAGCACGTATTGGGTAATGGATTTCCAACTATGACAAGGTATGGAACCACCTTCCGATCAGTGTACTCTAGGAACGATACACTGGAGTTCAACAAGAACATCTTGTAACTCAGCCACACATGACCGACCACTCATTTTGCTTGAGTGTAGCGAATGTATATCACCAACGGTTGGGATCAGCAACCGTTCCCATATATATATATGGGACAGCATTGATAAATTTAAGAAACAAATGAATATTCTCTAGATAGGTGATTATACACCCTACTTCGGTGCGACCGACTTAGTCATGCTGCCTGCACGATTTCTGTCATTTACCGGTTGATGAGGCTAGAAGCTACGCTTTTTCATTACATCAGATTCACTTCGGATGCCACATTGTCAGATCCATCAAAAATCACTAATTGGCGTCTACAACAGTACGTTACGTGTTAGCTAAAGAAGTTTCCTTCTCCGCTTCCACTCCTGGTAAAGTTGAAGAAATCAATGTACGTGACCTTTTTGGAAATACTCTGTCAGACATTCATCAACACAAGTCATCCTCGTTCACTTAGAATGTCACATCGTCTTACCCGCCAAATCACAAATTGATTTATCCAAAAGTAACACGGGTATACAGCTTAGAGAAACGAATTCCTCCGCCACCAAACGTGAATACGTTTGAACAGATCAACTTATGCGATCCATTGGATATACTCTGTCAGACCTTCGTCCATACAAGTTGTCCTGGGACTGGACAAACCGAAGGCACTATTCAGTATATCCATCTTAGTCACTGTTATCTAAGACTTATACAACAGCCCTTGCATTTTACTCCGTCTTCAATTATCTTTGGCATATATGATTCACAACGCTTATGCCAATACAAAGTGGTTCTTTGGATAATAATCCAACCGGTCTCTCCATATTAACAACGTTAAAATGGTCAAAACTTCGATAGTGTGTGATTTAACCATCAAAGAAAAACAAGTGTGCAAACAACGATATTATTTCCAAATGGAAATTATATCGGTAAATCATCAACATATATCTATATATATATATATATATTCACATTGCCTTATTTTCTATGTTTAGAAAATATATGTTATTAACACTGGAAAACGTTTTCCATTTGCTTATTTATAAATCACTACTCTTTCCCAACTATCAGTCCCTGACTGTGAACTAGTATGAGAACAATTCCCTAAGTATAAATCCCGAAGGCCGAAACCAACATCAGATAGACACTTAGTAAACCATTCAATTTACTAATCTCCAGTCAGTTCTAATTTTACTTAACTCTATTTGATTAACTCTGATTGATTAACTCTAACTGGTCAACCTTAATTAATTAACTCTAACTGGTTTTACTTGGTTTGACTAACTCCATTTATTAACTCGACTGACAAATTCAACTCGATTAACTGAACTAATCACTTTGATTAACTCGACAAATTCACTTTGGATAACTTAACCAATTCACTTAACTAATTCACTTAGTTTAACTTAACTAGTTCACTTTGATTAATCTAACTATTCACTTAACTCCTGTCGAATAAACCATATTCGATAACTCCTCTAACTCTACTCGAATAAACTATATTCGATTAACTCCTTTAATCTATTCGATTTGATAACACCCCTTTTCGAATAACCAATATTCGATTAACTCACTTCGAATAACCAATATTCGACTACTCACTTCGGATAACTAATAATTGATAACTCCTTCGAATAAACTGTATTCGATAATCTCCTCTTGATTAACTAGATTCGATTAACTTAACTTATTTAACTTAACTTGATTAACTCCTATCGAATGACTAGATTCGATCAACTTAACTTATTTAACTTAACTTGATTAACTCCTATCGAATAACTAGATTCGATTTAACTCCATTCGCTTGACTCTAGATTACAATGGTTACGCCTGATTCCCTTAGGCAACATCCGACCGCCTTAGGCTATTTACAGCCCTGCGAATTACGCTAGCAGTCGTACGAGATGGCAACTTACCCTGAATACTATGTTTGACTAACTCTGTCTCAAATAACTATATTTGATTAACTCTAGTTCGTTTTAACTCTAATCGATTAACTCTAACTGAGTAACTCTAACTCGATCAGCTCGACTTGATTAACTCGACTTACTTAACTCAACAGGTTAACTTGACTTACTTAACACACTGGTTAACTTGACTTACTTAACTCACTGGTTAACTTGACTTACTTAACCCAACTGGTTAACTCTATTGATCAGGTTAACTCTACTGAGCTAGTTAACTCTATTCAACTGACTCGACTCGACTAACCCCTTTCGAATAGCATATTCGTTTTACTAACTTTCGAATACCATATTCGATTTACTCCCTTCGAATACCATATTCGATTTAACTCCTTTCGAATACCATATTTGATTTACTTTATTCACTTTATATAGATTTCCTTTTTAACAACGTTTTATTCATTTGAAAAGATTTACTTTTAAATAACGGTTCTACACTTTAAAAATGATTTCCTTTGTATAACGTTTCCTTTTCAATTCTATTTGTAAATGGTTTACAAATATTTCCTTTTCAAATTTATTCTTGAAATATTCTAACTCCTTAAATTCTCTGAAAAATTCGCCATAACTTCCTTTGTAACGGGAGCATCGGGAAAATCCCCAAACCCGCCACACAGGCCTTTCCATTCAAAAAGAAAATGGTTTGTAATTATTTCCTTTTTTGAATATCTCCTATTTATAAATATTCCAATTTATAAACATTTCTTAATTATAAATATTCCACTTTATTAATATCTCTTATTTATAAATATCCCATTTTATAAATATTCTATTTTCAATATCACTTTGAAAATCCCCTTATCAACATTTCGGTATGTTATGGTATTCAATCATATCAAATCACGATGTTCAATATCGTCCAAGCACATATAATCGCCCACAGATTTTATATCACATCATATAACAATATATGAAAAACAATAAAATAACTATTGAGGAATCCAGTCGGATTCCTCCAACCTGTCTCCCTGCATCCACAGATGTTACACAATATGATTATCATCACTTTCAGTTCAATATAAATTATTCTGATAGCAGAATCAATAATAAATATTTAACGGTTTATATATATATATATAATTAAATATATATATATAATTTTCACTAACTGACTAGCAGTTCAATCAATCAACCAACACGCAACAATAACCAGATGATTAACAGTTCTAAAAATACATTATAAAAATATAACTATACAGAGTTGGTGAGTTTTACTCACATTGGACTGTTATCGTTAAAAATGATTAACTGTCTTTGATTTGATTCAGTTCAGTCTTTTTATCTAGTCGTAAATCCAGCTAAGCTCTAGATCATTTTCAACCGGTTCCATCGTGTAGCATTCTCTGATATGATTTCAACGCTCCAGACTGCGCTCAATTCTCTTGTAAATATCAGCCCATCTGAACAACTGCCTGTAGTAACTCTTTGATAACCAGTTATATACACTTTGATCCCACATCACTCAGATGCTCGGCACAATCCATTTGACATTTTCCTTATGATATATCATTGGGCTGACCCAACATTTTGTAACCCACCAGCACTCCTCTTCACCATCCTACACACACACCCACTTCGATCAACTCAAATGGAACCTGACTTCAACTCCTACACCTCGCCTGAGTCCCCGCCTCGCTGGACCATCCTTAACCAGCGAAATCCTCTTCCCCAATCTCTAGTACACAACAAAACGAACTGGCTTGTTCCCTCCATCGTTCTCGTACCCTTTCCCGTCCGTAAACAGACTCACACACTCCCAATATAAACTTCAGTAAACCATTCTATACCTTCTACTGTCACGAGATATTCCATCCAACTGGTCACGGGTACAACAATAAGTGCAAGAGAAATCCAACGACCCTCTTCCCTTCACGTTCGTCAGTCCCTTGAATCCATCCTCTCCAGCTTCAGAAAAACGAAATCGTACCCCTCATTTAAGACTCCTCCTCTATTTGATCACAACCAACTCACATGCGAACTCCACACGTCAGTCACCGCAAATCCAACTCCGGTCGCACCCAAAGCCATCGCGTCGACTGCTTCTCTTTTTCTGCTCTGAGGAAGTCGCGACCCTTTTTGTGAGGAAATCCCCTCCAACTTCATCAGTCGATGCGCCTTTCACCTATAAACCCCACAACGCCTTCGCCTCGACCCAGCGTTCACCATTCTGGCCTCACATCGCAGCCCTAGGCTTCGTCTTTCTTCTGCATCGAACACAATATGGTTCGAACCGAGCAAATTCGCAGAGGTAGTTGAAGAGAAAACGAATTCAAAGAAGCTAGCTTTTGATTTTTTGTTTGCTGTAGATTATAAGAGAAGTGGCGGCTCAAATGTTTTGCTGTAGAAAGAAATTAGGTCTTAACGATTGTGAAAGAGGGGGTACTTATATACAAAAAGGGTGGAGATATTTATAATGATTTAAGTTGAGGACGTGGTTCATTTCAATCCTATCCAAATGCCTTACTTGCCAAGTAAACTAGCACGGCATCATATTTATGTATATATGAATGTTTTATGACTGATAATATACAACATCATATACAGTATTATTTGGTGTGATGATTCCATTTTAGCTGCTCTCAGTGAAAAGGCGGAAAGAGTTTATCAAGGGAAATGGCATTGTACACTCAATTTCAAAAGTTATATTTGAGAGTACCCCATTACACAAAACTCCGTTTGTCCACGGACTGATATGAACATATCATTAAATCGAGTAATGTGCCGTGATCGTAAAAATATAATAATACCGGTAGATGGACTCATATTTTGAAACTTCAAAATGTTGATTACAAGGTGCGAAATACTCCAAATAAAAAGTTGCTTATTTAATTAATTAAAAATTACAGTAAAATTCTAAAAATTAAATTATCACCCAAAAGAACCTTATCTAAATTCAAACCCGATCTCTAGTTATATCGAATAAACCGTTATGGTCGATAAACGATTCTATAGCGACTATTTTAAAATTTGATTTGGACATATCTCAAAATCTACACGACGAAATCCCGATATTTTTCTTCCACCGGAAAGATATACTTCACCAGCTCCACACGTTTCTTGTTTCATGGAAATCCGATTTAAAATGAATCATGTACATTCAGTTGAAGTTCGAATCGCCAAATCGCGAACTGCAGCGCCATTTCAAGCTCGATTTTAATTATAAAATAATTATATGTTTCAAACTGACGTCGATTGAATATATTCGTCAATATACTTCAACTCTAAGCTGAATTAAATCTCGGGGATGACCACGTTCACAGAATATTGTGATTCCCAATATTTTTGATTATTTCTGAATTAAATATATTATTCAATTTAATTAAATATTCCATATTATTTAATCAACGACGATTAAATTCCCTATATCACTATTTTAAACAATTAAATAAATTAATTATACCCCTGGAAAATGCGGGTCATTACAGCAAGGGATCTTCCTTACCAAATTTGAGACTCTCTAGCCCGAGCATAAGGATCAGAACGCATCGACCCTTGGATCTTCAGGGCAGGTCCATACTACGTGGATTAATAATCCCTGAAAAATACGTTTCCCCATCCTATGGGGCGTAAGTCTTGTCAGTATGTCGACCATATCATCCATCAGCCCCGTAGTGACCGATATATTCGAGGTACCTCGCTTTCCATCATCCACATAAGTAAAAAAGCCTGGACTCCATACCATGACACTACTCCTAGCTAGAAGGAAACCCATGTTCTCCCTGCAGTCCTCTCCTGTTTCTGGTTCATACCGGGATGTGAGGCTCTTGAATTAACGCTATACACAAAGCTATGCCCTTTAAGGCCATGCTTTGATCATCAACCACAAGACTCCGCTTTTCAACAGAAGCCTTGATCACTGCATCTCTGTATGCCATACTGATATTTCACGCCATGCGACTGATGTCTGCCGATATATAACCTCTGAGCTCGTACATCTAAGAGAAGGGTGTTAAGCAAGAGAATAAATTCTCCGCCACCGAACAGATATATTTTAAATAGAGATCAATCAACATAGAATAAAATACAATGTCAGACACACATCCATTTAATAGTTCATTCTAGGTCTGAACAAAACCGAAGGCACCTTATTCCTCGTCCCATATGTCCAATATAGGAGAGTGGTCCTCGCATATCCGGTTGATTTCCAAGTACGTCTGGATGATCACCACTTATTCCCTCGTCTTGGGTGCACAGCCCAATCAAGATATCAGTAATCATCCAAACGATGTGAGGACCTCTAATCTTCATCCACCGCTTTCATCGTCGACTTATCGTCGAATCAATTATTCATAATGGGTATAAACCCGGCCTTTCCGAATAACTCGTATATATAATAAACAAGTGCTATAAAAACACAACATACGCCTTATTCCAATCCAGAATATTCTTTTATTCAAATATTCTTATACTTTGGGAAAGGTTCCCATTAATTTTATCAAAGATAAATTCTTTAAATTTATTCTTTAATCTTCCTTTGGATATACATTCAAACCAAATTAAGGTTTATCCAAACTAGTCGGGATTAGCGCACCTTACCGAAGTAATCATTTGTTTAATTTTCCAATCCCAACCTATTCATCCATGGAGCAAAACAGGTAATACTCCATATCTAACACCTCGGTGTTGTCGGTAAAATTAATTACCTTTTCCCGTTTAAATCTAATTAAAGATTTATCATTTCTCAAATTTGATAATTTAAATTATCACATTCACATTTCAATCTAATTAAATATTCATTAAAACTCCACTTGGTTTTAATCTTCCCAAAAATCAATATTAATGTTTATTTAACTTTGGAAAATCAAACATGTCGCATCAACAATCTACACCGTACTATTGATTTTTGCCTATATGTAACCTCTAAGCTCGTATATCTTATAGAAGGTGTTAAGAAAGAGAATAAATTCTTTACCACCAAATAGACATATATTTAGAAGAGATCAACCATACAGTTTGAAATACAATGTTAGACATGAAATCCTGTCTTTCACTGGGTTAAAGAACTAATGTCATTTAAAACACAGTTCACAATAAACCCAAATCTCATTCCATTAATTATGGAATCTTCACCGAAAACAGGTCAATATATAATCGATATCAATTTCTGTATCCAACTAGTAATATAAATGGAATAACGACAAAGCCTTTTAAATTCCACATATATTAACAGTTTCCTCCACATAAGCTCACTTCGATTATTATCAAATCGAATTCCATTCTAGTTTATTGTATTAAATTTGAAAACTTTACTTTAGAAAATTTCCTTTAAATCTTACTAAAAAGATTTATAAATTGTATCACATTTCACTGTAAATCGGGTTAAAGAATGAGAGTTATTTAAAACACCATTCACGATAAACCCAAAAATCCAATTTTTAATTCAATTCCAATTAAATATTAATTAATTGGTAATTTCTCTAAATCTTAATTAAAAGATTTGTTCTTTTCTCAACTGGGTTCAAGAACAGGGTTATTTAAGACACCATTCACGACAAACCCAAAATCCAATTTGATATTAAATACAAGGCTCTGAATAGAAATTATATCGGCTTATATTCAATATCAAATTCTAAAACCATCAAATATCGTATTGGAAATAACGATATAAAATATATCTTCCAAATTTCCATAACAATATCCGTATAATCACGGAATATAATATCGAAATATTCTGAAGATCATTCCCATTCCAAATCCATTTCAATTTCAATCCAATTTGTTCACTGGAAATTTCTGGTTATATTGAAATCATTCACAGATCCAATTTATTTTATTTAATAATTCTTGGATTTCAAATCTATCTAATAACTAGTTCATTCTGATAAAAATATATTTTTATCTTTGCAAATGTAGAATTTTTCATCCTAATGCTTTCCAAATCATTTATTATGATTTTACACGAATTATCAATGTTTTTAATAATTTTATTAAGGCCCTCTCAGTCGATTTCCATAAACGGTCATCAAACTACACTTACAATGACCTTTTCCAAATTTGATTTGGGCATAATTCCGAATTCACCTGTTAGATTTCAAATCTCTTGTATTTGTTGGAAACATCTTTTCGATACGAACCAAATGGTTCTGGTTTTAAGAGAATCCGACAGTCGGATCTCCCGTAATGTCAATCTGAAGTCAATGGTCGAAATTCGCGAATGGTCGCGGCGCGGCGTGTTCTATTAAGGCCATTTATTATATATAATATAATATTATATATATTTCATCGATTTCCATTTAAAACATATTTTATAAATCATTTTAAATTCGTTATAATAACGATTTCGACTTCATATTCAATTTTAAATCAAAATTGAATAGTCCGTATCAAAAATATATAAATGATAATATTTTCAACATTAGATTCTGAAATAACTTCCTTTTCGATATTCATTTTAAAAATAAAATCGATATAAATATCATTTGCGTCAAAATGGTGCATTTCTAATTAATACGGCTTCACATATTTCAATATTTTCGTGTCCATCCAAAAACGGACATAAAAATCAGATTTTGATCTTTTATTAAATATTATTTTAAAATATTCATTATTTTATTTTATTTAACACAAGAATATTTTATTCAACGCATGAATATTTTTAATCCTTTTCTGAATATTATTTTAAAATATTCTTCATTTTCCAAATTGGAATGAGACCCAATCAATTACCATATAATGTTATTTATATGGATTCCATACAACACATGTATATAATAACAATGATAAACAATCATCCAGAGTGCATTACACAACTGCAAAAGCATTAAATATAAATAATTAACGCTTACAACAGTTCGTCAACCAATCGGTCGACATGCAACTAAACAATTGGGATTAGTGTACGTCAAATATCATCCCAATTCCCGTGTGGGGTTTCAATCAACAAACACTGATTATTATTTGTGCAGTTGGGCGATGTGTAAAATTTATCATTCCAGCCAATGTCAATCAAATAGGTGTTCATAAACAAATCGTTCGATTTGTAAATGGATATTTATTTTCATTTCAGGAGCATTTTATGTCGTTCATATATACGTAAAAAAATTATAATTTTAACAATAAAATATATTATTCACCACATGAATATTTTATTTAGTTCCTTTATACAATAAAAATGATATTTTTGTTGTTCTAACATATTTTAGAAAATTTTGGCAGCATAACCGCATAATACTAAAACCGGAATAAGGTCTAGCCTTATCCCTCTCCTAATACTGGCTCGCGCCATACACGTACCAATTTCCAATCAATTCCATTCACATCCCAAACCAAATTCAAACCAATAAATCAATCAAAACAAACAACCGAACATCCATGGTTTCAATCAAAGGTGTCGGGTGGTACTAAGCACCGTCTGCATCCTAATATATATTTAACTATAATATAAATTAGAGTCAGAAGTTCTCTGTAACACCCCACCTCCGCCAGGGTGGCTCTTGCAAGCAACTCTGACTTTGGTGGGGCGTTTTAAAACAAGGTAAACATGCATAATGATATAACAAGGCAGGACATGACCTATATATATGTAAATAAACAGAGTAAGTAGATAGATAAAACAGCGGAAGAATTTTAAACCATTTCAAAAACATGTCTGCTACATCATAATGTCAATTTCCCAAATAAACAAGTCTAGTACATAAAATAACATCATCTGAAACTGAAAAGGAAAACATAAAAGTAGCTATCCCCAAAGTGGAAAAACCATAGCGAGCTCAAGTCCAAAGCATACATGATCTATCCAAGAAAGCAGCTAAGATCCAAGCTAGCCTCCTGTATTCCCTCCCCGAGAACCTGGGGGGGGGGAACGGAAGAAAAGAGGCGAAAGAAAACAGGTCAGTCAAAAAGACTGAGTAAGCCCTGCTACGATCAGTCTATAAACTAATAAAGTTAACAGTATGATGGAAACTGAGATGATCATAGATAACAACATACTGGCATGATAAATTAACTACAAGATAGATAGAGGTGTCATCGCATAAACAAGGTTAAGTTCTGCACCACGGTGTACTAGCAAACCAACATAACAGGTATTGATCCCTTGGCCCAAGCTTTGACCCAATAACATGAAGTGACCTTAATATAAGGTCCAACCAAACGGTCTAGTCGATCGGCTCCCTATAAGCCTAACACGTCAAGTGTTGGTGTCCATACGGCCCACATATGGATGTAGTCAGACTGTGCTGGGTCCACCTTCGGGTGTATCAAGCCCTCGGGTGTCAACCCCAGACACTGAAGCAATAATGCACAGTCTAAACCTACTGGTACCCATGCCTCGAGTTTGTCCAATACCGGATTACGTGCACGTCCGTAGCCCGCCTGGACCCGCACCGCTGTACCACTCAGCCGTCGCTTTGGTCGCTTACATCAGTCCAGTAATCGTGCCCCGCCCTAGCCCAGCCTCTAGGGTTGTGATGATACCAAACTGGGATTACTGCTGGAACAGACCACGTTGCTAGGGTTTCCTAAGAGGGTTAAGTGCAATTTAACCCTTCACTAATCATGGATTAAATTGGTTAAGTAACCGACAGTTCACAACTTAACCCCATTTCAATCCCTCAAAACCCCCAAATGGATTAAATTGGTTAAGTGTAACCGACAGTTCACAACTTAACCCCATTTCAATCCCTCGAATCCCCAAATTGGTTAAGTATTAGTGGACCCTGACTTAACCCTATTCATGAGGCATTAATTAGTTTAATGCACCTTAACCTCTCACATTAGACTTCGTTGTGGTTACCTAGTTAAGCCGGTGGGTTCCGGGTAGATTTACACCACAACTTGGTCTAACCTCGGGTCTTGGCACCACATGACCAACTTCTCACATTGGGTCCTATTGTTTGTAGCCACTAGTTAAGCCGGTAGGTTCCGGGTAGAAATACGCTACAAACTCAACCCAACCTCGAGTTGGCCACACTTATGTTTTCTAAGTGTCATGTCCACTTCATTTCAAAACATAATTACAAGTCAACAAATACTTGGGTAGACCTAACTTAATAGGTAAATTCCCAAGGGGTAGACCTAACTTAATAGGTAAATTCCCAATCTTATATTTTCATGTATTTTAAGTTTACCCAAACCCCCCAACGTCATTCTATCGCTTACATATCCGTAATAACGCATAAAGGATAGGAAGAGGGAACTTGGCATAACATACATGATGAACTTGCATATCACAACAAACATGCATAACATGTTAGACATGCATAACTTAGCATAGTGAACTTGCATATTACCATAAACATGCATAACATGTTAAACTTGCCTAACATAGCATATGGAACTTGCATAAACATGCATAACTTGTCAAACATGCATAACATGTCATTGTGAACTTGCATAAGCATGCATAACTTAATAAACATGCATAACATGGCATAGTGAACTTGCATAAACATGCATAACTTATTAAACATGCATAACATGGCATAGTGAACTTGCATAAACATGCATAACCCAATAAACTTGCAAATCATGGCATAGTGAACTTGCATAAGCATGCATAACTCAATAAACTTGCAAATCATGGCATAGTGAACTTGCATAAACATGCATAACTCAATAAACTTGCAAATCATGGCATAGTGAACTTGCATAAACATGCATAACTCAATAAACTTGCAAATCATGGCATAGTGAACTTGCGTAAACATGCATAACTCAATAAACTTGCAAATCATGGCATAGTTAACTTGCATAAACATGCATAACTTGTTAAACTTGCAAATCATGGCATAGTGAACTTGCATAAACATGCATAACTCAATAAACTTGCAAATCATGGCATAGTGAACTTGCATAAACATGCATAACTTGTAAAACTTGTGTAACATGGCATATTGAACTCGCATAAGCATGCATAACTTATTAAACATGCATAAATCCCAACTTTCATCACATATTAACTTTAGAGTTTCTAAAATGAAGGTAAGAGGGCTTACAAATATTATGAAGACACAAATCTACAAGTAAAGATTGAGAAGCCCTTTTATGCAAGCATAGAAACCCAAAACAAAGCTCCAATAAGAAACACCCTTAGCAAAAACCCCAAAAACTCTAGCTTAGCCAATAAAGCTTGCAACTTGATGATGTATGCAAGCTAACGGTCATTCATACAACTTAGAAATGCTTGTATGAACATCAAAATCTTCATAGGAATGATTTTTGAAGAGGGTGGAGGCTAGGGTTTTTAAGTGGAGGCCATTTGAGAAATCAATTTGCCATAGTTTAGCTACTAGAATGAATAAATTAGGTTTTAGGGTAGGACTAGGGTCTTATTTATAGAAGATTGAAGTGTTTTTAGCCCTAGGATTAACCCTAGGTTAGTTTAGGTCCGTCAGATTTAGGAATTCTCTAGAACCAAGCCACAAGACCAGACCAAGACCCAAAATGGTGCGCCAGGCAAAACTGCCCGGCCACCCTGTGTCGACAGGGCTGTCGACACCCTAGGGACCCTGTCGACAGGCCTATCGACATGGGGGTCCTGGCGGGATTTTTCCCGCCTACGCCAGCTTGCCCTAATTTCCAACTTTGAACTTGAAATTCAAATTTGTTTTTGACATGGAAATTTCTGAAAACTTCAATGGGCCTTAACTGGGTCATACGGACTCCGATTTTCGAAAACTCGGACTCTATTTCGCGTATTTTTCCGAGACGAACGCAATGGCATAGCCCGTTTCCCTTGATTCAGATTTTAGAATTAAATTCTGCCTCGGTTTATGTTATAACCGGTTATTGAAAATACGGGTTGTTACATTCTCCCCTCCTTAAAGGATTTCGTAACCGAAATCTTCAAGTTAGGAAGAACGTATCCTACCATCCAATCATCCATCTACTCAAAGCATCATCCACGCGCAATCATTGTCCTTACAAGATTCTAAATGCTGGATGAACATATGCAGAGGTGTGTGTATATGTACTTATCTAATGCAAATATCATCAATGCGAATTATGTTGGTGAAATGAATCCATATGTATGCAATTCCTAACATAATGTATATCATCTATATGTGTGCACATAACATACACCCATATGCAACATCCATGTGATAACACACAATTTTCATCCATGAATAAGCATAAACACTCATGCATATGCAATATGAGGAGTGTGCGAGCCGATCTAGTGTCTAATTGTGTATAATGCATCCACGAGCAACCACTTGCAACCACTTGCAACCATCAAATATAACATGTCTCAAACACATGTTTCATCCAAAGGATTCTACCTAAGGTTCTCATGACAAGATAAACACGATAAACTAGATAAACATGGATAGGGAGATATGCTAAAAAGAGATCTTAGAAGATAAGCAAGATAAACTCCTTTTTGGATTACAAGAAATCCATTCAAACTCTGACATATAGTACTAACCGATGAGTCATAACCCCCTTATGGAGTTTACAACAGAGATAAGATCGAGAATGGGACCGAGAGGATATATACAAAAGATAACTTGCAAGCAAGCTCCACAGGAAAACAAGGATCAAGGATGCACTATTAAAAAGAGATATGATGCGCGTATCTAGTCTTCACTGTTCTTAGTCACGTTTCCTTGAGCTTAACTCCACTGTGCTTTGACCGTCTTTTACTTCATGATTTCTTGGCTTCCTAACTCCTATTTCCCAAATTCGAGTTGGAACTCATTTCATCATCGTCTCTCGTCTTCCTCTTTCACTTATTCTTCTTTTATCATACTCGGCCTAAACATAACTGTAACCTCATGGTTTCATGCAAGCTCTCCAAAATTCACTAGTGAATCCTGGATCTCGTCTACTTACTATAAAGTATTCCATGCAGCAGAACTTTTCTTGAAAATACCAATCCACGTTGCCAATTGCCCTTACAAACGTGATTTTCTATAACTCATGCTTAATCGAAATGAACCATCCGCCTATGAGTGATAGGCCATACCTAGATTCAGTTGCCTACCCATGGCTTCCTGTAGGCTATTTCAAAACTGGCCAACTTCTTGAGGGTAAACCGTTGCTAACCATGATGCAGTCCTCTCGCTCTTCACCGGACTGAAATGAGCATTCTTCGTGAGTCTACCTATTATGACCCACAAACCCGTATTCCCTTCCTTTGATCTAGGTAGTCTATCCACATAATCTATCGAGATGTTTTCACACTTCCCTTGCGGAACCTCCAAATGGAGGTAATGGCCCGCCGGGCTTCTATGACTTGGCCTTAACCTGGTGGCACAACATGCATCCTGAGACCAACTCGGCCACCTCCTCGAGTGATGCGCATCTTCAAGAACCTTCTTTACCAAGTCTTCCACTCGAGGAACACATAATCTCTCATCGCGCCTTAGCCATCCCTTGTCATCTATAATATATCTAGCGAGGTGACTTAACATCTCGCCTCGAATCAACTGGTCCATGTTCTTGACTAACTGCGGGTCTTCTTCCTGTGAAACCCCCTTCTTGATCCAGAAGAGTAAGTATAAGCTCAGGGAATGCTAACTAACTAGCCAAACTGAGAAAGCTTCTTACTTCAATTGCCCTCCTCAGAGTTTTCCGGTCTTAAACCGCAACCACTTTAGCGGAATCCACCGCTAAGCCTTACTTAGGAACTATGTGCCCAAGAAATCCAACTTCTTTCCTCCAAAGTGACATTTGGAGAACTTGTCCTTCAACTGGTGGCTCTAAGCGTATCCATCACTTCCTTGAGATGTCTAGCATGCTCTTCCTCGTTCTTTTAAGGAGATCAAAATATCGTCTACGACGACCACGACAAACTTGTTCAAGGACTCCCTAAACACCCTACCATCAAGTTCACGTAATATGCGGGTGCATTAGTCAAACCAAATAGCATGACTAGCCATTCTAAAAATCCATCTAGAGTCCTAAACGCAGTCTTGTCAATTCCATCCTCAGCCATCCTAAGCTGATGGAATCCGGTAGCTAGATCAAAAGAAAGCAGATGCTCCTACAAGCTGATCAAACAAATCATCGATCCTTGGTAACGGTTGTTTATTCTTCTCACGATACTCAACACATAAGCGAAGCAAACTGTCCACATTAGTAACGAATACTACTGGAGCACCCTACTCGAAAATGCTTCGTCTCAGGAAGTTCTTCTCAAGCAACTCCTTGACTTGCTTTCTCAACTCTCATCTCGCGAGGTCATGTGCCTAACCGGCCACGAAACTGGCTTGGTATTACCAACCAGATAATGCGGAAATCTATCCCATGTCCAGGGTAACCCCTTCACTTCACCCAAGATATCAGGATTTCTTCGGACCACCCTCACAGATTGCAAACTATCGATAGACGAGTCGAGGGATTTCAAGATAACATAACATGACGGGACCCATAGGGTTATTAGAAATTTCTAGGGTATTACCGAGGCGGATCATGAGCCTCACAACCCTATGCCCAAAAACGAAGAATGGCTCCAAAACAGGACAACCATTCCATGCCCAAAACCAACCCATATCCCCTGAAACCGAGAATATAAACATCCCACGAGAATTCTGTACTCAAGATAGAAATTTTCAAATCCACCCAGACCACAGACAATTGGGCGGAACCCCCAATTGGATTTGAAACACATACGGGATCATCAACTAGGCTAGTACTTAGGTGCAAGCTTTCAACTAGATCAGATGAAATAAAACTATGCGATGTGCCAGAATCAAACAAAGTACGAACAGGGAAATTAGAAAATGTAAACAAGACTTTCAACAGAAACACTACCTCTATCATGAGCTGGAAGGACGGTGTTGGGGGGGATGAACTCGCCCTCCAGATAGTCCTGCACACTGAGTCTGACCTTGCCCTTGTTTCCTTCGGGCAATCCTTGCTGAGATGTCCAAACTCACCACAATGAAAGCATTCACCCCGCTTTCTCTTCTTCTTCCTACATTCCCTGGATATATGTCCAACTTTACCACAGAAGTTGCATTTCCTATTCTCTCTTGGCTTGTCCTTGCGGTTGTTGTTATTCTTGCCTCGTTTCCCGGAATTTACCCTCTTGCCTTGAGACTCATTCGCCTTGACCTCTTTCTTGTCATTGTTATCTTCTTCTTGAAGTAGGGCCATATTCACCAAACTCTCGAAAGTCGCCCCCAAGGGTATATGAGACATGGCCAAACCATGTAATGGCTCGTTTAATCCTAGAGCAAAGTGTAGGGCCTTCTTCTGAGCTGTATTAACCGAGTCTAAATCGACCCGAGCCAGTTGATTGAACTTATCTATGTATTCCCTAATAGTCATGTCCCCTTGCTTCAGTGATAAGAACCTCAGTCCAAACCTTCCTCTAAAATCATCCCAAGTCTCAATTGGCCTAGTAGCGGTGGTGACTACCCACCAACGTGCAGCTTCTTCCTTTAGCAACCATACTGCTAATAAAACCTTCCTGCGGTCACCTATATCAAAGGTGGCTAAAAGATCTTCGGTCTCTTTCAACCAATTCCTTGCCTCTACAAAAGTCTCTGTTCCACTAAAATTCTTGCCACCCATCATCTTAAAGTTCTTACAGGTTTCCGCAAAATCCGCTTGTGGAGGCTGAGGGAGAAGAGGAACATCAGCTACGGAAGGAGGAGGAGGAACAGCGGCCTTGACTGGAAAGACAACATTAGAGACACCCGGGACCGGTGCCGTGACTTCTAAGTACCGACGAAACCAATCGGGTATTGTTACTCCTTCGGGCAAGATGAGATTATCATACATGGTGGAAACGAAAAGAAAAGAGTTCAAACGAGGGGTCAAAGGATAGTGCTAATGGCTTTTGGGGAATAGCCTTTAAAAATAACTAGACTTTTCTTTGGAAAATACTTTATACTTGGTTTTGAAAATAGTTTTTCAAAAGTTTTAAAAACCTTTTTATCCCTTCTCGTAAACCATATGCTCTGAAACCAAATGTAACACCCCACCTCCGCCAGGGTGGCTCTTGCAAGCAACTCTGACTTTGGTGGGGCGTTTTAAAACAAGGTAAACATGCATAATGATATAACAAGGCAGGACATGACCTATATATATGTAAATAAACAGAGTAAGTAGATAGATAAAACAGCGGAAGAATTTTAAACCATTTCAAAAACAAGTCTGCTACATCATAATGTCAATTTCCCAAATAAACAAGTCTAGTACATAAAATAACATCATCTGAAACTGAAAAGGAAAACATAAAAGTAGCTATCCCCAAAGTGGAAAAACCATAGCGAGCTCAAGTCCAAAGCATACATGAGCTATCCAAGAAAGCAGCTAAGATCCAAGCTAGGCTCCTGTATTCCCTCCCTGAGAACCTGGGGGGGGGGGAACGGAAGAAAAGAGGCGAAAGAAAACAGGTCAGTCAAAAAGACTGAGTAAGCCCTGCTACGATCAGTCTATAAACTAATAAAGTTAACAGTATGATGGAAACTGAGATGATCATAGATAACAACATACTGGCATGATAAATTAACTACAAGATAGATAGAGGTGTCATCGCATAAACAAGGTTAAGTTCTGCACCACGGTGTACTAGCAAACCAACATAACAGGTATTGATCCCTTGGCCCAAGCTTTGACCCAATAACATGAAGTGACCTTAATATAAGGTCCAACCAAACGGTCTAGTCGATCGGCTCCCTATAAGCCTAACACGTCAAGTGTTGGTGTCCATACGGCCCACATATGGATGTAGTCATACTGTGCTGGGTCCACCTTCGGGTGTATCAAGCCCTCGGGTGTCAACCCCAGACACTGAAGCAATAATGCACAGTCTAAACCTACTGGTACCCATGCCTCGAGTTTGTCCAATACCGGATTACGTGCACGTCCGTAGCCCGCCTGGACCCGCACCGCTGTACCACTCCGCCGTCGCTTTGGTCGCTTACATCAGTCCAGTAATCGTGCCCCGCCCTAGCCCAGCCTCTAGGGTTGTGATGATACCAAACTGGGATTACTGCTGGAACAGACCACGTTGCTAGGGTTTCCTAAGAGGGTTAAGTGCAATTTAACCCTTCACTAATCATGGATTAAATTGGTTAAGTGTAACCGACAGTTCACAACTTAACCCCATTTCAATCCCTCAAAACCCCCAAATGGATTAAATTGGTTAAGTGTAACCGACAGTTCACAACTTAACCCCATTTCAATCCCTCGAATCCCCAAATTGGTTAAGTATTAGTGGACCCTGACTTAACCCTAATCATGAGGCATTAATTAGTTTAATGCACCTTAACCTCTCACATTAGACTTCGTTGTGGTTACCTAGTTAAGCCGGTGGGTTCCGGGTAGATTTACACCACAACTTGGTCTAACCTCGGGTCTTGGCACCACACGACCAACTTCTCACATTGGGTCCTATTGTTTGTAGCCACTAGTTAAGCCGGTAGGTTCCGGGTAGAATTACGCTACAAACTCAACCCAACCTCGAGTTGGCCACACTTATGTTTTCTAAGTGTCATGTCCACTTTATTTCAAAACATAATTACAAGTCAACAAATACTTGGGTAGACCTAACTTAATAGGTAAATTCCCAAGGGGTAGACCTAACTTAATAGGTAAATTCCCAATCTTATATTTTCATGTATTTTAAGTTTACCCAAACCCCCCAACGTCATTCTATCGCTTACATATCCGTAATAACGCATAAAGGATAGGAAGAGGGAACTTGGCATAACATACATGATGAACTTGCATATCACAACAAACATGCATAACATGTTAGACTTGCATAACTTAGCATAGTGAACTTGCATATTACAATAAACATGCATAACATGTTAAACTTGCCTAACATAGCATATGGAACTTGCATAAACATGCATAACTTGTCAAACATGCATAACATGTCATTGTGAACTTGCATAAGCATGCATAACTTAATAAACATAGTGAACTTGCATAAACATGCATAACTTATTAAACATGCATAACATGGCATAGTGAACTTGCATAAACATGCATAACCCAATAAACTTGCAAATCATGGCATAGTGAACTTGCAAAAACATGCATAACTCAATAAACTTGCAAATCATGGCATAGTGAACTTGCATAAACATGCATAACTCAATAAACTTGCAAATCATGGCATAGTGAACTTGCATAAACATGCATAACTCAATAAACTTGCAAATCATGGCATAGTGAACTTGCATAAACATGCATAACTTGTTAAACTTGCAAATCATGGCATAGTGAACTTGCATAAACATGCATAACTCAATAAACTTGCAAATCATGGCATAGTGAACTTGCATAAACATGCATAACTTGTTAAACTTGTGTAACATGGCATATTGAACTCGCATAAGCATGCATAACTTATTAAACATGCATAAATCCCAACTTTCATCACATATTAACTTTAGAGTTTCTAAAATGAAGGTAAGAGGGCTTACAAATATTATGAAGACACAAATCTACAAGTAAAGATTGAGAAGCCCTTTTATGCAAGCATAAAAACCCAAAACAAAGCTCCAATAAGAAACACCCTTAGCAAAAACCCCAAAAACTCTAGCTTAGCCAATAAAGCTTGCAACTTGATGATGTATGCAAGCTAACGATCATTCATAAAACTTAGAAATGCTTGTATGAACATTAAATCTTCATAGGAATGATTTTTGAAGAGGGTGGAGGCTAGGGTTTTTAAGTGGAGGCCATTTGAGAAATCAATTTGCCATAGTTTAGCTACTAGAATGAATAAATTAGGTTTTAGGGTAGGATTAGGGTCTTATTTATAGAAGATTGAAGTGTTTTTAGCCCTAGGATTAACCCTAGGTTAGTTTAGGTCCGTCAGATTTCGGAATTCTCTAGAACCAAGCCACAAGACCAGACCAAGACCCAAAATGGTGCGCCAGGCAAAACTGCCCGGCCACCCTGTGTCGACAGGGCTGTCGACACCCTGGGGACCCTGTCGACATGGGGGTCCTGGCGGGATTTTTCCCGCCTACGTCGGCTTGCCCTAATTTCCAACTTTGAACTTGAAATTCAAATTTGTTTTTGACATGGAAATTTCTGAAAACTTCAATGGGCCTTAACTGGGTCATACGGACTCCGATTTTCGAAAACTCAGACTCTATTTCGCGTATTTTTCCGAGACGAACGCAATGGCATAGACCGTTTCCCTTGATTCAGATTTTAGAATTAAATTCTGCCTCGGTTTATGTTATAACCGGTTATTGAAAATACGGGTTGTTACATTCTCACCTTCGGTTTCCACTCTGTCATTCTTTAACCGAACGGTTTCGATTCTGTTCGCTTCCAGTCGGTTCCATTGCAATCTTGTCAAGCGGTTTATATTAAAAATCACATTTTTAATACAGTGCTATTTATTTAAAAATCATATTTTTATGTCGCTACCATTTATATAAAAATCACACTTTTACAAATCAGTTTTCCATATAAAAATCATATTTTTACAATTCAGTTTTCTATATAAAAATCATATTTTTATAGTTCAGTTTTCCTTATAAAAATCATATTTTTACAAAATTAAAAATCGAATTTTTATATAACTAAAAATCGAATTTTTATATAACTAAAAATCGAATTTTATATAACTAAAAATCGAGTTTTTATATTACTATATACATAATAAAAATCCCATTTTTATATTGTTGTTCATATAATAAAAATCATATTTTTATTATGTTGTTTACATAAAAATCATATTTTTTATATTCCTAAAAATATAATGTGACTATTTCTTTCATGACATTCATACGATAAAAATCATATTTTTATCAACTAAAAATTATATTTTAATATCACTATTATATATATAAAAATCGTATTTTAGGTCAAATCTAAATTATAAAAATCATATTTATATCTCACTATAAAAAAACTGATTTTTTTATAACTAATTACACTTAATAAAATAAATAAATATATAAAAACTTACTGTAAAATCGATTTTTCTCTCGTGGGTTTGGGTTTGGTCTGGGGAGGCGGTTTTGGGGTTGTGGTGCCTGGGGCTCGCAGTTTTTTGGGGAAGAGGGAGGAGAGAGGAGCGGCGGGCCAGAAGGGAGGGGTTGTGGCGGTGGGCACGTCGGCGCCAGGGAAGGAGCGGTGACGAAGTTCGCCTGGAGGGCTATGGGAGGATCGCGGTTTTTGTTTGTTTTTTATTTCTTTTTAATCGATCGCTGACTGAGAAGGAAGGGGAAAGCATGGGGACTTATACAAAAATGTGTATTTTATTTTAATTTTTTGCACAAAAAGGTTAACTTTTCCTTCTGTCTCCAAACCAAACCCAACGACTGTCACCGCAACCTAATTACCCCCATTCCGGACACAATGAGATATGTCTGGTAAGCCAATTCGAGTGTTACGATCAGTTTTCATCAAAATTAAAATATAAATCAATATATATATATATATATATATATATTAGATTTGAATGCACATTTTAATTTACCGAGGCCACATATAGACCCTAAAAATTCCAGAAAAATAAATCTAGCTATGTTTCGACGATACTGTCCTAACAAAACTAATTTCGTCGAATTTGGAGACGGTTTGAAAAACAACTATTTTCCGGTCGATTCAATTCAAATTGAATTAACCAAACACGTTTAAATTCACCACACACACATATTACTTCCAAAAATTATGAAAATTGGAATCTGGCAATAATTTGACAATCCGGATCCAACAAAAGTAGTTTCGTCGAAAACGAATGTCATTTACAAAATGGCTATTTATTATATTCAAAATATATATAAATTCCATAGCAATTATTCTGAAATTTAAACTGGCCACAACTTTCAATATCCGTTATAAAATCTGGATTTTTCACATTCGTTAGAAAGATATAATTAAATAGATTCAAATATTTTTGGTTATACTGAAATCCGATTTATTTTGAATCTTGTACATTCATTTGAAATTTGAAATTGAATTTTCAAACTGCTGTGCCATTTCAGGATAGTTATATAATTAAAATAAATTTATTCGTTCTAACTTCGTTCAAAATAAATTTTTAGTCATTATTATTTAAAATAAATCATTTTAAATATTCAAAATCCATTAAAATTGCGAAAAAAATTGGATTTGATTTTCCGGGTTATCACACGGGTTTAAGAACAGTGTTACTGATGACACCATTCACGACAAACCCAATATCCACTTTGATATTAAATATAAGGCTCTAAACAGAAATGATATCGGCTTATATTCAGTATCAAATTCTGAAACCAACCCATTCGTATGGGGAATAATGATATATATCTATCTTCCAAATTCCTCCACAATATCCGTATAGTCACGGAATCCAATATCGAAATATCCCGAAGATGATTTCTATTCAAATCCATTCCAATTTATATATTACAAATTTCTGGTTTTATTAAAACCCTTTATAAATCCAATTTATTTATTTAAAAATTATTAGATTTCAAAATCTAGTTAATAACTAGTTCATTTAGATAAAAATATATTTTTATCTTTTAAAATATGGAATTTTTCATCCAAATTCCTTCCAAATCATTTATTACTGCATCGATAGCGACCTTTTCCAAATTTGATTTGGACATAATTCCAAATCCAACCGTTAGATTTCTAATCTCTTATATTCGTTGGAAATTTCTTTTCGATATGAACCCAAAGGTTTCGGTTTTAGGATAATCCGTTGGTCGGATTTCCCGTAATGTCAATTCGAAGTCAATGGTCAAAATTCGCGAACTACCGCGGTGCAGCGCGTTCTATTCAAGCCATCAATATATATATATATATATGTGTGTGTGTGTGTGTGTGTGTGTGTGTGTGTGTGTGTGTATGTATATAATACATATTTTGTTCAAAACGTATTTTATAAATTCGGTTTTAAACCGATTCCCACTTTTATTTCAATTTTAAATCAAAATTGAATACTCCTTATCAATATAATATTTAAATGATAATATTTTCAAAATATCAGAATTTGAAATAATTTCCTTGTCGGTATTCATTATAAAAATGATTAAGATCGATATAAATATCGTGCGCATTAAAATGGCGCAAATCTAATCAACACGTCTTCATATACTTCAATATTTTCGTATCCATCCAAAATCGGACGTCAAATTTACATTTTAATCCTTTACTGAATATTATTTTAAATATTCATTATTTTAAAATATTATATATTCCTGAATTGGAATCAGACACAATCAATTACCATGTAATTTATTTATATGGATTTCATACAGCACATGTATACAACAAAAATGATAACCAATCAACCATCATCCAGAGTGCATTACACAACTGCATAAGCATCAAATATAAATAAATAACGCTTACTACAGTCTGTCAACCAATAGATTGACATAAAACTAAAATATTGGGATTAGTGTACGTCAAATATCATCTCAATACTCGTGTGGGGTTTCAACCAACAAATACTGAATATTATTTTTGAAGTTGGGCGATGTGTAAAGTTTATCGTCCCAATCATTATTATTTAAATGGTCAAAATAAATAAATTGTCTGATTTGTAAATGAATATTCATTTTCATTTCAGGAGAATTTTATGTCGTTCATGTATACGTTAAAAATTATATTTTTAACGATAAAAAATTTATTTCAACACTTGACTATTTTTAATAGTTCATACATTCAATAAAAATGATATTTTTATTGTTCATATATTTTATTCAACACATGAACATTTTATACATTTCATATACACATTAAAAATTATATTTTTAATGAATAAATATTTATTTTAGAAAATTTCGACAATATAACGGCGCGATATTAAAACAGTAGTAATGTCTAGCATTACCCCTCTCCTGAAACTGGCTCGCGCCATAGATAATCAATCCAATCAATTCCAAAACCACAATACAATTCATTTCCATAATACAGTCAATTTTCCCAATACAATCCAAATAAACAACCATGGTTTGTACAAACAAATAGTGTCAGGGGCTACTATGCTCCGTTTGAAACCTAGTGTATATTTAATTGTAAAATAAATTCAGTGATAAGGAGTTCTCACTTTGGGATCCACCACGCCATGCTTTTATTATGAATTTTATTCATGTTTGAATTTGAATTCGCCTTAAATTCGGATTTGCTTCAAATTTGTTCCAGTTGATTTGATTGTGAAGTGCTCGTAGACGCGGTTTCAACAGATCTGAAATCGTCCGATTTGGACCTCGTATGAAGGAGATCTGATCATTTAAACATTGGATCACTTAAACGAGAATTTAAATTAATTAATTTATAACAACCTTATTAAGGGGAATTAATCCTTTTTCCTCGTTTACTTTCTGCTCAGTTGAAACCCAAACCTCCCAACCCCAAATCGATGTTGCTCGCTACCAGGAGACCGCCGCCGTCGATCGAGAACCAACATCATCTGAGCCGGAGCGCCTCTGTCCACTGCCATGAATGGAAGTCATTTCAAACTCCCTCCCCTCTTGATTCCGCCTTTGAACGTAGCCACTTTGTGGCACGATTTCGACCACTATGAGCTACAATTTCAGATCTCAACCGTTGATACTAGAGATCTCACGCAGCTATACAATTTGTGTTTTGTAAATTTTTAAAGTTATTGAGTGAATTAGCGTGAAATCAAGGAAGAAAAATCAAATGAAATTGTCCGTCCATAGAGAGAAAGCGGCGCAGAACTTTTTATGCAGAATTAGGGTTTTTATTTTTGTTTATATATATGTTTTAAATATATTTCTAATTCAAAAAGTGTGTTTTTGCATACAAAGCTCCTAATCAAACCCAACGACTGTCGCTCCTAGCTAAATACCCCCAATCCAAACACAATGGGATGTGTCCCGTAAGCCAGTTCGGCTATTTCGATCAGTTTTCATTAAAATTAAAATATAAATTAATATAATGTTTAAAATCGATTTCAAAGTACATGTTAATTTACCGGGGCCACATACTAACTTCAAAATTTTCAGAAAAATAAATCCAGCTACGTTTTAATGATACGGTCCTAACAAAACTAATTTCATCAAATTTGGAGACTGTTTGAAAAATGGTCATTTTCTAGTGGATCCAATTCCAACTAAAAATATCAAAACACGTTTAAATTTACCATGCTCACACATTAATTCCAAAAATTATGAAAATTGGAATATAGCAATAATTTGACATTCTAGATCCAACAAAAGTGGTTTCGTCGAAAACGGTGGTCGTTTGCAAAAAGACTATTTTTAAGGGTTATATACTATATTAAAATATATATAAATTCCATTGCTACTATTCTAAATTTTAAGCTGGATATAACTTACAATTTATAAAGTGAAATCTCCGTTTCTTACATTCGTTAGAAAGATATATTTAAACAGATTCTAACATTTCATGTTTCGTCCAATTCTGGCTTATATTGAATTCTGTACATTCAATTCAATTTAGAAATCGAATTTTCAAACTACCACGCCATTTCAGGCTCGTTTTATAATTAAAATAAATTTATACGTTCTAAGTTTGATTAAAATAATTTTTTAATCTTTATTATTTAAAATAAATTATTTTATATATTCAAAATCCAATAAAATAGCTAAAATAAAAATGTTAAATTAGTTCTAAAAATCCGGGTTATTACATCCGCTATAGATCATCACACGGAGTCTTTTTGTCCTTCAACAGGGTGGTCCGATGGTTATGGCATCGAAAAGTTCACTGACACCCCTTAAAAGCTATTTGACCATAATTTCAAGGTTGCTGACACCACACAAAAGCAGTTTTGTCTGTAATGGAAAGGTTGCTGACAACTCCTAAAAGCAGTTTTGTCAGCCATTTATCCACTATAGAATACATAAGGTTCTCTCGTTGTACATAAAGATATATAACACACCAGTTCAAAAGATAAAGATCAACATCGATATATAAACATATCAACACATGTGATCCTGAAATTTCATCCAAGAATGGAACAAAATCTCAATTGACTTAGTCCAGATTTTAATCGATGAAGTAAACGTAAGTGTGTTGACCCACCCTTTTTACCAAGACGTTTAAATAAATTCCTTATTTAAGCGAAAAGGTAAAATTACTTGTTTGAAACAAGTAACACTCTAAAGCAATAGAGAATACTCAATCATTATCCAAAGAAAGCTAAGAAACCATGTTACCAAGATATAAGGGTAAAGTAAAGATCAAAGCTTGTAAAAAATTCTCACAAACTATAGATTTGGGAAATTGACACACTTCGATATAAAAAAAATGCTATATAACACCTAAGGACATGGTGTCCCCAAGTTCTTTTGAAGTAAAGAAAGTAAATGATAATAATTCAAAAGAACTTGAACGAGATGATCACGAGAATCGTCATCATAGAGAAATATAAAGGACAATACCTTAATAGGCATCAGTTTCCTTTCTAAAATAAGGTATCATAAACTTCATAGTTAAAACTCTAACATGAAAGGTGTAAAGAATATATATGATGGTCATATATATATATATATATATATATATATATATATATATATATATATGTCCCATTTTCAATTCATTGTCTTATTAAAATCCCTGAGGTTGCAACTTAACAATCAATAATAATTGTTTGCCTCGCCATTAACTTATATCGAATTACTAATGCTAAGGTTAAATAACGATGCACAACATTAATATTTAGTGCAAGTGTTGTGTTATAATTTGTCTCATTGAAGTGTTTAGAAACTCCTATCGGTATCGTGGCATCCCACCTCCCGATTAGAATTCTTAACATACTCAATCAGCATAATAAAACAAATTACGTCCAAATAAGGGTGCAAATTTGTAAACAAAAAAATCAGAGATGCAACCGCTTATTCATGAACTAAATTTGTAATCATAAATATACAATCATTTCATAGTGCTTAGAGGAAATAGTTTATTTGTTTTATCCTCGTAGAGCTAATCTCAAATGGATTAGTATTTTACTTGGCTAAAATTATTTTAATAAACTGTTTTACGAAATAATTTAAAAATCTTCAAAACTAAGCCACAAAAGTTATTTCAACACAAATCCATTTCATACTTCTAAATCTTGTTCACAAATTATACTTGCATATTTCTTTATTAACTTTAATTTAAATGATTTTCTTTTAGGTAAATTCTTACCCAACGCTATCATCAAACATCGCATAGTTAAATATTCATGAAACTAGATTCACAAGGTGTTCGTTTTTTTAACGTTCCCAAATTATTAATCAACTCAACCCTTGCAAGAATATGGATAAGATTACTCCCATCCAAACACAATGGTTAATGCCCTTAAATAATTATACTTTGAATTCATACACATGAAGGGATGGGACTCTAAGGTCGTGTGTAACGACCCGAGAATTTTTTCGACTCTCGAATTTTCGACAATAATATATAAACCCGTATTTACTTGCCAAAAATCCAAGTATCGAAAACCCAGATTGTTAATAGAAAGAAGTTAGAGGGTGAGAAGTAGAAAGAAAGAAATATTAGAATAGAAGAAAGAAGAAGAACATCACATAAGAATCTCATAGCGGAACGAATAAAATATTACATAACAAATATTTTTATACAAAAAGAAACTGCATATACATACCAACCATCATAGTACAACATATATCAGTTACAGCGAAAAATTAACTTTATACTACTAACATTAAATCCTCCTGCTTCCAACTCCTGAAAACTCCAAGCGAACCTAACCTGGAAATATACTCGGTCTGACCCGAGCACATTTGAAGCGAAGCAAAATTCACCAGGTCAGTCTAGAATACTGTGATAACCCCAAACTTCTATAATATGAAAACAAGGATAATCGTCGGAATATAACACATAAACAATAACAACAGAACATAAATACAAAATTACTGCAGATATTGTACATCAAATTACATTGGAAATAATATATCATCAGAGTTACGCAGCATAATAGGATCATACTTAGTACATAATATAGTTTTCGACTTAATATAAAATGTCTGTAGTGGAATCAAACACAATATCCTAAATGAAGTCTGAACAACATAATAGAAATGATAGGATCCATCTTCAGCTCCATAGCTATCCAAAATAAGTCTGCTAAAACCTGTGTACAAGGCTGCCCGTGTGGAAAAGAGGGCACCCGAGTTTGCAAAGTGAGACAAACTACGAGTCTATAACACCCCAAATGTTAACAACATTAAAAGAGGATAAATTAAATAATAGTTAATTTAACATTTAGAATAAGAGGTAACAGACTATGCCATTGCGTTCGTCTCGAAATTCTGGTTAGAATGGACATTTGGTTTGCATAAAACGGACACCGTATGAAAAAGTTATGAGGGTTCGAAGTTTTTTACGCACAAGATAAATATATATATATATATATATATAAATTCCAGAACCTTCAAAAACAATTCAAAAATCAAAATCGGACCAAAGCAGGCTGAGCGGGAAAATTCCCGCTCGTGGGTGTCGACAACCCCAGGGGGTGTCGACATGGGTGTCGACCCCCCCTAGGCGTGTCGACATGGGTGTTGACCCCCCTAAAGGGGTGTCGAACCACCCAGACAGATCTGGGCATAATTTGTTTTACGTACCTGGACTTGATTTTGGGTATAGTTCATTGGTTCTAGGCTATAAATATGGTCCCCTATTCTCTTATTTTCTCCATTGGAGATCATGGAGGCCATATGCTATCGGGTTGCAAACTAAAACAGAATCAAAGTCTACTACAATCAGTTTAGCTATTCAGAATTCAGATCTCTCTCTCTCTCTCTAAATTTTCTGAACCTAACGATGTGAGTTTCTAGTCACTTTTAGCTTTAAATGGATAAATGTGAATTATGATAGAGTACGAATTGGGTATATGTTGTGAATCATGAACTTATTTAAGTTTATTATGTCATTATCCCAGGATCCAATATGATTATGGATACTCTACTATGCTGACTATGTAGATCTTGACTTGCAACTATATTGTGGGAAATTGGAACTAGTTAATTTAGATCTAATCCTTTACGCAAATCACCTTTCACCTGTTATGTTGTAGTAATCACGATATGTTGTAAACTTGACATATGATGCCACCCTTTTAGATCTAATCATGCTACTATGTCACCCTAATTTTGTTAGACATCTAAATGATAAGTTTAGACCAAGTTATGTTGACTTTGACATTGTAGTTGCCACAAGTTCATCAGCTTTGTGTTAACCATGTTATGATGATTACATGTTCATTCACCTTGTTGTCATGCTTATGCCAAAACTATGCTGAAACTGCGAACTTTGTCACTCACTTTTTATTGTTATGGCAAGGCTACTTTGTAGCCTCAATGATGCCAAAATATTGGAGATCGCATTAGTTAGGAAATGGGGAAAACGGGGATATATAATTGGCATAATTTGTATAATGTTTATATAAGTTGGACATATAATTCAAATAGGGAAACATAGAAATAATCACCTATAATGACATAGGTAAATTTGGGTAAAAATAGCGTAATTTGAATATGAACATTTATGGATATGTAATTCAAATTTTTGTTACAAAATAGGTATTGGCACCTATAAAAGGAAAGGATTAATTAATTAGTAAATTAATTAAAAATGGAATGTTAGTAATTACAATTAAAAATGGAATGGCTTACTCTTTTTATTTGGGAATAATGTTTTTCTTTAATACTTATGTACTCTAATGATGCAAGACAGAAGTATTTTGTTGTAATGGTTTTATGACTTATGGTATTGTGAACTACGATATTATTTTTTATGTGGAAATAAAAATTTGAAATTTCCGCTGCTATCTTATTTATATTTGTCTTGTAATTATTGCGTGTTTGTTTACCTACAACACTTCACAAAACTTAATGCATTCCCTTAGTGAGTGACATTAACGGACGTGGGGTGTCACACTTGGTATCAGAGCTGAAGGTTACCAGATTAGATAAAAGTTTTGAAAAATATTTTTCAAAAAGGTTTTAAAAAAAGTATATTCAAAAAGAAAAGTCTATTTTGAAAATATTCCCCAAGAAGCCATATGTTATACCCTTCGGTCCTTTGTCTAAAATTCTTCCTTTTCCCTTTTTCAACATGTCTGGGGATCAAAACATTCCTAATATCCCAGAGGGCATCACAATACCCAGATGGTTCCAGAGATATTTGGAGGCCACATCGCCTGCTGAAGGCCAGAGTGACGCTCCTCCTGCTGTTTCCCCAGTCATTCCTCCTCCTCCCCCTCCAAGAGCAGATAACTTCGCCAAAATCTGTAAGGACTTCCGTGCTATGGGAGGGAGGCCACTCCATGGGAATGAGACATTTGTGGGAGCTCGGAATTGGCTTAAGGAGACCGGGGACTTATTCATAATCATTGAAGTGAAGGACCGAAGAAAGATTCAATTAGCTGCTTGGCTGTTAAAAGACGAAGCCTCATTTTAATGGGAAGTCACCTAGGCTGGACGTCCGGTGGAAACCTGGGAAGATTTCAAACAGAGGTTCGAGATGAAATTTCTTTCCCAAGCTGAGCGAAGCATACAGATGGAGAGGTTCTTAGTGCTCAAGCAAGGAAACTTGATGGTGAAGGAGTATGTGAACAAGTTCAACCAGCTGACAAGGTTCGGACTAGAATTGGTGTATACACCGCACAAAAAGGCTTTACGATTTGCTAAAGGACTGAATGAGCCTCTGCGTGGTCTTGCTATGTCATATTCCTATAGGGGCCACCTTTGAAAGGCTTGTGGATATGGCCCTAATGCATGAAGAGGACAAGGGAGAGAAGAAGGAAGCAAAGACTGAGGGGACATTGCAGAACAGGAAGGTATGGCCCAACAAAGGGCAATAGCAACAACAGCCACAGTAAAAGCAAAAGAAAGGAGGGAAAGATGTCAAAGGCAAGGATAAGAGGAAATGTCACAATTATGGAAAGGAAGGTCACTTGATCAAGGACTGTAAGAGAAGGAAGGGCAATTGCTTTAATTGTGGAGAGGTTGGACACTTCTCTAAGGAGTGCTCGAAGAAACAGGGGCAGGATCAGAGGGAAGGAACTTTTGGAGGGCAGGTGCATGCTCTCGCCGTCAATGCTCCTGAAAGAGGTAGAAAAATTTCCGTAGAATGTTTAGTTTCTCTTTCAAACCATCCAGTTGGAACACTTTTTGATTCTAGTGCTTCATACTCGTTTATATCTAGTTTTGTGGTTGAATCTCTGCACTTAGGTACTAGTATTGTAGTAGATCCCATGGCTGTTTCAAACCCCATTGGTGGTTCAGCTCATTTATCGATCATTTGTAGGGGTTTGAACTTATCTGTGTTAGGCGTCGAGTTTTAATGTGACGCGTATGTGCTCGGGTTTATGGGCTATGGGTTGATTCTAGGAATGGATTGGCTTACCACATATGGAGTCGTTTTAGATTGTAAAAGGAGGGTTGTCAGGCTCCCAACTTGTCATGGGAGGACCCTCGAAGTTTCTTGTGACCCCCAAGGGTCTGTTATGCTTAGCTTCCTCGAGTCTTTAGATGCATCCATAGAGGACTTGCAATCTATTCTAATGGTTTGGGATTACTCCGACGTTTTCGATGAGGTACAGGATTTACCTCCAAGGCGCGAGATTGACTTCCGCATATATCTGGTGGACAATGCAAAGCCAGTTGCTTTACCAATACGCCACATGGCTCCAAGGGAAATGAGGGAGCTGAGTAAGCAAGTAGGGGAGCTACTTGGGAAAGGGTTCATAAGACAAAGCATATCTGAATGGGGTGCTCCATTAGTATTCGCAACTAAAGCAGATGGATCACTTCGTCTGTGTGTTGACTATAGAGAATTAAATAAGCTCACCAAAAAGAATAGTCACCCGCTTCGGAGAATTGATGATTTATTTGATCAGCTTGTTGGTGCCTCAGTATTTATTCAGTTGGGCTTGGCTACATGTTTCCATTAATTGAGAGTGGCTGAGGATAGCATAGATAAGACTGCTTTCAGAACTCCGGACCGTTTCTTTGAATGGCTAGTAATGCCTTTTGGGATGACAAATGTACCCGCCTATTTTGTTGATTTGATGAGTAGGGTGTTCGGGAATTCCTAAACAAATTCGTTATAGTCTTCGTTAATGATATTTTGATCTTCTCCAAGAACGAAGAAGAGCATGCCCAACATCTGAGGGAAGTTTTGAAAACTCTCCGTGATCACCAGCTAAAAGCAAAGTTCTCCAAATGCCATTTCTGGAGAAAGGAGGTAAGATTCTTGGGGCATGTAGTCTCCAAAGAAGGGATACTTGTAGATCCCGCGAAGGTGGTTGCAGTGCAAGATTGGCAGATTCCTAAAAACGCAACTGAGGTGAGAAGCTTTCTTAGGTTGGAAAGTTACTATAAGAAGTTCATTAAGGACTTCGCGAAGTTATCAGCCCCTCTCACTAGGCTGACAAAGAAGAATTTGGTGTTTTCATGGGATATAGACTGTGAGGTTGCCTTCCAATGGCTGAAAAGGGCTCTGACAATAGCCCTAGTCTTGACATTGCCCAATGGAAGTAAAGTGTTTATTGTTTACGCTTATGCATGCGGTACAGGGCTTGGTGCATTGCTGATGCACGAAGGGAAAGTAATATGTTATGGGGGTAAGCAGTTGAGAGTTAATGAAAAGAACTACCCCACCCATGATCTAGAACTAGCTGCTATAGTATTTGCATTGAAGATGTTGCGTCATTATTTACTGGTAGAAAGATTCGATTTGTAAACCGATCACAAATCTCTCAAGTGCCTATTCTCTCAGAAGGATCTCAACTTAAGGCAATAACGGTGGATGGAATTTTTAGCTTCATACGATTTTGAGATTTCTTATACCCCTGGCAAGGGTAATGTGGTTAAAGACACACTAAGTAGGCAGAGGATGGATTTGAGTCCTTTGTTTGTGGAAAGAGAGAACTTGGAGTTCATATCAGCTTTTGATTTTAGACCCTCTATCGAAGTTTTGCCTGATTTATTCGCATCCTTGGAGACACGACCGAATCTTGTGGAGCAGATAGGAGCTTCGCTACAAGGTAACCCATAGATTCTAGACATTATGGATAAGCTCAGAAGCGGGGAGACTTCTAGTCACCTCAGTAGATATGCCATAGATGAAAAGGGGTGGTTGCGACAAGATGGAAGGCTTTGTGTTCCTCAGACTGGAAGCTTGATAAAGGTAGTCCTTGAAGAAGCCCACCATTCTAAGATGACTATTCATCCAGGCGGCGACAAGATGTATAGAGACATGAAAAGGGTTTTCTTTTGGGCTAGGATGAAGAAGGACGTGGATGAATTTGTTTCTCAATGTTTGGTTTGTCAACAAGTCAAGGCTGAGCAAAAGAAGCCCGGTGGATTGCTTCATCCGTTGGAAGTGCCGCAGTGGAAATGGGAGAGCGTCTCAATGGATTTCATAGATGGGTTGCCTAGATCGAAGAAAGGCAATACCAGTGTTTGGGTGGTAGTAGATAGACTCACTAAGAGCGCTCAATTTATTCCAGTCAAGAGCAAAAGGACGGCATCGTGGTTGGCAGCGATTTATGTTCGTGAGATAGTTCGCCTCCATGGAGTACCTTCCAGCATAGTAAGCGATTGTGACCCCATTTTACTAGCGAGTTTTGGAGAAGTTTGCAAGATGCATTAGGTACACAGTTGCGCTTAAGTACCGCTTATCATCCTCAGACTGATGGGCAGACGAAGAGGGTGAACAGGATTCTTGAAGATCTTTTAAGACTGTGTACCCTTGACTTCGGAGGGACTTGAGAAGAGCATCTTCCTTTGGTGGAGTTTTCTATAATAACAGCTATCAGGCCGGCATCGGCATGGCACCCTTCAAAGCATTGTATGGACGCCCCTGTAGATTACCGACTTATTAGTGGGAATCTACAGAAAGATTATTACTTGGACCAGATATGGTTACAGATACGTCCGAAAAGATTGACCTTATTCGATGACGGATGAAGACAACTCAAGACAGGCAGAAATCATATGCAGACAAGAGAAGGATTGACATCGAATTTGAAGTGGGAGACTTAGTTTTTATCAAAGTATCACCTCTGTGGAATGTGGTCCGCTTCGGAGCAATAGGGAAGTTGGCACCTAGGTTTGTGGGACCATTTCCCATAACCAAAAGGATTGGCCAAATGGCCTATAGAGTAAAGCTTCCTGAAAATCTATCTGGCATTCATGATGTTTTCCATGTTTCTCATCTGCATAGGTGCTTGCATGACACCGCTGAAGTTATTGAGCAGAGTATACTAGAAGAAGGTAGAGGTGGAATGGGAGGCAACAATTAGGTGAGTTCCTTCCTGTATTCTGGGATCAGAGGTTAAGATGCGACGCAATAAAGAGATCAAGATGCTAAAGGTTCAATAGGGAGATAACCCAGAGGATGCGACTTGGGAAACCGAAGATAAGATTCGTGCTTCATACCCTTTTCTCTTTGAGGGTATGTTCTTAACTCCTTTTCTAAAAGCTTTATCAGTACTTGTTTCTATCATTTGAATATATCTTATTCATAGTATTTTTGACCTTTAGATAGGAGTCCTGTGGATGAAAACATGTGTTTGAAACATGTTATGTTTGATGGATGCTAGTGGGTGCAAGTCCTTGCTAGTGGTTGCCTATGGACGCATGTACACACACATTTGGCACTAGATCGGCTCAATCACTTTCATACTGCATATGGATGTGTGTGCATTTTCTTTTAAAAATAGAAATGGATGAGTTAGTATATGGATGTTGCATTTGGACAAATGTGCGTGCAACATATAGAACATATATGATGTAATAGGTTTATTTTCATACATATTGGATTTATGGCACTAACACACATTGCATTAAGGAGGTCAACTGAATCAGTAGACCGCCTGATTTTTGCATTATTTTTGGGACATATATACACACACACTTTTGCATATATTCATATAAGCATTAGAGCCTTTTAAGGACAATGGATGCCAATGGATGTTGGATGAGTAGATGGATGATGGATGGTAGGATATACATTCTTCCCAACTTAGAGATTTCGGGGAAGAAATCCTTTGAGTAAGGGAGAATGTAACACCCAAAATTTTAACAACATTAAAAGAGGATAAATTAAATAATAACTAATTTAACATTCAGAATTAGAGGGAACAAACTAGGCCGTTGCGTCCATCTTGAAATTCTGGTCAGAATGGACATTTGGTTAGCGTAAAATGGACACCGTATGAAAAAGTTATGAGGGTTCGAAGTTTGTTTACGCATAAGATAAATATATATATATATATAAATATAAAATTCCAGAACCTTCAAAAACAATTCAAAAATCAAAATCGGGCCAAAGCAGGCTGAGCGGGAAAATTCCCGCTCGTGGTGTCGACCCCCCTAGGGGGTGTCGACATGGGTGTCGACCCCCCTATAGGGGTGTCGATCCCCTCCGGACAGATCTGGGCAGAATTCGTTTTATGTACCTGGACTTGATTCTAGGTCTGGTTCATTGGTTCTAGGCTATAAATATGGTCCCCTATTCTCTTATTTTCTCCATTGAAGATCATAGAGGCCATATGCTGTCAGGTTGCAAATTGAAACAGAATCAAAGTCTACTGCAATCAGTTTAGCTATTCAGAATTCAGATCTCTCTCCCTCTAAATTTTCCGAACCTAACGGTGTGAGTTTCTAATCACTTTTAGGTTTAAATGGATAAATGTGAATTATGATAGAATACAAATTGGGTATATGTTGTGAATCATGAACTTATGCAAGTTTATTATGTCATTATCCCTGGATCCAATATGATTATGAACATTCTACTATGCTGACTATGTAGATCTTTACTTGCAACTATATTGTAGGAAATGCAAACTTGTTAATTTAGACATAATCCTTTATGCTAATCATGTTTCACCTGTTATGTTGTAGTAATCATGATATGTTGTAAACTTGACATATGATGCCACCCTTTTAGATCTAATCATGCTACTATGTCACCGTAATTTTGTTAGACATCTAAATGATAAGTTTAGACCATGTTATGTTGACTTTGACATTGTAGTTTCCACAAGTCCATCAGCTCGTTGTTCACCCTTTTATGATGATTACATGTCCATTCACCTTGTTGTCATGCTTATGCCAAAACTATGCTGAAACTGTCACCTTTGTCACTGTCTTTTTATTGTTATGGTGAGGCTACTTTGTAGCCTCGATGACGCCAAAATACATGTGATCACGTTAGTTAGAAAACGGGGAAAAAGGGGATTTATAATTGGCATAATTTATATAATGTTTATATAAGTTGGACATATAATTCAAATAAGAAAACATTGAAATAATAACCTATAATGACATAGGTAAATTTGGGTCAAAATGGCATAATTTGAATATGACCATTTATGGATATGTAATTCAAATTATTGTTGCAAAATAGGTATTGACACCTATAAAAGGAAAGGATTAATTAAATGGTAAATTAATTAAAAATGGAATGTTAGTAATTACAATTAGGAATTGTAATTGTATTTATGACACGAGGTTAGGTTACGTTAGTGGTGGAAGTCTTCCCGGACCCGAACGACATATCCAGCAGCCACTAATTTTTAACCTAACGTGGGAGGTCTAAGCACGTAAATACGAATCGGGCTAAGACATGAGGTTAGGCCCAACTGTTGAATAAGACTTCCCGGACCCGACCGGCATATCCAGCATCCATATGTTGCAGCCCTAATGTGGGAGGTCTAATCCAATATGAAACCATAATTGGACATGGTAATAGAATTGGACTACTTAACCTAATTTAATTCATAAAGATTGTATGACTATGAACTTTAGTTAGGGTTAAGTAAAACTGGATGAGCAGTGGGTGGGTTAAGTAAATTAGAAGGTGTGGGTAATATATAGATATATAGGCCCATAAACTTAACCCAATAAGGTTATGTAATTAAAGACACCTGATGCTATACATAGCCAGTGGAAAATAGAATAAAGTTATGTAATTAAAGACACCCTTTAGGGTAATCAAACTGGTACAGGGATATGTAATTAAAGACACCTAGGAGTATACATAGTCAGTGAAAAACCTAGTGGGGATACAAGACAAAGGGGAGAGCTTGTATCAAATTGTGTGGGACCCATTTCATTCAGTAACCCGGAGTAGGTATCAAATAAAGAACTATGTACTAGGTGGAGATAAGGGCACGCTTACTAATTGATTGTAAGAGATCCAAACGGGACGAACATTGTGGACGGCGCAAACCGACCGGGGACATGTGCGTGCATAGGTCAGGCAGAGGGGGCTAGGACGACCGTGACACCAGTAGATATGGTTGTGTACCTCTTGGGTTGCCACTTTAGGAAGTGATACCTCCTACTGTGGGGCCAGCACAGGGTATCTACGGAATAGGGATCCGATCGATTAAGGTAATGGTTAGGGTACACTCAGACGTATACCCTAAGTCCACTAACTTATTGTCGAAGGGATCATCTAACTTTAGTTATACAAGTAATAGTGCAGAGTAGTCATTAGTGAAGTATGTGTACACCTTACCTTATCTACCTTGTCACACCTTCCATTTATATAGTGAGACCTCTTACCCACTTTATGCCTGTCATGTTCACCTTTATTTATTTACTGGCTAATAGTAACTAGACTCGCCAGACTTTATGTCTGACCCCTTTGTTTTTCCCTCTCTCTTCCGTCCCCCCCCCCCCCCGGTTCTCAGGGAGGAAACACCTAGTCTTAGTCAGGACTTGGATATTATCTTGCTGGAAGCTACTTCTGGAGTATGGCTCAAGTCTTTGTCTCTACTATGGCTTACTCTTTTTATTAGGGAATAATGTTTTTCTCTAATACCTATGTACTCTGATGATGAAACAAAGAAGTATTTTGTTGCAATGGTTTTATGACTTACGGTATTGTGAACTACGGTATTATGTTTATGTTGAAATAAAAATTTGAAATTTCCGCTGTTATCTTAATTATATCTGTCTTGTAATTATTCTGTGTTTGTTTACCTACAACGCTTCACAAAACTTAATGCAGTCCCTTAGTGAGTGACAATAACGAATGTGGGGTGTCACAGAGTCAGTCATGGGACTGGTATGAGAAATCTACTTAACCTATTTAGTAATAAGCTAATCACAGGACCACGCTGCTAACGCGGAACGGGTTTACTCCATTGGATTTCCAGTACATAAATAAAGTAAATCATTAAACAACGTAATGCTTTTAAGAAAATGAAACCATTATAAGACTCAAGTCCCATCACACAATGAAATGCAAACCGGAGGATAGAGTTTTACCTTATAATGGTCAAAAATGCCTGATACGATAAAAACGGATTTGATATTATTATTAGTGTATATATGTTTCAAAAACATTTCAATCGTAATATATCAATCATAGATGGCATAGCTACCATATACTATGTCGCCATATTTAAGTTTACAATCAAAACCGTATGGGTCGTATTGGAAGTTGGATTTCCATCATGAACCAAGGCAAGGGATCGTCCTTACCGAATTCGAGACAATCTAGCCCATGTCTCAGGATCAGTCGCAACAGCACCAAGGAGCCACAGGGCCGGTCCACAAATATGTTAGTGGATTATAACTCCTGAACGATAAGTCTCCCCGCCCTATGGGGCGTAATTGAAGAGCCACCAGGGACTCAAATCTGAGGTACCTCGCTTTCCATCATCCACATAAGTAAAAATGTCTGGGCTCCATACGATGACACCACTTCTTGCTAGAAAGAAATGCACGTTCTCTCTGGATCCTTCTCCCGCTTCTGGTTCATACCGGGGTGTGAGGCTCGCGAAGTAACGCTATACACAAAGCTATGCTTAAATAAGGTGTGCTTTGATCACCAACCACAAGGCTCTGCTTTTCAACAATAAGCCTTGATCATTTGCCTCTTGGCATGCCACACTGACAATTCACGCCCTGCGACTGATATCAATCACTATATAACCTCTTAGCTCGTACGTCTCAGAGAAGGGTGTTAAGCAAGAGAATAAGTTCTCCGCCACCAAATAGACATATATTAAATAGAAATCAATTGGCACGGGATAAAATACAATGTCAGACATACATCCATTTACAAGTCCGTTCTGGGTCTAAACGAAACTGGAGACACCTTATTCCTCGTCCCATATAGCCATTTTTAATTAAACGACGCTTTGGGTCATTACATGGCCCTGGCGCTGTTTTCACCAAAATTTGATTTAGAAATTTCTCAAATCTAGGCGTTGGATCTTAGCAAATTTTATATCGTTGGAAAGATCTTTCCAAAGCGAACCCAATGGTTTCAGTTTTGGAAAAATCCGATGGTCGGATCTCTCACTATAATCGTTTGAAGTTACGATTTCAAATCGCGAACCGTAGCAGCGCGATTCGTTATATATATATATATATATATATATATATATATATATATATATATATATATTCGTTCGACGATTTCAAGCCATTTTCATTTGAACATTGATTTCTTTATATGAAATCCTATATTATATTTAAAATGTGATTTTTAATGTCATAAACAATTTCATTTCAGCATTGATTTCTTTTATATTAAATCATACTAACATTAAAAATGTAATTTTTTATGTCAGTACATTTTATTCAAAACTTGAATAATTTAATGATTCTATCTTACATTTAAAAAGAAAATGTAATCTTTTTAATCATTCATCTATTACATTAAAAATGCAATCTCCTTATTCATTCTTTTATTACATTAAAAATGTAATCTTTTTATTCATTTCTTTTGTTACATTAAAAAATGTGATCATTTTATGTTAACACATTTAATAAACAATGCATCTTTTCCTATGATTCATTTACATTGAAAATGTAAATCTTAATGTTTTCTCATATACAATAAAATGTGAATTTTTATTGTTACTATATTTTCATTGCAAACCAATGAGTATTTTTAATGATTCATTAAAAATACAAATTTCAATGTAACACATTTTTATTTAACTATTGATAATCTTTATAGTTTAACTTACATTAAAAATGTAAATTTCAATGTAACACATTTTTATTCAACTAATGGTCATTTTAAAGTTTCATTTACATTAAAAATGTTTATTTCAATGTAACATATTTTTATTCCACTAAGGATCATTTTAAAGTTTCTTTTACATTAAAAATGTATATTTCAGAGAAAACATATTGGTTTAACTAATGATCATTTTAAAGTTTCATTTACATTAAAAATGTATATTTCAAAGAAAACATATTTGTTTAACTAATGATCATTTTCAAAGTTCCATTTATATTAAAAATGTATATTTCAAAAAACACATATTTTATATAACAATGGACATTTTTAATGTTTCATTTACAATAAAAAAAGTAAATTTCAAAGAAAAGATATTTTATATATCTTTGGACATTTTTAATGTTTTATTTACATTAAAAATGTAAATTTCAAAGGAAACATATTTTATATAACATTGGACATTTTTAATGTTTCACTTACATTAAAAATGTAAATTCCAATGACAGTACATTTTATTTTTCAAAATGTTTATTTTTAATTTTGCATTTATATTAAAAATGTAAAATCCAATATCAATACATTTTTATTTCAAAATGTTTATTTTTAATGTTGCATTTACATTAAAAATGTAAAATGCAATGTCAAAGCATTTTTTATTTCAAAATGTTTATTTTTAATGTTGCATTTACATTAAAAATGTAAAATGCAATGTCAAAGCATTTTTATTTCAAAATGTTTTATTTTTAATGTTTCATATACATTAAAAAATGTAAATACATTTTATATCACAATGTTTATTTTTAATGTTTTATTTACATTAAAAATGTAAATTTCAAATTTAAATGCATTTTTATTTAACAATGTTATTTTTAATGTTTTCAGTACATTAAAAATGTAAATTTCCAATGTAAATTTATTTTATATAACAATGTTTTATTTTTAACTTACAACAAAAACATGAATTTTATGTTGACGTATAATGATCATTTTCATATTCATATATATATATATATATATAATAAAAATCTAATTTTCATATTATTCGCATAATTTTATATAACAACATGAATATTTTATAACACAAGAATATTTTAGAAAATTTCGGTAGCATAACGGCAGGGTAATTAAAACCAGCACCGTCCATAGTACAGCTGCTCGCGCTACCTTAGGCCTCGCGGCGTTTACAAGGGGTTTAATTTCCTAATACGATTTTCTAGGCAATCTATTGCCACAATATCAACCACTTTCATTTCGACCACAATCAATCACCAAAAATCAACCAATTTCACATCACAATACAATCTAGTCGTCCATGGTTTGTGGACGATGGTGTCGTGTAACAACCCGTAAATTCTGGGCCAATTTAAAAATTTTATTTTGGAAATTTTAGCGAATTTTGATTATTTAAAATGAATTATTTTAAATAATAACGACGAGAAATTTATTTTGAATAGAATTCAAACGTATATATTATATACGTCGTCGTTAGAATATAAATAATTATATATAATTATAAATTGAATTGAAAATGGCGCGGTAGTTCGATAATTCGATTTCAAACTTCAAATGAATGTACCGGGTGCAAAATAAACCGGATTTTAGTGAAACCAAAAATAATAGGATCTAATTGATGATATCTTTCCAACGAATCCGAAAAATTGAAATTTCATAACGGGGATAAAAAGATATGTCCAGTTGAAATTTCAGAATAGTCGCTATGGAATTTTGGCCCTTAAAAGTGGCCATTTTGCAAACGACCTCGGATTTCGACGAAACCACTTTTGTTGGATCCGCGATGTCAAATTATTGCTAGGTTTCAAATTTCATAATTTTTCGAATGAATATGTGAGCGTGGCAAAGGAAAACGCGTTTGACCAGTTTTAGTTGATTTTAATCGACTGGAAAATGACCATTTTTCCAATGGCCTCAGAATTCGATGAAACTAGTTTTGTTAGGACCGTATCGTCAATACGAGGTTAGAAAATATTTTTCGGAAATTTTTCGAGTTAGTATGTGGCCCCGGTAGATTGAAACGCTCGTTGAAATTTAATATATAGAGTTATATGTTGATTTTGACGAAAACTGATCGAAACAATCGAATCAGCTTACAATACATGTCCCATTGTGTTCGGAATGAGGGTAATTAGCTATGGACGACAAGCGGTGGGTTCGATTTCGAGGTCGTAATTAAAAATTACTTTTTGGTGGAAAATGAAAAAAAATTTAAATAAAGAAAATTTATATAAACCAATTGACCCCCCCCCTTTTTACTCTTCCATTCAGAATAAAAAAAAGGGGAGATGTCGCCGCCCGATCTCGTGCCCCAGACGCCATCGCCTCGCGTGGCCATCGACGCCCCGACCACCGCCTTGCCTCGCCGCCAGTCTCCCCCTTCCCTCTCTCTCCTCTCCTCCTCTAAATAGAAGCCCTCACCCGAAACCCCAATCCGCCAGCGAGCTCCGCCCTCCTCCGCCATCATCGAGGTTCCCCCCCTGCTGCGCCCTAGCCTGGAACCCCCCCTTCGCCGACGTGACCACCCCCAGCCCCTCCCTTCCGATCGACGGCGAACCAGAAGCCCTCCCTCTTTAAAAAAAAACTATAAGACTTTTTTTATTATTATTTATTATTTCGTTTAATATAAAGAAATTTACTGTTTTATTATAAATGAGTTTTCAGTTTATTTTATATATAAATGAAAGGTAAGATTTTAATATTCTAAAGTTAAGATTAGATTTTTTTTCTAGCGATAGAAAAATATATTTTTTCATGTTAGGAAAACGAGATTTTTCATGTGAGAAAAATATATTCTTTTCATGTTAGGAAAATGAGAATTTTCATGTGAGGAAAATATGCTTTTTCATATTAAAAGAATATGATTTTCTATATTATAAAAATATGATTTTTGTTTATGTAGCATAATAAAAATGTGATTTTTATATATAAGCATTGAAATAAAAATGTGATTTTTATACTATAAGCATCGAAATAAAAATGTGATTTTTATACTATAAGCATCGAAATAAAAATGTGATTTTTATACTATAAGCATCGAAATAAAAATGTGATCTTTATATATGTAGCGAAATAAAAATCTGATTTTTATTATACATGTGTTGAGATAAAAATGTGATTTTTATAGGGATGAAATAAAATTCGATCTTAATATATGAAGTAGAAATAAAAATATGATTTTTATATATTGAATAGCGAAGTAAAAATTCGATTTTTATATATTGAATAGCGAAGTAAAAATTCGATTTTTATATATTGAATAGCGAAGTAAAAATTCGATTTTTATATATTTAATAGCGAAGTAAAAATTCGATTTTTATATATGTAGCGAACACGGATGGTGGAAGTGATAAAAGGAAGAACGGTGAAGATATCCTACATTTGAAGTGTCGTGGAGTTGGGATAGCTTAGGTGAGAACTTCTCACCTTTAATTTTATTTTCTAGTTATATAAATATATACTAGGATGCTGACGGTGTTTAGTAGCACCCGACACCCGTCGTCCACAGACCATGGACGGCTTATATGCTTGTTTGTTTGATTTTGATGTGTAGTTGATTGTGTGATGTGATGTGAAATGAAATAAAATATTTATATAGTTAAAAATAGAATTTTTAACGTGTATTTAAAATGAAATAAATAGTTATAAACAAATCAAACGATTTGTTTATACACACACATTTGACTGATATTTATTGGGACGATAAATTTTACACATCGCCCAACTGCACAAATAAAATCTGTGTTTGATTGTTTGAAAACCCCACACGGGTATTGCGGTGATATATGACGTACACTAATCCCAATACATAGTTGTATGTCGATCGATTGATTGACAGACTGTTATAAGCGTTAAATATTTATATTCGATGCTTATACAATGTAGAATGCACTTTGGATGATGGTTGATTATTCATCGTTGTTATTGTATACATGTATTGTAGAAAATCCATATAATTAACATTATATGGTAATTGATTGGGCCTCATTCCAGTTTTGAAATAGAAATATTTGAAAAAGAAATATTTGAAAAAGAAATAGTTGAAATAGAAATATTTGAAGTAGAATATTTGGAAATAGAAATATATGAAGTCGTGTTGATTAGATTGACGCCATTTTGACGTGACCGAAATTTATATCAATTTTATTCATTTTATAATGAATATCGAAAGTGATTTCAAAATCTGATATTTTGAAAAGAAATGAATTCGAACTGAAATTGAAAAGAAATGAATTCGAATTGAAATTGAATATAAATGAAAATGAACTGAAATTGAATTCAAAATCGATTTGAATTGAAATCAATTTGAAATGAATTTAAAACGAACTTGTAAGGGAAAATTCAATTTTGATTTGAATTTGAAAAAGGAGTTGAAATTGTTTTGAAAATTAATTTAAAACAATTTATATAATACGTTTTAAAAGGAAATCGACGAAGTATATATTATATATATTATATATATGATATAATGGCCTGAATAGAACGCGCCGCGCCGCGGTAGTTCGCGAATTTCGACCATTGACTTCGAATGGATATTGCGGGAGAGCCGACCGTCGGATTCTCCTAAAACCGGAACCGTTGGGTTCGTATCGAAAAGAGCTTTCTAATGAATATTAGAAATTTGAAATCTAACGGTTGGATTTGGAATTATATCCAAATCAAATTTGAAAAAGGTCGTTGTAAGTGCAGTTCGATGGCCGTTGATGGAAATCGACTGTACGAGCCTTGATAAAATTATTAAAAATAGTAATAATTTGTGTGAAATCATAAGAAATGATTTGTGAATAATTGGGATGAAAAACTCCATATTTGAAAAGATAAAAATAGATTTTTATCGAAATGAACTAGTTTTGAACTAGAATTATAATTCTATTTATTTTTAAATAAATAAATTGAATTTGAAAAGGGTTTTGAAAATAACCAGAATTTCCAATAATTGCATTGGATTGGATTTGAATCGAAATTGTCTTCGGAATATTTCGATGTTGGATTTCGTGATGATACAGATATTGTTATGGAAATTTGAAAGATATATTTATATATCGTTATTTCCCATACGATATTTGTTGGTCGTAGAATTTGATATTGAATATAAGCCGGTATATTTTCTATTCAGAGCCTTGTATTTAATATCAAATGTGATTTGGGTTTGTCGTGAATGGTGTCTTCATTAACACTGTTCTTAAGCCCAGTTGAGAAAAAGATTAAATCTTTTTATTTAGATTTAATGAAGTGTACTAATTAAATAACATTTAATTGGAATTGAATTGGTATTGATTTTTGGGTTTATCGTGAACAGTGTTTTAAATAACACCTGTTCTTTAACCCGATAATTAAGGGAATGTGATTTTGGGTTTATCGTGAACCGTGTTTTAAATGACACTGATTCTTTAACCCAGTTAAGGATTAAAACTAAGTGAAGTTTTAATGAATCTTTAATTAGATTGAAAAGATCGAGAATGGAGTATCACCAGTTTTACTCCAGGCGATAGTTAAATCTTTAATTAGATTTGAACGTGAAATGGTAATTGAATTTACCGATAACACCGTGGTGTTAGATATGAAGTATTACCAGTTTTACTTCATGGGATGAATAGGTTGGGATTGGGAAATAAAATAAATGATTACTTCGGTGTTGTTCGTTAATCCCGAGTAGTTTGAATTGATATTCAAAGAAGATTAAAGAAAAAATTTAAAGAATTTATCTTTGATAAAATTAATGGGAATCTTTCCCAAAGTATAAGAATATTTGAATAAAAGAATATTCTGAACTAGAATGAGACGTATGTTGTGTTTGTGTAACACTTGTTTATTATATACGCGAGTTATTCAGAAAGACCAGGTTTATCCCATTCTGAATAACTGATTCGACGTGGTGTCGAAGATGAAGACGGTGGTTAAAGACCGGAGGTCTTCACGTCATTTGGATAATTAGTGATGATCTTGATTGGCTCGTACACCCAAGAAGATGGAAACAGTTGGTGATCGTCCAGACGTACTTGGAGATCGATGGATATGCGGGGTACTAGGTGCCTCCGGTTTCGTTCAGACCCAGAACGAACTTGTAAATGGACTGTGTGTCTGACATTGGATTTTAGTCTGTGTGATTGATTTCTATTAAATATATATCTGTTTGGTGGCATAGAATTTATTCTCTTGCTTAACGCCCTTCTCTGAGACGTACGAGCTCAGGGGTTATATATCGATGGATATCAAACGCGTGGAGTGAATTACCTGTGTGGCATGCCTAAGTGGCAATATGATCAAGGCTTCTGTTGAAAAGCAGAGTCTTGTGGTGGATGATCAAAGCACGGCCTTTGTCGCGTAGCTTTGTGTAACGTTTACTTCACAAATTTCACACCCGGTGTGAGCCAGAAACGGGAGAGGACCTCAGGGAGGGCATGCGTTTCCTTCTAGTTAGAAGTGGCGTCAGTGGTTTTACATGCCCTGACGAGTTTGACTTATGTGGTTGTTGCTGTTGCGAGGCGCCTCGGATATATCGGTCATTCTCGAACCGATGGAGTCATTTAGTTGGCTCATTGACACCCCAAAGGGTGGGGAAACGCAGTGTTCAGGCATTTTAATCCACATTGGTGGACCGGCCCTGACGATCCAAAGGTCACTAGAGCTCTGACCTGAGAAACGGACTAGAGCGTCTCGAATCGGTTGAGGACTATCTTTTGCCTCGGTTCATAGATGGAAATCCAACTTCCAATACGTGACGTTTCGATTTTAGTTGTAAACCTATACATGGCGACATAGTGGCATGGGACGCTCATGTCGCCTATGATTGATATTTATGATTTGAAGTTGTTTTATACACTATGCACTTATAATAGTATCAAATGATTTGTTTTAAATGTATCAAGCATTCTTGGCTATTATAAGGTAAAAACCCTATCCTCCGGCTTGCGTTGCATTGTGTGATAGGACCTGGGTCTTATAATAGCTTCATCTTTCTTTATTTAGCATTACGCTGTTTGTTTTATGCACTGGTATTCTTGGGAGGAAACCCATTCCGTGTTATACGGCGTGGTCCCTTGGTTTACCTAACTTTAAAAATAAAGATTAATAACTGTTTTAGTTCTCACACCAGTCACATGACTGACCTGGAGTTTATTGTTTTAACCTAAACTCTAGGTGCCCTTATTTTGACATGGGCAGCTAGTAGTTTTGGTTTTGCAGATTTATATTTACAGGATCCTAGTATACAGCTGGAACGATATCCAGAAAGCTTTGTATCTGTATATCTCCTTCTAGTTGTGTTTTGTAATATTTCCGCTGCGATGTATTTAAATGTAATTTAAATCTCTGATATTTCTGTGTAAAATTTATTCATTTTTACTTTGTATATTCTTGTAATCTGATGGAATTGTTGTAATAAACAATGAAATGTTCTTCCGTCTGCATTCTGATTTGGCTTGTCCTCACAGTAATTCGTTCTTTCTCTTCTCTTCGGAGACCGGGGAAGTTCGGGTCGCTTCATATCGGGAGTTTCTAAACTCTGTCTGCGACCTAATATAATTTTATTTTATTAATTCGGATTCATAAATCTCACATCACTTTTTATTTCTTCTAAAATTGTAGAATGCTCCAAAAATTCTGTTGCCTCTTCTGAAATGTTGATCTCGATTCAAGGATTCCATTACATCTTGAATTATTGAATTCTGATTCAAAATGGCCAAGTTATGACAGTTTGAAACTCAATCATATTAATAATATAATTAAATATATAATTAATTTTTTAATTACATTGGTTAGGGAAAAAACACGTGACCCCTCTTCTTCGTTCCAAACAGGAATCGCGAAACCCAAACTCTGCCAAACCTTCCACCTGTCGCGCGCACTCAGAGGCCTCCGATCCCGATCTAGTATTGCCATTTCAAAGCCCCGACCATGAGCTACCATCGTCAGGAAGAATGCCCAACTAGCACCGCTCCACTGCCTTAAAATCCTCTCCAAACTCACTCCCTTTCTGGCCAAATTCCGATCACCAGAAAACCCTATTGTCGATCATCACCGTATAGAATCAATGGCCTCACTTAGGTCTTCAATTTGTCCTCTAGGATATTATGATTTTATTGTTTCGATTTAAAGAAAATAAGGTAGAAGTTTGGGATCGTCTTGGTGGCGGCTCTGTAGAAGATGACTAGGGTTTGAAATGATTTGTTTAATAATATTTTAATTACTTAATTGTCCAATTTTCCAAAAAGGCCTGTTGACTAGTATTAGATCCAAACTAAGCCCAGCGATTGTCGCCCCTGGCCAAATACCTCCATTCCGGACATAATGGCATAGGTCTCATCAGCCCATTTGACTGTTTCAGTCAGTTTTTCTTTAAATTAAATAATAAAACGTTTTATTATTTAATTTGACCGTACATTTTAATTTACCGTGGCCACAGACTGATTCTAAAAATTCCCAAAAAATAAATCTAGCTATGTTTTGACAATACGGTCCTAACAGAATTAATTTCATCAAATTTGGAGACCGTTTGAAAAATGGCCATTTTCTGGTCGATCCAAATTGACTAAAATTGACAAAACACATTTTATTTTGCCACGATCACATATAAATTCCAAAAATTATGAAAATTGGAATGTTGCAATAATTTCACATTGCGGATCTAACCAGGGTGGTTTTGTCGAAAACGAGGTCATTTCCAAAATGTCTGTTTATACAGGCTATATATTATATTAAATTCCAGAGCAACTATTCTGAATATTCATTTGGCCATAACTTTTTATTCTCGCTACAAAATTTAAAATTTTCAGATTCATTCGAAAGATATTTTTAAACAGATTCTAATATTTCTGGTTTCACTAAAATTCGATTTATTTTGCATCCTATACATTTAGTTAAAGTTCAAATTCAAATTTTCAAGTTGTCGCGCTATTTCTAACTCCTTTTAAAATTTAAATAAATATATTCATTCTAACTTTGATTTAAATAAATTTTTAATCTTTATTATTTAAAATAAATTATTTAAACTATTCAAAATTCAGTAAAATAGCCAAAATAAAAAATTTAAATCGGTCCTGATTTTCCGGGTTGTTACAATCTCCCCCACTTAAAAAAATTTCGTCCCCGAAAAGGAAACAACAGTAAAGTAGGAAACAAAATAGAAAATGCAAAATATTGTAAATGTACCTTGCACTAGAGCTAGTCAGAGATATCCACTCTGCACTGGGGATAAGCCGGTTTGATGTTATCCTCGGTCTCCCATGTATAGTTTGTGGGATCTCCGCTCCACTGCACATTGACTAGATGAATTCTTTTGTTCCTTAGAACTCGGGTTTCTTTGTCAACGATCTTTACCGACTCCCTCCTTACTGCTAAGCTTGGGGTAATCTCCAAATCTTTCTATGCAGCTTCCTCCACAATCAAGTCTGGATCATGTACATGCTTTTGAAGTTGAGACACATGGAATACATCATGAACTCCTGGCAACCAGTCAGGCAACTGAACCCTGTAAGCGAGAGTTCCAGTTCTTTCTAGAATAGGGAATGGACCAGTGAATCTAGGAGCCAGCTTTCCAGTCTTCCCAAGATGAACTACTCCTCTCAATGGGGAAACTCTCAAGTACACATAATCGCCAATAGCAAATTCTAAATCCCTTCTTCTTGAATCTGCATAACTTTTCTGTCGGCTCTGAGCAGTCAATAGTCGCTTCTTAATGAAATCAACTTTGTCTAAAGCTTCACGAACCATATCGGGACCCAATACCAGTCTATTGCCTGGTTCCACCCAACATGCAGGAGATTTACAAGGCCTTCCATACAATGCTTTGAATGGCGACATTTGCAAGCTTGCTTGGTAATTGTTATTATAAGAGAATTGAACCAAGTGCAAGTGATCTTCCCATGACCCGCCAAAATCAAGAATACATGCCCGCAACAAATCTTCCAGTATACGGTTCACCCCCTCAGTCTGGCCATCTGTTTGAGGATGATAAGCGGTGCTCAAATTTTTTTTTGTCCCCACCTCTTCTTGGAATGCTTCCCAGAATTTACTAGCAAATATCGGATCATGATCGCTAACAATGCTACTGAGAACTCCATGTAGTCTGACAGTTTCTTTGAAATAAATTTTGGCTAGACTTTGAGCTATTCTAGTTGATCTGACCAAAATAAAATGGGCAGATTTCGTGAAACGTTCAATGATCACCCAAATATTGTCATTATCTTTCCTGGTTCGGGGCAATACATCAATAAAATCCATGGAAATTTGATCCCACTTCCAACTTCGAACTTCTAGTGGTTGTAACAATCCGGCAGGTTTTTGCTGATCACTTTTGACTTGCTGGAAAGTGGAACACCTGCTAACATAAATGGAAATGTCTCTTTTCATAGATTTCCACCAGAACGTGCGCTTGAGATCATGATACATCTTACTCACCCCTGGATGAATACAAAGCTTGGATTTGTGACATTCATCCATTACTTCTCTTTTGAGCTCAGGGATATTCGGGACACAAATTCAGCCTTTTAACCTCAGAACTCCTTTGTTATCAATTTGGAAACTCAAGGGTTCGCCTTCCCAAACTCTTTTACTAATTCTATGGATAAATTTATCATATTTATAAAGAGCAGAGATTTTATCAATCAATGTAGGTGTAATGATTAGATTGTCGATGATAAGATTGGCGACGACTGCATTCTTCCTGCTGAGCGCATCGACTACAACATTGGCTTTCCCTGGAGTATACAAGAGGTCCAGATCATAGCCTGCAAGAAATTCTAACCAATATTGCTACCTCAAATTCAAGTCCCTTTGTGTGAATAGATACTTCAAGGATTTATGATCTGTATATAATTCGAACTTCTCACCCAAAAGATAGTGCCTCCATATCTTTAAAGCAAACACGATGCCCAATAACTCAAGATCATGAGTAGGATATATCTTCTCATGTGGCTTCAATTAACGGCCAGCATAAGCAACTACTTTGTCTCTTTACATTAATACCACACCAATACCTTCAACAGAAGCGTATGTCCAAACTTTCAAATCTTGATTGCCATCAATAATGGTTAACACGGGAGTAGTGGTCAACCTCATTTCAACTCTTGGAAAGCTGCCTCACATTCCGGAGTCCAATTAAACTTTGTGTGCTTCTTTGTAAGCTTCGTTAATGGACAAGATAGCTTTGAAAATTCCTTAACGAATTTCCAATAATAGCCAACCAATCCTAGGAAACTTCTCACTTCATTCGGAATGCTAGGTTGCTTCCAATCTTAAATGGCTATGATCTTACTTAGATCCACTGAAATTCCTACCTACGATGTTGCATGACCGAGGAACTTCACTTCTTCTTGCCAGAATACACATTTGGAAAATTTGGCCTTTAAAGCATTCTTTCTCAGAATTTCCAAAACTTGTTCTAAATGCTTTTCATGCTCGGCAGTTGATTTAGAGAAGATTAAACTATCATCAATGAAAACCAACAAAAATTTATTAAGGACATCGCGGAATACTCGATTCATCAAATCCACAAAATAGGCAGGAGTATTGCATAAACCGAACGACATTACTAACCATTCATAAAATATGTCTGGACCTCTGAAGGCTGTCAAAGGAACACATTCTTCGGCAATCCGTAGTTGATGAAAACCTGTAGCTAGGTCCATTTTAGAAAATAATTTTGCTCCATTCAAACGGTCCAATAAATCAACTATACGGGGCAATGGATATTTATTCTTGAGCGTCTGCTTGTTGAGGTCTCGGTAATCAACACATAATCTGAGAGTACAGTCTGACTTTGGGACAAACAACTACTATTGCACCCCAATTTGAAAAGTTGGGCCTGATCAGACCTTTGCATAAAGCTGTTTAGTTTGATTGCCCAATTCATCTTTCTCTTTCCATGTCATTCTTCGAGTAGGATGCACGATTGGCCTTGCATTCGGAACTAAATCAATCTTGAAGTCAATTTCTCTTCGCGGAGGTAAGCTATCAACTTCTTTAAACACATCCGAATAATTCTTAAGAAATGGAATATCTTCAATGGCAGTAGGAGAAACCTCAAGAGTGGCCCAAAATTCTTTTTTGTCTGAATCTGAGCCTACACAGGGTATAACAACATGAGAAAACTTCATTTTAATTCTGACAACTCTTTCAGCACATTTAACTTCAGCCTCATATTTGGTTAACCAATCCAGCCTAAGAATGATGTCAAATTCCGAAAAATCTATAACGATCAAGATACAAGATAACTGATAATGGGAAAAAGAGATGGGCACTCTACAACACATACCAAGGACCCGAGAATCTCTTATCATATTATGAACCCTAAGGTATTCTTTAAGATCCCTCAATTTTAGATTTAGCGTCTTGACTGTATTACTCGAAATAAAACTTTGATATGCGCCCGTATCGAACAATACTTTAACTGGAATATTGTTGACTGTAAGGGTCCCTTCCAAAACATCTGGCCTTTGCTGACTAGCTGAAGGTGTTGGAGCTTCTGCCACTTTATGGACTTGAGCTTCTTTAATCACTTTCAAAAGTCGGTAATATCTACTTATATGACCTGACTTATGGCAAATATTGCATCCTCTAGTCTCTTGAGACTTCTTATTGGATTTAGATCCATCTTTTCTTTGTTTCTTCGACGATTTGCAATTTCTTAACAAATGCGCTGTCTTATTATAGTTATTTCATATGGCAGTCGTTAATGGTTCTTTCCCAGATCTAGCCCTTTTCTTATCAACTTTAGGCTTCTTGCTGGCCTCGGGCTTTATACTTGCCTTTGGGCTATCAGTTTCAAACTTCCTTTTGCCACTAGAACTGCTTTCCTCTTCATCTTCCGAACCATGTTGCTTATCAATATACTCATAGTGATAATCCATTAGTATCATCTCAGAAAATGGAAGATTCACATGTGCAAGTACCCTACTTTCGTATTTCTTTTGAAGTCCTTTAATAAATCTCAGATTCTTCCTTATAGGATCTTGAAAAAGCGATAAAGTTCATTGAATTTATTCTGATACTCCTGGATGGTCATATCCCCTTGTTTCAGATGTAAAACTCATCATATAGCCGCTCAGTTGCTTCTGGTGGAATAGATCTTTCTTTGAACATTTCTTTAAATCTATCCCAGGTAATATTACCTCCTGGATTTTCCTCATTAACAGTTTCCCACTAGATTAGAGCTTCGTCTTTGAGTGCCCAAGATGCTAGTAATCTTCTCTGATCATCTCTCAGCTTTAAGCCTTCAAAAATTCTCTCAGAAGAACGCATCCATGCTTGTGTTACAACCACGGATTCTTTGCCCGAGAATTGTACTCCACCTCGATTTCGATATTTCATTACTAGAGCTTCTAGATCTGGTTCTAGTTGTAGGAGCATGATTGGCTCATTAGATGGTCGAACCATAGAATTACTTCTTTGTTTATGCCACTCATTTTCTACCTTGTCTGCAAATAGTAGACAAAGAGTTAGGCCAATAGAATATATATTGTAAAGCATAGAGATGTATATTTAAATGTAAATGAATCTATGGGGGTGTATTTTACTCTACTATACTCATTCTAGGACATTACTAGTCCTATCTATGATGTGTTATTCATTTTAGAATACTGTCGATTCTACTTCTGTCCAGTTTATTTATATGTTATATTCCGAGCTAAGTTTAACCAAAGCTCTGATACCAACTGTGATGACCCCAAACTTCCGTAGTACGAAAGCAAGGGTAATCATTGGAATATAACACATAAAAAATAACAGCAGAACAGAAATATAAATTTACAGCAGATATTGTACATTAAATTACACTGGAAATAATATATCATCCGAGTTACATAGCATAATAGGATCATACTTATTACATAATACAGTTTTCAACTTAATCTAAAAGGTCTATAGTGGAATCAAACATAATATACTAAATGAAGTCTGAACAGCATAATAGAAATGATAGAATCCATCTTTAGCTCCATAACTATCCAGAATGAGTCTGCTAAAACCTGTATATAAGGCTGCCCGTGTGGAAAAGAAGACACCCGAGTTTGCAAAGGGAAACAAACTACGAGTCAGTCATGGGACTGGTATGAGAAATCTACTTAAACTATTTAATAATAAGGCTAATCATAGGACCACGCCGCGAACACGGAACGGGTTTAATCCATTGGATTGCCAATGCATAAATAAAGTAAATCATTAAACAACGCAATGCTTTTTAGAAAAATGAAACAATTATAAGACTCAAACACACAATGCAACGCAAACCGGAGGATAGAGTTTTACCTTATAATGGTCAAAAATGCCTGATACGATAAAAATGGATTTGATATTATTATTAGTGTATATATGTTTCAAAAATATTTCAGTCATAATATTTCAATCATAGACGGCATAGCTAACATATACTACGTCGCAATATATAAGTTTACAATCAAAACCGTATGGGTCATATTGGAAGTTGGATTTCCATCATGAACCAAGGCAAGGGATCGTCCTTACTGAATTCGAGACAATCTAGCCCATGTCTCAAGATCAGTCACAACTGCACCTAGGAGCCACAGGGCCGGTCCACAAATATGGTAGTGGATTATAACTCTTGAACAATACGTCTCCCTGCCCTATAGGGCGTAAATAAAGAGCCACTAGGGAATCAAATCCGAGGAACCTCGCTGTCCATCAACCACATAAGTAAAAATGTCTCGGCTCCATACCATGACACCACTTCTAGCTAGAAAGAAATGTACATTCTCCCTGGATCCTTCTCCCGTTTCGGGTTCATACCGGGGTGTGAGGCTCGCGAAGTAATGCTATACACAAAGCTATGCTAAAATACAGCCATGTTTTGATCATCAACCACAAGGCTCTGCTTTTCAACAATTATCCTTGATCATTTGCCTCTTGGCATTCCACACTAACAATTCATGCCATGCGACTGATATCTATCAATATATAACCTCTGAGCTCGTACATCATAGAGAAGGGTGTTAAGCAAGAGAATAAATTCTCTGCCACCAAACAGAAATACATTAAATAGAAATCAATCAGCATAGAATAAAATCCAATGTCAGACATACATCCATTTATAAGTCTGTTCTGGGTCTGAACGGAACCGGAACCCGAAAATCTGGGCCAGTTTAAAATTTTTATTTTGGCAATTTTAGCGAATTTTGAACATTTAAAATAGATTATTTTAAATAAAATCGACGAGAAGTTCATTTTGAATAGAATTCGACGTATATATTATATACGTCTTCGCTAGAATATAAATAATTATATATAATTATAAATAGAATTGAAAATGGCGCGGTAGTTCGATAATTCGATTTCAAACTTCGATTGAACGTACCGGGTGCAAAACAATCCGGATTTTAGCGAAACCAAAAACATTAGGATCTAATTGATAATATCTTTCCAACGAATCCGAAAAATCGAAATTTAATAACGGGAATCAAATGTTATGTCCAGTTGAAAATTCTGAATAGTCGCTATGGAATTCAGGCCCTTAAGAATGGGAATTTTGCAAACGACCTTGGATTTCGACGAAACCACTTTTTTTGGGTCCGTGATGTCAAGTTATTGCTAGATTCCAAATTTCATAATTTTTCGAATCAATATGTGAGCGTGGCAAAGGAAAACGCGTTTGTCCAGTTTTAGTTGATTTTAATCGACTGGAAAATGCCCATTTTTCCAACGGCCTCAGAATTCAACGAATCTAGTTTTGTTAGGACCGTATCGTCAATACGAAGCTAGAAAATATTTTTCTGCAATTTATAGAGTTCGTATGTGACCCCGGTGAATTGAAATGCGCGTTCAAATTCAATATATAGAGTTATATGTTGATTTTGACGAAAACTGATCGAAACAATCAAATCAGCTTGCGATACATATCCCATTGTGTTCGGAATGGGGGTAATTAGCTATGGACGACAGGCGGTGGGCCTCGTTTAGAGGTCGTATGTAAAAGTCAACTTTTTGCAAATAAAATAATTAAATAGATTAAACTCTCCCTCTCTCCTCTCTATATTCCTATAGCCCCCCCTCCCCCCCGTTTTCTTCGAAACAGAAATCCAAATATAAAAAAAGAAACGAAAAGGGGGCGCACGATCGCCAGCGCCGCCCCCTGGCGCCGCAACCCTCTCAGCCCACCGCCCGACCCTCCCTCCACCGCACTGTCCTGGACATCTCCACCTCGAGCCCTTAGACGCGTGAGACCTCGAGCGCCCCATGCCCTAGAAGCCGCCGCTGTTCGAGCTGCGCCGCCCCACTCCGGCGTTCGCCCTTGGCCTCGCGCGCAGCATCCTCCAACCCACCCAACTCCGACGCCTACACCCCTGTCGCGCCCTCCTCAAACCACATCCGACCCACTCAGCTCCACTCCAACGCAATGCAGCCTCCTCTGGCGATCCGACAATTGCAACCCCCCCCCCCCCCCCGGTAAGCTCTTGCCCTCCTTCGGTTTTAGTTTTTTTGTTGTTTATCTATTTAGAGTAATTGATTTCAAAAAGAGAATTAAAATCAGAGTTTATTTATGAAGAAAATATACACTTTGTTAAGAATTTTTAACATTAGAAAAGGAAGAATTTTTAACATTAGAAAGGAAGAATTTTTAACCTTAAAAAGGCGAAATCTTTATATTAAGGAAAAGGCGAATTTTTAATGAATTAAAGACGATATTTTTAAAGGTGAAAAGATCGTATTTTTATGTGAATGTAGAAAGTAGAAAGATCAGATTTTGATATAGTGGTGATAATAAAAATATAATTTTTATATTATACAAAGGATAAAAATATAATTTTTATTCAAGTGGTGAGTTAGAAATTCGATTTTTATATATTGAATAGCGAAGTAAAAATTCGATTTTTATATATTGAATAGCGAAGTAAAAATTCGATTTTTATATATTGAATAGCGAAGTAAAAATTCGATTTTTATATATTGAATAGCGAAGTAAAAATTCGATTTTTATATATTGAATAGCGAAGTAAAAATTCGATTTTTATATATTGAAGAGCGAAGTAAAAATTCGATTTTTATATATTGAATAGCGAAGTAAAAATTCGATTTTTATATATTGAATAGCGTAGTAAAAATTCAATTTTTATATATTGAATAGCAATATAAAAATGTGATTTTTATACATGTAGTGGCTACGGGCGACGAAAGTGATAAGAAGCGAGAACGACGAAGATTTCTACTTAAGAAGTGTCGTGAAGTTGGGATAGCTTTGGTGAGAATTTCTCACTCTTTAATTTCTTTTTCTAGTTATATATATATACTAGGATGCAGACGGTGTTTAGTAGCACCTGACACCATCGTCCACAGACCATGGACTTGAATTGTTTGGTGAAATGGAATGGATTTGATTGATGTGTGAATGGCGTGGGCCTTCACTAGACCGGGGATAAGGCTGGGTCTCATCCCATTTCTAGTATCGTGCCGTTATGCCGCCGAAATTTTCTAAAATAAGTTAGAAAAATAAAGATATCATTTTATTTGATAAATGAACCGAATAGAATATTCATATGTTGAATAAAATAGTTTGATCGTTAGAAATAAAAAATTTAACGTGAATGTGAGTAAATAAATAGTTATAAACTAATCGGCCGATTTGTTCATATACACTGATTTGACTGATATAGATTGGGTCGATAAATTTTACACGTCGCCCAACTGCACGAATAAAATATGTGTTTGATTGTTTGAAACCCCACACGGGTGTTGGGATGATATTTGGGTACACTAATCCCAATTATTTAATTGTATGTCGATCGATTGATTGACAGGCTGTTATAAGCATTAGATATCTATATTTTATGCTTATACAGTGTAGTGCACTTTAGATGATTGTAGATTATGTATCGTTGCTATTATATACATGCGTTGAATGGAATCCATATAATTAGCTTTATATGGTAATTGATTGGGCCTCATTCCAATTTAGAAGATAAAGAATATTATAAAATAAAGGTTCATGTGTTGACTGTACTCATCCGTTGAGACCAGTCATGTGTTGAACGAAATATTTTAACAATAAAATTTACATCTTTAGAATATTTGAAATTATAAACTAACTGGAAAAATAGATAAGATGAGTGGTCTCCTGGATATTAATCTGATGTTGGTTTCGGCCTTCGGGGTTAATATTCAGGGGATCGTTCTCTTACTAATTTACGGTTGGAGTCTGATTTAATATCAAACGATAGATACCATAATTTTTATAAAATATATTAAATAACAAAAATAGTCACACGTGGACAGTACTCATTCGTTGAGATTAGTCATGTGTTGACAGAAGTATAGATTCGCGTATTGAATAAAATAAATATTCATTTGTTGAATAGAATAACGGAATTATTGAAATATATAAAGCCGTATTAATTAGAGATGCGCTATTTTGATGCGAACGATATTTATACCGATTATATTCGTTTTTAAAATTTGGATTGAATTGAATAGAAAACGAATTTGATTTCAATCAAATATATAACGAATTTGATTTGAATTGAATATATAACGAATTTGATTTGAATTGAATAGAAAACGAATTTGATTTGAATTGAATAGAAAACGAATTTGATTTCAATCGAATATATAACGAATTTGATTTGAATTGAATAGGAAACGAATTTGATTTCAATTGAATATATATCGAATTTGAATTCGAATTGAATAGAAAACGAAATGAATTCGAATTGAATAGAAAACGAAATGAATTCGAATTGAATAGAAAACGAAATGAATTCGAATTGAATAGAAAATGAATTCGAATTGAATTGAATTGAAAAGAAAATGAATTCGAATCGAATTAAAAATCGATTTGAATTGAAATCAAATAGAAATGAAAATAAAAAGGATTTATAATAGAAAATTCAATTTTGATTTGAATTTGAAATAAAGGTTGAAATTGTTTTTGAAACAAATTGGAAACTATTTATAAAATTCGTTTTAAATAGTAATCGACGAAATATATATTATATATATGATATAATGGCCTGAATAGAACGCGTCGCGCCGCGGCAGTTCGTGAATTTTGACCATTTATTTCAAACGGACATTACGGGAGATCCGACCGTCGGATTCTCCTAAAACCGGAACCGTTGGGTTCGTATCGAAAAGAGCTTTCTAACGAATATTAGAAATTCTAAATCTAATGGTTGGATTTGGATATACGTCCAAATCAAATTTGAAAAAGGTCGCTGTAAGTGCAGTTCGATGGCCGTTGATGGAAATCGACTGTACGGGCCTTAATAAAATTATTAAAAATAGTAATAATTTGTGAAAAATCATAAGAAATGATTTGGGAAAAATTGGGATGAAAAACTCCATATTTGAAAAGATAAAAATAGATTTTTATCGAAATGAACTAGTTTTGAACTAAAATTAAACCCGTTTATTTTTAAATAAATAAATTGGATTTGAAACGAGTTTTAAATATAATTGATTTGTGGGTTTATCGTGAAGGGTGTTTTAAATGACACTTGTTCATTAACCCGATAAATAAATAGAATGTGATTTGGGTTTGTCGTGAACTGTGTTTTAAAGGACATTAGTTCTTTAACCCAGTAAAAGAGTTTAATGAATCTGCAATTAGATTGAAATGTGAATTGATAATTTAAATTATCAAATTTAGAAAATGAGGGAGAATGGAGTATTACCAGTTTTGCTCCAAAACGATAGTCAAATCTTTAATTAGATTTGAACGTGAAATGGTAATTAATTTTACCGATAACACTGTGCTGTTAAATATGGAGTATTACCAGTTTTGCTTCATGGGATGAATAGGTTGGGATTGGGAAATAAAATAAATAATTACTTCGGTGTGGTTCGCTAATCTCGACTAGTTTGGAAAAACCATAATTTGGTTTGATATGACATCCAATGAAGATTAAAGAATAAATTTTAAAGAATTTATCTTGGATAAAATTAATGGGAACCTTTCCCTAAGAATTGAGATTTTGAAACTAGCTGTAGGTTAGTTAAGAAGAATGGTTTCCTGGATATTGATCTGATGTTGGTTTCGACCTTCGGGGTTAATATTTGGGGAATTGCTCTCTTACTGATTTACGGTTAGTGACTAATGAATTGGAATGAGGCGTATGTTGTGTTTGTGTAACATTTGTTTTTAATATACGCGGGTTGTTCGGAAAGGCCGGGTTTATACCCATTCTGAATAACCGATTCGACGATAAGTCGAAGATGATGACGGTGGTCAAAGACCGAAAGTCTTCACATCGTTTGGATAATTACTGACGATCCTGATTGGGCTGTACACCCAAGAGGATGGAAATAGTTGGTGGTCGTCCAGACGTACTTGGAGATCGACGGATATGCGAGGAAAGTGCCTCCGGTTTCGTTCAGACCCAGAATGAACTTGTTAATGGATTGTGTGTCTGACATTGGATTTTATTCTGTGTTGATTGATTTCTGTTAAATATATATCTGTTTGGCGGTGGAGAATTTATTCTCTTGCTTAACGCCCATCTCTGAGACGTACGAGCTTAGAGGTTATATATCGATGGCTATCAATCGCATGGCATGAATTGCCTGTGTGGCACGCTGAGTTGCATAGATCAAGGCTTCTGTTGAAAAGCAAAGTCTTCTGGTAGATGATCAAAGCATGGCCTTTGTGGCGTAGCTTTGTGTATAACGTGAATTCGCGAGCCTCACACCTCGGTATGAGTCAAAAACGGGATACGGACTGCAGGGAGAGCACGACGTTTCTTTCTAGCTTTGGTGGTGTCAGTGACTTACCAGCCCTGACATTTATATACTTTTCACCTATGTGGTTGTTGGATGAGGCGCCTCGATTATAGGTCTGTAAGGACCGGGAAACGTGTGTTCAGTAATAACTAATCCTCTAACGTAAGTGAGGACCGGCCCTGAAGATCCAGGATTGCCCAGAGTGTGTAGTCCTGACACATTTGCTAGAGTGTCTCGAACGCGGAGAGGAGCTTGCCCCTTGCCTCGACTCATGACGGAAATCCAATTTCCAATACGTGTATTGCGGTTTTAATTGTAGAACTAGTATGGCGACATGATATATGGTACCCATGCCGTCTATGATTTATATTTATGATTGAAATTGTTTTGACACTATACACTTATTATAGTATCAAATGATTTGTTTTAAACGTACCAAGCATGTTTGGCTATTATAAGGGAAATCCCTATCCTCTGGCTTGCGTTGCATTGTGTGATGGGACCTGGGTCTTATAATAGCTTCATTTTTCGAAAAAGCATTGTGGTGTTATTGTTATGCACTGGTATTTTTGGGAGGAAACCCGTTCCGTGTTATACGGCGTGGTCCCTTGAATTACTCTCTTTTAAAGTCAAGTTTTAAATAACTGTTTTAGTTCTCACACCAGTCACATGACTGACCTGGAGTTTATTGTTTTAACCTAAACTCTGGGTGCCCTTATTTTCGACACGGGCAGCTAGTAGTTTTGGTTTTGCAGATTTATATCCACAGGATCCTGGTTTACAACTGGAATGATATCCAGAAAGCTCTGTATCCGTATATCACCTTCAGTTGTGCTTTGTATTATTTTTCGCTGCTATGTAATTTATTGTAATATCTGATATTTATCGAATGTAATTTATTCAATTATACTCTGTATATTCTTGTATCTGATGGAATTGTTTAATATAAATGAAATGTTCTTCCATCTATGTTCCGATTTGTCCTGTTCTCAAAATGATCAGGGGTTTCGAACGGTCTAAATGGATCGAGCGAAATTCTAGGCCGTCACAGGAGACACCTTATTCCTCGTCCCATATGTCCAATACGGAAGAGAGGCTCTCGCATATTTGGACGATCAACAAGCACGTCCGGACAACTACCACTATAACCCTTTCAAAGCAGCAACTCCAATCAAAGGCATTAGTAGTCATCCATTCGATGTGAAGATCGCCGGTCTTCAATCACCGTCTTCAAATCTTTGACTTCCAATCGTCGAATAATTATTTGAAATGAGATTTAACTTGGACTTTTCAAATAATTCTCGAATATATATAATTTAAATAAATTCTTTTCATTCCATATCGTTTATAATATTTTATAACGATTTATTGCTATTTTTATATATATAAAAATAGACATTTTTAATTAAACGACGCTTCGGGTCATTACATGGCCCTGGCGCTGATTTCACCAAAATTTGATTTACACATTTCTCAAAATCTAACCATTGGACCATAGCAAATTTTATATCATTGGAAAGGTCTTTCCAAAGCAAATCCAGCAGTTCCAGTTTTGGAAAAATCTGACGGTCTGATCTCTCATTATAATCATTTGAAGTTACAATTTCAAATCACGAAATGCAGCAGCTCGATTCGTTTTATTTTAATTTATATATATATATATATATTTGTGTGTGTGTGTGTGTGTATATATAAAATAAAAAAAATTAATTCGTTTGACGATTTCCCATTTTCATTTCCACATTGATATCTTTATATGAAATCTTATATTACATTAAAAATGTGATTTTTAATGTCATAAACAATTTCATTTCAGCATTGATTTCTTTTATATGAAATCATACTAGCATTAAAAATGTACTTTTTCATGTCAATACATTTTATTCATAACATGAATAATTTATTGATTCTATCTTACATTTAAAAAGAGAATGTAATCTTTTTAATCATTCATGTATTACATTATAAATGTAATCTCCTTATTCATTCTTTTATTACATTAAATATGTAATCTTTTTATTCATTTCTTTTATTACATTAAAAAATGTAATCTTTTTATGTTAACACATTTAATAAACAATGCATCTTTTCCTATGATTCATTTACATTGAAAATGTAAATCTTAATGCTTTCTCATATACAATAAAATATGAATTTTTATTGTTACTATATTTTCATTGCAAACCAATGAATATTTTTAATGATTCATTAAAATACAAATTTCAATATAACACATTTTTATTTAACTATTGATCATCTTTAAAGTTTCATTTACATTAAAATGTTAATTTCAATGTAACACATTTTTATTCAACTAACGATCATTTTAAAGTTTCATTTAAATTAAAAATGTATATTTCAATGTAACACATTTTTACTCAACAAGGATCGTTTTAAAGTTTCATTTACATTAAAAATGTATATTTCAAAGAAAACATATTTGTTTAACTAATGATCATTTTCAAAGTTCCATTTATATTAAAAATATATATTTCAAAGAAAACATATTTTATATAACAATGGACATTTTTAATGTTTCATTTACAATGAAAAAACGTAAATTTCAAAGAAAAGATATTTTATATAACATTGGACATTTTTAATGTTTTATTTACATTAAAAATGTAAATTTCAAAGGAAACATATTTTATATAACATTGGACATTTTTAATGTTTCACTTACCTTAAAATTGTAAATTCCAATGGCAATACATTTTATTTTTCAAAATTATTATTTTTAATGTTGCATTTACATTAAAAATGTAAAATCCAATATCAGTACATTTTTATTTCAAAATGTTTATTTTTAATGTTGCATTTACATTAAAAATGTAAAATGCAATATCAAAGCATTTTTATTTCAAAATGTTTATTTTTAATGTTGCATTTACATTAAAAATGTAAAATGCAATGTCAAAGCATTTTTATTTCAAAATGTTTTTTTTAATGTTTCATATACATTAAAAATGTAAATACATTTTATATCACAATGTTTATTTTTAATGTTTTATTTACATTGAAAATGTAAATTTCAAATATAAGTAAATTTTTATTTAACAATGTTATTTTTAATGTTTTCATTACATTAAAAATGTAAATTTACAATGTAAATACATTTTTATATAACAATGTTTTATTTTAACTTGCAACAAAAATATGAATTTTATGTTGACATATAATGATCATTTTCTGAGACAACCCGAAGTTCCCCGGTAAGGAAAGCCAGGATTGAATTGAGAACAAACCACGTTGGAACGCAGACAGAAGAACATTTCATTGTTAATTACAACAATTCATCAGAATATAAGAATATACAGAGTATAAACAAATAATATACATAAGAAAAATATCAGAGATTACAATACGTTACAAAGCAGCGGAAAATAATACAATACACAACTAGAATTAATACATGGATACAGAGCTTTCTGGATATCATTCCAGCTGTAAACCAGGTTCCTGTGAATATAAATCTGCAAAACCAAAACTACTAGCTGCCCGTGTCGAAAATAGGGGCACCTAGAGTTTAGGTTAAAACAATAAACTCCAGCTCAGTCATTTGACTGGTGTGAGAACTAAAATAGTTATTAATTTTTATTTTAAAGTTAGGTAAATCAAGGGACCGCGCCGTATAACACGGAACGGGTTTCCTCCCAAGAACAACAGTGCATAAAACAATAGCGCAATGCTAAATAAAGAACAATGAAGCTATTATAAGACCCAGGTCCCATCACACAATGCAACACAAGACGTAGGATAGGGTTTTACCTTATAATAGCCAAAGCATGCTTGATACGCTAAATTTCATCTTTTATTACTGTAAGTGTATAGTGTTAAAACAATTTCAATCATAAATATCAATCATAGAAGGCATGGGTACCATCTATCATGTCGCCAATACTAGGCTCTACAATCAAAACTGCACATGTCATGTATTGGAAGTTGGATTTCCATCTGTGAACCGAGGCAAAAGATAGTCCTCTACCAATTCGAGACGCTCTAGCCCGCCCCTCAGGTCAGAGCTCGAGTGACCTTTGGATCATCGGGGCCGGTCCACCGATGTGGATTAAAATGCCTGAGCATTGCATTTCCCAACCCTTTGGGGTGTCAATGAGTCCAATGACTCCATCGGTCCTGGATCAACCAATATACCCGAGACGGCTCGCAACAGCAATAACCACATAAGTCAAACTCGTCAAGGCGTGTAAAACCACTGACGCCACTTCTAGCTAGAAGGAAACGCATGCCCTCCTTGATGTCCTCTCCCGTTTCTGGTTCACAACCGAGGTGTGAGGCTCGCAAATGAACGCTACACAAAGCTATGCCACACAGGCCGTGCTTTGATCATCAACCATAAGACTCTGCTTTTCAACAGAAGCCTTGATCATATTGCCACTTAGGCATGCCACACAGGCAATTCACTCCATACATTTGATATACATCAATATATAACCTCTGAGCTCGTACGTCTCAGAGAAGGGCGTTAAGCAAGAGAATAAATTCTCCGCTGCCAAACAGATATATATTTAATAGAAATCAATCACATAGAATAAAATCAAATGTCAGACACACAGTCCATTTACAAGTTCGTTCTGGGTCTGAACGAAAACGGAGGCACCTGGTACCTCACATATCCATCGATCTCCAAGTACGTCTGGACGATCACTAACTGATTCCCTCCTCTTGGGTGTACGGCCCAATCAAGATCATCAGTAATTATCCAAACGACGTGAAGACCTCCGGTCTTCAACCACCGTCTTCATCTTCGATACCACGTCGAATCAGTTATTCAGAATGGGATAAACCCGGTCTTTCTGAATAACTCGCGTATATCATAAACAAGTGTTACACAAACACAATATACGCCTCATTCCAATTCAGAATATTCTTTTATTCAAATATTCTTATACTTTGGGAAAGGTTCCCATTAATTTTATCAAAGATAAATTCTTTAAATTTATTCTTTAATCTTCCTTTGAATATTAATTCAAACTAGTCGGGATTAGCGAACCACACCGAAGTTGTGACGGCCCGCCCCACACCAATCGACATTTACTCCAAAGGTGCGTTGTACACATGTCCAGTTAGCACGGGACGGTCGTCAGAAGGAAAAGAAGAAGATGAAGAATCAACACGGAACCTGTAGAATGTCTCACAACGCATAGAACAAAATATAATAACAACGTACTTGACATAAAACAGGTGAGACAGTGCATAAGCTGAAAACAAACTATCATAGCAGCGGAAAATCCAAATACAACTTATGTTCCACATCATCATTATTACAACTTTTCAAAATGTCTCTAAAGGTAAAAGCAAGATAAGGGAGGTACACTACTAATACCCAAGTAGTGACCACCAACGACACAGGGAGAATATCTATATATATATCATACGTGGAAGCCTCCTGCTCGCCTCCGGATCAGCTACTCGTGCATCACCAGTTAACCTGTCTCTAGTCTGCTCGTGAGAGCACCCAAAGTAATAAGAAGAGACATAAAACTCTGGTTCAGACAAAAAGTCTGGTATGAGCGATAAGCAGCAAAACAAAACAATAACAGGTATAATCCAATCATACTTGAACGTGGACCTGCAACCAAAGAGTTAACACTACATACCGCACAATACTCTAAAGTGCCACTAACATATGGTGTAAGAAATACAGGGTGGGGGTGTGCATGTCATAGTGATGTCAAACAAATCAAACATAGCAATCATCCTCACATCTCTCACTCGTTGCGTAAAGCATACGATATCCACTACCTTGGTCACCTACCCATTGGGCCATGACTGAATCCAATCCCGTACAACTATCACTACAAGCCCACTATCCGTCTCTCAGTGGTGAACCAAAGTTATGAATAGCGACAACCCCTTTGCACACATCCCGCAGCAAAGCCCAACTCATGAAGTTGACTCGTTGGTTCCCAACTGGATCCTGAGCTCTAACTTCTTATTTGGACTACCTTTGCATCTCGGGTTATTGGTCTTCTTCTCCAGATCAGTCTTCTTCCTTTACTTTGCTTCAGATCGTACTCCCATCGGGTTCAGATCGTCGTCATCACCCCTGGCGGATCGGGTTTGGGCCTTCAAGTCCAATCGCCGTACATCGGTTCGGTTCGGAGGTGGCTATGCGGGTCGGGTTCGGGTGGCCTTCCTCCAGCGGTTCGGATCGGAGTCCACACATCCTGGCTTCATGGAAAACTTCTCTGGTTCGATCCTTCTTCCCAAGCACTCCGGATCGGGTCGGGTCTGACACGACCCGAACTTCCCCGGTAAGGAAAGCCCGGATAGCGTTGAGGACAAGACAAATCAGAACGCAAAAAGAAGAACATTTCATTGTTATTACAACAATTTCATCAGATACAAGAATATACAGAGTATAAATGAATAAATTACATTCGACAAATATCAGAGATTACAATAAATTACATAGCAGCGGAAAAATATACAAAACACAACTGAAAGTGATACACGGATACAGAGCTTTCCGAGCATCGTTCCAGCTGTAAATCAGGATCCTGTGAATATAAATCTGCAAAACCAAAACTACTAGCTGCCCGTGTGGAAAATAGGGGCACCCAAAGTTTAGGTTAAAACAATAAACTCCAGGTCAGTCATGTGACTGGTGTGAGAACTAAAACAGTTATTTAAAACTTTACTTTAAAGAACAGTAATTCAAGGGACCACGCCGTAAAACACGGAACGAGTTTCCTCCCAAGAATACTAGTGCATATAACAAAACAACGCAATGCTTTTTGGAAAAATGAAGCTATTATAAGACCCAGGTCCCATCACACAATGCAACGCAAGCCGGAGTATAGGGTTTTCCCTTATAATAGCCAAATAATGCTTGATACGTCAAAACAAATCATTTGATACTATTATAAGTGTATAGTGTCAAAACAATTTTCAATCATAAATATCAATCATAGGCGGCATGGGTACCATCTATTATGTCGCCGTACTAGTTCTACAATTAAAACCGCAATATCACGTATTGGAAATTGGATTCCGTCATGAGACGAGGCAAGGGGCAAGCTCCTCTCCGCGTTCGAGACACTCTAGCAAATGTCCCAGGTCCCCACTTTGATCCTTGGAATCGGCTGGGCCGGTCCTCTCTTACTTTTGAGGATTAGTTATTCCTGAACACACGTTTCCCGGTCCTTACAGACCTATATCTGAGGCGTCTCGCATTCCAACAACCACACAGGTGAAAAGTATATAAATGTCAGGGCTGGTAGGTCACTGACACCACCCTAGCTAGAAAGAAACGTCGTGCTCTCCCAGCGGTCCGTCTCCCGTTTTTGACTCATACCGAGGTGTGAGGCTCGCGAATTCACGTTATACACAAAGCTATGCCACACAGGCCGTTCTATGATCATCAACCACAAGACTTTGCTTTTCAACAGAAGCCCTGATCAATTGCCACTTACGCGTGCCACACCGGCAATTCACTCCATGCGACTGATGTCCATCAATATACAACCTCTGAGCTCGTACGTCTCAGAGAAGGGCGTTAAGCAAGAGAATAAATTCTCCGCCGCCAAACAGATGTATATTTAATAGAGATCAATCAACACAGAATAAAATCCAATGTCAGACACACAATCCATTTACAAGTTCGTCCTGGGTCTGAACGAAACCGGAGGCACTTTCCTCGCATATCCATCGATCTCCAAGTACGTCTGGACGATCACCAACCATTTCCCTCATCTTGGGTGTACAGCCCAATCGAGATCATCAGTAATCACCCAAACGATGTGAAGACTTCCGGTCTTCAACCACCGTCTTCATCTTCGACATCTCGTCGAATCGGTTATTCAGAATGGGTATAACCCGGCCTTTCTGAACAACCCACGCATATGATAAACAAATGTTACACAAACAAAACAAACGCCTCATTCCAATTCCGAATGTTCTTTTATTCACAAAATCACATTCTTAGGGAAAGGTTCCCATTAATTTTATCCAAGATAAATTCTTCTAAATTTATTCTTTAATCTTCCTTTGGATATCATTTCAAACTAGTCGGGATTAGCGAACCACACCGAAGTAATTATTTATTTTATTTCCCAATCCCTACCTATTCATCCCATGGAGCAAAACTGGTAATACTCCATATCTAACACCACAGTATTATCGGTAAAATTAATTACCATTTCACGTTCCAATCTAAATAAAGATTTAACTATCGCTTTGGAGCAAAACTGGTGGTACTCCATTCTCGATCACCTTTCAGATTTGATAATTTAAATTATCAATTCACATTTCAATCTAATTAAAGACTCACTCAAACTCCACTTAGTTTTAATCTTTTCAAAATTCAATATCCTGCCTCTAACTGGGTTAAAGAACCAATGTCATATAAAACACGATTCACGATAAACCCAAATCACATTCGATATTAAATACAAGGCTCTGAATAGAAAATATATCGGCTTATATTCAATATCAAATTCTGAAACCAACAAATATCGTATTGGAAATAACGATATAAAATATATCTTTCAAATTCCCATAACAATATCTGTATAGTCATGAAATCCAACATCGAAATATTCCGAAGATAGTTTCGATTCAACTCCAGTCCAATCCACGTATTGGGAATATTGATTATTTTTAAAATCACTTTCAAATTCAATTTATTTATTTCAAAAATAAATTGATTTTAATTCTAGTTCAAAACTAGTTCATTTCGATAAAAATCTATTTTTATCTTTTCAAATATGGAATTTTTCAGGGCAATTTTTCCCAAATCATTTCTTATGATTTTACACAAATTATCAATATTTTTAATAATTTTATCAAGGCCCGTACAGTCGATTTCCATCAACGTCCATCGAACTGCACTTACAGCGACCTTTTCTAAATTTGATTTGGACATAATTCCAAATCCAACCGGTAGATTTAAATTTCTAGTATTCATTGGAAAGCTCTTTTCGATACGAACCCAACGGTTCCGGCTTTAGGAGAATCCGACGGTTGGATCTCCCGCAACGTCAATTCGAAGTCAATGGTCGAAATTCACGAACTGCCGCGGCGCGGCGCGTTCTATTCAGGCCAATATATATATAATATATATATATTATATATTTCGTCGATTTCCTTTTAAAACGTATTTTATAAATCGTTTTAAATTCGTTTTCAAAACCATTTCAACACTATATTCAATTTCAAATCGATTTGATTTCAATTCAACTCGAATTCATTTCAATTTTATTTAATTCAAATTCTAATACGTTTCAATTCAATTCAATTTGAATTTACCTTCTATTTACTTCAATTCGAATTCGTTTCAAATGGATTTCAATTCAATTTCTGTTTGTTTTAAATTTCATTCAAAACGATTTTAATTCGTTTTTAATTCAATTTCAATTTAATTCAATTTGAATTCATTTCTATTTTATTCGAATTCAAATTCACTTTCTATTCAATTTGAATTCAAATTCACTTTCTACTCAATTCGAATCGAATTCATTTTCTATTCGACTCGAATTCATTTCAAGTTGATTCAATAAAATTTCAATTTGAATTTTAATCTAATTTAATTTGAATTTCATTTCATAATATTAAATTTTGAAATCACTTTTCAATATTCATTGTAAAACGAATAAAATCGATATAAATATCGTTCACGTCAAAATAGCGCAACTCTAATCAACACGGCTTTATATATTTCAATAAATTCGTTATTCTATTCAACAAATGAATATATATTCTATTCAACACATGAATCTATATTTCTTCCAACACACGACTATTTTTGTTATGTAAAATATTTTATAAAACTATGGTATCTATCGTTTGATTTTAATTAGATTCCACCGTGAAGTAGTTCTAATTTTAAATATGATAAAGATGTAAATTTTATTGTATAAAATATTTTACTCAACACACGAATATTTTCAACACATGAATATCGTCGACACATGACTATTCAACACATGAGTTTTCTTTTATAATATTCATTATTTTCCCGATTGGAATGAGGCCCAATCAATTACCATATAATGTTAATTATATGGATTCCATACAACACATGTATATAATAGCATTGAAAAATAATCAACCATCAACCAAAGTGCACTACACTGTATAAGCATCAAATATAGATATCTAACGCTTATAACAGCCTGTCAATCAATCGATCGACATCTTTAATCAATCAGGATGAGTGAACTTCAAATTTCATCCCAACACCCGTGTGAGGTTTCAAACAATCAAACACAGATTCTAGTTGTGCAGTTGGGCGATGTGTAAAATTTATCGACCCAATCAATATCAGTCAAATCAGTGTATATAAACAAATCGGCCGATTTGTTTATAAATATTTATTTATTCACTTTCACGTTAAAAATTATATTTTTAACGATAATATATTTTATTTTGACACATGAATTTCTATTCATTTCATTTATCAAATAAAATGATATTTTTATTTTTCTAACATATTTTAGAAAATTTCGGCGGCATAACGGCACGATACTAGAAACGGGACGAGGCCTAGCCTTATCCCCGGTCTAGTGAAGGCCCACTCCATTCACACATCAATCAAATCCATTCATTTCACCAAATAGTTCAATTCAAACCAAATAAACTAACCAACTACACAACCAAACAATTTAACAAACAAGCCATCCATGGTCTGTGGATGACGGGTGTCGGGTGTTACTAAACACCGTCTGCATCCTAGTATATATATATATAACTAGAAAAAGAAATTGAAGAGTGAGAAGTTCTCACCAATAGCTATCCAACTTCACGACACTTCATTTAGAGAAATCTTCGCCATTCTCGCCTTTTGTCATTTTCATTGCCCGTATTCACTACATATAAAAAAATCACATTTTTTACTTCGCTATTCAATATATAAAAATCGAATTTTTTACTTCGCTATTCAATATATAAAAATCGAATTTTTACTTCGCTATTCAATATATAAAATTCACATTTTTACTTTCACGCTATATGGATAAAGTTTCTATTTTCACACCGCTACTATATAGACAAAAATTCTATTTTTATATCGTTATCATCTATATAAAGATCTCGCCTTTTCAACTATAAAGATTTCTCCTTTTCAAATATAAAGACTTCATCTTTTCAAAAATATTGATTTCATCATTATAAAAATCACTACTTTATTTCAATGTATATATAATAAAACTCAGATTTTTATTTCGCTACATATACAAAGATGATATTTTTATATTTCCTATCATGTAAAAATTATATTTCTAATTCTCTACACAAACAAAAATCATATTTCTACCACTTCTATATAGTAAAGATTATATTTTAATTCTTTAAAGATTATATTTTTAATACTTTAAAGATTGTATTTTTAATACTTTAAAAATATAAAATCATAATTTTTAAAATATTATTTTTCTCTTCATAAAAATTATAGCTTTCTTAAAATAAAAATCACTCCTTTCTCCATTTAAAAATCTCGTCTTTACATTATAAAAATCTCGATTCTTCGCTAATGCAAAAATCGAATCTTTTTATTTTAAAAACACTACTTTTCTTAAATAAATATTATTCCTTTCATAAAACAAAATCCTAACTTTAAAATAAATAGTTTTATAACTAAAATCAGTTTTAAATGTTAAATAAAATAAAATAAAACATAAAAGAAAATTAGAAAAACTTACCTTGCTTTAAGGAGGGGGGGGGGCTGTTGCGTGTTGTTCGTCGAAGGTGGGGGTTTCCAGAGGCGGCGCCGAAGGTCGTGGAGGGGCGGCAGCAGGAGGAGGAAGGAAGAAGAGGGGGGCGGTGCGGTTGTCTTCAAGTGAACAGAGGCGTGGGGCTCGATTTGCGTGGAGGGATTCACGAGCAAGAGGAGGGAGAGAGAGAGGAGGAGGCGGCGGTCCTCCCTGGTGGCGGCACGTGGGCTGAATCGGCGGTGGTCGGGGCTGGAGGCGGGCGGGGTTAACGAGGGCGACGGGGTTTTATTTTGGGGGAGGGCTCGATGTTCTGAGAATGAGAGAAAGGGGGTCTAGGGTTATATAATAGTATTTAATTATGATTTTATTTTCCACTAAAAAGCAACTTTTATTTTTGACCTCAAAACGAGGCCTACCGCCTGTCGTCCATAGCGTTTCACCCCCATTCCGAACACAATGGGATATGCATCGTAAGCTGATTCGATCGTTTCGATCTGTTTTCGTCAAAATCAACATATAACACTATATATTGAATTATAACGCGCATTTCAATTTACCGGGGTCACAAACGAACTTTAAAAATTCCAGAAAAATATTTCCTAGCTTCGTATTTACGATACGGTCCTAACAAAACTAGTTTCGTCGAATTCCGAGACCGTTGGAAAAATGGCCATTTTCCAGTCGATTAAAATCAACTGAAAATGGTCAAACGCGTTTTCCTTTGCCACGCTCACATATTGATTCGAAAAATTATGAAATTTGGAATCTAGCAATAACTTGACATCACGGATCCAACAAAAGTGGTTTCGTCGAAATCCGAGGTCGTTTGCAAAATTCCCATTTTTTAAGGGCCTGAATTCCCTAGCGACTATTCAGAATTTTCAACTGGACATATCTTTTGATTCCCGCTATGAAATTTTGATTTTTCGGTTTCGTTGGAAAGATATTCCCAATTAGATCCTAATGTTTTTGGTTTCACTAAAATCCGGTTTGTTTTGCACCCGGTATGTTCAATTGAAGTTTGAAATCGAATTATCGAACTACCGCGCCATTTTCAATTCTATTTATAATTATATATAATTATTTATATTCTAACGACGACGTATATAATATATACATCGAATTCTATTCAAAATAAATTTTCCGTCGACATTATTTAAAATAATTCATTTTAAATGTTCAAAATTCACTAAAATGGCCAAAATAAAAATTTTAAACTGGCCCAGATTTTTGGGTTATTACAATCTCCCCCACTTAAAACTTTTCATCCCCGAAAAGGAACAAAGTCGAAAGTGGTTTGATTAATCAACTCTATGTTCGATCTGGCTTCCATTCTCCAACTTTTCAGTTTCTGAGAATTTTCAAATTCTTCAAAAATTTGGCTAACACCCTAAATTTTCGAAAATTTTTGCCATAACCTCCCCTGCACCGGGAGCCACGGGAAAATCCCGAAATTTCCATATAGGCCTTCTGATCTCAAAAAGAAAAAGAAAAAGCCAAGCGGCTAGCCAATAGGCTCATAAAATCATCATCACCCAAACAAAACAGTAAATTATAGTAAACATGTACCTATTTGTTGGGCAAACAAATTTTATTCTCTGCTCTAGCCTCCTTGCTATGACCTGTTCAATTGTAAGTATATGTATATGCAAGAAAATGCGACTAATTTCCAATACAATTCAATATTTGATTCAATTAGACATAACGGTTCAAAATTATCAAACAAATAAACAAACAACACAACCATCAATCAATTAGTGAATTAGAGTTTCAAATTCATAATTTTGATACATATGCAGAAATCATGTTTTTGATGCCAATTCACAACAAATAAATCTATCTATATAAGTTTTGGTTCTCACACCAGTCTAATGGAAATATATAGAAATCACACCTTCAAAACACGAACATAAGTTCTGATGATGATCGATCAATCATCAGAACCATCTCCGGGTGTCTAGAATGTGATTCAATATCTATCCAGTATATTAAAACTTCGAATATACGTTCATGACGCGTATATGCAAAACCTTTATATACTAGATTGTCCATATCATTTTAAATAAATTATTCATATACGTATAAAATGGTTTAAATTTTCAAAATAAAATTGTTTTCATTTGAAAAATATACTCTTCACACTCGTTCTAGGATACTACTGATCCTATCTCTAACGAGTCATCTAATTGGATATTACTAATCCAATATCTGATGAATTCTTTCGTATGGTTCTAATGTGTCTTGTTCTCGAGCTCTGTAAACCAAAGCACTGATACCAAACTGACACGACCCGAACTTCCCCGGTAAGGAAAGCTCGGATAGCGTTGAGGACAAGACAAATCAGAACGCAAACAGATGAACATTTCATTGTTATTACAACAATTTCATCAGATACAAGAATATACAGAGTATAAATGAATAAATTACATTCGACAAATATCAGAGATTACAATAAATTACATAGCAGCGGAAAAATATACAAAACACAACTGAAAGTGATACACGGATACAGAGCTTTCCGAGCATCGTTCCAGCTGTAAATCAGGATCCTGTGAATATAAATCTACAAAACCAAAACTACTAGCTGCCCGTGTGGAAAATAGGGGCACCCAGAGTTTAGGTTAAAACAATAAACTCCAGGTCAGTCATGTGACTGGTGTGAGAACTAAAACAGTTATTTAAAACTTTACTTTAAAGAATAGTAATTCAAGGGACCACGCCGTAAAACACGGAACGGGTTTCATCCCAAGAATACTAGTGCATATAACAAAACAACGCAATGCTTTTTGGAAAAATGAAGCTATTATAAGACCCAGGTCCCATCACACAATGCAACACAAGCCGGAGGATAGGGTTTTCCCTTATAATAGCCAAATAATGCTTGATACGTCAAAACAAATCATTTGATACTATTATAAGTGTATAGTGTTAAAACAATTTTCAATCATAAATATCAATCATAGGCGGCATGGGTACCATCTATCATGTCGCCGTACTAGTTCTACAATTAAAACCGCAATATCACGTATTGGAAATTGGATTTCGTCATGAGACGAGGCAAGGGGCAAGCTCCTCTCCGCGTTCAAGACACTCTAGCAAATGTCCCAGGACCCCACTTTGATCCTTGGAATCGGCTGGGCCGGTCCTCTCTTACTTTTGAGGATTAGTTATTCCTGAACACACGTTTCCCGGTCCTTACAGACCTATATCCGAGGCGCCTCGCATTCCAACAACCACACAGGTGAAAAGTATATAAATGTCAGGGCTGGTAGGTCACTGACACCACCCTAGCTAGAAAGAAACGTCGTGCGCTCCCAGCGGTCCGTCTCCCGTTTTTGACTCATACCGAGGTGTGAGGCTCGCGAATTCACGTTATACACAAAGCTATGCCACACAGGCCATGCTTTGATCATCAACCACAAGACTTTGCTTTTCAACAGAAGCCCTGATCAATTGCCACTTACGCGTGCCACACCGGCAATTCACTCCATGCGACTGATGTCCATCGATATACAACCTCTGAGCTCGTACGTCTCAGAGAAGGGCGTTAAGCAAGAGAATAAATTCTCCGCCGCCAAACAGATGTATATTTAATAGAGATCAATCAATACAGAATAAAATCCAATGTCAGACACACAATCCATTTAAAAGTTCGTCCTGGGTCTAAACGAAACCGGAGGCACTTTTCTCGCATATCCATCGATCTCCAAGTACGTCTGGACGATCACCAACTGTTTCCCTCATCTTGGGTGTACAGCCTAATCGAGATCATCAGTAATCACCCAAACGATGTGAAGACTTCCGGTCTTCAACCACCGTCTTCATCTTCGACATCTCGTCGAATCGGTTATTCAGAATGTGTGACGGCCCGCCCCGCACCAACCTGCATTTCCTCCGGAAGTGCGCTGTACACATGCCCGACTAGCACGTAACGGTCGCCAAAGAAAGGAAAGAAGTGAATGAACTAATCAAGGAACCTCTAGAATGTCTCACAGCGCATGGAATAAAATATAATAATAATATACTTGACATAAAAAAGGCGAGACAGTGCATAAGCTGATAACTAAAATCAACATCAATCATCAGAGCAGCGGAAATCCAAATACAGCTTATTACAACTTTCCAAATTTACTGTCTCTAAACAAAAGAAAGCTAAAGTAGAAGATGCACCACCAATGCCCAAGCAGTGATCTTCAACAACACAGGGAGAATATTATGTATATTACGTGGAAGCCTCCTGCTCGTCTCCGGATCATCTACCCGTGCATCACCAGTTAACCTATCTCTAGTCTGCTCGTGTGAGCACCCAGAGTAATAAGAGGAGACATAAAACTCTGGGTCGGACATAAAGCCTGGTATGAGCGATAAGCATCTAAACAGAATAATAACGGGTATACTAAACCATACCTGAACCTGGAACTGCAACCAAAGAGTTAGTACCACATACCGTACAATACTCTAAGGTGCCATAATAAATAGTGTAAGAATACGGGAGTGGGTGTGCATGTCACAATGATAGCAAACAAATCATCCATAGCAACCATCCTCACATCTCTCACTCAGTGCGTAAAACATACGATATCTACCACTTTGGGACACTAGACAAATTGAGGTAACGACGAATCCCGACTTGTAGAAACCCTGCTGTGACCAAGCTAAACACATGGAGTCATGACCAAACACTTCAATGACCCACCTCATTGGTCGTAGCCCTTGGTCCTACCAATGCCGTAATGGCCCTGAATCCACCTTCGTACCTCCGACCATAGTGGTCCAAAGCTATAGACATCGATAACCCCTTAGCACGCATCCCGCAGCAAAACCCAACCATGAAGCAAACTCGTTGATTCCCATCTGAACCTTGAGCTCTAACTTCTCATTTGGACTTCCTTTGCACCTCGGGTTTGGTCGAATTGGAGTGGGTCTTCAGAAGAATTGTCACGTAGTATTAATAGCCCACGTATGGTTCGGTTCGGTAGTCATCACCCTCGTCGGTTCGGGTCGGGTACTACGCTTTGGGTCGGGTCGGTGTCCTCCTCCGGGTCGGGTCGGGTTACTGTCTTCCTTCCAGTTTTCTCCGATCAGCTCCCTCGTTTTCCATCTACTCTGATCTGATCCGCTCCCGTTCTCCATCTACTCCGATCCGATCCGCTCCCTTCGCCTTGCTCCAGTCGTAGCCTTCCATTCTTGAGTCGATCCGATCTGGTCTCCATTATTCTTCCGATCCGATCCCTTTGTCCACTCCAAATCTAAGTAAACGGCCTTCCTTCTCGCCGAGCCTCCTTCTAGTGACAAGTCCCAATCCAGTTCGGATTTCCTTGGTCAGTTCACTAATCCGATCCGACCCCTGCTCCGATCCGAACCGGTTCGGAACCTGCACATTTCTACAACTTTCCAACGAGCTTTCTACGCCATTCGACGACGTTTTCGACCAATTTAACTATTCTAATCAATCATAAAACATACCATAGAGTCATAGAAACATGTAATAGCAACCACAAACAGCAAACAACAATTCAAATGAATCAAAATGGATCAAAAGTGACTAAAACTTCATATTTTCCCATAATCCCTCTTAATCATGTTTAAGCACATACTTAGTAAAACTTAATCAAATCATCTAAATTTTCTAACAGAGGCATGAAATATTATTTAAGAGTTTCTAAACATTTTTGCAGAATTTATTAGTGTATAAATTCGCTAATCTTCACTAATTACCCTTAATTAACTGTAATTAGTGTCAAAACGATGCTATCACTCACCTTGGCCACAACTAAAACCCGAAAACTGAAATATTCTCTGATTTGGCGATGTTCCCTATCTTACACAGCAGCTCTACCTCGGTTCTCGTGCTAATACTCCTTGATTTGATGTTTGCTAAGCCTAATCTTCAATTAGAAAGTGATTAAGAGGTGTTTTGAAGAGATTTAGAGGGTGGAGGCCATGGTTAGGTTAAGAGGAATGAATAGTGACGGCTGAAAAATGAGAAAAAGGTATTCTCCAAACCCTAACAGCCCTTTTAAACTCCTAATCCCGAAATTTCTCTTTGGGCCTAGCTGTTAATCACCCGGTTAAGCCCAATTAAGCTGTTTTTCACCATCTGAAACTTGTTTCAGCCATATCTCCCAAACGGTGAGTCCGTTTGGCTAATGTGACCACTCTACAGAAAGAGAAACCATCATCCGGAGCCAATGGAAGTGGTTTCAGGTCAAAATTCCTTTCCAGTCAAAAGTTATGGCCAAAACAGTGCCAACTAGGGGTACAATGGTCATTTAAAAATCGGGAAAAATCATGAACATGGGAAATGACCCCAATAGTCGTCCCCCAAAGTTACATGACCATACGACTTCGTATGTGAAAGAAATAAATATTCTACGATCCTATGATGCGTAGAATGCGGGTCGTTACACTCTCCCCCCCCCACCCCCCCCAAGAAATTTCGTCCCCGAAATTCCTTAACCCAAAATATACAAAGGATCCCGCATGCCTAACAACCACATACAACAATCAAACATGCATAACAAGCAAACAAGCCTATCCTAGCATGCGGAAAACTAAATCGAAGTCAAAATCTTACCAGGCAAAGAGTTCTGGGTGTGTCTTTCTAATGTCCTCCTCTGTCTCCCAAGTACAATCATTCTCATCCTCGCTCCACTGTACCTTGACTAGCTTCACCGCCTTCCTTCGATGTTGCTTCATGTCGTGCTCGACAATACGGGCCGGCTTGCGGTTCCCAACCGCCTCGCGTTCTACTTCGAAGTCCTCTAACTGATCAGGTGAAATAGTCATATCCGAGTCGTGAACGAACTTCCTTAGTTGGGAAACATGAAATACGTCGTGAACTCCCGCCATCTTCTCCGGTAAGTCAATTCTGTATGCCAAATTCCCGACTAGTTCGAGAACAGGGAATGGGCCAACGAATCTTGGTGCCAACTTGCCTCTCCTGCCAAATCGTATTACGCTCTTCAACGGAGAAATCTTGACAAACACCAAGTCGCCAACGGAGAATTTTAGGTCTCTTCTCCTCTTATCAGCATAACTCTTCTGCCTATCTTGGGCAGCCTTCATTCGTTGTTGAATGATCTTGATCTTATCTGAAGTTTCCCTCACCACATCTGGTCCAAGCATAAACTTCTCGCCAGTCTCTATCCAACATGATGGTGAGTTGCACGGTTTTCCGTACAAAGCTTCAAACGGAGCCATACCAATACTGGATTGGTAGCTATTATTATATGCAAACTCTACTAGATGCAAATGGTCATCCCATGATCCACCAAAATCCAATATACATGCTCTCAAGAGGTCTTCCAAAATACGGTTCACCCTCTCCGTCTGACCGTCGGTCTGAGGATGATATGCGGTACTGAGATGTAACTCTGACCCTAGAGCCTCTTGTAAGCTCTTCCAAAACCCACTAGTGAACAACGGGTCTCGGTCGCTCACAATGCTTTTAGGTACTCCATGAAATCTCACTACCCACTTCATATACAATTCTGCTAATTTAGCTGCCGTTCTGGTCGATTTAACTGGTATAAATCTTGCACTTTTAGTCAATCGGTCCACAATCACCCAAATGCTATCATGTCCCGATCTAGTCCTTGGTAAACCATCGATGAAATCCATCGAGACTTGCTCCCATTTCCATTCGGGAATTTCTAATGGTTGTAACAACCCACTAGGCTTCTTTTGCTCTGCTTTAACTAGCTGGCAATTCATGCATTTGGATATAAACTTCCCAACGTCTCTTTTCATCCCTTCCCAGTATTAGGTCTACTTCATATCTCGATACATCTTATTACCACCGGGGTGTATAGTCAGCTTTGAGTGATGACATTCTCTAAGCACTTCATCTCTCAATCCATTGACATTGGGTACAACAAGCTTTCCATTCTTCCTAAGCCATCCATCTCGATCAAGCCTATACTTGTTCATCTCCTCATCGATATCCATCTTTAACTTGGAGATGATTTCCAATAGGTTAGGATCGTCCCTCTGACTAGAGCCGATCCGCTCAATTAAAGTGGGTCTGATCGTCAAACTTGCTAACATTTCTGGATCCAATTCGCACTTTGGTTTGAAATCAAACCCCGCGATATACTCCAGTTGCTTCCATTCAAGGAACATAGCCCCTAAGCTGGCATGTCTCCTACTCAATGCATCAGCCACCGCATTGCCCTTTCCCGGTGTGTATGCGATGTCAAAATCATAGGAAGCTAAGAACTCTAACCATCTCTGCTGACGGAGATTCAGATCTTTCTGAGAGAAGAGATACTTTAACGACTTATGATCTGTAAACAGCTCAAATCTTTCTCCCAAGAGATAGTGTCTCCACGTCTTTAACGCGAACACGATCGCTGCCAATTCCAAGTCATGGGTACGGTATCTTTTCTCGTGCGGTTTCAATTGCCGACTTGCGTAAGCTACAACCCTACCGCCTTGCATCAATACGGCACCCAATCCGGTACCACAGGCATCCGTGTATACCGTCATCTCTTCATCCCCCTTAGGAATGACTAACACTGGTGCGCTTGTCAACTTGTCCTTTAGGCTTTTGAATGCATTCTCGCACCTTTCATCCCAGACAAAAGCTTGATTCTTCTTGGTCAACTGGGTCAATGGTGCTGCTATCTTGGAGAAACCTTGGATAAACTTACGATAATATCCGGCTAATCCCAAGAAACTTCTTACATCTGTTGCGTTCTTGGGCGTAGGCCAATCTTGTACCGTAGCCACCTTCGTCGGGTCCACGGCAATACCATTCTCTGATACAACATGGCCCAAGAGCCTCACTTCCCTCTTCCAGAAGTGACACTTAGAAAACTTGGCTTTCAATTGGTGTTTTCTCAACACCTCCATCGCTACTCTTAAATGTTCCTTGTGTTCTTCCTCTGTCCTCGAATAGACCAAAATATCATCAACGAACACAAGGACAAACTTATTGAACTGATCTTTGAATACCCTATTCATAAGATCCACAAAATATGCTGGGGCATTGGTCAGCCCGAATGGCATTACCAACCACTCATAAAATCCGGACGGCGTTCGAAATGCCGTTTTAGCTATACTCTCAGCTTCCACTCTAAGCTGATGAAAACCTGTCGCGAGATCCAACTGAGAAAATACTCTCGCGCCACTCAACTGATCGAACAAATCTTCTATCCACGGTAGAGGATACTTGTTCTTCCTCGTCACTTTATTCAACTCGCGGTAGTCTACACACAAACGAAGGGAACCATCCGCCTTGGTAGCAAACACAACTGGTGCTCCCCATTCAGAAACACTCCTTCTGATAAATCCCTTCTTCAAAAGATCGCTGACTTGCACCTCAAGCTCTCGCTGCTCCCTTGGTGCCATACGACGAAGTGGCATCACTATAGGTCTGGCATCTTTTACCAAATCAATACGAAACTCAATCTCTCGGTGTAGTGGAAGTCCGGTCACTTCTTCGAAAACATCCGGATACTGGCCAACCACGGGCAAACCTGACAACTCACTATGCGGAATGTCGAGGGAGTTTAGAAAACTAGCCAATACCCCCTTACTGGGTAGACCACCAAACACTATCCTCCGCCCATCATCTGCTCTAGCTGTCACCAAAAAGCCCTCACAGTCTACCACCACCCCGTATCTTCGGAGCCAATCTACTCCCAAAATAATGCCAAACCCAGTAAAACCCAAAACAAAGCAATCACAAACAAACATACATCCATGACTCGATAAGACCATATTACGACAAATCATGCTAAGGCTAGTCGAACCACCAATCGGGTTCGTCACTACTAAAGGTCTATCGACAATCTCGGGCTCCAATCCCAACCTATCTACCAGGTCACTAGATATGAAAGAACTGGAAGCTCCGGTATCAAATAAAACTCTAACAGGAACATCATAAACAGAAAGCATACCTTGAATGACGACATTCTTTCCCTTCTCCGCCGCTGTTGGGGCATTCGACGAAGAAGGAATAGCATTGAGAGCATATGCTTTCACCATTTGCTTTTCTTTAGGGGGCTGTAGACACTTGTCCTTGTGATGTCCCATTTGGCCACAGTTGAAGCACTTCCTATCCGCTGGCTTGGCCCGACAATTACTAGCATAATGGCCCTTCTTACCACAGCTGAAGCACTCCAGATCTTGCTTATTCTTTTTCTTCTGGCCATCCTTAGTCTGACTCTGCTTTCTTTTATTCTGGGAACAACCCTTGCCTCCACCACTTGCTTGTGGTTTTGGCTCATCTGCGGATGCAACCTCAGTCTTCGGCTTAGGGTAGAGACTTTCCGATCTTAATGCTTTCCCCACAATCGATTCAAATGTCTCATCGATGTGGTTAATAAGTTTTTCCCCCAAGTACCGATCCAAACCAGTTATGAATTTCTCATTCTTCTTCTCGGCAGTATCAATAAGGGATAACCCATATTTTGACAAAGTGTCAAATTCAGCAATATACTCCGAGACAGCTCTGCCATTCTGCTTGAGTTCCAAGAATTTCTTAAACAGTACTGACTTCTGAGCAGTTGGAATGAACTTCTCGCTAAAGCGAGCCTTAAACTGCTCCCAAGTAATCTGATCTTCGGGAGTAGCTGCCTTTATAGCATTCCACCAATTCATTGTCCGCCCTTGCAGCTGACGGGACGCTAGCTTTCTTTTCATCGCATCCTCGATACCCAAATCCTCGAAGATACGTTTGCAACTATCCAACCAATCCTGAACATCCGTAGCCGAATCCGTTCCATGGAATGACTTCCCACCAAGACTAGTATAATCCTTATTCAGCTTGGCGAAGTCGACTCTTGGCGCCTGCACTATTGGACCACCACCATTTCCACCATTGGGAGCTGCCCTCTGTACATCTCTAAGCATCTCTCTCATGAGGTCAGTAAACATAGTCCTCATGTCAGCAGCATTCACATTATTGGCTCCCCTACCAGCACCTCTAGTATATCGGCTCATCGTCAATCTGAAAAAGGAAACGATTAACGACTCCATAGTGGTGCTAGTGCAGTACGACTTCATCCTTATACTACCAATAGTATATATATATATATATATATATAGCTTTTAAAAACCAAAGTAATCACAAATACGCTCTCTCGTATACGTATATTATCTCTCCCTGATAACTTCCCTAGGTTAACTACGCAACCTAGAGCTCTGATACCAAGTGTGACGGCCCGTCGCGCACCAGCCTGCATTTCCTCCGGAAGTGCGCTGTACACATGCCCGACTAGCACAGAACGGTCGCCAAAGAAAGGAAAGAAGGGAATGAACTAATCAAGGAACCTGTAGAATGTCTCACAGCGCATGGAATAAAATATAATAATAATATACTTGACATAAAACAGGTGAGACAGTGCATAAGCTGATAACTAAAATCAACATCAATCATCAGAGCAGCGGAAATCCAAATACAGCTTATTACAACTTTCCAAATTTACTATCTCTAAACAAAAGAAAGCGAAAGTAGAATATGCACCACCAATACCCAAGCAGTGATCTTCAACAATACAGGGAGAATATTATGTATATTACGTGGAAGCCTCCTGCTCGTCTCCGGATCATCTACCCGTGCATCACCAGCTAACCTGTCTCTAGTCTGCTCGTGTGAGCACCCAGAGTAATAAGAGGAGACATAAAACTCTGGGTCAGACATAAAGCCTGGTATGAGCGATAAGCATCTAAACAGAATAATAACGGGTATACTAAACCATACTTGAACCTGGACCTGCAACCAAAGAGTTAGTACCACATACCGTACAATACTCTTAGGTGCCATAATAAATAGTGTAAGAATACGGGGGTGGGGTGTGCATGTCACAATGATAGCAAACAAATCATCCATAGCAACCATCCTCACATCTCTCACTCAGTGCGTAAAGCATACGATATCTACCACTTTGGGACACTAGACTAATTGAGGTAACGACGAATCCCGACTTGTAGAAACCCTGCTGTGACCAAGCTAAACACATGGAGTCATGACCAAACACTTCAATGACCCACCTCATTGGTCGTAGCCCTTGGTCCTACCAATGCCGTAATGGCCCTGAATCCGCCTTCGTACCTCCTACCATAGTGGTCCAAAGCTATAGACATCGATAAAACCTTAGCACGCGTCCCGCAGCAAAACCCAACCATGAAGCGAACTCGTTGATTCCCATCTGAACCTTGAGCTCTAACTTCACATTTGGACTTCCTTTGCACCTCGGGTTTGGTCGAATTGGAGTGGGTCTTCAGAAGAATTGTCGCGTAGTAGTAATAGCCCACGTACGGTTCGGTTCGGTAGTCATTACCCTCATTGGTTCGGTTCGGTAGTCATCACCCTCGTCGGTTCGGGTCGGGTACTACGCTTCAGGTCGGGTCGGTGTCCTCCTCCGGGTCGGGTCGGGTTACTGTCTTCCTTCCAGTTTTCTCCGATCAGCTCCCTCGTTTTCCATCTACTCCGATCCGATCCGCTCCCGTTCTCCATCTACTCCAATCTGATCCGCTCCCTTCGCCTTGCTCCAGTCGTAGCCTTCCATTCTTGAGTCGATCCGATCTGGTCTCCATTATTCTTCCGATCTGATCCCTTTGTCCACTCCAACTCTAAGTAAACGGCCTTCCTTCTCGCCAAGCCTCCTTCTAGTGACAAGTCCCAATCCAGTTCGGATTTCCTTGGTCAGTTCACTAATCCGATCCGACCCCTGCTCCGATCCGAACCGGTTCGGAACCTGCACATTTCTGCAACTTTCCAGCGAGCTTTCTACGCCATTCGACGACGTTTTCGACCAATTTAACTATTCTAATCAATCATAAAACATACCATAGAGTCATAGCAACATGTAATAGCAACCACAAACAGCAAACAACAATTCAAATGAATTAAAATGGATCAAAAGTGACTAAAACTTCACATTTTCCCATAATCCCTCTTAAACATGTTTAAGCGCATACTTAGTAAAACTTAATCAAGTCGTCTAAATTTTCTAACAGAGGCATGAAATATTATTTAAGAATTTCTAAACATTTTTGCAGAATTTATTAGTGTATAAATTCGCTAATCTTCACTAATTACCCTTAATTAACTGTAATTAGTGTCAAAACAATGCTATCACTCACCTTGGCCACAACTAAAACCCCAAAACTGAAATATTCTCTGATTTGGTTTTGTTCCCAATCTTACACAGCAGCTCTACCTCGGTTCTCGTGCTAATACTCCTTGATTTGATGTTTGCTAAGCCTAATCTTCAATTAGAAAGTGATCAAGAGGTGTTTTGAAGAGATTTAGAGGGTGGAGGCCATAGCTAGGTTAAGAGGAATGAATAGTGACGGCTGAAAAATGAGAAAAAGGTATTCTCCAAACCCTAACAGCTCTTTTAAACTCCTAATCCCGAAATTTCCCTTTGGGCCTAGTTGTTAATCACCCGGTTAAGCCCAATTAAGCTGTTTTTCACCATCTGAAACTTGTTTCAGCCATATCTCCCAAACGGTGAGTCCGTTTGGCTAATGTGACCACTCTACGGAAAGAGAAACCATCATCCGGAGCCAATGGAAGTGATTTTAGGTCAAAATTCCTTTCCAGTCAAAATTTATGGCCAAAACAGTGCCAACTAGGGGTAAAATGGTCATTTAAAAATCGGGAAAAATCATGAACATGGGAAATGACCCCAATAGTCGTCCCCCAAAGTTACATGACCATACGACTTCGTATGTGAAAGAAAGAAATATTCTACGATCCTATGATGCGTAGAATGCGGGTCGTTACTGAATGGGTATAACCCGGCCTTTCTGAACAACCCACGCATATGATAAACAAATGTTACACAAACAAAACAAACGCCTCATTCCAATTCAGAATGTTCTTTTATTCACAAAATCACATTCTTAGGGAAAGGTTCCCATTAATTTTATCCAAGATAAATTCTTCTAAATTTATTCTTTAATCTTCCTTTGGATATCATTTCAAACTAGTCGGGATTAGCGAACCACACCGAAGTAATTATTTATTTTATTTCCCAATCCCAACTTATTCATCCCATGGAGCAAAACTGGTAATACTCCATATCTAACACCATAGTATTATCGGTAAAATTAATTACCATTTCACGTTCCAATCTAATTAAAGATTTAACTATCGCTTTGGAGCAAAACTGGTGGTACTCCATTCTCGATCACCTTTCAGATTTGATAATTTAAATTATCAATTCACATTTCAATCTAATTAAAGACTCACTCAAACTCCACTTAGTTTTAATCTTTTCAAAAATCAATATCCTGCCTCTAACTGGGTTAAAGAACCAATGTCATATAAAACACGATTCACGATAAACCCAAATCACATTCGATATTAAATACAAGGCTCTGAATAGAAAATATATCGGCTTATATTCAATATCAAATTCTGAAACCAACAAATATCGTATTGGAAATAACGATATAAAATATATCTTTCAAATTCCCATAACAATATCTGTATAGTCATGAAATCCAACATCGAAATATTCCGAAGATAATTTCAATTCAACTCCAGTCCAATCCACGTATTGGGAATATTGATTATTTTTAAAATCACTTTCAAATTCAATTTATTTATTTCAAAAATAAATTGATTTTAATTCTAGTTCAAAACTAGTTCATTTCGATAAAAATCTATTTTTATCTTTTCAAATATGGAATTTTTCAGGCCAATTTTTCCCAAATCATTTCTTATGATTTTACACAAATTATCAATATTTTTAACAATTTTATCAAGGCCCGTACAGTCGATTTCCATCAACGGCCATCGAATTGCACTTACAGCGACCTTTTCTAAATTTGATTTGGACATAATTCCAAATTCAACCGTTAGATTTCAAATTTCTAATATTCATTGGAAAGCTCTTTTCGATACGAACCCAACGGTTCCGGTTTTAGGAGAATTCGACGGTCGGATCTCCCGCAACGTCAATTCGAAGTCAATGGTCGAAATTCACGAACTGCCACGGCGCGGCGCGTTCTATTCAGGCCATTATATAATATATATATATATATATATATATATTTCGTCTATTTCCTTTTAAAACGTATTTTATAAATCGTTTTAAATTCGTTTTCAAAACCATTTCAACACTATATTCAATTTCAAATCGATTTGATTTCAATTCAACTCGAATTCATTTCAATTTTATTTAATTCAAATTCTAATTCGTTTCAGTTCAATTCAATTTGAATTTACCTTCTATTTACTTCAATTCGAATTCATTTCAAATGGATTTCAATTCAATTTCAGTTCGTTTTAAATTTCATTCAAAACGATTTCAATTCGTTTTTAATTCAATTTCAATTTAATTCAATTTGAATTCATTTCTATTTAATTCGAATTCAAATTCACTTTCTATTCAATTTGAATTCAAATTCACTTTCTACTCAATTCGAATCGAATTCATTTTCTATTCGACTCGAATTCATTTCAAGTTGATTCAATAAAATTTCAATTTGAATTTTAATCTAATTTAATTTGAATTTCATTTCATAATATTAAATTTTGAAATCACTTTTCAATATTCATTGTAAAACGAATAAAATCGATATAAATATCGTTCACGTCAAAATAGCGCAACTCTAATCAACACGGCTTTATATATTTCAATAAATTCGTTATTTTATTCAACAAATGAATATATATTCTATTCAACACATGAATCTATATTTCTTCCAACACACGACTATTTTTTTTATGTAAAATATTTTATAAAACTATGGTATCTATCGTTTGATTTTAATTAGACTCCACCGTGAAGTAGTTCTAATATTAAATATGATAAAGATGTAAATTTTATTGTATAAAATATTTTACTCAACACACGAATAATTTCAACACATGAATATCGTCGACACATGACTATTCAACACATGAGTTTTCTTTTATAATATTCATTATTTTCCCGATTGGAATGAGGCCCAATCAATTACCATATAATGTTAATTATATGGATTCCATACAACACATGTATATAATAGCATTGAAAAATAATCAACCATCAACCAAAGTGCACTACACTGTATAAGCATCAAATATAGATATCTAACGCTTATAACAGCCATTCAATCAATCGATCGACATCTTTAATCAATCAGGATGAGTGAACTTCAAATTTCATCCCAACACCCGTGTGGGGTTTCAAACAATCAAACACAGATTCTAGTTGTGCAGTTGGGCGATGTGTAAAATTTATCGACCCAATCAATATCAGTCAAATCAGTGTATATAAACAAATCGGCCGATTTGTTTATAAATATTTATTTATTCACTTTCGCGTTAAAAATTATATTTTTAACGATAATATATTTTATTTTGACACATGAATTTCTATTCATTTCATTTATCAAATAAAATGATATTTTTATTTTTCTAACATATTTTAGAAAATTTCGGCGGCATAACGACACGATACTAGAAACGGGACGAGGCCTAGCCTTATCCCCGGTCTAGTGAAGGCCCACGCCATTCACACATCAATCAAATCCATTCATTTCACCAAACAGTTCAATTCAAACCAAATAAACTAACCAACTACACAACCAAACAATTAAACAAACAAGCCATCCATGGTCTGTGGATGACGGGTGTCGGGTGTTACTAAACACCGTCTGCATCCTAGTATATATATAACTAGAAGAATAAATTGAAGAGTGAGAAGTTCTCACCAATAGCTATCCAACTTCACGACACTTCATTTAGAGAAATCTTCGCCATTCTCGCCTTTTGTCATTTTCATTGCCCGTATTCACTACATATATAAAAAATCACATTTTTACTTCGCTATTCAATATATAAAAATCGAATTTTTTACTTCGCTATTCAATATATAAAAATCGAATTTTTACTTCGCTATTCAATATATAAAAATCACATTTTTACTTTCACGCTATATGGATAGAGTTTCTATTTTCACACCGCTACTATATAGATAAAAATTCTATTTTTATATCGTTATCACCTATATAAAGATCTCGCCTTTTCAATTATAAATATTTCTCCTTTTCAAATATAAAGACTTCATCTTTTCAAAAATATAGATTTCATCATTATAAAAATCACTACTTTATTTCAACGTATATATAATAAAAATAAGATTTTTATTTCGCTACATATACAAAGATGATATTTTTATATTTCCTATCATGTAAAAATTATATTTCTAATTCTCTACACAAACAAAAATCGTATTTCTACCACTTCTATATAGTAAAGATTATATTTTTAATACTTTAAAGATTATATTTTTAATACTTTAAAAATATAAAAATCATAATTTTTAAAATATTATTTTTCTCTTTATAAAAATTATAGCTTTCTTAAAATAAAAATCACTCCTTTCTCCATTTAAAAATCTCGTCTTTACATTATAAAAATCTCGATTCTTCGCTAATGCAAAAATCGAATCTTTTTATTTTAAAAATACTACTTTTCTTAAATAAAAATTATTCCTTTCATAAAACAAAATCCTAACTTTAAAATAAATAGTTTTATAACTAAAATCAGTTTTAAATGTTAAATAAAATAAAATAAAACATAAAAGAAAATTAGAAAAACTTACCTTGCTTTAAAGAGGGGGGGCTGTTGCGTGTTGTTCGTCGAAGGTGGGGGTTTCCAGAGGCGGCGCCGAAGGTCGTGGAGGGGCGGCGGCAGGAGGAGGAAGGAAGAAGAGGGGGGCGGTGCGGCTGTCTTCAAGTGAACAGAGGCGTGGGGCTCGATTTGCGTGGAGGGATTCACGAGCAAGAGGAGGGAGAGAGAGGAGGAGGCGGCGGTCCTCCCTGGTGGCGGCGCGTGGGCTGAATCGGCGGTGGCTGGGGCTGGAGGCAGGTGGGGTTAACGAGGGCGACGGGGTTTTATTTTGGGGGAGGGCTCGATGTTCTGAGAATGAGAGAAAGGGGGTCTAGGGTTATATAATAGTATTTAATTATGATTTTATTTTCCACTAAAAAGCAACTTTTATTTTTGACCTCAAAACGAGGCCCACCGCCTGTCGTCCATAGCGTTTCACCCCCATTCCGAACACAATGGGATATGCATCGTAAGCTGAATCGATCGTTTCGATCTGTTTTCGTCAAAATCAACATATAACACTATATATTGAATTTTAACGCGCATTTCAATTTACCGGGGTCACAAATGAACTTTAAAAATTCCAGAAAAATATTTGCTAGCTTCGTATTTACGATACGGTCCTAACAAAACTAGTTTCGTCGAATTCCAAGACCGTTGGAAAAATGGCCATTTTCCAGTCGATTAAAATCAACTGAAAATGGTCAAATGCGTTTTCCTTTTCCACGCTCACATATTGATTCGAAAAATTTTGAAATTTGGAATCTAGCAATAACTTGACATCACAGATCCAACAAAAGTGGTTTCGTCGAAATCCGAGGTCGTTTGCAAAATTCCCATTTTTTAAGGGCCTGGATTCCCTAGCGACTTTTCAGAATTTTCAACTGGACATATCTTTTGATTCCCGCTATGAAATTTTGATTTTTCGGATTCGTTGGAATGATATTCCAAATTAGATCCTAATGTTTTTGGTTTCACTAAAATCCGGTTTGTTTTGCACCCGGTATGTTCAATTGAAGTTTGAAATCAAATTATCGAACTACCGCACCATTTTCAATTCTATTTATAATTATATATAATTATTTATATTCTTATGACGACGTATATAATATATACATCGAATTCTATTCAAAATAAATTTTCCGTCGACATTATTTAAAATAATTCATTTTAAATGTTCAAAATTCACTAAAATGGCCAAAATAAAAATTTTAAACTGGCCCAGATTTTCGGGTTTTTACAGGGTCTCTCAAGCTTCTCCATGATGCATCGGTTCGGGTCGGAGTAGCTTCATGCCCACGAGGGCGGATCGGGTCGGATGTGAGCAGCTCTCATGGAAGGTGGTTCGGATCGGGCTCCTTCCTCCGATCCGATCCAGATCGGCCAAAATCCTGTAACTTCTTCCAGCGACTATTTACGCCATTTGACGGAGTTTTCGACCAATCTAACACTTCTAGACAATCACTAATCATATGATACAGTCATAGCAACATGTGTAATCATTCACAAACACCAAAACAACAATCCTAGCATGTAAAACGGATCAAACATAGCCAAAATCCCATATTTTCCATTAAGCATGTTTAAGCAAAACTAATCGTAAGATTAACAAAACTTAACCAAATCAACCCAAATTTCTAACGAGGTATAAAACATTATTTTCGAATTTATAAATATTTTTCTAGAATTTATCAATGCATAAATTCGCTAATCTTCATTAATTACCCTTAATCAACCGTAATTAGTGCAAAACTATGCAAATCACTCACCTTAGCCACAAATAAACCTTAGATCTGAAATAAATCCCTGATATGGTGCGAATACCAATGCTAAACAGCAGCTCTAATCTTGATTTGGTGAAGATCTCCCTTGATTTGATGTTGCTAAGCTTAATCCTTGATTAGAAAGTGATTTGGAGGTGATTTAGAGGTTGGAGGCCATTTTTAGGGTTTCTAAGAGGTAAGTGGAGGCTAGAAAACTGAAATGGAATGAAACCCTAACTCTTTTCAGCCTCCACATAACCCTAATCCCGAAATGGGTTATGGGCCCTTTCACTAATCACCCTATTTGGCCCGATTAATCAGTTTTTCACCTTCCAACCCTTATTTCCGCCATATCTCCCAAACGGTAAGTCCATTTAGCTATTATGATCACTCTACGGAAAGGTAAACCATCAAACGAATCTAATGGAAGTGGTTTTAGGTCAATATTCCTTTCCAATCAAAAGTTATGTCCGAAACAAGATCACCTAGGGGCAAAACGGTCATTTAAAAATCGGCAAAAATCATGAACATGGGAAATGACCCAAATGGTCGTTTCCCAAAGCCACATGACCATACGACTTCATATAAGAAAGAAATAAATATTCTATGATTCTCCGATGCGTAGAATGCGGGTTGTTACAGAAGTAATCATTTATTTTATTTCCCAATCCCAACCTATTCATCCCATGAAGTAAAACTGGTAATACTTCATATCTAACACCACGGTGTTATCGGTAAGTTCAATTACCATTTCACGTTCAAATCTAATTAAAGATTTAACTATCGCCTGGAGCAAAACTGGTGATACTCCATTCTCGACCATTTCAATCTAATTAAAGATTCATTAAAACTCCACTTAGTTTTAATCTTCCCAAAAATCAAATTCTATGATTATTTAACTTGGGAAATCACCTCCTGTCCTTAACTGGGTTAAAGAACCAATGCCATTTAAAACACGGTTCACTATAAACCCAAAATCACATTCATTAATTATCGGGTTAAAGAACAAGTGTTATTTAAAACACCATTCACGATAAACCCAAAAATCCCATTTGATATTAAATACAAGGCTCTGAATAGAAAATATATCGGCTTATATTCAATATCAAATTCTACGACTAACAAATATAGTATTGGAAATAACGATATAAATATATCTTTCAAATTTCCATAACAATACCTGTATAATCACGAAATCCAACATCGAAATATTCCAAAGATAATTTCGATTCAAATCCATTCCAATTCAATTATCGGAAATTCTGGTTATTTTCAAAACCATTTCAACTCCACTTTATTTATTTTAAAAATAAATAGAATTATAATTCTAGTTCAAAACTAGTTCATTTCGATAAAAAACTATTTTTATCTTTTCAAATTTGGAACTTTTCATCCCAATTCTTTACAAATCATTTCTTATGATTTTACACAAATTATTACTATTTTTAATAATTTTATCAAGGCCCGTACAGTCGAATTCCATCATCGGCCATCGAACTGCACTTACGGCGACCTTTTCCAAATTTGATTTGGATATAATTCCAAATCCAACCGTCGGATTTCAAATCTCTCATATTCGTTAGAAAGCTCTTTTCGATACGAACCCAAAGGTTCTGGTTTTAGGAGAATCCGACGGTCGGATCTCCCGTAATTTCCACTCGAAGTCAATGGTCGAAATTCGCGAACTGTCGCGGCGCGTTCTATTCAGGCCATTCTATATACATATAATATATATTATATGTATATTTCGTCGATTTCCTTTTAAAACGTATTATATAAATCGTTTTAAATTCATTTTCAAAACGATTTCAACTTCATATTCAATTTCAAATCAAAATTGAATATTCCACATCATCGATATACAAATGATAATATTTTCAAAACGTTATATTTAGAAATCACTTCGTTTTCTATATTCATTATAAAAATGAATAAAATCGATATAAATATCGTTCACGTCAAAATGGCGTCAATCTAGTCAACACGGCTTTTATTCAACACATGAATATTTTTCAATTCAACACATGAATTTATTTTCAATTCAACACATGAATTTATTTTCTATTCAACACATGAATTTATTTTCTATTCAACACATGAATTTATTTTCTACTCAACACATGAATTTATTTTTCTATTCAACACATGAATATATATTTCTATTCAACACATGAATATATATTTTCTATTCAACACATGAATTTATTTTTTTATTCAACACATGAATTTATTTTTCTATTCAACACATGAATATATGTTTCTATTCAACACATGAATTTATTTTCCTATTCAACACATGAATTTATTTTTCTATTCAACACATGAATTTATTTTTCTGTTCAACACATGAATATATATTTCTATTCAACACATGAATTTATTTTCTATTCAACACATGAATTTATATTTCTATTCAACACATGAATTTATTTTTCTATTCAACACATGAATATATATTTCTTATTTTCCAAATTGGAATGAGGCCCAATCAATTACCATATAACGTTTATTATATGGATTCCCTACAACACATGTATATCACAGCAACGATAAATCATCAACCATCATCCAGAGTGCACCATACAACTGCATAAGCATTAAATATAAATAATTAACGCTTACACAGTCTGTCAATCCATCGATTGACATATAACTAAACAATCGGGATTAGTGTACGTCAAATATCATCCCAATACCCGTGTGATATTTCAAATCAACAACCACAGATTTTATTTGTGCAGTTGGGCGATGTGCAAAATTTATCGTCCCAATCAATATCAGTCAAATCAGTGTATATAAACAAATCGTCCGATTTGTTTATAAATATTTATTTCATATACACGTTAAAAATCATATTTTTAACTATAAAATATTTTTCACTATAAAATATTTTATTTCATTCCACATTACACAATCAAATTTCACAACACACCAATTAAACAAACAAGTCATCCATGGTCTGTGGACGACGGGTGTCGGGTGCTGCTAAGCACCGTCTGCATCCTAGTATATATTTCAAGTAGAAATAAATTAAAGGTGAGGAGTTCTCACCGAGGGTTCCACTCCGCCATTATATTTTTGAACATCTGATCGATTTGATTTGCCCAAAATTCCTACGCCATCCTTTTCACGCTGTTCATATTAAAAACCACATTTTTAATATGATGTTCTATATATTAAAAATCATATTTTTATTACTCTTCCAATATAAAAATCATATTTTTATTCTTTCTATAATATAAAAATCATAATTTTTTTCTTTCTCATTATATAAAAATTATATTTTTGATTCACTACTTATATAAAAATTATATTTTTACTAATCTATATATATAAAAATCATATTTTTATTATCTCTATAATATAAAAATCATATCTTTATTATCTTTATAATATAAAAATCATATTTTTATTTTACAAATTATATATACAAAAATCATGTCTTCCTAGAAATAAAAAAAAATCTCATCTTTATGCCTATAAAAATCTCGCTTTTCATATTATTAAAAATCGTATCTTCGTATTTTTACATAGTTAAAAATCCTTTCTTTATATGATTAATCATATAAATAAAGATCAAATCTTTTCTTTTTACTTTGAAAAATCATTTCTTTTCTCTCCAAAGTCATATTTAAAAACAAATCATCTTCTCTTAATGCTATTATATATAAATAAATCAGATTTTATTTAATTATAAAATTTACTAAATATATAAAAGAAAAACTCACCATTTTAACATAAATGAGCCCACTGCCGAAGAAGGAAGGTGGAGGGGGAGGAGTGCTCGTCGGCGCTGGGTGGTGGGAGTCGCTCTGCCACGGGTGCAGGCGAGGTGGTGGTCTGCGGTGGCTGTAGTGAGGAAAAAGGGGGTTTGGGGACCACCACCGACGCTAGAAGGAGAGGAAGAGAGAGCGCGATGGAGGGAGGAGGCCCAGATCGGAGTGGCGGCGGGTGAGGCGTGTGGTGCCGGAGCGCGACGGGGCTGGAGCGATGGATCGAGGGTTACGGTTTTTATTTTATATATTTTTTCTAACCTAATAACTGGCCAGGGGGGATGATAAAGGGGTGAGAGATAATATATATTAATTTAATTATTTAATTATTTTAGTCTCCTTTAGGTTGACTTTCTGTTCGAACTCGAAATCAACTCCACCGACTGTCGCCCCTAGCTAATTACCCCCATTTCGAACACAATGGGATATGTATCGCAGGATGATTCTATCGTTTCGATCAGTTTTCGTCAAAATCAAAATATAACTCTATATATTGAATTTGAATGCACATTTCAATTTACCGGAGCAACATACTAACTCGAAAAATCCTCGAAAAATATTTTCTAGCTTCGTATTGACGATACGGTCCTAACAAAACTATTTTCGTCAAATTCTGAGACCGTTTGAAAAATGGTCGTTTTCCAAGTCGATCGAAATTGACAAAACACGTTTTACTTCGCCACGCTTACATATTGATTCGAAAAATTACGAATTTTGGAATCTTGCAATAACTTGACATCCCGGATCCAACAAAAGTGGTTTTGTCGAAAACCAAGGTCGTTTGCAAAATGGCTATTTTTAAGGGCCAGAATTCCATAGCGACTATTCTGAATTTTCAACTGGACATAACTTTTTATCCCCGCTATGAAATTTCAATTTTTCGGATTCTTCGAAAAGATATTCTCAGTTAGATTCCAATATTTTTGGTTTCGCCGAAATCCGGTTTATCTTGCATCCGGTACATTCATTTGAAATTTGAAATCGAATTTTCAAACTCTCGTGCCGTTTTCAATTCCTTTTATAATTATAAATAAATATTTATATTCTAACGATGATCTATATAAACATATACGTTCTAATTCTATTCAAAATAAATTTCTCATCGTTATTATTTAAAATAAATCATTCTAAATATTCCAAATTCACTAAAATTGCCAAAATAAAAATTTTAAATTGGCTCAGATTTCCGGGCTATTACAATCTCCCCCACTTAAAACTTTTCGTCCCCGAAAAGGAACGAAGCCGAAAGTTGTTTTACAAACCAACTCAACTTTCATTATTTTCATTACGGCTTAAGTTCTTCAACTTTTCAGTTTCTAAGAACTTTTCAAATTTTTAAAAAATTTGGCTAACACCCTAAATCGAAAAATTTCGCCAGGATATTTCAAATAGCCTCCCATGGCACTCACTAATCCAAAAGAAAAAGAAAAAGCCAAGCGGCTAACCAATTGGCTCATAAAATTATCAAAAACCCAATAAATTCGTAAACATGTACCTATTTGTCAGGCAAACAATTTTATTCTTCCGCTCTAGCCTCCTTGCTATGACCTGTTCAATGTAAGTACATGTATATGCACACAAATGCGATTTTTTTTTAATAAACTCACTATTTGATACAATTTGGCTAAGGTTCAACATTTTAATTAATCAAACTATAATCAAACAACACAACCAGCAATCAATTAGTTGATTAACGTTTCAAATTCATAACTTTGATATATAGTCAAAAATCACATTTTTGATGCCAAGTCACAACAATATATTCTAACTACATTTTGTTTCTCACACCAGTCTAATGGAAATATATAGATATCACGCTTTCGGCACTCGAATATAAATACTGATGATGCGGCCGCATCATCAGAATTATCCCCGGGCGACTAGAGTGTGACTCTATATCTATCCAGTATATTGGAGGCTTCTAATACACGTGGATCAGACGTATATTAAAATATCTATATACCTAATAGTCCAAATCAATAAATAAATAATCAAATACGAATAATTGATTTAAATTTTCAAAACAAAACTTGTTTTCAATTTTATTTTAAAAACATTACTCTTCACACTCGTTCTAGGATACTACTGATCCCATCTCTAACGAGTCATTCCCATTGGATATAAATAACCCAATCTCTGATGAATTCTTTCGTTTGGTTCAAACGTGTCTTGTTCTCCGAGCTCTGTAAACCAAAGCTCTGATACCAAGCTGAGACAACCCGAAGTTCCCCAGTAAGGAAAGCCCAGATTGAATTGAGAACAAGCCACGTCGGAACGCAGACAGAAGAACATTTCATTGTTAATTACAACAATTCATCAGAATGCAAGAATATACAGAGTATAAACAAATAATATACATCAGAAAAATATCAGAGATTACAATACGTTACATAGCAGTGGAAAATAATACAATACACAACTAGAAGTAATACACGGATACAGAGCTTTCTGGATATCATTCCAGCTGTAAACCAGGTTCCTGTGAATATAAATCTGCAAAACCAAAACTACTAGCTGCCCATGTCGAATATAGGAGCACCCAGAGTTTAGGTTAAAACAATAAACTCCAGGTCAGTCATGTGACTGGTGTGAGAAATAAAACAGTTATTAATTTTTATTTTAAAGTTAGATAAATCAAGGGACCACGCCGTATAACACGGAATGGGTTTCCTCCCAAGAACACCAGTGCATAAAATAACAGCGCAATGCTAAATAAAGAACAATGAAGCTATTATAAGACCCAGGTCCCATCACACAATGCAACACAAGACAGAGGATAGGGTTTTACCTTATAATATCCAAAGCATGCTTGATACGCTAAATTTCATCTTTTATTACTATAAGTGTATAGTGTCAAAACAATTTCAATCATAAATATCAATCATAGATGACATGGGCACCATATATCATGTCGCCAATACTAGGCTCTACAATCAAAACCGCACATGTCACATAATGGAAGTTGGATTTCCATCTGTGAACCGAGGCAAAAGATAGTCCTCTACCGATTCAAGATGCTCTATCCCGCCCCTCAGGTCAGAGCTCGAGTGACCTTTGGATCGTCAGGGCCGGTCCACCAATGAGGATTAAAATGCCTGGGCACTGCGTTTCCCCACCCTTTGGGATGTCAATGAGTCCAATGACTCCATCGGTCCCGGATTGACCGATATATCAGAGGCACCTTGCAATAGCAACAACCACATAAGTGAAATTCATCAGGGCGTGTAAAACCACTGACGCCACTTCTAGCAAGTAGGAAACACATGCCCTCCCTGATGTCCTCTCCCTTTTCTGTTTCACAACCGGGGTGTGAGGCTCGCGAATGAACGCTACACAAAGCTATGCCACACAGGTCGTGCTTTGATCATCAACCACAAGAATCTGTTTTTCAACAGAAGCCTTGATCATATTTCCAATTAGGCATGCCACACAGGCAATTCACTCCATGCGTTTGATATTCATCAATATATAACCTTTGAGCTCGTACGTCTCAGAGAAGGGCGTTAAGCAAGAGAATAAATTATCCGCCACCAAACAGATATATATTTAATATAAATCAATCACACAGAATAAAATCCAATATCAGACACAGTTCATTTACAAGTTAGTTCTAGGTCTGAACGAAACCCGAGGCACCTAGTACCTTGCATATCCATCGATCTCCAAGTACGTCTGGACGATCACTAACTGATTCCCTCCTCTTGGATGTACGGCCCAATCAAGATCATCATTAATTATCTAAACGACGTGAAGACCTCCGGTCTTCAACCACCGTCTTCATCTTCGACACCACGTCGAATCGGTTATTCAAAATGGGATAAACCTGGTCTTTCCGAATAACTCGCGTATATCATAAACAAGTGTTACAAAAACACAACATACTCCTCATTCCAATTCAGAATATTCTTTTATTCAAATATTCTTATAATTTGGGAAAGGTTCCCATTAATTTTATCAAAGACAAATTCTTTAAATTTATTCTTTAATCTTCCTTTGAATATTAATTCAAACTAGTCGGGATTAGCGAACCACACCAAAGTAATCATTTATTTTATTTCCCAATCCCAACCTATTCATCCCATGAAGTAAAACTGGTAATACTTCATATCTAACACCACGACGTTATTGGTAAATTCAATTACCATTTCACGTTCAAATCTAATAAAGATTTAATTATCGCCTAGAGCAAAACTGGAGATACTCCATTCTCGACCATTTCAATCTAATTAAAGATTCATTAAAACTCCACTTAGTTTTAATCTTCCCAAAAATCAAATTCTATGATTATTTAACTTGGGAAATCACCTCCTGTCTTTAACTGGGTTTAAGAACCAATGCCATTTAAAACACGTATCACTATAAACCCAAAATCACATTCATTAATTGTCGGGTTAAAGAACAAGTGTTATTTAAAACACTGTTCACGATAAACCCAAAAATCCCATTTGATATTAAATACAAGTATCTGAATAGAAATTATATCGGCTCATATTCAATATCAAATTCTACGACCAACAAATATCGTATTGGAAAAAACGATATAAATATATCTTTCAAATTTCCATAACAATACCTATATAATCACGAAATCCAACATCGAAATATTCCAAAGATAATTTTGATTTAAATCCATTCCAATTCAGTTATTGGAAATTCTGGTTATTTTCAAAACCATTTCAAATCCACTTTATTTATTTTAAAAATAAAAAGAATTATAATTCTAGTTCAAAACTAGTTCATTTCGATAAAAATCTATTTTTATCTTTTCAAATTTGGAATTTTTCATCCCAATTCTTCACAAATCATTTCTTATGATTTTACACAAATTATTACTATTTTTTATAATTTTATCAAGGCCCGTACAGTCGATTTCCATCAACGGCCATCGAACTGCACTTACAGCGACCTTTTCCAAATTTGATTTGGACATAATTCCAAATCCAACCGTCAGATTTCAAATCTCTCATATTCGTTAGAAACCTCTTTTCGATACAAACCCAACGGTTCTATTTTTAGGAGAATCCGACGGTCGGATCTCCCGTAATATCCATTCGAAGTCAATGGTCGAAATTCGCGAACTACCGCGGCGCGGCGCGTTCTCTTCAGGCCGTTCTATATATATATATATATTATATATTTCATCGATTTCCTTTTAAAACGTATTATATAAATTGTTTTAAATTCGTTTTCAAAACGATTTCAACTTCATATTCAATTTCAAATCAAAATTGAATATTCCACATCATTGATATACAAATGATAATATTTTCAAAACGTTATATTTTGAAATCACTTCGTTTTCTATATTCATTATAAAAATGAATAAAATCGATATAGATATCGTTCACGTCCAAATGGCGTCCATCTAATCAACACGGCTTTTATTCAACACATGAATATTTTTCAATTCAACACATGAATTTATTTTCTATTCAACACATGAATTTATTTTTTATTCAACACATGAATTTATTTTTCTATTCAACACATGAATTTATTTTTCTATTCAACAGATGAATTTATTTTTCTATTTAACACATGAATTTATTTTTCTATTCAACACATGAATATATATTTCTATTCAACACATGAATTTATTTTTCTATTCAACACATGAATTTATTTTTCTATTCAACACATGAATTTATTTTTCTATTCAACACATGAGTATATATTTCTATTCAACACACGAATTTATTTTCTATTCAACACATGAATTTATATTTGTATTCAACATATGAATTTATTTTTCTATTCAACACATGAATATATATTTCTTATTTTCCAAATTGGAATGAGGCCCAATCAATATCAGTCAAATCAGTGTATATAAACAAATCGTCCGATTTGTTTATAAATATTTATTTCATATACACGTTAAAAATCATATTTTTAACTATAAAATATTTTCCACTATAAAATATTTTATTTCATTCCACATCACACAATCAAATTTCACAACACACCAATTAAATAAACAAGTCATCCATGGTCTGTGGACGACGGGTGTCGGGTGCTGCTAAGCACCGTTTGCATCCTAGTATATATTTCAAGTAGAAATAAATTAAAGGTGAGGAGTTCTCACCGAGGGTTCCACTCCGCCATTATATTTCTGAACATCTGATCGATTTGATTTGCCCGAAATTCCTACGCCATCCTTTTCACGTTGTTCATATTAAAAACCACATGTTTAATATGATGTTCTATATATTAAAAATCATATTTTTATTACTCTTCCAATATAAAAATCATATTTTTATTCTTTCTATAATATAAAAAACATATTTTTGTTCTTTCTTATTATATAAAAATTATATTTTTGATTCACTACTTATAAAAAAATTATATTTTTACTAATCTATATATATATAAATCATATTTTTAATATCTCTATAATATAAAAATCAAATCTTTATTATCTTTATAATATAAAAATCATATTTTTATTTTACAAATTATATATACAAATATCATGTCTTCCTAGAAATAAAAAAATCTCATCTTTATGCCTATAAAAATCTCGCTTGTCATATTATTAAAAATCATATCTTCGTATTTTTATATAGTTAAAAATCCTTTCTTTATATGATTAATCATATAAATAAAGATCAAATCTTCTCTTTTTAAATTGAAAAATCATTTCTTTTCTCTCCAAAGTCATATTTAAAAACAAATCGTCTTCTCTTAATACTATTATATATAAATAAATCAGATTTTATTTAATTATAAAATTTACTAAATATATAAAAGAAAAACTCACCATTTTAACATAAAAGAGCCCACTGCCGAAGAAGGAAGGGGGAGGAGTGCTCGTCGGCGTTGGGTGGTGGGAGTCGCTCTGCCACGGGTGCAGGCGAGGTGGTGGTCTGCGGTGGCTGTAGTGAGGAAAAAGGGGGCTTTGGGGACCACCACCGACGCTAGAAGGAGAGGAAGAGAGAGCGCGAGGGAGGGAGGAGGTACAGATCAGAGTGGCGGCGGGTGAGGCGCGTGGCGGCGGAGCGCGATGGGGCTGGAGCGATGGATCGAGGGTTACGGTTTTTATTTTATATTTTTTTCCTAACCTAATAACTGGCCGGGGGAGGGGATGATAAAGGGGTGAGAGATAATATATATTAATTTAATTATTTAATTATTTTAGTTTGCATTTCAATTTACCGGGACCACATACTAACTCGAAAAATCCTCGAAAAATATTTTCTAGCTTCTTATTGACGATACGGTCCTAACAAAATTAGTTTCGTCAAATTCTGAGATTTTTTGAAAAATGGCCATTTTCCAGGTCGATCGAAATTGACGAAACACGTTTTACTTTGCCACGCTCACATATTGATTCGAAAAATTACGAATTTTGGAATCTAGCAATAACTTGACATCCTGGATCCAACAAAAGTGGTTTCATCGAAAACCGAGGTCGTTTGCAAAATGGCTATTTTTAAAAGCCAGAATTCCATAGCGACTATTCTGAATTTTCAACTGGACATAACTTTTTATCCCCGCTATAAAATTTCAATTTTTCGGATTCGTTGGAAAGATATTCTCAATTAGATTCCAATATTTTTGGTTTCGCCAAAATCCGGTTTATCTTGCATCCGGTACATTCATTTGAAATTTGAAATCGAATTTTCAAACAACCGCGCCATTTTCAATTCCTTTTATAATTATAAGTAAATATTTATATTCTAACGACGATCTATATAAATATATACGTTCTAATTCTATTCAAAATAAATTTCTCGTCGTTATTATTTAAAATAAATCATTTTAAATATTCAAAATTCACTAAAATTGCTAAAATAAAATTTTAAAATTGGCTCAGATTTCCGGGTTATTACATTTTCATATTCATATATATATAATAAAATTTTAATTTTCGTATTATTTGCACAATTTTATATAACAACATGAATATTTTATAACACAAGAATACTTCAGAAAATTTTGACAGCATAACGGCAGAGTAATTAAAACCGGCACCGTCCCTAGTACGGCTCCTCGCGCTACCTTAGGCCTTGTGGCATTTACAAGGGGTTTAATTTCCTAATACGTTTTTCTAGGCAATCTATTTCCGCAATAGCAACCAATTTCATTTCAACCACAATCAATCACCAAAAATCAACCAATTTCACATCACAATACAATCAAGTCATCCATGGTTTGTGGGCGATGTTGTCGGGAGTTTCTAAACTTCGTTTTCAACCTAATATAATTTTATTTAATTAATTCGGATTCAGAAATCTCACATCTCTTTTTATTTCCTATAAAATTGTAGAATGCTCCAAAAATTCTATGGCCTCTTCTGAAATGTAGATCTCAATTTACGGGTTCCAACACATCTTGAATTATTGAATTCTGATTCAAAATGGCCAAGTTATGACAGTTTGAAATTCAATCATATTAATAATATAATTAATTTTTTTAATTACATTGGTTAGGAAAAAACACGTGAGCCCTCTTCTTCGTTCCAAACAGGAATCGCGTCCTGTCGCCCGCACTCAGAGGCCTCCGATCCCGATCCAACGCCGCCACCACGAAGCCCCGACCACGAGCCACCACCGCCGGGAAGAGTGCCCAACTCGCACCCCTCCACACCCTCAAAATCCGCTCCAAACTCATGCCCTTCCTGGCCAAATTCTGATCACTAGAAAACCCTACCCTCGATCATCACCGTATAGAATCAATGGCCTCACTTAGATCTTCTGTTAGTCCTATAGGAGTTTATGAATTTATTGTTTCGATTTAGAGAAAATAAGTTGGAAGTTTGGGATCGTTTCAGCCATTGAAAGGCTTGGCGGAGGCTCTATAGAAGATGACTAGGGTTTGAAATGATTAGTTTAATAATATTTTAATTATTTAATTGTCCAATTTTCCAAAAAGGCCCGTTGACTCGTATTAGATCCAAATTAAGCCCAGCGATTGTCGGCTCTAGCCAAGTACCCCCATTCCAGACACATTGGCATAGGTCTCATCAGCCATTTGACTGTTTCAGTCAATTTTTCTTTAAATTAAATAATAAAACATTTTATTATTTATTTTGAGCGTACATTTTAATTTACCGAGGCCACAGACTAACTCCAAAAACTCCCAAAAATTAAATCTAGCTATGTTTAGATAATATGGTCCTAACAAAATTAATTTCGTCGAATTTGGAGACCGTTTGAAAAATAACCATTTTCTGGTCGATCCAAATTGACTGAAATTGACAAAACACATTTTCTTTTGCCACGATCACATATTAATTCCAAAAATTATGAAAATTGGAATCTTGTAATAATTTGACATTCGGATCCAACCAGTGTTGTTTCGTCGAAAACGGAGGTCGTTTGCAAAATGGCTATTTATACGACCTATATATTATATTAAATTCCATAGCGACTATTCTAAATATTCAACTAGCCATAACTTTTTATTCCCGCTATGAAATTCCAATTTTTCAGATTCGCTGGAAAGATATTTTTAAATAGATTCTAATATTTTTGTTTTCACTAATCCAATGCATACAGTACATTCAGTCAAAGTACAAATTCAAATTTTCAAGCTGCCGCGCTATTTCTAACTCTTTTTAAAATTTAAATAAATATATTCGTTCTAACTTCGATTTAAATAAATTTTTAATGTTATTATAAAATAAATTATTTTAACTATTCAAAATTCAATAAAATAGCCAAAATAAAAAATTTAAATTGGTCCTGATTTTTCGGTTTGTTACAAATACTTTAAGTGATAAATTCACTGTACAAACAACTTGTTTAACTTTGGAAAAATCCTCTTGAAATAGAAGTATATTAGTAAGACCAGCCCACACATAAACACGGACGGTTTTTTCCTTACTATAACCCAAATTACTTTTGAAATCATACTTTGTTCTGATATTATAATAGTTTCTAAATACAAATAAATAATAATCTAGCGGAACGCTTGCATCTCACGCTCCACATATATAGTATACAATCAAAACCACGGGCGCTTATTGGAGATTGGATTTCGACTATGACAAAGTATGGAACCACCTTCTGATAGTGTATCTCTAGAGGGGAATACACTGGGTTCAACAAGAATGTCTTGCAACCTGGCCCACACATGACCGACCACTCATTTCGCTTGAGTATATTGAATGTATGTCACCAACGGTTGGGATCAGCAACCATTTCCCGAAAAGGGACAACATCGAAATAGATTTAAAGAAGAAAATGGAATTTCTTTAGATAGGTGATTATACACCCTAATGGGAGCGACCCACATAGCCATGCTGTCTGCCCGATTTTTGTCATTTCCCGGTTGTGAGGCTTGGGGCTAGAATTTTCCTTTAGAACATCTGGTCATCAATCACTTTGTATGCCACATTGTCAGATCTATCAAATCACTAATTGACATCCAAAAATATACTCTGGGTATAAAAGAAGTGCCCCTCTTCACCACCAACTCGGTATATTTGTAAAAATCAACATACGTGGTTTTTGGGAAATACTCCGTCAAATATTCGTCCATATAAATCATCAAGGAATAGGATGAAACGAAGGCACTCTCCTACTGCATCCTTATGTAGGAATCATCCCAAGGATCAGTAGCGAGTAGTCCTTGCAATCCAAAAAATCTCAACCACGACCAAATCACATCAGAATACCTCTACGTTGCAACATAGAGAATATTCAACAAGTAATCCTTTTGCTTATGAAAATCCATGGTCTTCAATTTCTCCATCTTCAGTCAGCGTCTTCACGTATTTGCTGGTTCGGAATGGTTCTCGAATATAATTTCAATCTCGGTCTTTCCGTACCAACAATCGTATTAATCAGGTTTGATAGTCGGTGATTTAACTACCAAATAACAATCATGTAAATGAGTTTACTGATTCCGTACTTGGCATGACATGGCCTATTTTTAAAAAAATAATTAACAAATGGTTAATCAACTTTTAATTCTTCCAATATGTTTAAACCTTTTATTGATCCTTATTTTATTATAACAAAGGCTATGTTATATGTTTTAGAACATGAATATATATACCTAACTTTCCATTTCTATTACCATTGGAAATATCATTATATTCTTCAAAATCTCTTTTCCCATTTCCTTAAATTCTGGCATCATAGTATATGCTTATATATATAATACTTAATGGTATAAAGAAAATTACCAATTAGATATGACAAATCAAATGTCAAATTACATAATTTAAAATCAAACATTCTTATTTACCTTGTAACTAACATTTATATTCAAAAACCTTGTACTCATGTTCAATATTCCTTGTATGGAATAATTAGCCAACTAAAACACCTTTTCCTTATTTCAAGCTATTACCATTCCTTGATAATAATGAAGCCGTTCAAGTTGGGGTATTTTATTTACCTCTCAGACCTTGATCGACAACCTTCTTATCTCAGAATAAATAATAGTTTGCCACTTAACCACTGCTATTAAAATCTCATTTACCAACTTGATTTCATATATGTTTTTAAACTGTTCCTTATATTTAAAATCCTCGTTCAATAATTTCTTTACTTAACTCCTTTAATTAAGTAAATATTCACCAAAACACAACTTTTAACTTAAAGCATAATTTCGCTTATGACATCTTAATTTATACTAAAAATCCCTTGTCAAAATTTTTTTTTCAATCTATTAGACATCCTTATGATAACCTTATCTTGGATTCGTAACTAACAATTGCTTTCCGCCTTCTTTACAATAAGATTTTTGATTTGAATTTTTATTTCCAAAATTCCCTTACCAATATTTCACACAAACTATTGTATGTAATTCCCTTTTGCGATGCTTCACTTAATCCAATTCTTAAACATTTAAAGTCATCATTTTGGTTTAAAGACCCTTTTTAAACCATGCTTGGATTTCTTCCTAAATACTTATAATAAGCCATTTACCATCTTTTCACAATTTTTAGATTTTATTCTAAAACCATTACTATATTTCATTTTATTTCTAATATATTAACCATCTTCTCTAATAATTTCATTCGATTTAATTTACTTTACTTAATTTAAAAATTAAGTAAAACCTTATTTAAACCCCTATATGTACTTACCAATTCCATTTACCAATCTCGTTTGAAACTTGAATTATAACTCTCTTTATAAAACCTTATCCCCTCTTTTGATAAACCATATCGCCAATTATCACTTCTCAAATGAATTCCAATCAAAAGTCATTGTTTTAGTTATTATTAATTAAAATATAATTAACTTTAACATTAACTATATTAAAAATAGTTAGCTTAGATATTAATTGAAAATAGGACAATTATCATTATTTTTAAAGCTTATTAAATAATAATTAATGCAATTAACACTAACCAGTTCAATAATTACTTTGGATTATAGTTACTCGAAGATTAACTAATAATTAGAACTGAACAATTCAATAATTACCTTAATTTCTAGTTAGTCGGGGATTAACTAATATTTTACACTATTTGTTAAATTTAACGAATATTCAGAAAATTTAAATCAAGTTAATTCCATTATTAATATCAATTAAAAACGGTTGATTTTGCCAACCGTACATATCAGTTAACTATTAACTGATTTTCATTTATCATTTCCCCTTTTAAATTAATTAAATAACTAATTAATTTCAAAACGCTATTTAATTATTTTAAAAACAATTATCCCATTTTACCAACGCATAGGTATATTCTTTGGCTTTCTGCTTTTAGCACTTGTATGAATCATAATATCTTACTACATAAAGCATTTAAATAATTCTTTTATAAACTCAATTTAAATATTTATTTATAAATTTCTAATTTTAATTATTTATAAAAAATGACTGAAAAATTTCAAATTAGTTATAAAATAATTTATAACTTTAAAACTACGTCCATTCACCTGACGGTAGAACAAAGTCTAAAAACAATAAATTTTTGACAATTCTTTGCCAACCACCCAATCAATACCGTCGACTGATTATAATCACAACATTGATGAATATCCATTTAACCATCAATATTAAAACAGGTTTTAGTGTCAGTCAGGGTGAACAATTCGTATATGAATAATATGCACCACAAATAAAATACAGTTTATTTGAGGAATCCGATCGGATCCCTCCAACCTATCCTTCCCTACATCACAGATAACATTTGGATAATAATATACAAATTAAATTTCAACAATATAGTGCATTAAAATGATGAAATATAAATAGCGGCAATCAATCAAATAATAAACAACCAATAGAATCCATAGCAGCCAATCAACTAATTTGTACTATTAATGGTAAATTATATTTTCCTATGAATTTAACACATTATAGGATTCCAGAAATCATGAGAATTAACTCACTAGATTAATTTCGGTTGACGGTCGATATTTAGTTCCATTAAATTTTAAACATACATTTAAAATTATCTGAAATCCCCAGTAGCTCCAACTGATTCCAAATCAGCACGTACACGTACTGCTCGTTGCCATGATCCCGACGAGTCCTGTTTTGTTGATTTTCGTTAATGTATGTAAAAGTTACACTAAATTCAAGTTTATATATATATATATATATCAATTAATTATCAACTAATTAATGATTTAATTAAATAATTTAAAACTAATTACCTTATTTACCCTAACCCTGTGCTAAGTCAGCAAAGTCATACGCGTTTTTCTCCTTGTCTACTGTTAAAACCCGACTTCTATGCTTCATCGTCGTTCACGATTTCCCTAAACTTCAACAAAACACAACCTCAATCAACACCTGCCGGCACCGCTTCACTCCTCCTAAGACTCATCGGACCTCGCTGACACCACCGCCACACTAAAACACCCCTTCTCCCTCAATCCCTGACCTTGTCGAGCCTTTAACCTCCCGGAAACTCCATTTGAACGGAATCCGTTCCTACCCAATTTTCCACCGCCACACTAGACTATAAACCGTTGCACCACCGTCTTTCGACGCGGCTGACCACCACCGACGACTTCCCTTCAGACATCGGAACACCTCGCAGCCTGCTCCTCCCTCGCGTCCTCCAAACCCGAAGCTAGAAAAACTAATAAACCAGAAAATGTAACCCACGTTCATCTCCTCGCTCCGATCTCCTCCTTCCACTAGAGGACCCCACATCGATGCCAAAAGAAAGCCTAATCTCCCTACTTAATTTCCCCTCAGGTCCTAGCTCCTGAAATAGACCATAACTCCTCCACTCAGCCAAAGAATGGAACAACCTTTTCTCGGTTTATCACCGATTCCGGCCACCACCGACCACCATTCCACCCCAAATTTTTACAATAAGTAGATAGGGACCAGATCTACAGCTTCCCTTCAGATTGTCTTAGCTAATTCCTTACATATTCAAAGATATAAATTGGTTTGTATTTAGGTACTAAACTGCAAAACTGAAGGTGATGGATGGGAAATGGTTGTGATTTCTGGTTTGGGGCTGGGGTTAAACGGTATATATAAGTGGAAATAATATTATTTATGTTGATGCGACTAAGGATATTTTATTTTGTGTCTATCGCAATTCTGAATGTCATTTATTCGCTTCTATGCTCACGTACAAACCCGTTCGAGATAAAAATGGACAACGTAGTATAATTTGACGTTATGGTCATAATGAATCTTGTTTCGTCGATTCCGAGCCCGTTTGCTCAAACGGCGCTCGTTCCCATCCAAATGGTTGTTTTATTTGCATTTTATTTTGCCACACTCACATAACAAATCCGATTTACATGCAATTTGAAATCTAGCAATAATTAGCTGTTACGGTCTTAATAAAATTTGTGTCGTCGAAAACGGAGGTCGTTTGAATCATAGCCCTTTTTAAGGGTCCAATTTACATTAAAATAAACCAACTTTAAAATACCTCAATATAATATTAATAAAATATTGTTATCGACCATACACGAGCAGAATTTCATACACTACCAAAATAAAATATCTTAGGTTGAATTCCAAGCCAAATCGATATTATAAATATGTAAAACCCTTGATTTAATATAAATAAGCGTTATAATTATAAAGGAATTCCATATCGACTATTTCAAAATTTGATTTGGACATTAAACAAAATCTACACTATGAAAACAGGAGTTTTCTCTTCCATTAGAAAAATATTATCCAACCGATTCGAAAGTTTCTTGTTTCGAGAAAATCCGACTCATATTGGATCCTGTACAGCCAATTAAAGTTCAAAATGCAATATTACGAACTACCGCGCCACTGCAACTCATTTTGTAATCAAATTATAAATTAAACGCTTAACCATTGTTTTATAAACAAAATCGATACTATAATTTCAATATAAACCACATTAAACCATTTTAAATTGCCCGTTTACCTCATATTTCAAATTCAACATTTTTCCAAATATTTTGGAATTAAAATATTATTATATTATAAATATAAATAAATATTCAAAAGAAAATGGTTAAATCCAATTATTTAAATTCGAATCAATATTTTAAAAAATAAAAAAAATCGAATAATTAGCCAGAAAATATGTTACGTTACATCGTCCAAGCCAAGATTCACAAAGATGAACTCAATTAAATTTGATTGGTCAAACAATGGATCACGATATAATATAGGATATGACGGCTCCTAGGACTCAAGTCAAATCCTAAACAAGATTTCCTAACACAGATTTAGTACAATGATTTTCTCCATAATATCTTATATTGCTTCAAACTTGGCTCTAATACCAAGTGTAATGGCCCACCTCTATACTCGCGTTAGTTAGCAAAGGCCATTGAAAGCAATGGTGTCAACTAAGCCGAAGAATAAGGCTATTGAAGAAAGGCCATCTGTATAATAGCATTGAATGAGTGTTAAATATGTCGGGTAAGGTGGTCGTACTTTTTTAATTTCATAAGGAAATCCAACGTATATAATTCAAATTCAAATCCAAAACATGGTGGTTGCATATAATTGGGAATCAATATAAAATAGATAACAATACAATCAACGTCAGACATAAATATTCACATCACTAAGGAGGAAATAGATATGAATATATAACATAAGAGTAAATACAAATAGATCATAGTCGATCAACTATACAACAAAAGAATAGGTAGAATTTCTTGCCAAAATAATATGTATAAATAGATGTCGTAAATACATATAACCCAAAATTACTATAATAAAAATGTAGATATGTAAAGCCAAGAAGTGGTCCCTGCTAGAAGTCCAATGTAAGCACTAGTAATACTCGAATATAGGAGTCAATCTATATGTCCCATGACCACTTGCTTTACTCGAATATTTACAAACAAGTTATATATTCCACTAGAAATATTAAACGATCACTGCCACGGTTTTCAATCGAACAAGTCGAAGAATTAACCGTCGAAACGAAAACAAGGGTTCATAGTCCTTGCTTTTACTAGGCATTCAAAAGGATTTGTCATACGAACGAGGAAAAGGTTTATCAGATATGTACTAGTAGATTTGTAAAGAAATTCATGAAATAACTTCATAAAATTAAGTAGAATTAGAAACCAATTAGCAAAAGATTTGGTATCTACTAATAGTTTTGAACCCTTTTTATATTGTTTAGAAGTGTAAAATCTCGTAAAATATCGATCAAAATAAAGATCAAACAAAGAATTCACAATTTAATAACATAAATTAAATATCATGACTAGCAATTGTATATTCGCTCACCATGAATAAATTAAAAGTCCATGAAATCAAACCACAGGAATCTATGAATTAGAGAAAATGAAAAGTCGTAGAAAAAGCCAAACAACTCAAAACTCGGCCGAGAATAAGCCCGAATCATATTATACTATTGATCGTGGTCTCCACTACTCAACAGTAGGAATCAAGATTCAGACATCTAAATCATTGATTCAAATGCTCGAATCTATTTTCCAAAAAGTCATTTTTGTTTCCTAAACTTCAGACGTCAGAATGGAATAAATTAGCCATCTGAATTTTTATTCAGATGTCCAAACTACTCATTCAGATCTCTGAAATACATTTGCACCATTTTTTATTGTTAGTAACAGTTCATACGTTTGAATTATATAATCAGACATCTTAATATTTCCCTAGGCACTTGTTTTTTTAGGAAGCAAGCTCATATCGAATTCAGTTGATACTTGAAAGCTTATAATACTATTCGAGGGAAAATGAGGCTTCATGGCTTACCGAAACAACACTAGAACATAAATTTACATACACACAAAGATCTACTTGAATTCACATATAATCGAATTCAAAACTCATGAAATTGAATGTTCGTACAACCTGTCCAAATCAAACAATACATATGCAATACAAACATTCCACATGCTTACTAGACAAGCATATAGCTTTTTGTATGTATGTGATTTCACCAAGAACTCACCTTTGATCTTGATAAGGAAGGAGTGACTCCAAAACAAAGTAGGATCAACCTATTTTCAATAAGAACTCAAGAATCATCAACCTAAACACATATAAATGAATTTCCTAAGAGGTAGGTTATAGGAAATTTCATAAATAGAAGTGAGCACAAGATGAATAAGATGGAGATGACTCACGTAAGCCTCTCCTTTCATTTTGCACTTGATTTCTACAAGAAAAGGGATTCCTAAGATCAAAATAGTTTTAGGAATATTAATTTCCTACTCATTCCCTTATTTTCTATTTTCTTTGAAGTGTTAAAGTTAATGAGGGAGAAGAGGCTGGTTTGGTTATAAGGAAGTAGGCTAGGTATACTAACGAAAGTCCCAATTTTCACAAACTCCGAACACATCGATGTTTATATTCTTTTTGTCGTAAATAGGATTTTGAACTTAATGGAAGTGGTCTCGAGTCTTAATTCATCTATATGCAAAAAAAGACTTTTCGCACCTATACACAATTAATGATGTTATATTTAAATAAAACATTAAAATATATAATCTTGAAATTTACAGGTTGTTGCATTAACACACTTTCAATAGCGACCAGTTTGCAGAGCTTGTACAACGTATAACTTGGGCCGGAACGTCCGGCCAAGGATATGAGGACGTGAGTCAGCGGCCCTTCACTCTTAACATCTCAATTGTGATGGCTTCCTCGGATTTCAAACTACTTATTTTGGTGGAACAAATCCTACTACATGTTTAATATGCTATATTAAGTACATGGATGTGTTGGAGGCATCTCCCGATCTCATTGCAAAATGATTCTCACTGTTCTTGTTGGATTTGGCTATGCTTTGGTTTACACAACTCAACAATGGATCAATTGACACTTGGAACGAACTAGCGGATTGATTCATGGGAAAGTTCAGAGTCCATATAGCTTGTCTAGGTAATGTGATGATGTTGGAGACTATTAGGAAAAGGTCTAGAGAGACTTTGCGGAAGTACTTGGAAAGATTCAATTTAGCTATGACTTTGGTCGATAGGCTGCAACATTTGATGATCATAATGGAAGTCATGGCTAGAGTGGCTGACAAATCCGAGTCCAAAGCTATCTTCCAAAGGGATCACCCGAGGGATCGAGTTTTATTTTGAGGCAGATAAGTACTTGCACCAAGGGGATGCTCATGCACGAAACATGGTTGAAGTATACGGTCTAAATCATGTAGCGCTTGAGGTTGGAGTTAAGCATGACAACGTGAAAAATAAAGTGGAAGACGAGCTGGATGACTCGAAGAAGAGAAGGAAAGGGCATAGATTCCCCTTCCCTTGCTAAGCTGAATGCACCTCTAGAGAGGATATGAAACACCCCACCTCCGTTAGGGTCACTCTCAAAGGGAATACCCTAATTTTAGTGGAGGTTTATAAGTATAAGTCACAGATACACAAGACAGATATAAGAACACATATTTTTGAACAGCGGAAAACATCAACAACTTTTATTTCAACGAAATACGTGTTACACAAACCATGTCATAATTTGTTTTACAATACTTCCCAAAACATAACATCTCCATAATTGTCTTGATTACATTATTTAAAGAAGCATAAAGAAAACATAAATGAACTGCAAAAGTCCCATAATTGCTGTCCAAAGCCATAGTCCAAAACGGAAAAGATCCAAGCAATACATTCTTTCTCTTCAAGCTGGATGTGAAAACTGGTCAAGCTGCGGTATTCCCTCCCTGTGGACCTGGGGGGGGGGGGGGACGAAAGAAAAGAAGGCGAAAGAAAAGTAGAGTCAGACATAAAGCCTGAGTAAGTCTAGGACTATTCAGTCTATGAATAAAGAACTGGGTATGAAAAGCATAAACTGGAAATGGGAAAGCACCATAAACTAAGTTAAGTTGTCTAGGGTCGAATACTATCGTACCCCATATTAATCTCTGTACCCATATAAACTAGTTCCCAACAGGCACCCCATAATTAGGGTGAAGTGATCCATTTTCTGATGATCGGCTCCTACTCGCATAGTTACATGTGTCTTACGCCCCCCGTTGTTGTAGTTACCTATGCTGGTCCCACCATGGGGTGTATCAAGTCCCATGGTGGCGGCCCGACAAATTCTAGAATGCACAGGTATGCTACTGGTGCCCAGTGCCTTATTTTTCTGCGCCGGTGTGTGTGCACGCCCGCACCCCATTAGAACCTACACTGCTGCACCACCGCTGTTGATTTGACCTCTTACAGTCAGCCCAGTAATCGTGCCCCACCCTGCCTTGTTCAGGGTATCCTGATACACCTTGTAGGGTTACTGCTGAAAAGGGTCCCCCGCTACTAGGTTTTCTATTTCTAGCCAACATGCTAAGTTGGTTAAGTGTTTGATAAACCTAACCCCCAATCAGTCTGTTTAGTTTAGCATGTTCCATTTTGATTTAGTATTAATATAATTTACTTAATCCTATCAATCCTGGCTCAGCCTTAATGGTCTTATTAAAGCCTCGACCTCTCACATTAGACAGGTATTTTGTGGCTGCCTGTTGCCGGTTGGGTCCGGCCAGTCTTACGCCACAACTCAGTCTAACCTCGGGTCCTTATTGGGCTCCGTGTTTAACCACCCACATTGGATAGGTATTGTTGTGACTACTGGACAACCGGGCGGTTCCGGGCAGGTTTACATCACAACTCAATCCAACCTCGGGTTAAACACATCGTATTTTCTACATTTACATATTTTGTCTCTTTTCTTTTGTATATGTAAATATTTGCGGCCCATTATTCAAATTCATCTTTATTGATTAAAATTTATTTATGCCACTTAATTGTTTTTCAAGGTTGTTGGCATGCGTCAAACATGCCAACACATATGTGCTATATTTTAACCCAAACGTCATTACCCCCGTTTTACACGTTCGCCACAATATAAGATATGTTGGATTTAACATTTAAACCCAACTTAGCCATATGAAAAGGGGAGGCTTATAACATGGTGTTTATAAGGTAACATGAAAAAGGGGAGTGTGAACGCATGAACTTACAACATAACAATTCAATTAACATGAATTAGGCACATGTGAACTTGCATTGTAATAGCATATAATCATGGCATAAACAATACTTAAACATGAGTCATTCTATTCATATAATCATGGCATAAACAATACTTAAACATGAATCATTCTTTTCATATAATCATGGCATAAACAATACTTAAATATGAATCATTCTATTCATGTAAACTTGCAATTGGAATGTAAATCTAACGTAATTGTGTCACATATATCACCATATGGTTTTGATAACAACTTAGGCCTAAAACATGTTTTCAACTAGGCATAATACCAAACATAGTTTAGTCATGTTCATAAAGATGCTTACTTTTGTTTCTAATACAAAAGTATGATTTGCCAATTTCAACATAGATTCATATAAATCATAGTACTTAGTCGAGTCCAATTACACACTAAAAGTTATCATAAAAGTATGTACATCATATTGGCATAATAGTGAATCATATACTTGCTTGAATCCCAATTAAAATTCCACAATATATGGTTGTCAACATAAATCATATACTTGTATGAATCCCAAATAAAATACCACAACATATGGTTGTTAACTTCCACCATAAATCACATACTTGCAAATACCCAATCGTATAACATTTCCAAATCGTTTAGAATCAAAATAACATACAAGTATAGATTATTGTCGCCACAATTCCATTTCGTTGTTAACTTCCAACGTAAATCACATACTTGCAAATATCCAATCGTATACCACAACGTTCCCAAATCGTTTAGAATCAAAATAACATACAAATATAGATTATTATCGCCACAATTCCATTTCGCATTTTACACAAATCAAACACAATTAATTATTCACATCGGAATAGCACTCTACTTACAACGTATGACGAATCTTCAGTTCAGGAATCTGAATTCTGAATTTGGAGAGGCTATCCTTTGTTGTAGGCGTTGTTTTGATTTGATTGACGTTGCTTTAAGCTCTCAAATTATCTCCTAATTGTCTCTCAATTTCTGACGGCTATTCTTAGTCTCTCCTCAGCAGCATGACGGTCTCATCTCCATTTTTGTTTGTGTGAACTAGGGTGAGTCTTAGGTCCTTTTTATAGAGTTTGTGAGTTGATTTAGACCATCGATGGAGCTTGGTTTAATAACAGCCGTTCGTTTGAAAGAGAGACCAACCCGGAGCTGACACCTAGCCCAAGTGACAAGGCAAGGCTCAGAAAATCGACCAAACACAGACCAGGCCAGCCAGGGGGGGGCGGGTTCGACCTGGCTCAGGGGCCAGGTCGACACCCCAGTCGACACCGTGTCGACTTGGCAGTCGACACGGGTGACCCAGGTGGACTGCCCAGTCGACCTGGTTAGCACCAGGTCAACTGCCAAGTCGACCTGGGTGCCTTGGGCGGGAAATTTCCCGCCCTGGCCAAACCGGCACGATTTTGAATTTTAAATTGGTTTTTCTGAGCTGTTTTGGTCTGTTTGAATTTTTAAACTGAATTCTGAAACTTCCGGAGGCCATATCTTCTTCATACGGAGTCCGTTTTACGCAAACTCGGACTCTATTTCAAGCAGAATTCTGAGATGAACGCAATAGCGTATCCCGTTTCTTTTAATTCTTTGATTTGAAATTAATTATACTTTAATTCGTGAATTTCACTGTTATAGAATACAAGGAGTGTTACATTCTCCCCTACTTAAAAGGATTTCGTCCCCGAAATCTTCAAGTTCAGGAAGAATGTATAACATCCAAACATCCATCTACTCATCCATCAAACACGAGCATCCATTGTTCTTAAAAGACTTCTAATGCTTCATGATCATATGCGAAGTGTGTGTGTGTACATGTACTTATCTAATGCAAAATCAGGCGGTCTACTGATTCAGTTGACCTCCTTAATGCAAATTATGTAAGTGCCATGAATCCATTATGTATGCAAATTTTCCTATTCATGATTCTACATGAGTGCACAATCATTCACACAAATGCAACATCCATATGACAACACATTAAATTTCAACCATATACGAATATAAATACATTTATGCATATGCAATATGAAGTGACTGAGCCGATCTAAAACCTAGATTGTGTGTGTGTATGCAACCACGAGCAACCACTAGCAATCACTTGCAACCACTTGCAACCATCATCCATAACATGTTTCAATTACATGTTTTCATCCAAAGGGTTTCTTCCTAAAAGATAAGGTCGAGGAGATATACCTAAAAAGATAGATAAAATCGCAACTTAAGGAAAAAGAAAAGATCAAAGATGTACCCTCGAAAAGAAAAGGGTAGGCTGCGCGTATTCTAGCTTCAGTTTCCCAAGTTGCATCTTCTTCGGCGTCGCTCCACTGAACTTTGACGAGCTTGACTTCCCGTTTGCGTAGCTTCTTCACTTCTGTTCCTAATATGCGGATTGGAACTTTCCTTACGGTTGCTTCGCATTCCACTTCATCTTCTTCTAGGATATTTGGCTCTACCACTTCAGCAGACTCATGTAGACATTTTCGGAGATGTGAAACTTGAAAGAAGTTGTGAACTCCGGCCAATTTTTCGGGTAGCTCTAATCTATAGGCCATTTCCCCAATTTTCTCGATGATAGGGAATGGCCCTACGAACCTTGGTGCCAGCTTTCCTGTGGTTCCAAAACGAACAATGTTCCTTAGCAGAGATACCTTAAGGAAAACTCTGTCCCCAACCTCAAATTCAAGGTCGGTCCTCCTCTTGTCGGCGTAGGACTTTTGTCTGTCTTGGGCCATCTTCATCCTTCTTCGTATTAAGTCTACTTTCTCTGAAGTCTCTCAGATCATATCTGATCCAAGTATGAGCTTATCAGTAGACTCCCACCAACATGTGGGTGATCGGCACGGTCTTCCATATAAAGCTTCGAAAGGCGCCATTCCGATGGTTGCTTGATAGCTGTTGTTGTAGGCAAATTCCACCAAAGGAAGATGGTCTTCCCATGTCCCTCCAAAGTCAAGGACGCACAGTCTTAAAAGGTCCTCCAAAACTCTGTTCACTCTTTTTGTTTGGCCGTCGGTTTGGGGATGATAGGCTGTGCTCAAGCATAACTGTGTGCCTACCGCTTCTTGCAGACTCCGCCAAAACTCACTTGTGAAGATAGGGTCTCGGTCACTAACAATGCTGGATGGTATTCCATGGAGTCGAACAATTTCCTTGAGGTAAAGAGATGCTAGGGATGAGGCGGTTCTTTTACTTTTGACAGGTAAAAAGTGGGCGCTTTTAGTAAGCCTATCCACTATTACCCAAATGCTAGTGTTGCCTCTCCTAGACCTAGGCAGCCCATCGATGATGTCCATTGAGATGCTATCCCACTTCCACTGCGGGACCTCTATAGGATGGAGCAGACCGCCAGGCTTTTTCTGTTCCGCCTTAACCTGTTGGCACACCATACACTTAGAAACAAATTCTGCCACGTCTTTCTTCATGTTGTTCCAAAGGAAAGTTCTTTTTTTATGTCCTTGTACATTTTATCTCCACCTGGGTGTATCGTCATCTTGGAGTGATGCGCTTCCTCGAGAACCTTCTTTACTAAATCCATTGTCTGTGGGAAGCACAGTCTTCCATCTCGCCTTAGCCAACCCTTATCGTCGATGGAGTATCTGTTGAGGTGACTTGAAGTCTCGCCCCTAATTAGCCTATCAATCGTCTCCACAAGCTGAGGGTCTTCACGCTGTGCTGTCCCTATTGAGTCCACTAAAGTCGGGCGTACTTCGAGAGATGCTAGCAAGCCTGTTACAAAATTGGAGGAGGGCCTAAAGTCAAAGTTGGCTATAAACTCTAGGCTTTGTCTTTCAACAAACAGCGGGCTTAGGGTCAGTTTCTTTCGACTCAATGCGTCTACCACTACGTTGCCTTTGCCCGGAGTGTAGGAGATCTCGAAATCGTACGAGGCAAGAAACTCCATCCATCTCTGTTGCCTCAAGTTAAGATCTTTCTGCGAGAAAAGATATTTCAACGATTTATGATCAGTGTAAAGTTCGAACTTCTCACCTAGGAGATAGTGTCGCCAAGACTTGAGTGCAAAGACGATGGCGGCTAACTCAAGATCGTGGGTCGGGTAGTTCTTTTCATGCACTTTCAATTGTCTCCCGCCATAAGCTACTACCCTTCCTTCTTGCATTAAGACAGCGCCTAGCCCTATCCCACATGCATCTGTATAAACTGTGAACATCTTGCTTCCATCTGGCAACGTTAAAACTAGGGCTGTTGTAAGAGCCTTTTTTAGTCGTTGGAAAGCAAACTCGCAATCCAAGTCCCAATTGAACACTAGATTCTTCTTGGTTAGCCTTGTGAGCGGAGCTGAGATTTTCGCAAAATCCCTTATGAACTTTCAATAGAAACCTGCTAGTCCTAGAAAACTTCGGACCTCAGTTGCATTCCTTGGTGTCTTCCAATCCTGTACCGCTACTACCTTAGCCGGGTCTACAGCTAAACCTTCCTTGGATACTATGTGCCCAAGAAATCTTACTTCCTCTCTCCAAAAGTGGCATTTGCAGAATTTGGCTTTTAACTGATGGACTCGCAGAGTTTCCATGATTTCCCTTAAGTGCTGAGCATGTTCCTCTTCACTCTTTGAGAAGATAAGGATATCGTCTACGAAGACCACTACGAACTTATTGAGGAAATCTCTGAACACCCTACTCATTAGGTCCACGAAGTAAGCAGGTGCGTTTGTCAGCCGAAAGGCATGACAAGCCATTCAAAGAAGCCGTCTTGGGTTATGAATGTCGTTTTATCGATGCTATCTTCAGCCACCCTTAGCTGATGAAAACCGGTCGCTAAATCGAGTTGGGAGAAAACAGACGCTCCTACAAGCTGATCAAACAGATCGTCAATTCTGGGGAGAGGGTGCCTATTCTTTTTCGTTAGCTTGTTGAGCTCCTTATAGTCAACACATAGACGGAGTGAACCATCCGCCTTTGTAGCGAACACCACTGGAGCGCCCCATTCTGAAATGCTTCTTCTAATGAACCCCTTCTCTAGAAGCTCTTTAATCTATTTACTGAGCTCTTTCCTTTCCCGTGGAGCCATGTGTCTAGCGGGCAACGCAATGGGATTTGCATTATCTACAAGATATATACCGAAGTCTATCTCCCGCTTCGGAGGCAAGCCCTTCACCTCTTCGAAGACATCCGGATATTCCCGGACCACTCTAACCGATTGCAAATTATCGACAGAGGCATCTAGCGATTCAAGATAACTAAGCATAACCGCATACGAGGGATTACAAATAATTTCCAAAGTGTTACCTAGCTGGGTCAGGAGCCTAACAACCCTTTTCTCACAATCAAGGATGGCCCCATTACTGGATAGCCAATCCATGCCCAAAATCAAACCATATCCCGAAAAGCCCAAAACAAAGGCACTACATTTAAATTCTACGCTTAGAATAGAAATTTTCAATCCCACACAGATCATAGACAAATGAGCCGGGCCCCCAATTGGGTTTGAAATAATTAAGGGGTCCTCTACCATACTAGTTTTTAGGTGCATAGATTCTACTAAAGCAGACGAGATAAAGGAGTGTGATGCGCCAGAATCAAATAAAGTGCGAACGGGGTGATCATAAAGATAAACTACACTTTCTACAAAAGTATTTATACCTCGCTGTTGCAGAGGTGGCACCTCTAGCACATGAACCTGCGCCCCCGAGGTGGATCCAGCTCTCTGCCCCTGTCCTCGTTTCTTTGGGCAGTCCTTAGCCATGTGGCCTGTCTCAGCGCAAGAAAAGCACCCACCATTCATATTGGCCTTCTTTTTCCAGCAATCTTTCACTAAGTGCCCCACTTTGCCACAGAAATTACACTTCCTCTTCTCTTTATTGTCTTTCCCGCCCTTCTTAAAGTCTGTCTTCTTAGGCTGCAAACCCTCTTTCTTCCCTTGAGAGCTTTCTGCCTTTGTCTCCTTCTTGCCCTTATCCTCTTCGTTCAGCAATGCCATCTGTACCAATCTTTCATACGTAGCTCCCATGGGTATATGGGTCATGGCCAAACTGTGTAATGGCTCATTCAACCCCTTGACAAAGCGGAGAGCCTTCTTGTGTGGGGTGTTGACTAGGTCTAGTCCGAACCTAGCCAGCTGATCAAACTGGTTAACATACTCTTTGACTGTCATATTCCCTTGCTTAAGAAATAAGAATTTTTCCAACTGCAAACTCCTTTCAGCGTCTGAGAGAAATTTAGCCTCAAACCTTGCCCTAAAGTCCTCCCATGTTTCCACTGGTCTTTCTGCATTAGTGACTTCCCACCAGTAGGAAGCCTCACCTTTTAGTAGCCACACTGCCAGTTGTACCTTCTGCCTATCTTCTACCTCAAAAATGACGAATAAGTCCTCGGTTTCCTTTAGCCAATTCCTAGCTGCCACGAAGGATTCAGTTCCATGAAAGTCCTTTCCTCCCATAGCTTTAAAATCTTTACATATCTTAGCAAAAGTATTTCCTCGCGGAGGAGGTGGAGGAAGAGGTGCTGCTACAGCCGGATGATTCCCTGCAGCTAGGGGAGGAGGAACGGTAGGGCCTGGTTGAGTGGCCCTTGCTTCTAAGAATCGTCTAAACCAACCAGGTATTGGTACACCCTCTGGCAAGTTAAGTTCTTCGGACATGCTGAAACAAAAAGGATAGATTCAAAACGAAGGATAAGAGATAGTACCTATGGCTTTGGGGGACTTTGCCTTTTAAAATAAAATAATATTTTATCTTTTAAAAATGCTTCTTTAAATTTCCTTTTTTTTTTTGAAAATAAATTTTCAAAACTTTTTATCTTATCTGGTAAACCTATGCTCTGATACCAAGTGAAACACTCCACCTCCGTTAGGGTCACTCTCAAAGGGAATGCCCTAATTTTGGTAGAGGTTTATAAGTATAAGTCACAGATACACAAGACAGATATAAGAACACATATTTTTGAACAGCGGAAAACATCAACAACTTTTATTTCAACGAAATACGTGTTACACAAACCATGTCATAATTTGTTTTACAATACTTCCCAAAACATAACATCTCCATAACTATCTTGATTACATTATTTAAAGAAGAATAAAGAAAACGTAAATAAACTGCAAAAGTCCCATAATTGCTGTCCAAAGCCATAGTCCAAAACGGAAAAGATCCAAGCAATACATTCTTTCTCTTCAGGCTGGATGTGAAAACTAGTCAAGCTGCGGTATTCCCTCCCTGTGGACCTGGGGGGGGGGGGGGACGAAAGAAAAGAAGGCGAAAGAAAAGTAGAGTCAGACATAAAGCCTGAGTAAGTCTAGGACTATTCAGTCTATGAATAAAGAACTGGGTATGATAAGCATAAACTGGAAATGGGAAAGCACCATAAACTAAGTTAAGTTGTCTAGCGTTGAATACTATCGTACCCCATATTAATCTCTGTACCCATATAAACTAGTTCCCAACAGGCACCCCATAATCAGGGTGAAGTCATCCATTTTCTGATGATCGGCTCCTACTCGCATAGTTACATTTGTCTTACGGCCCCCGTTGTTGTAGTTACCTATGCTGGTCCCACCATGGGGTGTATCAAGTCCCATGGTGGCGGCTCGACAAATTCTAGAATGCACAGGTATGCTACTGGTGCCCAGTGCCTCATTTTTCTGCGCCGGAGTGTGTGCACGCCCGCACCCCGTTAGAACCTACACTGCTGCACCACCGTCGTCGATTTGACCTCTTACAGTCAGCCTAGTAATCGTGCCCCACCCTGCCTAGTTCAGGGTATCCTGATACACCTTGTAGGGTTACTGCTGAAAAGGGTCCCCCGCTACTAGGTTTTCTATTTCTAGCCAACATGCTAAGTTGGTTAAGTGTTTGATAAACCTAACCCCCAATCAGTCTGTTTAGTTTAGCATTTTCCATTTTGATTAAGTATTAATATAATTTACTTAATCCTATCAATCCTGACTCAGCCTTAATTGTCTTATTAAAGCCTCGACCTCTCACATTAGACAGGTATTGTTGTGGCTGCCTGTTGCCGGTTGGGTCCGGGCAGTCTTACGCCACAACTCAGTCTAACCTCGGGTCCTTATTGGGCTCTGTGTTTAACCACCCACATTGGATAGGTATTGTTGTGACTACTGGACAGCCGGGCGGTTCCGGGCAGGTTTACATCACAACTCAATCCAACCTCGGGTTAAACACATCGTATTTTCTACATTTACATATTTTGTCTCTTTTCTTTTGTATATGTAAATATTTGCGGCCCATTATTCAAATTCATCTTTATTGGTTAAAATTTATTTATGCCACTTAATTTTTTTTCAAGGTTGTTGGCATGCATCAAACATGCCAACACATATGTGCTATATTTTAACCCAAACGTCATTACCCCCGTTTTACACGTTCGCCACAATATAAGATATGTTGGATTTAACATTTAAACCCAACTTAGCCATATGAAAAGGGGAGGCTTATAACATGGTGTTTATAAGGTAACATGAAAAAGGGGAGTGTGTACGCATGAACTTGCAACATAACGATTCAATTAACATGAATTAGGCACATGTGAACTTGCATTGTAATAGCATATAATCATGGCATAAACAATATTTAAACATGAGTCATTCTATTCATATAATCATGGCATAAATAATACTTGAACATGAATCATTCTTTTCATATAATCATGGCATAAACAATACTTAAATATGAATCATTCTATTCATGTAAACTTGCAATTGGAATGTAAATCTAACTTAATTGTGTCACATATATCACCATATGGTTTTGATAACAACTTAGGCCTAAAACATGTTTTCAACTAGGCAAAATACCAAACATAGTTTAGTCATGTTCATAAAGATGCTTACTTTTGAATCTAATACATAAGTATGATTTGCCAATTTCAACATAGATTCATATAAATCATAGTACTTAGTCGAGTCCAATTACACACTAAAAGTGATCATAAAAGTATGTACATCATATTGGCATAATAGTGAATCATATACTTGCATGAATCCCAATTAAAATTCCACAATATATGGTTGTTAACATAAATCATATACTTGTATGAATCCCAAATAAAATACCACAACATATGGTTGTTAACTTCCACCATAAGTCACATACTTGCAAATATCCAATCGTATAACATTTCCAAATCGTTTAGAATCAAAATAACATACAAGTATAGATTATTGTCGCCACAATTCCATTTCGTTGTTAACTTCCAACGTAAATCACATAATTGCAAATATCCAATTGTATACCACAACATTCCCAAATCGTTTAGAATCAAAATAACATACAAATATAGATTATTATCGCCACTATTCCATTTCGCATTTTACACAAATCAAACGCAATTAATTATTCACATCAGAATAGCACTCTACTTACAACGTATGACGAATCTTCAATTCAGGAATCTGAATTCTGAATTTGGAGATGCTATCCTTTGTTGTAGGCATTGTTTTGATTTGATTGACGTTGCTTTAATCTTTCAAATTATCTCCTAATTGTCTCTCAATTTCTGACGGCTATTCTTAGTCTCTCCTCAGCAGCATGACGGTCTCATCTCCATTTTTGTTTGTGTGAATTAGGGTGAGTCTTAGGTCCTTTTTATAGAGTTTGTGAGTTGATTTAGACCGTCGATGGAGCTTGGTTTAATAACAACCGTTTGTTTGAAAGAGAGACCAACCAGGAGCTAACACCTAGCCCTAGTGACAAGGTAAGGCTCAGAAAATAGACCAAACACGGACCAGGCCAGCCAGGGGGGCTGGGTTCGACCTGGCTCAGGGGCCAGGTCGACACCCCAGTCGACACCTTGTCGACTTGGCAGTCGACACAGGTGACCCAGGTCGACTGCCCAGTCGACCTGGTTAGCCCCAGGTCGACTGCCAAGTCGACCTGGGTGCCTTGGGCGGGAAATTTCCCGCCCTGGCCAAACCGGCCCGATTTTGAATTTTAAATTGGTTTTTCTGAGCTGTTTTGGTCTGTTTGAATTTTTAAACTGAATTCTGAAACTTCCGGAGGCCATATCTTCTTCATACGGAGTCCGTTTGACGCAAACTCAGACTCTATTTCAAGCAGAATTCCGAGACGAACGGAATGGCGTATCCTGTTTCCCTTAATTCTTTGATTTGAAATTAATTATACTTTAATTCGTGAATTTCACTGTTATAGAATACACGGGGTGTTACAGGATATACTTGGATACGCGGGAACATCTCTCATATCGAAAACTGTCCCTCGAGAGCCCAATGAGAGAGAGAGGAGGTTGGGAAGACACTGCCTTTTCAACGACTTGGATGGTCACAATACCAATGATTGTAGACACCTTCGAGACCAGGTCAAGGAACATGTCAGGAATGGGAATCTCCCAGGCTACACTAACACTGAAATGGCAGCGCCCGAGTGTGGGCCAACGTCGAAAAATTGAAACCTAGGAGGACCTCAGACCCGATCTCAAATCATCATCTCATGATCGAGGTGGGGACAGTGGGATGGAGCCGGGAGAGGCTTTGTCTCATCCGATTTCTCTTGGCTTGTGCCTTGCTTGTGTCTTTCTTGTGTCTTGTTTGTTTCTTTGCTTGAAATCTCCCTATATGGAAAATGAAACTAATGATGTCTTTGCTTCACCTGGAGTGATGAAGTTGACCTAAAATGTTTTCTCCTTTCGCTAAGAGGTGATTGGGTGGGCTCATATAATTTCTTGTTAAACCCTGTCAGCAAGCAATGATTGGATGGATTTGTAGGAATGGATCGTAAATTCCGTTCATCATATGTGAAAGGATGGAATTCATATGAATGAAATACAAACTCCATCAGCGGAGAGTGATAGGATAGGCTAATACAAATAAGTTCCATCATCGAAGCATGACAAGATGATCTTATGAACTTTGGGTTCCGTTGTCAGAGAGCGATAAAATGAACTCATATCAATGAACTATGGGTTCCACCACCGAAGAGCGATGTAATGAACTCATATAGATGAAAAATGGGTTCCATCGCTGGAGAGTGATAGGATGAACTCATATCAATGAATTATGGGTTTCATGGTCGAAAAATGATGGGACGAGCCCATATCGAATCACAACTCGTGTTAGGACTTTACTCACCTAGCTTATTCTTTGTCCTCTCTCCAGGGCTTAGCAAGGTATACATAGACTCTTTTAATTGTATGGTTTTAAAGAATTCGAGTTTCCTCGATTTCATGGCTATGGTTACTCTAGCTATTCAGGTTCTCGGACACTTACGGTCCCTTGGCTATTCTGATTACTTTGGTTACTTAGGTTATTTTGGTTATCCGATTATTCCGATTATCACTTAAGAAATGATTCAGAGAGGTTGTTGACTTCCATTAGATTTCAGGCTTTGGTGTAATGGCTAATATGATCAAGTGTGATCATGGATTTTGGGGTCATATGATCCGACGAGATCGCGGCTTTCAGGTTCGTTGATTTTCTGGTTTTTGGTTAATAAAATCCGCCACAGTCATGGCTCTTTGGTTTTCCAGTTATTGGATTTCCCTTCTGACTTCTCCTAGCTTTGATTTACGGATTCTTGGATTTCTTGTTTACTTGCAAAACACATCTCCCTTCGATCAAGAAAGATATGTTTTGGGGGCGTAACACCCCGTAAAATATACTTAAATTAGAAATTAATTCAATTTTAAAATAAAAATAACAATTAATAATATATTAATGGGCTGAAAATGGAATTTTGGACAACTGGGAATCTAGCCATGAAAGTATGGTAGTTGCATTCATGCCGAGATTCTGATCCGTTTTCATATTTTATTTAGTGAAAATGGAGTCCATATTGGAAAGTTATTAATAAATTAAGTTGAATGTATATATTAATGTATAAAATTTGAATTTCAAAATATATATATATATATATATTTATAGAAGTTGGGGATATGTTAAATTGGATAAGCATGAAAAGAATATTTCTTTTTATTTCAAATCCACACACAATAGGGGACAAGGATAATATAATAAAGGCAAAAAATAAACTGAATTAACTAACGAACGATTAACGTTCTAGAGGAAATTCCACCCATGCTTGACCCTAGAAGGGGATCAACCACTCCTCTAGGAGGGCTGTTGACTTCCCTGGTCGACCGACCTCCTAGGGGGTGTTGACGGCCCACCTGCCGGGAAGCCCAATGAGGGTTGTTTTGTATAGGGACTTATTCATAATTTATATCAAATGGAATGCTTAAATTTAATTAAACTAATCTAACTTCCCATACACATGATGTCAACTATAAATAGACCCTCAAACCCTCATTCTAAACCTTACAACTATTTCTCTCAACGCCTCCATGATGACTTTCTTCTGTCTCTAATTCCAGAAAGCTTATAGGATTTAGATTTTTTTCTATTCCTCTAAATCTATTCTACCTTCTCTATCTTATTCTAACATAGATTTAAGATTAATCTGGAATTTAGATTCATATGTATGTATATATAAGATTCTAATGGTGATTCTTATATATATATATATATATATATATGAAAGGATTGGTGCACACGTTCGTTCTTGAAGGCCAAATCCAAATTCTATTAATTCAATCTTGTTATTACTCTTCCTAATAACTCTGTGAGTGGAATCCATCTCAATTACAATTTTTATTAATTTGATAGTTATAGATCTCGATTGTTGCACCTTCGAGAATTCGGGATATACGAAAAGAAAACATGATTAAGCCGCTCAAACCCTCCATTTATTTTATTGTTCGTAGAAATGATCAATCTAGTTATATTTGTGGTTTTGGGTTATTGTAATAATAAAATAAAAACATGATTCTTGTTGTATGATTTTCTATATTATTTGGGTTCCTTTTTTATTTTCGTGTAAAATCATATGTTTTATTTTGGGGCAAAAGGTTAAGGTTTGGATAACTTTATAAATCTAATATGTTTAAATCTCTATTTTTCAAATTCGACAATTTGAATATATTATCTAAAATATATCAAAATGTTTTGGCTTTGTGTATAAATAAAATAAGAAAGGTAATCTATTGAATACAGGAATTTTAAACGTATATGTATATTTGATGTTATGTTATCTTTTATTGTTGCAATAATCAAGTCAGAACCGGGATTGCAAGTTTATATGATGTTGTGAATGCTTTTTTTCATTTTATTATCATATGTTAATATGTACATACATCCTATGGTCGAGGAAAATATGGGAAATGAATTGTACACCCTTTAAAATTTAATAGGGATTGACATTTCAAAAACGTGGTAAGGACGCTAATCTCATTCTCTTAATTTACGTCTATATTTATACATATCTATAATGTAATAAACACATATTAATACATATTAAGTGCACAAAAAATATGATTAAATTAGGAATAGAGTATGAATGTCCCCATCTACAAGCAAATGTGTGAGGCCTAGGTGCCATGGGCCATTATAATTAGTACATTGTGATGCGAGGTTATGCCCAATTTGTAGTAACCTACCCGGAACCGCCCGGCAAATTCAGCATCTATAAGTAGTAGTCCTAGTGTGAGATCTCTAGTATACATACATATATATATATATATATATATATATATTGCATGTAGAGTAGGCCTACCTTATGGAAAAGGTATAAGTGGCTGACCTATCTCTTGTTGGGTATTAAGTGGTTAGGACTAGGTTCGATCCTAAGGTTCACTCCTTGATTTAGGAACCAAGTCATTGGGCCCATCCTTCGAGAATTAAATTGTTATTAGGTATGCCCTTGTCCTATAAGGTATTTAATGGTCCTTGTAGATGATAACGTGTGTAGGGTAGTTCTCCAAGTAATGTCCGCTTCTTATCTAGTGGCTAGTGAGGGCTAACCTAAGGATGGATTATGTTTACATGGCCTAACGAACCACCATCTAAGGAAAGTATTAAGTGACCAGGATTTCACCCATAGGGATAGCTAGAGAGTAACAAGAGGTTTCACCAGGGGGTTCTTCTTAAATGAAACCGTGTTCCTAACCAGTTGGTAGTAAGTAGCCGTTACTATTTCTTGACTTATAAGGAGAGTTATCATTATAACAATTAACGTTAAAACGGGGTCTTACGTGGCTTGAGGTCTGCCATTATTAATTGAATAGAGCAATGTCTGCCCTAAATAAACTAAAATATGGTATTAAGTTACAATAAGGATGCCCGCCCTTAAATTATCTTTGGGGTATTAAGTGAATTCTAGGATGCTCGCCTCATATGTTTATATTGTGTGGCATAACACGAAATGTTTACAACTATCAAATATAGAAAATTGTCTTCTTAACTTACATGTATTTCATTCACTAGAACTTTATGTTTTGACCTTCCTCCTTCTAACATTAACAGGACAATAGATGAGAAGGGTGATTAAGGATGGAGAATGAACTTTTGGAGGAGGATCCTCTTGAAGATCTTGATGTTATGGCTAATGCTTTATTACTATTATTGGTATGTAATTAGGACGAATGATATGTACCTTTTTATTTTGTGAGACATGTTGTAATTGACAATTCTGGTGTCAACTAACCCGAAGAATAAGGCTACTAAAGGGTGACCATCTATATAATAGCATTGAATGAGTGTTAAACATGTCAGATAATGTGGTCGTACTTTTTTAATCTCATGAGGAAATCCAATATGTCTAATTCAAGTTCAAATCCACTACATGGTGGTTGCATATAAGTGGTAATCAATATAAAATACGTAACAATACAATCAGAGTCAGATGTAGATATTCACATCACTAAGGAGCAAATAGATACGAATATACTACATAAGAGTAAATACAAATAGGTCATAGTCGATCAACTGCACAACAAAAGAATAAGTACAATTTCTAGCCAAAAGAATATGTATACATAAATGTCTTAAATACATATAGCCCAAAATTACTATAATAACAATGTAGATATGAAAAGCCAAAAAGTGGTCCCTGTTAAAAGTCCAATGTAAGCACTAGTAATACTCGAATATAGGAGTCAATCCACATGTCCCATAACCACTTGCTTTACTCGAATATTTATGAACATGTTGTATATTCCACTAGAAATACGAATCGATCATTTTCATGGTTTTCAATTGAACAAGTCAAAGAATTAACCGTCGAAACGAACGCAAGGGTTCATAGTCCTTGCTTTTACTAAGGCGTTCAATATTGTTTCTCATACGAATGAGGAAACAATTTATCAGATATATACTAGTAGATTTGTAAAGCAATTCATGAAAATAAGTTCATATAATTACGTAGAACTATAAACTATTTAGCAAAAGATTTGGTATCTACTAATAGTTTTGAACCCTTTTTATATTGTTTAGAAGTGGCAAGTCTCATGGAGTAGCGATCGAAATAAAGATTGAATTAAGAATTCACAATTTAATGACGTAAATTAAATCTCATGCGTAGCAATTATATATTCGATCATCATGAATAAATCGAAAGTCCATGAAATCAAACCGCAAGAATATATGAATTAGAGAAACTGAAAAGTCACAGAAAAAGGCCAAACGACTCGAAACTCGGCTGGGAATAAGCCTGAATCATACTATACTATTGATCGCTGTCTCCACTACTCAACAGTAGGAATCCAGATTTAGACATCTGAATCATTGATTCAGTTGGCCGTATCTACTTTCCATAAAGTCATTTCTGTTTCCTAAACTTCAGACGTTAGAATGTAATAAACCAACCATCTGAATTTGTATTCAGACGTCTAAACTACTCATTCTGATGTATGAAATACATTACACCATTTTTTATTATTAGTAACAGGTCCTACAACTGAATTATATAATCAAAAGTCTGAATATTTCCCTAGGCACTTGTTTTTTCCAGGAAGAAAGTCCATATCGAATTCAGATAATACTTGAAGGCTTATAACACTACTCGAGGCAAAATGAGGCTTCATGGCTTGCCGAAACAACATTATAACATAAACTTGCATACACACAAAGATCTACTTGAATTCACATATAATCGAATTCAAAACTTATGAAATTGAATGTTCATACAACCAATCCAAATCACACAATACATATGCAATATAAACGCTCCACAAGCACACTAGAAAAGAATATAGCTTGAGGTATTGATGTGATTTTTCCAAGAACTCACCTTTGATCTTGCTAAGGAAGGAGTGACTCCAGAACAAAGTAGGATCAACCTCTTTTCAATAAGAACTCAAGAATCTTTAACCTAAACACATATAAATGAATTTCCTAAGAGGTGAGTTATAGGAAATTTCACTAATAGAAGTGAGAACAAGACGGAGAAGATGGAGATGGACTCATGTAAGCTTCTCCTTTCATTTTGCATTGATTTCTACAAGAAGAGGGATTCCTAAGATCAAAATAGGTTTGGGAATATTAATTTCCTATTCCTTCCCTTATTTTCTATTTTTTTTGAAGTGCTAGAGTTAATAAGGGAGAAGCAGCTGGTTTGGTTATAAGAAGTAGGCTAGGTTTACTAACCAAAGTCCTAATTTTCACAAACTCCAACACATCTATGTTTATTTGATTTTTTGGTTTTAAATTGGATTTTGAACTAAATGGAAGTGGGCTCGAGTCCAAACTCATCTATATGCAAAAAGAGACTTTTTGCACCTATACTCGATTAATGACGTTATATTTAAATAAAACATTTAAATATATAATCTTGAAATTTGCAGATTATTACATTAACAAACTTTCAATAGTGACCAGTTAGCAGAACTTGTACGATGTATAACTTGGGCCGGAACATCCGACCAAGGATACGAGGACGTGAGTCAGCGCGCCTTCACTCTTAACATCTCAATTGCGACGGTTTCCCTGGATTTCAAACTAGTTATTTTGGTGGCACAGATCCTACCACATATCTAATGTGCTATATCAAGTACGTGGATGTGTTGGTGGCATCTCCCAATCAAATTGCAAAATGATTCTCACTGTTCTTGTTGGATTTGGCTATGCTTTGGTTTACACAACTCAGCAATGGATCGATTGACACTTGGAACGAACTAGCAGATCGATTCATGGGGAAGTTCAGAGTTCATTAGCTTCTCTTGTGAATGTAATGACATTGGCAACTATTAAGAAAAGGTTTAGAGAGACTTTGCGGAAGTATTTGGAAAGATTCAATGCAGTTGTGATTTTGGTCAATAGGCTGCAGCCTTTGATGATCGTAATGGAAGTCGTGGCTAGAGTGGTTGAAAAATCCGAGTCCAAAGCAATCTTCCAAAGGGATCCCTTGAGGAATCAAGTTATATTTTGAGGTTGATAGGTACATGCACCAAAAGGATGTGCACGCACGAAGCAAGGTTGAAACAAATGATCTAAATGATCATGTAGCGCATGAGGTTTGAGTCAAGCATGACAATGGAAAGAATAAAGTGGAAGACAAGCTGGATGACTCGAAGAAGAGAAGGAAAGGGATAGATACCCTTCCTATGCTAAGCTGAATGCACCTCTAGAGAGGATATACTTGGATACTCGGGAACATCTCCCATATCGAAAAATGTCTCCCCAAGAGCCTAGTGAAAAGGAAAGGAGGTCTGGAAGACAATTCCTTTTGCATGATTTGGACGGTCACAACACCAATGATTATAGACACCTCCGAGACCTAGTCAAGAAACATGTCAGGAATGGGAATCTTCTAGGCTACACTAACACTGAAACGACAGTGCCCGAGTGTGGGTAGACGTCTATAAATTAAAACCTAGGAGAACCTCGAACCCGATCACAAATCATCATCTTATGATCGAGGTGGGGACAGTGGGATGAAGCCTGGAGAGGCTTTGTCTCATCTAATTTCTCTTGGCTTCTGTCTTGCTTGTGTCTTTCTTGTATCTAGTTTGTTTCATTGCTTAAAATCGCCTTGTATGGAAAATGAAACTAACGATGTCTTTGCTTCACCCGGAGTGATGAAGTTGAAGACCTAAAATGTTATCTCGTTGCTCTAAGAGGTGATTAGATGGGCTCATGTAATTTATTGTTAATCCCAGTCGCCAAGCGATGACTAGATGGATTTGCAAGAATGGATCGTGGATTCCTTTCACGATATGTTAATGGACGGAATTCACATGAATGAAATACGAACTCCATCATTGGAGATTGATAGGATGGGTTCATACAAATAAGTTCCATCATCGAAGCATGATAGAATGAACTTATGAACTATGGGTTCCTTCGTCAGAGAACGAAAAGATGAACTCGTATCAATGAACGATGGGTCCCACCACCGAAGAGCGATATAATGAACTCATATAGATGAACAATGGGTTTCATAGCTGGAGAGTGATATGATGAACTCATATCAATGAACTATGGGTTTCGTGGTCGAAAAACGATGGGACGATCCCATATCGAATCACAACTTGTGTAAGGACTTTACCCACCTAGCTTATCCTTGGTCCCATCTCCAAGGCTTGACAAGGGCTACATAGACTCATTTATTTGTATGGTTTTAAAGAATTCGAGTTTCCTCGATTTCCAGGCTATGGTTACTCCAGTTATTCAGGTTTTCGAACTCTTGCGGTCCCTTGGCTATTCTGATTACTTCGGTTACTCAGGTTACTTGGGTTATTTTAGTTATCCGATTATTCCGGTTACCAGTTAGGAAAGGATTCAGAGTGGTCGTTGACTTTCATTAGATTTCAAGCTTTGTTATAATGGTTAATATGATCAAGTGCGATCGTTGATTTCTGGTTAATACTATCCGATGAGATCGCGGCTTTCAGGTTTGTTGATTTTTTGGTTTTATGGTTAATACAATCCGCCACAGTCATGGATCTTTTGTTTTCCGGTTATTAAATTTCCCTTCAAACTTCTCCCATCTTTAATTTGCTGATTCTTGGATTTCTGGTTTACTTGCAAAACACATTTCCCTTCTATCAAGAAAGATATGTTTTGGGGTGTAACACCCCGTAAAATGTACTTAATTTAGACATTAATTCAATTTAAAGCAAACAATAACAATTAATAATATATTAATAGGCTGAAAATTGAATTTTTGGACAACTGGGAATGTGGCCATGAAAGTATGTTAGTAGCATTCATGCTGAGATTCTGATCCGTTTTCATATTTTATTTGCTGAAAATGGTGTCCGTATTCGAAAGTTATTAATAAATTAAGTTGAATGTATATATTAACGTACAAAAATTGAATTTCAAATAAATACATATATATAGAAGCTGGGGATATATTAATTTGGATAAGCATGAAAAGTATTCCTTTTTATTTCAAACATATGTGTATATATCCACACATAGTAGGGAACAAGAATAATACAATTAAGGCAAGAAATAAACTGAATTAACTAACGAACCATAAAAAAGTAACATTCTAGAGGAAATTCCTCCCATGCTTGACCCCAAAAGGGGTTCAACCACTCCTCTAGGAGGGCTGTTGACCGCCAAGGTCAACCATCCTATTTTGGGGTGTTGACCGACCCTTGCAGGGAAACCCAATGAAGTTTGTTTTATATAGGGACTTATTTATAATTTATATCAAATGGAATGTTTAGATTTAATCAAAGTAATCTATTTGCCCATACACAGGATGTTAACTATAAATAGACCCTCAAACATTCATTCTAGACCCTACAACTATTTCTCTCAACGCTCCATGATGACTTTCTTCTGTCTCTAATTCCAGAAAACTTATAGGATTTAGGTTTTTCTATTTCTCTAAATCTATTCTACCTTCTCTAACTTATTCTAACATAGATTTAAGATTAACCTGGAATTTAGATTCATATGTGTGTATATATAAGATTCTAACGGTGATTCTTATATATATATATATATGTATATATGTATATATATATAGAAAGGGTTGGAGCACACATTCGTTCTTGAAGGCCAAATCCAAATGTTATTAACTCAAGCATGTTATTACTCTTTCTAATAACTCTATGAGTGGAATCCATCTCAGTTACAATTTTTATTAATTTGACAGTTATAGATTTCGTTTGTTGCGCCTTCGAGGATTTGGGATATATGAAAAGAAGACATGATTAAGCCGCTCAAATCCTACGTTTATTATATTATTCATAGAAATGATCAATCTAGTTATATTTTCAGTTTTGGGTTATTATTATAATAAAATAAAAACATGATTCTTGTTGTATGATTTTCTATATTGTTTGGATTCCTTTTTTGTTTTCATGTAAAATCATACGTTTGATTTTGGGGCAAAAGGTTAAAATTTGGATAACTTTATAAACCTAACAGGTTTAAATCTCTATTTTCCAAATTAGAGAGTTTGAATATATTATCTAAAATATATCCAAATGTTATGGTTTGTGTATAAACAAAATAGGAAAGGGAATCTATCGAATATAGGAATTATAAATGTATATGCATATTTGATGTTATGTTTTCTTTTATTGTTGCAATAATCAAGTCAGAACCTGGGTTGCAAGTTTACATGTTTTTGTGTAACACCCCACCTCCGCTAGGGTCACTCACAAAGGGAATGCACTAGGTTTGGAGGAGTATTATTGGTAAACATGCACAGAAATATTACAAGACAGAACATATATAAAATAGCGGAAGTAAAATCAAACTTTCATAACATGAATAAATAAGGTCTAAAGCCTTTTTACATCAGAGTACATCAAAACCTATCTTGCAATAATAAATAAGCAAAAAGACTTTTTCATAAATTATTCCCCAAGAAAAAGCAGTAAAGTAGCCATAGCCAAGAAAAATCCAAGCCATCCATGATGACCTTCAAGCAGAAGAAGTCCGAACTAAACAACAGTATTTCCTCCCTGTAACCTTGGGGGGGGGGGGGAAACGGAAGAAAAGAGGCGAAACAAAACAGGTCAGTCAAAAAGACTGAGTAAGCCCTATCTACTATTAGTATAAAAACTAGTAAAGTTAACTGACATGAGAAACTGAGATGAACATAAGCATGATAACAAGATAGGTAAGCTAAATCAAAATAACAGGATGAACTACTGAACTCAGATAAACTAAGATGTCATGATAAATTACGATGTCAAGACAAAACAAGGTATCACATCGTCAGGTTCCTATCAAGTATAATATTCCAAGATATCTATCACGTATAACGTCCCATGGTATCTATCCTGTATATCTGCTCTGCACCTACCGTACTAGTATCCCAACTGTATTACGTGTTATCCGTGAATGACCCTTACTCAGAAGTCGTGTAATGGTCCCTGTCAACCTAATATGCCGCATATATAGGTTACTCATATGTTTCTTTCCATGTATAAGTTCAGTTCTTTGCCGTAGGCTGTACGGGCTTTCCCATGTAAACGGTTTATCCTTGAAGTTGTTTTGGACTGCAACCCTTGATCTAGTTGTGTTTCCTTACCATGAACTATCGCGCGTCCACTTAGGATTTATGCCACCTAGGACCGCTAGGGATTATGCTACCTAATGAACGTTTCCGTGTCTCGGTTTGGGTTTTGGCCACCTAGGACCACTAGGGATTACGCCACCCGTCAACCGCGCCCTTGATCCCACGTATGTATCGTGAATCGTTTTCCATGTCTAGATGCACATGTTCCCCAACGTGCCATCCGAGTTCCGTGCCAGGGCAAATCAAGAAATACGGAACTCGGTCGGGAGCTTTAAATCGTCTGCTGATGCAGATACCAAGGTCTGTTTTTGTACCCGTGGCTATGGTCCCACGTGACCCCTCCCTCAACTACTGAAAGGCAATCCAAGAAAAATCATGTATAAGAACCACTCCCCGGCCCCACTATAGCCCACTTTCCTACGGGCCAACCTCACCCATGACTCGATAGCAAGAACATGGTCTGTTGGGGGCTCCCTGCCTTTCCGTACGTACACATTTGACTAAAGATGGTAGGTAGTCGGCGATGTGCTATCCAGGGCAAAAACCAAGAATCGTCGACTCCACGCTAATCCATCCCTGTCTTTAGGTCGCTCGCATAGCAACCAAGGCATACTCTTGGTCCTTCTAACGCAGACCTTAACCTCTCATTGGCCTAGTATAATTACCTGGCAGCCCACAGAGGGATCCCAAGAATATCCTCACGTCCCCCGAAGCTTCCACTTCGGCACCCAGTGCGCTGGAGCTTTTATCCAAGTCAGATAACTTGCTCCCCCTCGTATACTAAGCGATGACCTACCGTATCAGGTTACTCATCGTTTTGTGAATTAATCCTATGTCCTTAGCTAAGAATTATTACTTAGTTACCCTTAACTAAGGTTTACCACATAGCTTCCTTTCCCGTTATCCTTGATTAACCACGAGTCTCTACCTAGTTCCTCTAACTAGGGTTTGTCTTATTGGGTTAAGTGTTATCATTCAAGTCCATGCCTTAACCCGCCCACGAATCACGTCAAGATTGGCTAAGTATTTAATTTCAAGACTTAGCCCTACAAGTTGGTTAAGTATATATTAACTTGACCCTATCAAATTGCTTAGTCAAACCGGTCAAGTGTATTCAAGCGATTCGTGACTTAGCCTTATCATGTCTTCACGTTATATTGGTTGAGTATGGGTTAACTTAGCCTCCATAAATTCACGAGTTAGATTGGTTAAGTATATATCACTTAACCACATCAAATTAACGAGTTAGATTGGCTAAGTTTAGGTCACTTAACCATATCAAATTAACGGGTTATATTAGTTAAGTGTTTAACCTAACCCCCTTTAAACTACCAAGTGGGATTAATTAAGTCTAAGCTAACTTAACCCCATCCGATTATCGTGTTTAGACTAGTTGAGTCTAATCTTAATCCCATCCATTAACTGTATCTTTTGGTTAAGTGTCATTAAGAAAACTTACTTAACCTTGCTAACTTATCATGTTGGATTGATTAAGTGTTGGTTAACTCAATCCCCGTCCACTAGTCGTATAAAAATGGTTAAGCGTCATTAGGCAAATCAAATCACTTAACCTACCCAACCTTGTCATGTTTTGTTAAGTATCATTAGCCTAACCAATTTAATTAACCCATTTATCCATGTCATATTTGGTTAAGAGTCATTAATCAAATTAACTTAACCCTATCATGTGGCATTAATTACTTAATGCACCCCAACCTCTCACATTAGACTTTGTTGTGGTTACTAGTTAAGCCGGTCGGTTCCGGGTAGCTTTACACCACAACTTGGTCTAACCTCGGGTTCAAGCACAACATGACCAACTTCTCACATTGGGTCCTATTGTTTGCAACTACTAGTTAGGCCGGTCGGTTCCGGGTAGTTTTACGTTGCAAACTCAACCCAACCTCGAGTTGGCCACACTTATATTATCTAAGTGTCATGTTCATCATGTTTCCAAAACATGTTACAAGTTTTTCAAGCATTTGGGTAGACCTAACTTAATAGGTAAATTCCCAAAGGGTAGACCTAACTTAATAGGTAAATTCCCAAGCTTATGTTTTTATGCATACTTACATGTCAACTTTCATGTTATATTTCAAGCCATGTTTTCAAGTTGTATTTTCATGTCATTAGAAATTACCCATAACATAACCCAACGCTTTTAAACTCGCATATACGTTCGCAACAACGTAATGGATTAAAAGAAGAGACTTGGCAAAGGAATGACAAAAATGGGTATTAAGCCACAAGTTAATCATGGTGGCAAATGAGGCACAAATGTGTTCATTAGCTTGCATGTTACATTCTTAAGCCCCAAAAACATGCATAAACCCAAACTTGGTACATAAGCGAATCATGGTGACAAAAGACATGGAATGATGGCTAGAAACTCGCATACATCATCATATAAGGATTATGACTTCATATGCAAGTTGACATAATGATTATGAAGATTCTCATGTTGCATAATGCAACATTTCAACATAAAGGTTGTGGCTTTTTGCTCATAAGATCAAGCTAATGACTTCATAGACTTGCATGACATGATAGCATAAATCATACTCAATGACCAAACCCAAATTTGCAACATGAACACTTAACTTCATAGTTAATATCTAAGAGTAGGGAAAGGCTTACATTGCTTTGAAGGCCTAAATCGATTAAACTAAAGCTTGTGAGGAAGCCTATGCATGCCATCACCCAAAAACCCAAAGATGGATGCCCCAAATCAACAAAAACACCATCTTTATGAACAAAGATCAAAGCTTTTGCCTTGAAATCAACTTGAGAGGCTCTCATACTAGCATAGGGACTCTCTAACACTCTCATGATCATGAAACCTTTCATAGAAATGAAGTGGAGGCTAGGATAGTTGAGTGGAGGCCATGAGAGTAGAAATTTTGCCATAGTTTAGTTGCATGAATGAATAATGAGGATTTAGGATAGGTTAGGGTCTTATTTATAGATTAGGCAAGTGTATTAGGCCATAGGATTAAACCTAGATTCAATCCAAGCCATCAAAGCATGTCTTGGGGAAGAAGTCAAGTGTAGGAACCATCTAGGGCCTTTAGATTAAAGATGAACCATGAGAACCATCCAAATGCAAAATCTGCATTTGAGCGAATCGGCCCACGGGTTGACAGCCAAACACCCTGGATTAACCACTAGTCGACCCAGCGGGCTCGGGTCGACCTCAAAAATCGGCCGGTTCGGTTATTCCCCTCTCCCAATTCGCTGTTTTGAACATTTTTGCATATTTATTTATTTAATTTTCAATTATATATATATATATATCAATATATATATATATATATATATTTCTCTGCGCAACCCATTTCACTTAATTAAGTATACTTTAATTTGGGAATTTTTCGTGAAACTTCGCGAGGCCATATCTTGGTCATACGGACTCCGATTTTCGAAAACTCGGACTCTATTTCGCGTATTTTTCCGAGACGAACGCAATGGCATAGCCTGTTTCCCTTGATTCAGAATTTAAAATTAAATTCTGCCTTGATTCTCGTCTTAACACGTTATCGAAAAATACGGGTTGTTACATTCTCCCCACCTTTTAGGATTTCGTCCCCGAAATCTCCAAGTTAGGAAGAACATATCCTACCATCCATCATCCATCTACTCTAAACATCATCCACAAGCGACCATTGTCCTTAGATGATTTCTAATGCTATATGAATATATGCAAAACGTGTGTGTACATGTTCCTTAGCTAATGCTAATGATCAGGCCTGAATAATCTTTCTAATGCAAAATATGTATAGTGCCATGAATCCAACATGTATGCAAATAGTCCTAGTCATATAGATACTATATGCGTGCACAATCATTCATTCATATGCAACAACCGCATGATAATACATTCGATTTCATCCATAAACAAGTATAAATACTCGTGCATATGCAATATGAAATGTGACCGAGTCGAGCTAGTATCTAATGTGTATTCGCGCATCCACGAGCAACCACTTGCAACCACTTGCAACCATATCAATCATAACATGTTTCAAATACATGTTTACATCCATCGGGTTCTACCTAGAATTCCCTGAAACAGGGCCGAGAAGATAAACAAGACAAACTCCTTACGGGGTTTGTAACAGAAAGTAGGACCGAGAGGATGTCCACAAAAGATAACCTACAAGTAAGCTCTACAGAAACAGGGATCAAGGATATACTCCCAAAAAGAGATATCATGCGTGTATCTAGTCTTTGACCATCAAAGTCGTATTTCCTCGGGCTTACTTCCATTGTGCCTTGACCGCCCTTTAACTTCGCGATTTCGTAGCTTCTTATTTCCTGCTTCCATAACATGAGCTGGAACTCATTTCTTCGTCGCCTCTCGTTCCACTTGCACTTATCCTTTTCCAAGAATACTTGGCGCAAACATGACTGCGTACTCATGATCTCATGCAAGCTTTCCAAAATTCACTAATGAATCTCGGACCTCGTACCACAAGGTATTCCACATAGAAGAACTTTCTCTTGAAAGTAAACAGATGCCAACCAGGTTATCAAGCGCACTTACTAAGGTGATTTCTATAACCCATGCATAAGTGAAATAAACCATCCGTCTTATCGGCGAACACCACTCGATTGGGCTTCCAATTTCCGATAAAGGCATCAAGGGATTCTAAGTAACTAACCATGATCGAACCCAAAAGGTTATACGAGACTTCGAGGGTATTACCAAGGCTAGTCAAGAGTCTAACTACCCTCCTATCAAAACCGAGAGTGGCAACCCTTACTGGATAACCACTTCATCCCTAGAATCCATCCATAGCTTAAAAACATAAGCATTATTTCCAAACTCAACACTTGGCATAGACATTCCCAAATCCAAACAAGTCATGTATAAATTGACTGATTCTCCAATAGGACTTTGAGACAAAAATGGGATTCTCTATTACGCTAGTACTTAAGGTGCAGAGACTCAACTATCGAAGCAGACTTAAATGATACGAACAATGAAGTCCTAACAGGATGATAGAGAAGAAAAGCTAAACCTTTAACAAGATCGTTACCCTCCTTCCGAGGTACTCTAGAAATGAGAGCATACTACTGCCCTCCCGATGATCTTGTCCTTGTCCCATGATACTCAACTATCCGCCCCGTTCCATCATACCAAAGGTACTCTCTCGTCATGGGTTTCATTGTTCATCTTTCTCTCTCATTCTGGGTTGAGCCATACCAACAAGTTGTTCATCCTTAAACTCGCATCCTTTATCCTCTTTCTCACTATCCTTTCTTATAACGCGGCCACTGGTATCTCGAGAACCACCTCCATCGCATGGAAAGCACTTTCGTAGATAGAAAAGACTAGTCGCAGTTAAAACCACTGTGACTACAGATGGAGGAAAGAAAGGAAAAGAGATTCAATCAAGGAAACAAGGATAATGCTAATGGCCTTTGGGGAATAGCCTTTTCTTTTTAAAAGAAAACTTTCTTGAAAAATGCTTCTTTATAAACGATTTTCAAATAGTTTTCAGAAGGTCTTTAAAAACTTTTGCCCAATCTGGTAACCTTCTGCTCTGATACCAAATGTAACACCCCACCTCCGCTAGGGTCACTCACAAAGGGAATGCACTAGGTTTGGAGGAGTATTATTGGTAAACATGCACAGAAATATTACAAGACAGAACATATATAAAATAGCGGAAGTAAAATCAAACTTTCATAACATGAATAAATAAGGTCTAAAGCCTTTTTACATCAGAGTACATCAAAACCTGTCTTGCAATAATAAATAAGCAAAAAGACTTTTTCATAAATTATTCCCCAAGAAAAAGCAGTAAAGTAGCCATAGCCAAGAAAAATCCAAGCCATCCATGATGACCTTCAAGCAGAAGAAGTCCGAACTAAACAACAGTATTTCCTCCCTGTAACCTTGGGGGGGGGGGGGGAAACGGAAGAAAAGAGGCGAAACAAAACCGGTCAGTCAAAAAGACTGAGTAAGCCCTATCTACTATTAGTATAAAAACTAGTAAAGTTAACTGACATGAGAAACTGAGATGAACATAAGCATGATAACAAGATAGGTAAGCTAAATCAAAATAACAGGATGAACTACTGAACTCAGATAAACTAAGATGTCATGATAAATTACGATGTCAAGACAAAACAAGGTATCACATCGTCAGGTTCCTATCAAGTATAATATTCCAAGATATCTATCACGTATAACGTCCCATGGTATCTATCCTGTATATCTGCTCTGCACCTACCGTACTAGTATCCCAACTGTATTACGTGTTATCCGTGAATGACCCTTACTCAGAAGTCGTGTAATGGTCCCTGTCAACCTAATATGCCGCATATATAGGTTACTCATATGTTTCTTTCCATGTATAAGTTCAGTTCTTTGCCGTAGGCTGTACGGGCTTTCCCATGTAAACGGTTTATCCTTGAAGTTGTTTTGGACTGCAACCCTTGATCTAGTTGTGTTTCCTTACCATGAATTATCGCGCGTCCACTTAGGATTTATGCCACCTAGGACCGCTACGGATTATGCTACCTAATGAACGTTTCCGTGTCTCGGTTTGGGTTTTGGCCACCTAGGACCACTAGGGATTACGCCACCCGTCAACCGCGCCCTTGATCCCACGTATGTATCGTGAATCGTTTTCCATGTCTAGATGCACATGTTCCCCAATGTGCCATCCGAGTTCCGTGCCAGGGCAAATCAAGAAATACGGAACTCGGTCGGGAGCTTTAAATCGTCTGCCGATGCAGATAACAAGGTCTATTTTTGTACCCGTGGCTATGGTCCCACGTGACCCCTCCCTCAACTACTGAAAGGCAATCCAAGAAAAATCATGTATAAGAACCACTCCCCGGCCCCACTATAGCCCACTTTCCTACGGGCCAACCTCACCCATGACTCGATAGCAAGAACATGGTCTGTTGGGGGCTCCCTGCCTTTCCGTACGTACACGATTGACTAAAGATGGTAGGTAGTCGGCGATGTGCTATCCATGGCAAAAACCAAGAATCGTCGACTCCACGCTAATCCATCCCTGTCTTTAGGTCGCTCGCATAGCAACCAAGGCATACTCTTGGTCCTTCTAACGCAGACCTTAACCTCTCATGGGCCTAGTATAATTACCTGGCAGCCCACAGAGGGATCCCAAGAATATCCTCACGTCCCCCGAAGCTTCCACTTCGGCACCCAGTGCGCTGGAGCTTTTATCCAAGTCAGATAACTTGCTCCCCCTCGTATACTAAGCGATGACCTACCGTATCAGGTTACTCATCGTTTTGTGAATTAATCCTATGTCCTTAGCTAAGAATTATTACTTAGTTACCCTTAACTAAGGTTTACCACTTAGCTTCCTTTCCCGTTATCCTTGATTAACCACGAGTCTCTACCTAGTTCCTCTAACTAGGGTTTGTCTTATTGGGTTAAGTGTTATCATTCAAGTCCATGCCTTAACCCGCCCACGAATCACGTCAAGATTGGCTAAGTATTTAATTTCAAGACTTAGCCCTACAAGTTGGTTAAGTATATATTAACTTGACCCTATCAAATTGCTTAGTCAAACCGGTCAAGTGTATTCAAGCGATTCGTGACTTAGCCTTATCATGTCTTCACGTTATATTGGTTGAGTATGGGTTAACTTAGCCTCCATAAATTCACGAGTTAGATTGGTTAAGTATATATCACTTAACCACATCAAATTAACGAGTTAGATTGGCTAAGTTTAGGTCACTTAACCATATCAAATTAACGGGTTATATTAGTTAAGTGTTTAACCTAACCCCCTTTAAACTACCAAGTGGGATTAATTAAGTCTAAGCTAACTTAACCCCATCCGATTATCGTGTTTAGACTAGTTGAGTCTAATCTTAATCCCATCCATTAACTGTATCTTTTGGTTAAGTGTCATTAAGAAAACTTACTTAACCTTGCCAACTTATCATGTTGGATTGATTAAGTGTTGGTTAACTCAATCCCCGTCCACTAGTCGTATAAAAATGGTTAAGCGTCATTAGGCAAATCAAATCACTTAACCTACCCAACCTTGTCATGTTTTGTTAAGTATCATTAGCCTAACCAATTTACTTAACCCATTTATCCATGTCATATTTGGTTAAGAGTCATTAATCAAATTAACTTAACCCTATCATGTGGCATTAATTACTTAATGCACCCCAACCTCTCACATTAGACTTTGTTGTGGTTACTAGTTAAGCCGGTCGGTTCCGGGTAGCTTTACACCACAACTTGGTCTAACCTCGGGTTCAAGCACAACATGACCAACTTCTCACATTGGGTCCTATTGTTTGCAACTACTAGTTAGGCCGGTCGGTTCCGGGTAGTTTTACGTTGCAAACTCAACCCAACCTCGAGTTGGCCACACTTATATTATCTAAGTGTCATGTTCATCATGTTTCCAAAACATGTTACAAGTTTTTCAAGCATTTGGGTAGACCTAACTTAATAGGTAAATTCCCAAAAGGTAGACCTAACTTAATAGGTAAATTCCCAAGCTTATGTTTTTATGCATAATTACATGTCAACTTTCATGTTATATTTCAAGCCATGTTTTCAAGTTGTATTTTCATGTCATTAGAAATTACCCATAACATAACCCAACGCTTTTAAACTCACATATACGTTCGCAACAACGTAATGGATTAAAAGAAGAGACTTGGCAAAGGAATGACAAAAATGGGTATTAAGCCACAAGTTAATCATGGTGGCAAATGAGGCACAAATGTGTTCATTAGCTTGCATGTTACATTCTTAAGCCCCAAAAACATGCATAAACCCAAACTTGGTACATAAGCGAATCATGGTGACAAAAGACATGGAATGATGGCTAGAAACTCGCATCCATCATCATATAAGGATTATGACTTCATATGCAAGTTGACATAATGATTATGAAGATTCTCATGTTGCATAATGCAACATTTCAACATAAAGGTTGTGGCTTTTTGCTCATAAGATCAAGCTAATGACTTCATAGACTTGCATGACATGATAGCATAAATCATACTCAATGACCAAACCCAAATTTGCAACATGAACACTTAACTTCATAGTTAATATCTAAGAGTAGGGAAAGGCTTACATTGCTTTGAAGGCCTAAATCGATTAAACTAAAGCTTGTGAGGAAGCCTATGCATGCCATCACCCAAAAACCCAAAGATGGATGCCCCAAATCAACAAAAACACCATCTTTATGAACAAAGATCAAAGCTTTTGCCTTGAAATCAACTTGAGAGGCTCTCATACTAGCATAGGGACTCTCTAACACTCTCATGATCATGAAACCTTTCATAGAAATGAAGTGGAGGCTAGGATAGTTGAGTGGAGGCCATGAGAGTAGAAATTTTGCCATAGTTTAGTTGCATGAATGAATAATGAGGATTTAGGATAGGTTAGGGTCTTATTTATAGATTAGGCAAGTGTATTAGGCCATAGGATTAAACCTAGATTCAATCCAAGCCATCAAAGCATGTCTTGGGGAAGAAGTCAAGTGTAGGAACCATCTAGGGCCTTTAGATTAAAGATGAACCATGAGAACCATCCAAATGCAAAATCTGCATTTGAGCGAATCGGCCCACGGGTTGACAGCCAAACACCCTGGATTAACCCCTAGTCGACCCAGCGGGCTTGGGTCGACCTCAAAAATCGGCCGGTTCGGTTATTCCCCTCTCCCAATTCGCTGTTTTGAACATTTTTGCATATTTATTTATTTAATTTTCAATTATATATATATATATATCAATATATATATATATATTTCTCTGCGCAACCCATTTCACTTAATTAAGTATACTTTAATTTGGGAATTTTTCGTGAAACTTCGCGAGGCCATATCTTGGTCATACGGACTCCGATTTTCGAAAACTCGGACTCTATTTCGCGTATATTTCCGAGACGAACGCAATGGCATAGCCTGTTTCCCTTGATTCAGAATTTAAAATTAAATTCTGCCTTGATTCTCGTCTTAACACGTTATCGAAAAATACGGGTTGTTACATTTTGTGATTGTTTTTTCCATTTTATTATCATATGTTAATATGTACATACATCTTATGCTCGAGGAAAACCTGGGAAATGAATTGTATACCTTTTAAATTTTAATAGGGATTGACATTTCAAAAATGTGGCAAGGACGCTAATCTCATTCGCTTAATTTACATCTATATTTATATATATCTATGACGTAATAAACATATATTAATACATATTGAGTGCACAACAAATACGAATAAATTAGGAATAAAATATGAATGTCCCCATCTACAAGCAAATATGAGAGGTATAGTGCCATGAGCCATTATAATTAGTACGTTGTGATGCGAGGTTATGCCCAATTTGTAGCAGAAGCATACCTGGAACCGCCTGGTAAATTTAGCATCTATAAGTAGTGGGCCTAGCATGAGATCTCTAGTGTGCATGAGACGATCCGAACTTCCCCGTGAAGGAAAGCCCGGATAGAATTGAGTACAAGACAAAATAGAACGCAGACGGAAGAACATTTCATTGTTATTACAACAATTCCATCAGATACAAGAATATACAGAGTATAAATGAATAAATTACATTTGACGAATATCAGAGATTACAATAAATTAGATAGCAGCGGAAAAATATACAAAACACAACTAGAAGTAATGCACGGATACAGAGCTTTCCGATCATCGTTCCAGCTGTAAATCAGGACCCTGTGAATATAAATCTGCAAAACCAAAACTACTAGCTGCCAGTGTGGAAAATAGGGGCACCCAGAGTTTAGGTTAAAACAATAAACTCCAGGTCAATCATGTGACTGGTGTGAGAACTAAAACAGTTATTTAAAACATTACTTTAAAAGACAGTAATTCAAGGGACCACGCTGTATAACACGGAACGGGTTTCCTCCCAAGAATACTAGTGCATATAACAAAACAGCGCAATACTCTTTGGAAAAATGAAGCTATTATAAGACCCAGGTCCCATCACACAATGCAACGCAAGCCGGAGGATAGGGTTTTCCCTTATAATAGCCAAACATGCTTGGTAGGTCAAAACAAATCATTTGATACTATTATAAGTGTATAGTGTCAAAACAATTCAAATCATAAATATCAGTCATAGGCGGCATGGGTACCATCTATCATGTCGCCATACTAGTTCTACAATTAAAACCGCAATATCACGTATTGAAAATTGGATTTCCGTCATGATTCGAGGCAAGGGGCAAGCTCCTCTCCACGTTCGAGACACTCTAGCAAATGTCCCAGGACCCCACTATGATCCTTGGATCTTCAGGGCCGGTCCTCTCTTACTTTTGAGGATTAATTATTCCTGAACACATGTTTCCCGGTCCTTACAGACCTATATCCGAGGCGCCTCGTATCCAACAACCAAACAGGTGAAAAGTATATAAATGTCAGGTCTGGTAGGTCACTGACACCACCCTAGCTAGAAAGAAACGTCGTGCTCTTCCTGCAGTCACTATCCCGTTTCTGACTCATACCGAGGTGTGAGGCTCGCAAATTCACGTTATACACAAAGCTACGTCACACAGACCGTGCTTTGATCATCAACCACAAGACTTTGCTTTTCAACAGAAGCCTTGATCAATTGCCACTTACGCGTGCCACACTGGCAATTCACTCCATGCGACTGATGTCCATTGATATACAACCTCTGAGCTCGTACGTCTCAGAAAAGGGCGTTAAGCAAGAGAATATATTCTCCGCCGCCAAACAGATGTATATTTAATAGAGATCAATCAACATAGAATAAAATCCAATGTCAGACACACAATCCATTTACAAGTTCGCTCTGGGTCTGAACGAAACTGGAGGCACTTTCCTCGCATATCCATCGATCTCCAAGTACGTCTGGACGATCACCAACTGTTTCCCTCATCTTGGGTGTACAGCCCAATCGAGATCTCAGTAATCACCCAAACGTTGTGAAGACTTCCGGTCTTCAACCACAGTCTTCATCTTCGACATCACGTCGAATCGGTTATTCAGAATGGGATAAACCCGGTCTTTTTGAATAACCCGCGTATATAATAAACACGTGTTACACAAACACAACAAACGCCTCATTCCAATTCAGAATATTCTTTTATTCACAAAATCACATTCTTAGGGAAAGGTTCCCATTAATTTTATCAAAGATAAATTCTTCTAAATTTATTCTTTAATCTTCCTTTGGATATCATTTCAAACTAGTCGGGATTAGCGAACCACACCAAAGTAATTATTTGTTTTATTTCCCAATCCCAACCTATTCATCCCCTGGAGCAAAACTGGTAATACTCCATATCTAACACCACGGTATTATCGGTAAAATTAATTACACGTTTAAATCTAATTTAAGATTTAACTATCGCTTTAGAGCAAAACTGGTGGCACTCCATTCTTGATCACTTTCCAGATTTGATAATTTAAATTATCAATTCACATTTCAATCTAATTAAAGATTCATTAAAACCCCACTTAGTTTTAATCTTTTCAAAAATCAATATCCTGTCTTTAATTGGGTTAAAGAACCAATGTCATTTAAAACACGATTCACGATAAACCCAAAATCACATTCTATTGTTAATCGGGTTAAAGAACAGGTGTTATTCAAAACACCGCTCACGATAAACCCAAGAACCAATTCAAATTCAATTCCAATTAAATATTATTTAATTGTTACACTTCATTAAATCTAAATAGAAAGATTTAATCTTTTTCTCTATTGGGCTTAAGAACAGTGTTAATGAAGACACCATTCACGACAAACCCAAATCACATTTGATATTAAATACAAGGCTCTGAAAAGAAAATATACCGACTTATATTCAATATCAAATCCTGAAACCAACAAATGTCGTATTGGAAATAACGATATAAAATATATCTTTCAAATTCCCATAACAATATCTGTATAGTCACGAAATCCAATATCGAAATATTCCGAAGATAATTTCGATTCAACTCCAGTCCAATTCACGTATTGGGAATATTGATTATTTATAAAATCACTTTCAAATTCAATTTATTTATTTCAAAAATAAATTGATTTTAATTTTAGTTCAAAACTAGTTCATTTCGACAAAAATCAATTTTTATCTTTTCAAATATGGAATTTTTCACCCCAGTTTTTCCCAAATCATTTCTTATGATTTTACACAAATTATAGATATTTTTAATAATTTTATCAAGGCCCGTACAGTCGATTTCCATCAACGGCCATCGAACTGCACTTACAATGACCTTTTTCAAATTTGATTTGGACATAATTCCAAATCCAACCGTTAGATTTCAAATTTCTAATATTCATTGGAAAGCTCTTTTTGATACGAACCTAACGGTTCTGGTTTTAGGAGAATCCGACGGTCGGATCTCCCGTAACGTCAATTCGAAGTCAATGGTCGAAATTCACGAACTGCCGCGGCGCGGCGCGTTCTATTCAGGCCATTATATAATATATATATATATATATATATATATATATATATATATATATATATTATATTTCGTCGATTTCCTTTTTAAAACGTATTTTATAAATCGTTTTAAATTCGTTTTCAAAACCATTTCAACTCTATATTCAATTTCAAATCAAAATTGAATATTTCATATCATTACTATATAAATGATAATATTTTCAAAACGTTATATTTTGAAATCACTTCTTTTTCTATATTCATTATAAAAACGAATATAATCGATATAAATATCGTTCACGTCAAAATAGCGAACTCTAATCAACACGGCTTTATATATTTCAATAAATTCGTTATTCTATTCAACAAATGAATATTTATTCTATTCAACACATGAATAATCTCAACACATGAGTACTGTCAACACACGACTATTTTTATCTTCAACACATGAATTTTCTTTTATAATATTCATTATTTTCCCGATTGGAATGAGGCCCAATCAATCACCATATAATGTTAATTATATGGATTCCATACACCACATGTATATAATAGCAATGATAAACAATAAACCATCATCCAAGGTGCACCACACAACTGCATAAGCATCGAATATAAATAATTAACGCTTACACAGCCTGTCGACCAACCGATCGACATACAATTAAATAATTGGGATTAGTGTACGCCAAATATCATCCCAACACCCGTATGGGGTTTCAAATCAACAAACACAGATTTTTATTTGTGCAGTTGGGCGATGTGTAAAATTTATCATCCCAATCAATATCAGTCAAATCAGTGTATATAAACAAATCGGCCGATTTGTTTATAAATATTCATCTATTCACATTCACGTTAAAAATTATATTTATAACGATCATTAATTTATTTCAACCATCTACATTTTATTATCGATTTCACATCAACAACACAAACAAATTTCACCACACATCAAACAAGCATACAAGCCATCCATGGTCTGTGGATGACGGGTGTCGGGTGCTACTAAGCACCGTCTGCATCCTAGTATATATATATATATATATATATATATATATATATATATATATAACTAGAAAAAGGAATTTAGAGTGAGAAGTTCTCACCAATAGCTATCCCAACTCCATGACACTTCATTTATAGAAATCTTCGTCGTTCTCGCCTTTTGTCACTTTCGTTGCCCGTAGCCACTACATATATAAAAATCATATTTTTATATTGTTGCCATGTATATAAAAATTCTATTTTTACACCGCTACTATATAAATAAAAATTCTATTTTTACTTCGACGTTCCTATAATAAAGATTATATTTTTATCACGCTATTCTCTACATAAAGGTTTCGCCCTTTCAAATATAAAGATTTCGCCTTTTCAAATAAAAAGATTTCGCCCTTTCAAAAATAAATATTTCGCCTTTTCAAAAATAAATATTTCGCCTTTTCAAAAATAAATATTTTTATTCGCTATATCTATAAAGATGATAGTTTTACTATCTATATAATATAAAAATCGTGTTTTTATACTTTCCATACTATAAAAGTCATATCTTTACATTGCTACTACTATAAAGATCACATCTTTATTACTCTACATTATATTAAATCATATTTTTATTCTTCATACTATATAAAAATCATATTTTCTTCGCATATATATATATACATATTTATAAAAACAGATTTTTATTGGTTAGATAACCTAAAATAAAACTGAAATAAAAATAAAATAAATAAAAAAACAGAATAAAACTCACCGATAAAAGAAGGGGGAGGGGTTTGCACTGACGCGAGGCAAGGGGAAGGGTGTGGTCGGAGTGGGTGGCATGGGATGGCGTTCGACGTGGGCCGGGGGGGGGGGGCTGCGCGGTGGGGCTTGATTGGGGGAAATCTAGGAGGAGAGGAAGAAGAGGTAGCGGAGGAGAAGAAGAAGGAGAGGGGGCGGCGGCAGGTGGTGGCGCCCCATTTGGGGAGGTGCGGTGCGCGACGGTGGGAGGAGCGGCGGCTCCTCCCCCTTCTTCGTCTTCTCTTTTTTTTTCCTTTTTTTCTGAAAACTGAGAACGAGGGGGGGGGGGGCAACGGTTTTTAAGGGGAAGAGAGAAGGGGTAATTTTATTTTTAATTATTTAATTTACAAAAAGTTGCCTTTTTCATACGACCTCTAAACGAGGCCCACCGCCTGTCGTCCATAGCTAATTACCCTCATTCCGAACACAATGGGATATGTATCGTAAGCTGATTCGACTGTTTCGATCAGTTTTCGTCAAAATCAACATATAACTCTATATATTGAATTTGAACGAGCATTTCAATTTACTGGGGTCACATACTAACTCGAAAAATTGCAGAAAAATATTTTCTAGCTTCGTATTGATGATACGGTCCAAACACAACTAATTTCGTCAAATTCTGAGACCGTTGGAAAAAGGGCCATTTTCCAGTCGATTAAAATCAACTGAAACTGGTCAACCGCGTTTTCTTTTGCCACGCTCACATATTGATTCGAAAAATTATGAAATTTGGAATCTAACAATAATTTGACATCACAGATCCAACAAAAGTGGTTTCGTCGAAATCCGAGGTCGTTTGCAAAATTCCCATTTTTAAGGGCCTGAATTCCATAGCGACTATTCAGAATTTTCAACTGGACATATCTTTTGATTCCCGCTATGAAATTTCAATTTTTCGGATTCGTTGGAAAGATATTCTCAATTAGATTCCATTATTTTTGATTTCACTAAAATCCGGTTTGTTTTGCACCCGGTACATTCAACTGAAGTTTGAAATCGAATTATCGAACTACCGCGCCATTTTCAATTTCTTTTATAATTATATATAATTATTTATATTCTAACGACGACATATATAAATATATACGTTCTAATTCTATTCAAAATAAATTTCTCGTCGATTTTATTTAAAATAATTCATTTTAAATGTTCAAAATCCACTAAAATTGCCAAAATAAAAATTTTAAACTGGCCCGCATTTCCGGGTTGTTACAGTGCATATATATATATATATATATATATGTGTGTGTGTGTGTGTGTGTGTGTGTGTGTGTATTGCGTGTAGAGTAGGCCTACCTTGTGGAAAAGTTATTAAGTGGTTGACCTATCTCTTATTGGGTATTAAGTGGTTAGGACTAGGTTCGATCCTAAGGTTCACTCCTTGATTTAGGACCCAAGTCATTGGGCCTGTCCTTCGAGAATTAAATTGTTATAAGGTCTGCCTTTGTCCTATAGGGTATTAAATGGTCCTAGTAGATGATAATGTGTGTAGGGTAGTTCTCCATGTAATGTCCGCTACTTATCTAGTGGCTAGTGAGGTCTAACCTAGGGACGAATTATGTTTACATGGCCCAAGGAACCACCATCTAAGGAAAGTATTAAGTGACTAGGAGTTCACCCATAGGGATAGCTAGAGAGTAACAAGAGAGTTCACCAGGGGGTTCTTCTTAAATGAACTGGTGTTCCTGACTAATTGGTAGTAAGTAGCCGTTATTATTTCTCGACTTATAAGGAGAGTTGTCATTATAACGACTAACGTTAAAATGGGGTCTTACATGGCTTGAGGTTCTCCATTGAGCGTTAATTGAATAGAGCAATGTATGCCGTAAATAAACTAAAATATGGTATTAAGTTACCATAAGGATGCTCCCCCTTTAATTATCTTTGGTGTATTAAGTTACCATAAGGATGCTCCCCCTTTAATTATCTTTGGGGTATTAAGTGAATTCTAGGATGCTCACCTAGTATGTTTGTATTATGTGGCATAACTCGATAAGTTTACAACTACCAAATATAGAAAATTGTCTTCCTAACTTATATGTATTTCATTCACCAAAACTTTATGTTCTGACGTCTATCCTCTTAACATTAACAGTACAATAGGTGAGATGGGTGATTAAGGACGGAGAATGAACTTTTAGAGGAGGAGCCTCTTGAAGATCTAGTTGTTATGGTTATTACTTTATTACTATTATTGGTATGTAATTGTGACGAATGATAATGTACCTTTTTATTTTGTGAGACATGTTATAATTGACAATTCTAGTTTTTAATACATCTTATGTTTATGCTATTATATTTTGTCCCTCCCATAGTGTGAGATTCTGATTTTTTTTTTTAGACTGCTCTATATATCTATTTAAGTTAATCCTTATAAGAACCAACAATTCGTTTAGATGGCTTTAAGTTCCAACGGTCCTTTTGTGGATTGGAATTTAGGTCCATTTCTGGAGGGTTGTTGCATTTGGTATCAGAGCATAGGTTACCCGGTCATAGGGAAATATACATATAAGAGACATATTTGTTATTTGAAAAGGTTTTCAAAACTATATATAAGTACTATACCACAAAACATACAAAATTATAATAGGCAACCTTATCTTTCTCTTTTTTTGGCCTTGATACTATCATAGGAAGTCCACTGAAAGGTTTTTCCTTTTTCAAATAGAAGATATGGCCAACGGTTAACCCAAGCAGGGAAACCCAACGAGGCCTCATTACTTTCCAGAATGGTTCCAACAATATCTTAGGACCGTTTAACAAGTCCATATTGCTAATCCTGCCTCAGTGGAACCAACAGCTCAGCCGCTGAAGGGCCCCTTAATATCCCTTGCCTTTGTAAAGATTTCATAGGTTTAAGAGGAAAGACCTTTTCGGGAACTGTGAACTTCGTGGAAGCGAAAGCATGGATATTCGTATGTAAAAGGATTTTTATGGCTACCTGATGGGAAAATGAACTAAAGTGTAGGGTTGCAACCTGGGATTTGAAGGGTGAGACCCGTGAATGGTGGAACCTGGATTCACAAAAGAGCATGGGTAGAATGTTTACGTAGACAGGTTTAGGACCCGTTTCGAGACCAAATTCCAAACTAATGTAGTAAAGGCCCAGCAACTAGAAAATTTTATCCATTTAAAGCAAGGAAATCTGGATTTAAAAGAATATATGGCAAAGTTTATTGAGTTACCTAAGTTCGGTAGGGGGTTGGTGGACACCTCAACGGATAAAGCCTGTAGTTTTGTTATGGGTTTGAACTCACCATTAAAGAAGATGCTTTTGGTACAAGTTACTTTTGGTTCTACGTTTGAAGCCTTGGTTGAGACAGCTATCTTATATTTACTGAGAATGTTAAGGAAGTTAAGACTGCTAATAAGGGAGAAGGTACTTCTAGTGATGTGAATAATAAGAAATGAATTCTGGCTCAAGAAGAAGAAAGGGCGGAAACCAAGACATGTTCTAGATGCCACAAGAAAGGGCACGTAGTGAAGGACTGTAGAGTGAACTTGGCAAAGGTAGAGTTCAAAGGGAAATGCTTTTGACTGTCATGAAGATGCACATTTAGCGAGGAACTGCCCTAAGCTGAGCGTATTGCAAGGCAATCAGAACTATGCATTGGAAATTTCTTTGATTCGTAGTCAGCCTCCTAGGGATCGGGGATAACCAGCACTGGATGTTATAATTTCTATTATAGGGAATTCTTTGTGTACTCTATTTGATTCTGGATCTACACACTCATTTATTGCAAGGAAATTTTTTGATTCTTCAAAACTTCCCTTATCCTTTGCTAAACATCTTATTGAGGTTTTTAACCCTATCGAAGGGGCTATGCATCAATCTACTGTTTGCAAAGATGTAATATTGGACATTGGTGATGTTGACTTCTTTTGTGACGCGTATGTACTTGAATTTGAGGGGTATTGTCTTATTTTGTATGGACTAGCTATTATTTTATAGGGCTATCCTTAACTACTGTAGGAGATTGGTTTGTTTGAGAAGCAGCGGAGGCCGCAACATAGAGATTTCTTGTTGGGCAATGAGTAGAAATTCGACCTTATTTTCCTTAACTTCTGATTTTGGAGAATCATCCTCGGTAACGATTTTATGTGAGTTTCCTAACATTTTTCCGGACGTCATAGGACTCCCAACCTACCAATAGATATCATTTATTATAGACCTCGAAAAGGATTTGAGAATCGTAACATTTCCTTTAAGGCACATGGCTCCTAATCAAAGAAAAGAGCTAGTGTGGCGATACGAGGACCATGCCCTTTGAATCTACCATAAACCACAATAAGTCAAGTCCAAAAGATACAATTACCCCAAACTTTATTGGTGAGTTTGATTTCCAACCCTCAGAAGTTGATAGATTGCACCTACCAGATGTTTCTGTACCGTGACTAAAAGTGAAGCAACTCGAAACTCTTTGAGTAGAACAATAAAATAGAATAATACACAAGAATATAATCTCATAGCGAAACAGAACAAATATAATATACAATATAACTTTACAATGAAAACTTTACAGCTGAAAAACATTTAAATAATCAGAGTAAACATAACGTGGATAGTTATAAACTCTGTCCTTACATAATACAACCATGATATCCAAGTATAGTTAATATAATACTCCCTATCTTCTGACGAAGAATGCTAGCTCCTCTAGAATCATTTGGGCCTAAACCTCGAATACACTCGGTCTGACACGAGTGTTAAAACACTCGAGTTAGGCTTGGGTTAACCAGCTTGAGAACTAGATAACAAACCATATACATATCAAACAATCATAAAAGGGTTTATAGAAATTCGTGCATGCTTTTTGAAAAATGAAGCTATTATAAGAGTCACATCACACAATGCAAGCGCACACCATTAGAGCAAGTTTTACCATAAAATAACCAAATATGCTTAATATAAGATTTTTTTTTGATATTTTGGTATTATTATTAGTGTCTATTGAAAATATCTTTCGCAAGTAAATGTATCGATCGTAGACGACATAACGCCCCATCCCATCATGTCGCCATATAGGTTTACATCTAAAACCGTAAAGGCTCGTATTGAAGGTTGGATGCTAATAATGACTAGGCAAAGGATCTTCGTTTTTCCATAGGTGGGTACACCTCTAGAGGGATGTCCCTGGGAGCTAACTGCCTCTGTCCTCACAAGGCCGATTCACCCTTTAACTGGGTGGAGTTTGTTGATATCACTCCTGAAGATAACGTCCCCGGTCGTAACAGACCTTTATCCGAGGCGCTTCAATCTATCATTCACTTAAGTAAAATGTCAGGGCTCCATAACATAGCATCACTTTCTATCTAGAAGAAATGTTACGGTCATATCTTTGTCGCACACATCCTGTATTGGTCATTTTCGAATGATGCGAGGCTTCCAATCATGTTTCCACACAAAGCTATGCTATACTAGCTATGCTTTGATCATTTACAGCTCAGCACTTGGCATGCCACATTGTCAATTTACAACATATAATTTGTATCTATTAATATATAACCCTCCGAGTACATATGTATCAGAGGAGTTTGTTGAGTTAAGTCTAACAACCTGCCTGGAGTAGGCCTAAATTTTGACCTAGAAAAGGCCCATTGAAACTTAGAGCCACTCTAAACGTGTCATTGGTTCCTATAAGGAATTACATTTACATACAATAACAGGATAACATAACAAGATGGAATTTCACACAATGGAATGAGAAAGTATAATAATAAAGTAAGATGTGCCATTTATTCAGAAAACCACTGATCCAAATACAAAATTCCAAATCCATATGTTTAAAACGGTACATAACTATTATTCACCAGCAAGAGTTTCTAACAATAAAAGAGCAATAATGGCTAGTAGCATAATAATAGTCTCGTTTCCTTCTCCAGGCTCCATAATCTTATCCATCATGTTACTACCCCACCTACTAACCTGTTGGATTTGTTAAGGAGAGGGGTCAAAACATAAAGTTCCAGTGACTGAAAATAATATTTGTTTAAAGACTATACTCTGGATTTGGTAGGTTATATATTTCAAAGTTTGTCTAAGAAACATACAAGCACGCATTTAAAAGAATACTTTAAATTAATGAGGTGGATATCCGAGTCAATCGCTTAAGACCTTGATTAATGCATTTAGGGTGAATAAGCGATCGCATAAGACCCAACGAGGTGGACATTCTCGATCACTTAAATCCCATTCTAACATATTTATTAATGGTGGTTTCTCATGATCTCTTATGGCCCTAAGGAGGACACTAGCCACTTAGGACCCCATCTTATCATGTCATCGTCCTAATTAGATATATATTCTCACACGTAATATGAGAAGTAATATCTCGCCAACTAGTACCGGTTTAGGGTGAACCCGCATATAGCAATTTAAGGCCCCTCCGGCGGACGCCTCATGTTACTACTTAATTGATATTATGTTAGTAGACCTATGTCGCTTAGGACTTCCCTTAGATGGTTAGTTAAGTAAATTGCATGCTACATCCTATATATACCAAACCTATCCCCGGCCCGGCCCTCACAAATCTCCAAGAGGAAGTGGACATTTCGGTAAACTACCCTACCCCATCATTGTCATGACTAAATCACTTTTTAGAGAAGGAGGACCCATAGACCACTTAAAATATAACAAGGGAGAGTCCCATGACTTTGGTCTGAATCCACGGAATAAACCTTCGAAATAGTCATAGTCCTAACCACTTAATACCCAAACTAGATAAGAAGAGATTCAGCGACTTAAGACATTCTTAAGGCAGTAGTAAGCCTACCTATTCACACATAATAGGTATATATTTATATATACACACTAGACCTCTCACATTAATCCAACTACCTATAGATGATGGATGTGCGGGGTGATTTCGGGCAAACTTCTACTAAAAGTGGGCTTAACCTCGTGTCATAGTGTACCAAGTTTAATGACCCATGGAACACATTAGCCAAACTCACTTATGGTCGCTGGATTTGGCGGTTGGTTCCGGGAAAACTTCTACCACAAATGATGAGTAACCTCGTGTCTGTGTGTCATTATTAAGAGTGTGTGTGTATATATATGCCATTTACACACACACTTTCACAAGAAACAATTCACATGGGGACATTTGAAATTTCTAATTCTACCCTAAAGTATTTAGTATGCCATCATTACGTTTGATTATGTTGATTACGCTATATAAATATATAATTTAATATGCGTTATAAACGCTAATTTCCGTTCGAATTAAAAAACGTTAGAATGGTATAGTTTGTCAATTCTGTTCGCATCAAAGGTATACAAGCCTAATTCTCATACTAAACTAGTAAATTCATGGAATGGTCAATAATAGCAAAAAATGAGAAAAATATCAACATAACCATTCAAACTTGTATCTTAGGTTTGTTAGAATTACTTAGATAATGAAAGAGAAAAAGATGTTACATTCATACATTCAGCATATATACATATATATACACATACGCATACATAAATATATATATATATACGCACACAAACCTCTATTTAAATCAAATTCATCCTTTTCTATGTTGCACATAAGAACATTAACATTTGGTTATTCCAAATCTGAGTACATTCAACTGCTCCAATTTAGAAATGGAATCTAAACCATTCAAATAATGAAATAAAACCAAATCTTAATCCTTTTATAGCCACAAACACTTTTGAATATAAAGGAGTAAATCCAATTAAACAAAAGTAAAATGTCCTAGTTATTCCTAAAACACAACCCAAATAATTCACAGACCCAATCATCGTTGTTGACAACTTTGTGTTAAATGATAGGAGATTTGGGGGTTTGCATTATGATGTTATCATGAAACCAAACCTTAGGGATACAAATCGATATGAAATCTACAAAACATAGAATTTATCCGAAACAAGTGTTGTTTACACTCACAGAGATTTAGGCAAAGGAAATAACACTAATTTGGATGTTGTAAATGTCATTCTACAATCCTACTGCAAATCTATATAAGAGAATCTTATAAATTTGAATCTTATATATAAATTATAGAAATTCCAAAATGAAATCTAAATAGAAATAAATTAGAAATGACATAGATTAGGGATAAAAGAAGAAACCTATTTCAACCCTGGAATATCATCAATAAAATGGCAGCTTAGAGAATGAGAGGGTTTGAAAGAATTATGAGGTGGGTTAGGTGGTATTATAGGTGTGTAAATGAATAGTAACCTTTAGATTAACATAGATTAAATCTAAGCTATTAATTTTATATAAAACCAGTCTAATACACCATCCCGAACCACTTCACTCGGCATGAGTCGCACCAGGCAGTCGACTCCCCTAAAGGACGGTCGACCCCTGGGTGTCAACCGCTTAGGGCTGAAAACTCCCAGTGAACCTAGTGGCGTATGATTTTAATTAATTATCTTATTTATTTCCTTATAATACCAATTTCCTACCTTAAATGATATATTCTTTGTCCCCTGGTTCTTATTTGTTAGTTTGAAATTCAAATTTCCCTACATTATTATCCAAATTATGTCATTGTATCCCTTAGATATATATTATATTAATTCAAAACACACATATGTATATACATATATTTACCATATGACTTTATTAAATTATTATTTCTTTATATGGACTATGTTTTCAACATATTATATATGAAATTGTAACAGAATTTTGTCATGAATCCAAATATAATATTTTGATGACCAAATTCCTCTTTATCCAAAATTATCAATTTTCAACATTTTATATTTATTGTTTGTTTGATTTATTATATCTCTTAGTTTATTTAGTATATTTTTATGGGGTGTTACACTAAGAGGATAAATCCTCCGCCACGGCTGACATATAATCAATAAAAACCAATTTGTTATGCCATAAAGTACAATGTTAAACAAACATCCATACGAGTCCGCTCCAGGTCTGAACGAAACTAAAGGCACTGTATTCCTCGTCCAATAAAGGAGATAGGTCCTTGCATTCGGAAAATTCTCTAAATACATCTGGTCATGCCGCCACAGTAAACATCTTAATACTGGAGCAACCCAACGAAGAAAAAATAAGCAGGCCAATCCTTTCAATGTGAAGATTTTCGGTCTTCAATGCCATCTTCTATTATATTCAGTGCTCGTTATATAGTTATTTAGAATGGGTTACACCTGATCTTTCTAACGTAACTAGCGCATCTTTAAAACCAATATAGATATACAAGGATATCATGAGTCTTATTCCAATTTGGAATATTCTTTTACTCAAATCATTATCCCATTCCCATCCTATTGTCCCATGGAGCAAAACTGGCAATACTCTATATCTAATTTCCCTTGTATTTTCGTAAGTTTATTTCCTTTATCAATACCAAACTTTAATTCATACCTTATTAAAGACTAAACCTTATCTTTACATGAAAATACACTTACTAAAATCCAAATCATTCATTAAACATAATTGTGGTAAATTACTTTTAACTTTCTCTGATTGTACCTTTGACACAAAATCATACTTGCAATTTCTTAATATCATCGTTAGGGAAAAACTCACTTATCTTTTAAACGATCTTTAAACTTTGTCCCCATTATCGTTTGCTAGGAGAAATCATTCATTAAATCTTTATATTCAAATTTAATAAATATTCCTCTTCAACTTAATCATACTTTCTTTTAAATGGTTTAAAGAACAAATTTTATTTAAGACATCGCTCATGATAAACCCAAAATCAAAGTTTCATTCTAAATGAAATCTTCACGAAAATCATATCAGTTCATAATTGTTCTGAATTCCTGTATCAGAAATAGTATAAGCGGAGTAACGATAAAGCCTTTTAAAACCCTTAAATAGTAAAGCTCTCCATCCACAGAGACTCATCTCAATTATCACCAAGTCTACTCTTATTCAACTTCAATTTAATTCATTAATTAGAAAACTTAACTTTTTTACATATTTTTTCAAATCCCAAAATATTTTAAATTCCTCATTTTATTCCTTTAGATATGTTTGAAAAACATTAGGATAACATTGGTTATATCAAAACCTTTTTATTTCAACTGGTTCCATAAACCCATTGCAAATAGTGTTGCTAAACAACTCATTTTCATGAAATAGCTTTTTATTTTTTTCAAATTTTGTATATTCAATCCAAATCACTTTAAAACATTTATCATAATTTATCCCTATTTTTAATAATATAAAAATAGCTTATTTCATAAAAATCCAATTTCGGGTCTCGAACTGCGCTAGCGCTTTTTTTATTTAAATTTGATTTAGGCTTGTTTCAAGATATAACGGTTGGATTATAACACTTTCTTTTGCCTTCAAAAACTCTTTTCATTTCAAACCAAACGTTTCTCATTTCGGGAAAATCTAATGGTCAGATCTCTCGATACGTCAATTTGAAGTTAACGGTCGAAATTCACAAACTACCGCTGCGCGACTAGTTCTATTCTAAGCATACTTCGACTTATATTTAAAATAGAGTCTAAATTCCTTCAAAATAATTTATTACTTATATAAAACATATATAATAACTTTTCTAAACTATATATCAAATATTTAACTTTAAATTTAAATATACCATTATTTGAATATTATAATATTATTTAAATCATTAAAATAATATTATTTTTCAAACTTATCTTTTGAAATCCAAACTTGTTAAAGTCAAATTAAATAATAGGGTGCATTTTTTACAGGTCCCAATTAAGTTTTTAAATTAGGCTCACGTCCGGTCATAAACTTATTGTAAATTTAGTCCCTATTTTTCGAAAATTCAGTAAAAACAATAAAACAAAATAAAAAATAAGTAAATTAATATTAAAATGAAACAAGCTCTTGACAAAAAAATCAAATCAAAAAAACATCAAACAAGGCATCAAAAACAAAAAAAACAACGAAAATGTAGTTTAACGCATAATAGTATGCACATATTTGCATTTTCCTACGTACATCCGTGCATGTTTTCAAGTTATGCATCTATGTTTGATTTACTTGCATACATCTATGCAGGTACTGTGTAATTTTTGCATACTAGTGTGAAGAAATTCACATGCATAAGTATTAGTTCAAATTCCTTCATGAAATACTTGCATACATGTATGCAAGTATTCCATATTGTTGCACACATGTATGCAAGTTTCGGTCCAGATTTTCAGAAGAAAACAACGTATGCAATAGTTGCATACATGGATGCAACTACTGACAAAAGTTGCATACATATATGCAACATTTTTTATGTCTATGGACTTCCGAGAATATCTCCAAATTTTAGAAATTTTTTTAATACGTGGTAGCACCAAAAATTTTGGCTAGAAAATAAAAATGGTGGAACTTCAAAAATAGGGGGCGGATTTACATGTAAACTATAGGAGGGATGTGAGCCTAATTAAGTTTGCTTTTAGGGATGTGTGCCTAATTTTCATTAAGTAATACATAAGACTATTGGAATAATAAAATCGACATTTGGACTTCGTTTAAATAACAAACAAAACTTCACTTTTCTATTAAATTGAAATCAATTTATTTTCAATTTTAAATTTTAACATGCTATAACTTGTCTTTTACTTTGTCAAATTAGTATATTTCTTTTACAAAAATTTATCGTAATGTCTTTAGTTTTATTTTTATAAAAAGTGGAATATCAAATTCGAACTTTTATTTTTCGCTTAGTACTTAATTAATCAAATATTCAATTTAGTTTCGATTTGAAATGCGACTTAATCAGTCACTATATAATCCAACTTATAATGGTTTAACACGTTGTTAACATCAATTATCACATAATGACATCATTAGCATAAGTGTTAAGGTCTTGAACTATTAATTGCTATTTCAAATCACATTAGCTAAAGTATTAACTATCGTTAATAATCTATTTGCTATTATTAGCAAATCCAATCATGTCAAATTAATATCAATACATATCACATCAAGTTATCAATCAATGTCATATCAATATTGACTAATGTTACGTCAATATTAATTAATGTCACTATTCATCCATTTGTCATTTACTCGATAATTAAGTAAACATTTTAAATTACTTCATCACAAAGAATTGAATATTTTGGACTTTTTAAATTATCATAACCAAATTCTTAATCGCATAATTACTTAGCAAATCTATATGTTATCAAAATTAAATTGCTAACTTCATTATCATCCAATAATCATCCATTGATAACAACCACGTTATCAACCAAACTAACTGATCATTTATTTATGGTTTAACTTTATAACCATTAAGGTATTCACTTTAATTACTAAACCACTAAGTAATTAACTTTCTAACTTAACTATTAACTGCACTTAACCAAAAATTATTTAATCACTTAACAATAACTACACGTATTATAATTAGCTACTCTAATTACAATAGTTAACCAAACATGAAAAATTCGCTCATCATAGGTTTTACACTCTGCCCTTCTTTAAAGGTAGGACTTTTTTGCTACCAGGAGCTCTGAAACTGGCTACCAACCCAAGATCGCAACTTTATACACTATGAACTAGCATATATACTTAAATACATCTTTAACTTGCATTAGAGGAGGAAAGGTGGGATTTTTACTCAAAAACGAGGGTTCTTTGGCCATAAATAGGCTCGGCCTAGGCAGGGGGTGAGCGGGTGGTGTAACATGGCAAAGAGGTGGTGTTAGGGTCGATGGTGGCTCAAGTGGTGTTAGTTTCCTTGGATCTATGGTTTTATGGCCTTTAAGATAGTAATGGTGTGATTTTTGAAGCAAAGGTGGGATCGTTCGGAGGTGGGGCCCTCTTGGAATATAGGGAAGCGTGACTAGGGTGTTAGGAGGGTGCCACGATGGTGGTGGTGGACCTTGGTAGTAGAAGTTTAAGAGGGAAAAAGTGGTAAAGGCAGAGTTTTTAGTGGAAAAAAGGGGCCTTTTCTAGTATGGGTCCATGTGGTGGCTTGATATGGCCAAAGGGAGGTGCGCTTGGCGGGTGGTGGTGGTTAAGAGGGGCGGTGATAGGGTAGGGGTGCGACCATTAAAGGTGACGAGGAAGGAGAATAGTGAAGGAAGGAAGAGAAAAGGAAATGAAAAGGGAATGAAATGAAAGTGGAAGTGAAGTGATGACTTTCATGTGGGTTTAGTACTTGGTTTGCATGGTAACATGGTAGGTTTCATTCAGGGATTGTTTTAGGGTGCATGTTGCATAAGGATGGAGGCAAACTTTAAACTGGTGACATGTGGATAAAAGGTAGAAAGCATTAACTTAAGGATGGAATTAAATAAGCAACACTTTAGTTCGCATGCTTATTTTAAACTTCAGCTAATGCTATCAACATTAATGAATGTTATGATTTAATATTACACAATGTTTGTCAAGTACTGTATTTTATTTTTAGTATATCTTCAAAATTCAATATCGACCAAAACTGGTTAATTTAAATCGAATTTAATTAAACGATTTCTATGTGTTTTTAACTCATATGATCAAACTGTAAGTCTAATCGATACGAAATTTGAAATCGAACCATACTTCACTGATACAGATCCAATAAAACTAGTTTCGTCGATTTCCGAGACTGATTAAAAAAATCATTCTTTACTATTAAAATAATACTAAATTTTCGAATTTCTATATATTCATTTTTAATTCAATTTTAAAAGTTCACTAACCTTATTTTAACTTCATTAAGTATAAAATAAAATTAGAATTAATTTTCAATTGTTTACAGGTCCAGATTCAATATTTAACCCTTTAAAATCCACTTAAAATATATTAAAAATCCATATTTAAAGTGACTAAAAATACGGGTCGTTACCACTAGACAAACAAATCTCAAAAATGTTGCAAAAGGGTTTATTCGTAGGTGTACCTTAGAGTAGGGTGCGCCAGTAGTGTTTGTGACAAAGTCGGATGGATCTTTAAGGTTATGTGTGATTATAGGGAACTTAACAAGCTAACCAAAAAGAATAGATATCCCTTACCAAGAATTGATGACTTGTTTGACCATTTGGGAAGAGACCAAAATTTTTCCAAGTTAGACTTGGCTGCTAAATTTCACCAAATCAGGATTTCAGACGAGAGTAATCCTAAGACAGCGCTTAGGACGCTGGATGGACTATTTAAGTGGTAGGTTATGCCTTTTGGCTTGACTAATACCCTCGATTTCTTTGTAGACACAATGAGTAAGGTATTTCGGGGAATACTCAATATGATCGTGGTAGTATTTGTAGATGACATCCTTATCTTTTCCAAGGACCATAAGTAACATGAAGATCACCTGAGAAAGGTCCTAGGAATTCTAAGAGAAAACCAACTAAAAGACGAATTTTCTAAATGCCACTTTTGGTGGAAAGAAGTCAAGATTCTAGGACATATCTTTTTGGCGAAAGGATTAGCAGTAGATCCCGCAAAAGTAGAAGTTTTCCTGGTGTGGAGGATACCTCGCAATGTGACCGAGGTTAGGAGCTTCCTTGGGTTAGCAGGGTATTATCGAAAATTTATCAAGGACTTCGGGAAGATTGCTACCCTTCTAACCCAACTGACGAAGAAGGATCATAAATTTATGTGGACTGAGAAGTGTGAAATTGCCTTTAAGAGATTGAAAGAATCACCCAAAAGTGCACCCATTCTGATTATCTCGGATGGAGCCAAGATGCACGCTATTTTCATAAGTGCATGTGGGACGGGTTAGGAGCGTACTCATGCAAGAGGGCAGAGTAGTTGTCTACACAAGTAGACAACTCATGGACCATAAGAAAAGGCACCCCGTCCATGAATTGGAGTTAGCAGCAGTGGTTTTTCCTCGTAAGATATGGATGCATTATCTTCTTGGAGAAAAGCTCGAGTTATTAACAGATCGTATGTCCCTTAGGAATTTTTTTCTTAGATAAATCTGAACCTTCATCGGTAGAGATGTATGGAATATCTTGTATCTTTTGGTTTCTCCATTCAGTATACCTCTGCGAAGGGAAATATCATGGCCTATGCTTCGAGTTGGAAGTAGGTTGTCCTTAGTTTGATTACCAAATGGAGCCAGTAGGAGTTTCTCTTTGATTTCAATTTGCAACCACCATATGTGACGACCTCCCATAACTCCTGCACTTAACAAGGGAGGTAATGCACTGAAGGGCATGCCAAACAGCTATGGACGATCATCGAGAAAGGTAAACACAAACGGAACCTATCGTATAATTCACAGTGCAAGGATAAAGTATAATAGAATATATACAACAGGTAGAAATAGTGAAGCATCACATATCAAACTTTCAAATTTTGACAACATCCTGAAAGATCATCCATGCATCAACTGTATATAACATCAAAGTTTGTACAAGAAGCCTCACTACAAACACTCTCAAACAGTGGAAGCAGAGATACTATATAATAACAAGATAATACGCCAGCCTCCTGCTCGCCACCGCACAGCAGCATCGTCCTCACTAATCACTTATCACCTGCCACCTAGTCTTCCCATCCGTAATATCATGCATGAACAACCCAAGGTAATAAGAGAAAACATAAAACCATGAGTCAGACAAGAGTATTTGTGAGCGATAAAACAGCTAGATAACATCATCAACAAAGTATATGAGAATAGGTGGACAAACAAACCAATCTACCATACACCAAAGAAGAACCCAAACCTGTCTTCCCCATATTTTACAGTGATAGCCTTTACTTCAAACATTTGAAAAACAACGATGCATCTATAGCAATCAGGAAACCAGACAATAGAAATCATGTCAACCAGTTATATCTCACGTAAACCACCCTAATCGAGATCAACATCCCTTAAGCGCATTCCCCGAAGGCCTAAACCAACATTAGACAAGCACCCAAGAAACATCTCCTTCAATGTCAGACAATCTAAGCGAGATGGTACAAGAAAAAAACCAACATTCAATGAATTTGGCTATCACTGCCTACCCAGCTTTTGAAACCATCATTAATTTATGGCGGCAAACCTTGCCATATGTCAAGAGCTAATGGTAACCCCAGTTCTAGCAAAAACTCCATACACCTTTCAACGATATGTATCTAGGCCTTTTAATGTACTCGACCATACAACCGGTCTTTTAGACGTCTCTACTATATCCATGCTTTAAGCCTGCTAGAACCTATGACAATGATAATCTCTCGGCCTTCAATATCTCTAGTCGTCCTCCCTAACAGCTACTGATAGCTCAAGTAACCTTCTTGTAACACCCCTAAGTCCCACATCATGGAAGTCTGTGTGAAATAGGTACTTATATAGTAGAGTCCATCTCTTACTAACGCCGAGGCCTTTTGAGCAATAAAACCCCACACCTATACGGTGGCTAAGTTGGGGACAATATCTTGCGTAAATGGAGGTGCAGGTTGTTAAAGTGGTATTAGAGCTAATACCCAGCTGGAATTGTGGCTCCTGTGTGGACGACAATGCCTGGATGGGGTGTTTGTGAGCCAACGGGGACGTTGGGCTCTGTAGGAGGGGAGAATGTAACACCCCTAAGTCCCACATCATGGAAGTCTGTGTGAAATAGGTACTTATATATGGAGTTCATCTCTTGCTAATGCCGAGGCCTTTTGAGGAACAAAACCCCACACCTATACGGCGGCTAAGTTGGGGACAATATCTTGCGCGAACGGAGGTGCGGGTTGTTAAACTTCTCGAGCAAGCATTATCTACAACTCAACATCCTTGAGTTGTCTTCATATTCGTTGCATTACAACGATTAACAAATACTTCATAACACTTCGAATATTCCGTCTTGAATTCACTACGAAACCATGTCCATTCACAAACCAAAATAATCACCACTTTTGGTCGGTATTCAATCTGTAGTATTTCAACATTTCTGCCCGTTCCGTGAAACGCCCAGTACATAGAAATGCCTAGTCCATGAAACTTTCAGTCCGTGAAATGCCCAGTCTATGGAAATGCTCGATCCATGAAATGCCCAGTCAATGGAAATGCCCAGTCCATGAAACGCCTGATCCATATAAATGCTCAATCCATATAAATGTCTAATCCATAGAAATGTCTGATCCATGGAACGCCCAGTCCATGGAAATTCCCAGTCCATGAAATGTTCGATCAATAGAAATGTCCAATCCATAGAATTACCCAGTCCATAGGAAAGTACGATCCATAGAACGCCTGATCCATTGAACGTCCGATCCATAGAATGCCTGATTCCATAGAAATGCATAGTCAATAGGAATGCCCAATCCATAGAACTGCCCAGTCCATAGAATGCTCGATCCATAGAACTGTCCGACCCATAGAATGCACGATCCATTGAAATGCCTAGTCTATAAGAATGCCTAATCCATAAAACTGCCAAGTCCATAAAACGCTCGATCCATAGAAATGCCCAGTCTATAGGAACGCCTGATCCATAGAACTGCCCATTCTATAGAAAGCCTGATCCATAGAACGCCCTATCCATAGAAATGTCCAGTCCATAGGAACGCCTGATCCATGTAACTGCCCAGTCCATAAAATGACCGATCCATAGAAATGTCTGATCCATAGAACTCCTGATCCATAAGCTGAAATCGCCCAAACTTCGACTAATCTTCACGCTTGCGCACAACTCGATTTCATACTCAAGAACTAATAAAACTGCAACTTTTTCAACTACGATTTAATTAATATAACTACAACAAATCAAGCAATCAACAATGAACATTAAATCAATGAATTAAAAATTAATCAAATCATTAAATGGATCTAAACATAGAATTAACATATGATTTTACCATTTATAAGTTGCTAGATTAGATCCGATGGTGATTTGAATTAAAATCATAATTACATCTGTTAGATCTATGTAAAAACAACTTGAAATGATGAACATAACATCATAAAATATATACTTGATTGAATCTGCGTGAGAGATGCTTATCACTCACCAAATCTCCAAAAAAACACAAAAACACTTGGATCTAAATCCGAGCAGCGAAGAATTAGCTTCAAACTCTTCGATTTGATGAAATCTCTCTTTGATTGATTTAGATCTAGCTTCAAACAATGTAGATCTTCGATTCTCTTATGTAGATCTTGAATTTTAATGGTCGAAATGTGTATTTGATTGAGCAAGGAGGATCACGAGCTCAACCAAATGAGAGAATGAAGAAAGAAAACTATTCTCCATGCCTCTAACCCTCTATTTGTAGCCTCCCATCAGCCACTAATGGCCACTCCAAATCAGCCCATTATGGCTAGCTAAACCTGAACAGAAATTCTGAAACACTAAAAGAATGATTTCTCCCAAACCACTGAATTAAATCTTTAATGTGACCACTTTATAGAATTGAAAAAACAATTTCCTTTCCAATAAGACCGATCTCAGCACTTGATTTGATCTTAGTCAAATGTTATCCCATGTACAAGACTGACAGAGGCAAAATGGTCACAATTAAAATTAATGAAAATTATGGACATGTCTCACATCCCCATAACCAACATATCAAAATATGAGAATGATCCAATCATCAGGGAATAAAACAAAAATATTTACAATCCTCCGATAAGTAAATTGTGGGCTGTTACAATCTCCCCCATTTAGAAATTTCTCCCACGAAATCCCAACAAACACGAGCAACCAAAAAAATTCGGCAAGTCTATCATCCATGAGCAGCCAATTCTATCACCTAAACTAGCAGCCATCAAGCCATGCATCCATAGCCTTATCCTAGCATGCAGGATTCTAACAACAATAACCATAGCACAAGTTACAATGATGTAATGATGACATGATATCAATGGGTCATGCTGAAGAAGAGTTCCGGATGGGTCGCCTTTATTCTCTGTTCCGTCTCCCATGTACAATCGTCGCCGTCCTCACTGCATTGTACCTTGGCTAGCTTAACCGTCTTCCTCCTAAGATGTTTCATGCCATTCCCCAGAACAAGAAGCGGCATACGATGTCTCGTAACTATGATCTCAACTTTTAGGTCCTCATATTGCTTTGGAGAAACCACCACATTCGAATAATGAACGAATTTTCATAGAAATGACACATAGGAAAAATTATGCACACTTGACATCTTCTCGGGTAACTCCAATCTATATGCGAGCTTTCCAATTCACTCTACTATCAGAAACAGTCCAACGAACCACGGAGCTGGCTTTCTTTTATTTCTAAACCAGACCACATGATTCAAAGGATAAATCTTCACAAAAACCATGTTGCCAACGTCGAATTCCAAATCTTTTCGATGCATATCAGCATAGCTTCTGACGATCTTGTGCTATTTTCATTCGTTGTCGAACGATTTCAATACAATCTATGTTTTCTCTTATCATCTCTTGCCTAAGTACCGACTTATCTCCAGTCTCAAACCAACATGCTAGAGAATTACACAGTCAATCATATAGTGCCTCATATGGTGCTATCCCAATGCTCGACTAGTAGCTATTATTATATGCAAACTCAAATAGATGTAGATGGTCTTTCCACGATCCCCCAAATCCAACACACAGGCTCTTAGGATATCTTCCAAAACTCGGTTAACCCTGTCAGTTTGACTATCGGTCTGGGGATGATAAGCCGTAGACCAACGCAACTCGGTTCCCAGAGCTTCTTGCAGATTTTTCCAAAATCCGCTCATAAAAAATGGATCTTGATCACTCACTATGCTCTTCGGGATAACATGGAATCGAACTATCCATTTTATATAAAGCCCAACTAACTTCGATGCTTTCCTAGTTGACTTGATAGGAATGAATGTTGCACTTTTGGTCAAGCGATCCACGATGACCCAAATTCCTCCGTTTCCTGCCCTGGTTCTAGGTAGTCAATCAATAAAATCCATTGATATCTGCTCCCACTTTCATGTAGGAACTTCCAATGGCTGAAGAAATCCACTTGGCATCTTCTGTTGAGCTTTCACCAACTGACAGTTCATGCACTTGAAAATAAACTTTCCAATATCTCTTTTCATCCCTTCCCAATAGTACGATCGCTTCATATTTTGATACATTTTATTACCATCAGGATGAATCGTCAACTTCAAGTGATGACATTCCCTCAGAACCTTATCTCTCAATCTGTCGATATTAGGAACAACCAATCGTCCTTGCTTTCAAAGCCAATCTTCTCGATTGATCTCGAACTCTTTATCCTCTGGTTACAACTTCTGGATAAATTCGACAAGCTTTGCATCTCGCTTTTGGCTCTTGCCAATCCTTTCGATGAGAGTAGGTCTTATCGACAAGCTTACCAACATTTCAGGTTCCAACTCACACGGTGGTCTGAAATCAAATCCTGCCAAGTACTCAAGGCTTTTCCGTTCTGAAATCATTGCTCCCAATCCTACATGTCTTCGACTCATCGCATCTGCCACTGCATTACCTTTACCAAGAGTGTAAGCTATGACAAAATCATACCATGCCAGAAACTCTAGCCATCATTGCTGTCAAAGATTCAAACACTTTTGGGAGAAAAGATACTTTAACGATTTGTGATCTGTAAACAACTCGAATCGAACCCCCAAGAGGTAATGTCTCCACATCTTCAAAGCAAACACAATCGCTGCCAACTCCAAATCATGAGTTAGGTAATTCCTTTTGTGCGGCTTTACTTGTCGAATGGTGTAGGCCACAATCTTATCCTTCTCCATTAGCACTGCTCCAAGTCCAGTACCACATTCATCGGTGTATACAACCATTTCTTTTTTCCCACTTAGAATCGTCAAAACTAGAGTACTCGTTAGTCTCTCTTTCATGATTCCAAAAGCTTACTCACACTTTGCATCCCATGTGTATACCTAATTCTTTCTCGTTAAACCTATTAATGGTGCAGCTATCTTAGAGAAATCCTTGATAAACCAGCGATAATATCCCGCCAATCCAAGGAAACTCCTAACATCCATCGCATTCTTAGGTCTATCCCAGTCCTGGATTGCTGCCACCTTAGCAGGTTCAACCGCTATTCCATTTCTAGAAACAACAAGGCCTAAGAACCTTACTTTTCTCTTCTAGAAGTGACACTTCAAAAACTTAGCTTTCAGCTGATGCTTTCGCAAGATTTCCAAAACAACTTGCAAGTGGGTCTTGTGATCTTCCTCATTCCGAGAGTAAACCAGAATATCATCCACGAACACAAGCACGAACCTTTTCACTAATCTTTGAAAACCTTGTTCATAATATCAAAAAAATACGCTGGTGCGTTAGTCATCCCAAATGGCATCACCTACCATTCGAAGAAGCCGGATGGTGTCCTAAAAGCAGTCTTCGACACATTGTCCTTTGCCGCCCACAACTGGTGGAATCCCGTTGCCAAATTCATCCGAGGAAAAACTTTGGTCTCATGTAGCCGATCAAACAAGTCATCAATCCTTGACAATGGATACTTGTTTTTCTTGGTCACCTTGTTCGTCTCACGATAATCCACACACATTCTCAATGAGCCATCTACCTTGGTTGCAAATACAACTGGTGCACCCCATTCGGATACACTTCTCCGAATGAATCCTTTTCTTAAAAGTCACGAACTTTCACCTCGAACTCATGCTTTTCCTTAGGTGCCATCCGCGTAAGAGGCATAATGATAGGTCTAGCACCCTCGACCAAATCGATTCTTAACTCAATCTCACAATGCAGCGACAAGCCTTTGACTTTCTCAAAGATATCCTCAAACTCATTAGCGATCAACACAGATGAGAAGTCTTCCTGTGGAATAACAAGCGAATATAAAAAGCTCATGAATACACCATCTTCGGGTTTACATCGAATCAAAACCTTTTTCCTTTCCACATCCTTGAATCTCACCTCAAGCTTCTCGCAATTCACTCTTGAAGCATAGCTCTTGAGCCAATCAATGTCCAAGATGATCCCAAACCAAGAGAAGTTTAAAACAAAGAAATCACACACAAAAGAGTAACCATGACTCGATAACATGAGACTATGACAAAGCATACAAAGACTGGATGAATCCCCAACTAGATTAGTCACAACCAAAGGTTTATCACAAATCTCGGGTTCTAAACCCAAGCGGCACACAAACTTATTACAAATGAATGAATGCGATGCTCCAGTATCAAACAACACACAAATTGAAACACCTCTAATGGAAAGAGTACCTTGGACGCCGACACCCTTCCCTTTCTCCTCTGTGATAGGGGCCCTTGAAGAAGATGGCATAGCTTCCAAAGCATAAGCCTTCATAACCTGCTTACCCTTAACTAGCTCTGGACAATCATTCTTATCATCTCCAGGCTTTCCACACTTGAAGCACTTATTTTAAGCTTTTGGATTCTTACATTCATTAGCGAAATGGCCCTTTTATTGGTAGTTGTAGCAAACCACCTCACTTTTAGGTTTCTTCTTGTAACACCCACACCCGCTAAGGTCACTCATATTGGGAATGCCTTAGCTTCGGTGGAGTATTTAAGTGAATATAGAACTGAAAAATTACAACAAGACAGATATAAGTAATACTTGAAATTTAAAACATCATTTCATTGCAGCAGAAGGTAAACATGTTTGGTTACATCTCAAAAACCAACAAGAGTCAAGTACAAAATATCCATCTCGTTAAAACATAAGTACATAATCCCACTACATACTAATAGCCATAATAGAAAAGATAACCGAGCTTTTCTTTAAGAGTCCAAGCTCCAAAAGATAGATAAAGCAATCTGATCAAAGCCCACTAGTGCTAGGCCCACTCTGAGAACCTGAGGGTTGGGGAAAAAGATAAAAACTACGGGGTCAGACATAAGTCTGAGTGAGCCGTATAACCTTAACAATACAATCACTAAAGTAATTAGGGTATGATATAAACCTGGTACGGTACGACTGGAGATAAATGACTACACTAAGTAGCCAACTAGACTTAGGATAAACTAAGATAACGGTAAAGACGCGCCTATCGACCCAAGGATAAATACTACACTGCACCACACTAGATCTACCCACCCAAGGGTAATTCCTACATTGCACCACACCAGATCTACCCACCCAAGGGTAATTCCTACTTAAAGGTTGATCCCACTAAGTGTACTTAGTAATTTTTAATAATAGTTTCGTGTACCCCTAGCTGACTACATAGGTGCCGTCTTCCACTATCTCCACTAGGTGTACCCACAACTTAGTAATTTTAATAGTAGTCTCGTGTACCCCTAGCTGACTACATAGGTGCCGTCTGCCCCTATCTCCACTAGGTGTACCCACTACTCCCATTGGATCGGCTCCCTAACGTAGATACCCATGCTGGCCCCATAGTGGGGGTGTATCACTCCCCAAAGTGGCGACCCGATAATCAATGGTGCACGGCTTATACCTACACGATGCAACAACGTCTTACCTACCAGCCCGGGTCCACACACGCATATGAAACCCGTTGGACTTGCGTTGCCACCGCTAACCCGTTTTGGCCTCTTATAGTCAAGCCCAGTACGCGTGTCCCGTCCTCGACATGGGTCGAGCCCAATAAGATACATATGGGTTACTGGTTGAAATGGGCCCCCACAAGCTACCACCTAAGCTTGTCATTTATTTCTAGTGCATCCCACTTAACCCGTTTTAATAATCATGTCCACTTACATGTTTAAAGTTTGGTTAAGTCATCTAATCATATATCAATTGCCACTCAAGGCACCCACTAGATTTCCCCATGCCACCCAAGGCACTTACTTGATTTCCACATGCCACCCAAGGCACTTACTTAACCCTTTAATCATGTTTAATTACATGTTCCACTTTGGTTAAGTATTTTAATCTTATCTTCCATTGCCACCCAAGGCAACCACTAGATATTCCCCATGCCACCCAAGGCACTTACTTAACCCTTTAATCATGTTTAATTACATGTTCCACTTTGGTTAAGTATTTTAATCTTATCTTCCATTGCCACGAAGGCAACCACTAGATTTACCCCATGCCACCCAAGGCACTTACTTAACCCTTTAATCATGTTTAATTACATGTTCCACTTCGGTTAAGTATTCTAATCGTATTTTCTATTGCCACCCAAGGCAACCACTAGATTTTTCCACATGCCACCCAAGGCACCCACTTAACCCCTCATGTCCTCTACATGCTAATATGGTTAAGTGTTTCTTAATTGATTAAGAACGTAACCGTTGTAAAGACCTCTCACATTAGACTATCTCTTATGGCAGCTGGATTTGCCGGTCGGGTCCAGGCAGCCTTACGCCATAACCGAGTCTAACCTCGTGTCTTTACACTTGTCACGTATTAAGTTTGTGCCTAAGACCCCTCACATTGGGCCAATCATTTGTAGCCGCTGGATTTGCCGGTCGGTTCCGGGCAGTCTTACGCTACAAAAGGGTCCAACCTCGTGTCTTAGTCGATTAATTACACCTAATTAATCACCCCCATATTTCAAATTAATTTTCCCTAATTAATTCCAATTTTAACTATGTACATAATTGACTCAATTATGTCCATCCACTTTATGGTATGTATAATCATACCAACTTCACACCATTTCATTAACATGTATATTAACCCCATCGTTCCCCATGTAATTCGCCAACATGACATAAAAGGGAAGATTCATCACGAATACAATGGGTTCAACTTGCATAACATTAACATCAACATGGGTTTAAAGGTGTCAACATGCATATAGCATCAACCCAACTAGCATAAATAATCAACCCAAACTTGCATGAATCACATATGTCATAAAGAGGTTAACTTGCATAAGTTATTTATGTCATACAAAGGGGTAAACTTGCATATGTATGTATGACATACAAAGGGGTTAACTTGCATATGTAAGCATATCATAATAAGGTGTAAACTTGCACATGTTACTTGCATATCATCAAACACCGAACTTGCATAACATCATGATCAAGTAGCATATAACTTGCATAACATCATGAACATGTAGCATATGACTTGCATAACTTGCATAACATCATGATCACATAGCATTTGACTTGCATAACTTGCATAACATCATGAACACATAACACATAACTTGCATAACATCACAAACACATAGCATATGATAACATAATCTTGCATTGATCCACATTCATAGCCATAACCTCATTATATCCTATCATAATCATTTCAACAATTGGTCATTAAGGCTATAGAAAACTCACAACTTGTTGATTAGCACTCCTAAGAAGAAGATTAAGTTGCTAGAGTTGATTAGAAGTTGATTTGAGATACTATCTTCTTCTACAATTTGATGGAGGCTCCTTCAAGTTGCATTTTGACGGCATGACGGCATTGTTTCTATTTTTAGTATGAATTAGGGTAGTCTTAGGGTGTATTTATAGAGTAGTTAGGTGTTTTAGGCCATCAGATTAACCCTAAATCAGATTAGAGCCGTCAGATCTCGTCCTAGCCACCAAAACACAGCCAAAAAGCCAAACTGGTGCACCCAGGTCACCTGGGCTCAACCAGGGAGGTCGACCCCCAGGTCGATACTAGGGTCGACTCCCCAGTCGACCTGGTGGGCAGGTCGACTCCCCAGTCGACCCCCAGGTCGACCCCCTGGGTCTGGCGGGAATTTTCCCGCCACTTCTGAAATTTGAAATTTCTGTTTTTAAATCTGTTTTTAAATTTTCTGAAACTTCTTCGGGCCATATCTGGGTCATACGGACTCCGATTTTTGAAAACTCGGACTCTATTTCGCGTATTTTTCCGAGATGAACGCAATGGAATAACCCGTTTCCCCTGATTCAGATTTTAAAGTTTAATTCTGCCCTGTTTTATATTATAGCAAGTTATTCAACATACGGGGTGTTACACTTCTTACCATCCTTCCTTTTCTGCTATTGATACTTCCTCTTCTTATTGTTATTACCACCCTGGAGTGATTTCGAAGCTTCTTTGGCTGCAGTGACAACATTTTCTTCTATAGAAAACAAGCTTTCATGTTGAATAGCTTTCTCTGTTATCTTCTCATATGGGTTGTCAAGATGATCCACCAAAGGCCTCCCAATGTAGGTATCCAAACCCATAACAAACTTTTCATTCTTCTGATAAGGAGAGCCAATGTATGAGTGAGCATATTTGGACAATGCCTCAAAGTCAAAAACATAATCATACACGGTCTACCACTCTGTATTAGCTCCACAAATTTCTTGAAAAGAATGGAATTATGAGCAGTGGAGATAAAATTCTTCTCGAATTTGACTTGGAATTTCTCCCAAGTTATCCCTGCTTCCGGAATCTCAACCGTAACATAATTCCATCTCTCCATGGCTCTGCCCTGTAGTTGCCTTGACGCAAGCTATCTCTTAGGTACATCATCTATACCCAAGTCTCCACAAATACGTACACAAGCATCTAACCATCTTTGAACCTCTTCGGTCAGCTCAGCCTCGTTGAATGGCTTTCCCTTAGAAATGTGAAGTCTTTACACAACTTCATGAAATCCACAACCCTAGGCATCTGTACATCTACATCGACCGTGGCTGCCACTGGAGCGGGCACCCTTCTCATGAATGCCTCAGTCATTGCTTCAAATATGGCTAGGTAAACTGGTGTACTGCCATTTCCCCCTCCAGGCACAACCTCCTCCCTAGCAATATCTCTTGAAGTTCATCAACTCATTCTAAATCAACAATATAGAATGATTAGCCACTTACAAGAAAATTGCTAATGGAGTTCAAACACTACTATACTATATAATATTATATAGTATACATCCATCAAACTCTACAAATTCGTCTCTAATACGTAAATACATCTTTGAACTTTGGCAGGAATAGTGAAGCATCATATAAAAAACTTTCAAATTTTCACAACATCCTGAAAGATCATACATCAACTTTATATAACATCAAAGTTTGTACAAGAAGCCTCACTACAAACACTCTCAAACAACGGAAGTAAAGATACTATATAAAAGCAAGATAATACGCCAACCTCCTGTTCTCCATCGCACAACATCATCATCCTTACTAATCACCTATCACTAGCCACCTAGTTAGCCCATCCGTAACATCATGGATAAACAAACCAAGGTGATAAGAGGAAACATTAAACCTTAAGTTAGACAACAGTCTTAGTGAGTGATAAAACATCTATCTAACAACATCAAAAAAGTATATGAGAATAGGTAGACTAACAAACCAATCAACCACACACCATAGAAGAACCCAAACCTTTCTTCCCCATATCTGACAGCGATAGCCTTTACTACAAACATTTTAAAAACAACGACGCATGTATGGCAATTACAAATAACAAGACAATGGAAAACCTAACAACCAGTTATATCTCAGGTAAACCGCCCTAATCGAGATCAATATCCCTCAAGTACAAGCCTTGATAGCCTAAACCAACATAAGAAAAGTAACAAAGAGACATCTCCTTTGACGTTAGAGAATGTACGTGAGATGGTACAAGCAAAACAGCCAACATTCAATGACACTTGCTATCACTGCTTATCATGCTTTGAAACCATCATTAATCGTATGACAACCAACCTTGTCATACATCAAGGGCTAATGGTAACACCGGTTCTAGCAAAAACCTCCATACGTCATTCAATGATACGTATCTAGGTCTTTCAACGATACCCAGGGTACTCGACCATACAATCGTTTTTTAGACGTCTTCATTGTACCCCTTCTTTGAGCCTACTAGAACCTACAACAATGATAATATCTCAGCCTTCAATATCTTTGGTCGTCTTCCGAGACTGCTATTCATAGCTCAAGCAAGCTTCTCGAGAAACCATTATCTATAACTCAACAGTCTTGAGTTGTCTTCACATTCGATGCATTACGATGATCAACAAATACATATAACACTTCGAATATTTCATCTTGGATTCACTTCGAAGGCACGTCCATTCACAAACTAAAATAATCACCACTTTTGGTCGGTATTCAATCCATAGCATTTCAGCATTTCCACCCGATCCATGAAATGCCCAGTCCATGAAACTCCCTGTCCATAGAAATTCCCGATCCAAGAAACGCCCAGTCCATGAAATGCCCGATCCATAGGAATGTCTGATCCATGGAATGCCTAGTCCATGGAAATTCCCAGTCCATGAAAGGACTGATACATAGAAATGTCTGATCCATGGAATGCCTAGTCCATGGAAATTCCCAGTCCGTGAAAGGATTGATACATAGAAATGTCTGATCAATAGAAAAGTTTGATCCAGGAATTCCTAGTCCATGGATATGCCTAGTCCATGAAATGTCAGATCCATAGAAATGTCCAATCCACGGAAATACCCAGTCCATAGGAACTCCCGATCCATAGAACTGTTTGATCAATATAACGCCAGATCCATGGAACAGTTTGATCCATAGAACGCTTGATCCATTGAACTGCCCAGTCCATAGGAACGCCCAATCCATAGATCGCCCGATCCATAGATCGCCCGATCCATAGAACTGTCTGATCCATAGAATTCTCGATCCATATAAATGCCCAGTCCATAGGAACTCCCGATCCATAGAACTTCCCAGTCCATACAACGCCCGATCCATAGATATTCCCAGTCAATAGGAATGCCTAATCCATAGAACTGCCCCACTCCGTAGACCGCCCAACTCATAGAATTGTCTAATCCATAGAATGCCCGATCCATAGAAATGCCTAGTCCATAGAGTGCCTAATCTATAGAACTGTCTGATCCATAGAACGCCCGATCCATAGGCTGAAATTGCCAAACTTCGACTAATCTTCACGCTTGCGCACAACTCAATTTCATACTCAAAAACTTATCAAACTCCAACTTCTTCAACAACAATTTAATTAATATAACTACAACAACTTACACAATCAACAACGAACATTAAAACAACAATTTAAAAATTAATCAATTCTTTAAATGGATCTAAACATAGAATTGACATATGATTTTACCGTTTATAAGTTACTAGATTAGATCCTACGATGATTTGAATTAAAATCATACTTACATCGATTAGATATATGCAAAAACAACTTGAAATGATGAACATATTATGATACAACCTATATACTTGATTGAATTTGTGTGAGAGATTCTTATCACTCACCAAATCTTCAATACAACACAAAAATACTTGGATCTAAATTCGAACAGTGAAGAATTAGCTTCAAAATCTTCGATTTGATGAAATCTCGCTTCGATTGTTATAGTTCTAGCTTCAAATGATGTATATCTTTGATTCTCTTATGTATGACCTAGAATTTTAATGGTGGAAATGTGTATTTAATTGAGCAAGGAGGATCACGAGCTCAACCGAATAAGAAAATGAAGAAAGTAAGCTATTCTCTGTGCCTCTAAACCCCTATTTATAACCACCTACCTGCCCACTAATGATCACCCCAAATCAACCTATTATGGCTAGCCAAACCTGAACAGAAATTATGCAACACTAAAACAACGATTTCCCCCAAACCACTGAACCAAATCTTTAATCTGACCACTCTACGAAATTTGCAACACCATCTCCTTTCCAATGAGACTGGTCTCAGCACCTGATTCGATCTCAGTCAAAAGTTATTCCTGTACAATATTGACAGAGGCAAAATGGTCACAATTAAAATTGGTTAAAATTATTGGCATGTCTGACGTCCCCATCACCAATATATCAAAATATGAGAATGATCTAACCCTCAGGGAATAAAATAAAAATATTTTACGATCCCCGATACGTAAAATGCGGGCTATTACACTATATAAGGAAACTTAAGGGTTTCTTGGAGCCATAGAGATAAGACCAGTTCTGGTGGAAAGAGTCATGAGTGAGTAAGACCATGATGACGAGCAAAGGGCATTAAATGAAAAAGTTTCTAAAGGAGAATCTTTCCCCCATGCTTGTAGATATTCAATTGATAATAATGGTAGCTTTAGAAGAAACGACCAAATTTGTGTCCCTAGGAATTTGGATCTTAGGAAGGAGACTCTGAAAGGATGTCACAGGTCAAGAATGACCATTCGCCCCGGAGGTGATAAAATGTATAGGGACACGAAGAGAAGTTTATATTATGAAGGAATGAAGAGTGACATGGAAGAATTTGTTCATAGATGCTTTAACTTGCTAGAGAGTAAAGGAAAAATAAGGGAAGCCTGGAAGACTTTTGTTAATGTTGGAAATTCCCACTTGGAAAAGGGAACACATTTCTACGGACTTTATTGATGAGATTTTTAGGAGTAAGAAGGGGAGTGACGCCATTTGGGTGATAGTTAACCGATTAACGAAAAGTTCCCATTTTGTTCCCATAAAAAAGAACAAGACTGCTGCCTTGTTAGCCCAGTTGTATGTTAAGGAGATTTTTAGGCTATATGGGACTACTACAGTGTGTGATAGAGATCCATTATTTACTAGCGAGTTTTGGATTAGGAACGACCCTAAGTTTAAGCACAGCCTATCATCCACATAAAGAGGGCCATACATAGAGAGTTAATAAAGTTTGAAGGATCTTCTCAAAGCTTGCATAGTCGACTTCGGTGGAGCATAGGAGAAACACTTAACTTTGGTCCAGTTTTCATACAATAACAATTACCAAGCGATGATTGGTATGGCCTATTACGAAGATTTATATGGGCGGCCATGCGAATCGCCAACTAGTTGGTGGGAAATTGCCGACAAGGTTTTACTCAGACTAGAACTAATCCATGAGTCCATGGAGATAATCACTATGATTTGGTCAAGAATGAAGGTTACCCAAGATCGACAAAAGGTATATGTAGATAGGAGGAGGGGAGAATTGGAATTTAATGTCGGACATTGGTATTTGTCAAGGTTTCTCCTCTGAAGAAGACAGTTCGGTTTAGGAAGACTCGGAAGTTGGCTCCCAGGTTTATTAGGGATTTTCAGATTTTGTGATAGGATTAGGAAGATGGTTTACCGAGTGGATCTCATGGAGTGTTTATCGGGAATCCACAACGTTTTCCTTGTTTCTCATCTTCGTAAATGCCTTCATGATTCAGCGACAGACTCGAGCTTGACAATATTGGGACATATGAAGCATTGAGCTAGAGTCTAGAGCTTTGCAGTTAAGGTTCTTAACAGTTCTATAGCGGTGAAGATGAAAAAAGGTGTAGCGGGGATAAAGCAAGGAAATAACGGGGATATAGCGTAAGTGCAAAAAGGTTCATTAGATGTTAAAAAATAATTAATTATCATACTCACATTATTTATATAGAGTAAAAGAATATTAATTAATATGATATGACAAGATCAAATATTATCATGGTTATACACTCTAGATTTGATTACTATAGTTGATTTCTACATTATATTAGCCACTTACTGCTTAAAATTAGCTATTTCCACTTACTTTTTTGATTTGTTTTAAAAGATGACCTTGTCAAATCATTGTTTGTGTACTAATATTGCTAAAGCAAATGCTAAATGACCTTGATTTAGCTGGCATAGTGGAAAATAGCAAGGTTTAAAGTGAATCTACTATTCATCGGTGCAGAGTTGAAATATTGTTGTAGTCGGAGAGTGCTACAGCCAATAACAGGGATATTACGGGGCTTTAACGAGGTTTTAACTGCATAGGCCTACGGTGGCTGTGCCACCACATGGATCGTAGAGCACAAAATCAAATGACTCCATAACAAATCTATTCAACTAGTTCGAGTTCAGTCAGGAGATAACCCTGCGGAGAGCACATGAGGAACTGAGAAGAATAATAGAATTACTCATCCATAGCTTTTCTTGTGTAATTATTTTCCCTAATTTATCTTTTTTGGTTGCAACGTGGTTTCTATTTTGGATGGTAGGATATCAACGTGACACAAATGAACCATGCACTTATATAGAATTAAATGCATGTTAAAATGTTTTTCATATATATTACATCACTTATTACACTTACACGCTAGGATTAAGCTCATTACTAGCAAGTCTGCAATTCATAATTATTATGAATTATGGATGTTTTTAAAATAACACGAGTGTACAACATGGTTGTTTAGAGCGATTTGTGTTCTTTTCCCCTTCAAAAGGTTTCAGGAAGAAATCTCTAATAGGGGAGGTGGAGAATGTAACATCCCTAAAAATATACTTATTTTAGTCGTACTTTAATTTAATTTAAAATAAATAGTAATAATTAATAATATATTAATATGATGAAAATGGAATTTTGGAAAATATTGTAGTAGCATTCATGGCAATATTCTGATCCGTTTTCATATTTTATTTGCTGAAAATGGAGTCCTTATGCAAAAGTTATTAATAAATTAAGTTGTACATATATATTAACGTACAAAGTTAAAATTTCAAGTATATATATACAAGCTGGGAATACATTAAATTGGATAAGCATGAAAATAATATGCCTTTTGATTTCAAACTTATGTGTATATATTCACACACGTTAGGTGAGAAGAATTGTTAGCACCAAATTTTGACACCTAAACTGAATGAAGGTGAAGGGATATGAGAGCTCAACTAATATCAAGAGTTTGCTTAGGAAGTACATAATCGACACCAAATGCCCGATACTGAAAGAAAGAAGAGGAAAGTATGGTTCACATGCTGTCGGTACCAACACAAGCAGTGAAAACTTGGTACCAATACAAGGAAGAAAACTGCTAGGTAGTACCGAAAGTAGTCAGTCTGGCTTCACCACCAAAAGCAAACATGAGAGATGATCGAGGACATATGATCCAACGCCATGAAACAGAATCATAAAAAGGGGAATCATGAGATCAAGTGGGGTTAGAGTCAGGTTTTTCAATTTAGGCCAACAATTTAGATATGTAAAAAAGAATTAATAAACTATAACAAAGGATTTTTTGAAGAAAGATTGTCTACATGGTTGGGTTATGATCTCCCTAAAACTTTAGAACCACCTGAAAAGGTGATGCTACCTACGATGGTAGATAACCCTTATCACCGCCTAGATGGCTAGGGAAAGGCACCCCTCGGAGGGGGTGGTGTGTTAGCATTTCCCCATGCCTAAATCAGAAAGGCCAGGTTAAAGCATCGAAAGTGTAAGCCTCTGCCCCCATGATGGAGCAGTTAAAACCCTTATTGCCGCCTACGATGGTCTAGGTAAGGCACCCCTTAGAGGGGGTGAATGTAACCCTTTTTTGCGTATAAATCAGATAGGGACATGCTAAAGCATCAAAAACCCATATCCGCGTCTACGATTGCCAGGTTAAGGCACCCTTTGGAGTGGGGTGGAGTGTAATCCTCTATCACCGCCTACGATGGCCAGGGTAGAGCATCAAAAGAGTAAGCCTTTAACCGCGCCTACGATAGCCAGGTTAAAGCATTTAAATCCCTTATCACCACCGACAATGGCGAGGGTAAGGTGCCTCCTAGAGGGAAGGCAGGTAAGTCCTTGAACCTTCTTGAGAATAAGCTAGTCAAGTGCACGGACACGTAAGCCAGAGAGTGGCTAAAAAAGCACGTACATCCTCTGCCTTGACAATCGCAAGCCAAGAGAGTGTCTAAAAAAGCATGTACATCCTCTTTTTTGCAAATGAAACCCGAGGGGGTAACAAAACTATAAATTGCCAGATGTGGATATCTAGTCTTCGGTCAAACACCTAAATCTTGGTTGTGGTTCGGAACTTCTAGAAATTTCCAAATGTGAATATATGGTCTTCTATCAAATACCTGAATCTGGGTTATGGTTTCGGACTTCTATAAATTGCTAGATGTGGATACCTTGTCTTCTATCAAATACCTGAATTTGCCTTATGGTTCGGGACATTTATAAATTGCCATACATGGATTTCTGGTCGTCTATCAAATACCTGAATCAAGGTTATGGTTCGGGGCTTTTATAAATTGCCAGATGTGGATATCTGGTCTTCTATAAAATACCTGAATCTAAGTTACGGTTTGAGACTTTTAATTAATACTAGTTGTGTAAATCTGGTCTTCTATCATTAATACCCGAATATGGGTTTCAAAGCTTCTAACTGTTAGCGCTAGATATGGGTTTCGAAGCTTCTAACTGTTTGCGCTAGATGTGGGTTTCTAGTCTTCTCTGGCAAAATTCACGAATATGGGTTTCATTATTCTATTTACACTTCCAGAGAAGAGGCTCTGGACTTCAAATCTAACAACTTAATCTGGGTCACAAGACTCTAATTCTTATTACTGAAAAAGGGACCTGCAACACAATACTCGGATTAACATCCCGAATCTACTATCCCAAAACCTTCAACCGAAGATCAAGATCTTCCATCATGCTCAGGGAGATTTTCTTAACCCATGTGCACAAAGTCATGACTCATTATTCTTTTAAAATATATGGTGTGAATAATCACATTATTATAATATAGAAACTATGTAGTAAGACTCCTAATAAAGGGATATTCTAAAACAAAAATTCAAGTTATGGTGATAAGCTTATATTTCCAAACAAGATTTTGACTTTATACACAGATCAGTATAGTTCAAACATCATGAGATAGGTGAAAATTTTCCGATCCTTGTTTGAAGGAAAGAAGGGTATTCAAGCTCCCATTACTATGCCCAAATAAGGGGTCACAAATGAGTATACTTTTTACCACATCCTTGGTTCGGACAAAAGAATGTCGCGAGATTCCTTCCGACCTTGACTGAGGGATAAAGGAACTGGCTAGGTTCAAGTCTCCTAGACTTTTCTTACTAGACATTACATTTCCAAGTAAAGAAATGGGAAAGAAGAAGAACTTTTATATTAAAAGCATATCATAATACTCGCTGCACAAATAGGCACAGATCAACGAACCATATCTATTCAAGAATACCAACAGGCAGAAAATCAAAGTACAAAAATGAAAGTCAAAGTTTGACTTGAAAAGTCGAAAATACCCCATCACTAGGGGGCAAATGTTACTGCCAAATTTCGACACATAAACTAAATGAAGGTGAATGGGTATTGGAGCGCAACTAACATCAAGAGATTGCTTCGAAAGAACATAATCAATACTAGAACCTCCGATACCGAAAGTAAGAAGTGGAAACTCTGGTTCACATGCTATCAGTACCAACACAAGCAGTGTAAGCTTGGTACCGATACAAGGAAGAAAGTGGCTAGATGGTACCGAAATTAGTCAACCTGGCTTCACCTTCAAAAGAAAACATGGGAGAAGATCAAAGATATATGATCTGGTGCCAGGATACAGAAACGTAAAAAGAAGAAGCATGAGATCAAGTGAGGTTAGAATGAAGAACTATCAATACCAATACACTTGGTATTGAATCAAGAAGCAGCGATGAATTCACCGGAAGGAGTTCTAAAACTGTGTTGTCGCAAAGCCAATAGCAAGGCGGGAAGTACGAAAGCAAAATTCGTAAGAATGTAAAGTAAGATAACACTCACAATTTGCTATCGGAATGAAGGGTTATCACTAAGACCGAAAGCAGTTAAGAGAAGCTATCAATACCAATTTTATTAGTATCGATACACTATGAGGAAGCGGCTTCAATTTCACAATCAAGGAGAAACCAATACCAACATTCGGTAAAGAAAAAAAGCCAAAACCCAAAAGCCTGAACCTAAAGAGATTAATGCAGCCAACACTAACATGCTATGTCACTACTAAATCTGAAAGTGGGTTGCTGCTGACCATTACTAACATAGGCCTGAATTATCAATAAATAAGACCCCGATTGTCTCATTTTAAGGGACTTTTTTCATGCTCAAATCTTGTAATCATTTTCTTAGGGAGTAAACCTTAACTTCTAAATCGATTTGGGGATTATACTTAGAAACTTTTATGTACTTAACAAAGTGATCAATAAAGAGAGAATCAACAATTGTGATCTATTTCTTACATTTTCCTATTTGTTATACCACTTATTTCCATATGATTTACTCATGACTAAGCTTCATTCATAAGCTTAATTACCGAAATACACGTCTACAAGCCGTTTAGCCTTCTAACTTGCACTGCGCTTAAAGAACACTTATCCCGGGGTAACTGTTGGTCCTTGATTCTCGTAAGCGTGATACTCACCTCTTGAAGGAAGAGTAACTAATGTTAGAGCTTAAGACCTTAATATCTAGGAAATGGTGAACGAACTCAAGCTTATAGGAACTAAATAACCCCCTTAGTTCCCTTAAGTCCATAACCTTTGACCTAATTCCGGTGTTGACGAAAAATATCATTAACAAGGATATTATAATTAAGGCCAGAAATAAACTGAATTAATAAACGAACGATCAAAAAGTATCGTTCTAAAAGAAATTCCTCTTGGCCTTGAACCTAAAAAGGGGTTTAACGCCCCCACTAAGAGGGGTGTGGACTGTCGGGGTCAACTGCCCTCCTAAGGGTGTGTCGACCGCCCTTATGTAGGAAAGCCCAATGATGGTTATTTTATATAGGTATTTATTTATAATCTATAACAAATATAAGATTTAATCAAACTAATCTAACATTTCGTACACACGATGTCAACTATAAATAGATGCTCAAACCATCATTCTAAACACTACAACCATTTCTCTTACTGGCTCGATGATGCCTTTCTTCTGTCTCTAATTCCAGAAAGATTAAAGGATTTAGGTTTCTTCTATTTCTCTAAATCTATTCAATCTTCTCTATCTTATTCTAATATAGATTTAAGATTAACCCAGAATTTAGATTCATATTTATATATATAAGATTCTAATGGTGATTCATATATATATATATATATATATATATATATATATATATATATTTGAAAGGATTGGAAGAACACATTCGTTTTAGAAGGCCAAATCAAAATTTCGTTCTATTCAATCTTACTATTTCTCTTCCTAATAGCTCTGTGAGTGGAATCCACCTTAGTTACTCTTTTCTATAATTCGATAGTTATAGATTTGGATTGTTGTACCTTAGAGGATATGGGATATATGAAAAGAAAACATGATTAAACCACTCAAATCCTCTGCTTGGTTTACTGTTTTTAGAAATGATCAATCTAATTATATTTGTGGCTTTAGGTTGTTGTAATAATAAAAGAAAAACATGATTTTTATTTTTTGATTTTCTATATTGTTGGATTCCTTTTTGTTCTGTTTTCATGTAAAATAATACATTTGATTTTGGGGAAAAAGATTAAGATTTGGATAACTTTGTAAATTTAATAGGTTTAAATCTCTATTTTTCAAAATAGAAAATTCGAACGTATTATTTACAATATATTTAAATATAAAGGTATTGCGTATAAACAAACATAAGAAAGGGAATCTATTGAAAATAGGAATTATAAACATATACAATATATTTGATGTTATGTTTATCTTTAGTTGTTGCAATAATCAAGTCAAAACCTGGGTTGCAAGTTATATATTGTTGTGATTGTTTTTTTTTATTGTCATATTTCATTATATAAATTCATGTCGTGGTCGAGGAATATGGGAAATGACTTGTACAACTTTAAAATTTAATAGGGATTGACATTTGAAAAAGGTGGTAAGCACTCTAATCTCGTTATCTTAATTTACATCTACATATATATATATATAACATAATCAATGTATATTAATATGTATCAAGTGTGCAATAAATACTATTAAATTAGGAATAGAATCTAAATGTCCCCATGAGAATTTGTATGTTTGTACGTGTATGAGTTAATGGCTCAATTAATCTTAATCAGACATACACATGAGGTTAACCATTGCTTGTAGTTGAAGTCAGCTTGGAACAGACCAGTATGTTGTAAGAACCTGTGACTTCCCCGTGAAGGAAAGGGCGGAAGCTTCAAGAACAACACACAGAAGAACACAAACGGAAGAACATTTCATTGTATATTACAACAATTCCAGCAGAATACAAGAATATACAAAGTATAAATAAATATTACACATTTACCAAATATCAGAGATTACAATAAATTACATAGCAGCGGAAAATAATACAATACACAACTGAAGGAGATATACAGATACAAAGCTTTCTGGATATCATTCCAGCTGTAAACTAGGATCCTGTGAATATAAATCTGCAAAACCAAAACTACTAGCTGCCCGTGCGAAAAATAGGGTCACCCAGAGTTTAGGTTAAAACAATAAACTCCAGGTCAGTCATGGGACTGGTGTGAGAACTAAAACAGTTATTAACCTTTATTTTTAAAGTTAGGCAAATCAAGGGACCACGCCGTATAACACGGAACGGGTTTCCTCCCAAGAATACCAGTGCATAAAACAAACAACGCAATCCTAAATAAAGAAAAATGAAGCTATTATAAGACCCAGTTCCCATCACACAATGCAACGCAAGCTGGAGGATTGGGTTTTTACCTTATAATAGCCAAGAATGCTTGATACGTTTAAAACAAATCATTTGATACTATCATAAGTGCATAGTGTATAAAACAACTTCAAATCATAAGTATCAATCATAGACGGCATAAGCGCCCCATCCCACTATGTCGCCATATATAGGATTATAACTAAAATCGAAACGTCACGTATTGGAAGTTGGATTTCCATCTGTGAACCGAGGCAAAAGATAGTCCTCTACCGATTTGAGACGCTCTAGTCCGCCCCTCAGGTCAGAGCTCAAGTGACCTTTGGATCATTAGGGCCGGTCCACCGATGTGGATTAAAATGCCTGAACACTGCGTTTCCCCGCCCTTTGGGGTGTAGGTGAGCCAACTAAATGATCCATCGGTTCGAGAACGACCGATATATCCGAGGCGCCTCGCAACAGCAACAACCACATAAGTGAAACTCGTCAGGGCGTGTAAAACCACTTACGCCACTTCTAACTAGAAAGAAACGCATGTCCTCCCTGAGGTCCTTCTCCCGTTTTTGGTTCACACCGGGGTGTGAGGCTCGCGAATCAACGCTACACAAAGCTATGCCACACAGGCGGTGCTTTGATCACCAACCACAAGACTTTGCTTTTCAACAGAAGCCTTGATCAATTACCACTTAGGCATGCCACACAGGCAATTCACTCCATGCGATGGATATCCATCAATATATAACCCCTGTGCTCGTACGTCTCAAAGAAGGGCGTTAAGCAAGAGAATAAATTCTCCGCCACCAAACAGATATATATTTAATAGAAATCAATCACGCAGACTGAAATCCAATGTCAGACACACAGTCCATTTACAAGTTCGTTCTGGGTCTGAACGAAACCAAAGGCACCTAGTACCCGCATATCCATCGATCTCCAAGTACGTCTGGACGACCACTAACTGTTTCCATCTTCTTGGGTGTACAGCCCAATCAAGATCATCAGTAATCACCCAAACGACGTGAAGACCTCCGGTCTTCAACCACCGTCTTCATCTTTGACTTATCGTCGTAACAGTTATTCAGAATGGGATAAACCCGATCTTTCCGAATAACTCGCGTATATAATAAACAAGTATTACACAAACACAACATACGCCTCATTCCAATTCATCAGTCACTAACCGTAAATTAATCAAGAGAATAATTCCTCAAATATTAACCCCGAAGGCCGAAACCAACATCAGATCAATATCCAGAAAACCATTCTGCTTAGCTAACCGACAGTTAGTTTCTAAATTTCACATTCTTAGGGAAAGGTTTCCATTAATTTTTTCAAAGATAAATCCTTTAAATTTATTCTTTAACCTTCTTTTAAATAACAATTCAAACTAGTCGGGATTAACGAACCTTACCGAAGTAATCATTTGTTTTAATTTCCCAATCCCAACCTATTCATCCCATGAAGTAAAACTGGTAATACTTCATATCTAACACCACGGTGTTATCGGTAAATTCAATTACCATTTCACGTTCAAATCTAATTAAAGATTTGACTATCGCCTGGAGAGAAACTGGTGATACCCCATTCTCGATCTTCTCAATCTAATTAAAGATTCATTAAAACTCCACTTAGTTTTAATCTTTAACTGGGTTAAAGAATCAGTGTCATTTAAAACACAGTTCACGATAAACCCTAAAATCACATCACATTTCAATCAGTCCCTAACCGTAAAATAGCAAGTGAGCAATTCCCTAAGTATTAACCCCGAAGGCCGAAACCAACATCAGATCAATACCTCAGAAACCATTCAACTTAACAAATCTCTAGTTAGTTTATGATTTTCTTAACTCCTTTGGGTCTAAGAACAGTATTATTGAAGATATCGTTCACGACAACACAAAATCGCATTTCCATTAATTATCAGGAAAAAAACAAGTGTTATTTAAAACACTGTTCACGATAAACCCAAAAATCAATACCAATTCAATTCCAATTAAATATTGTTTAATTGGTTCGCTTCATTAAATCTAAATAAAAAGATTTAATCTTTTTCTCAACTGGGTTCAAGAACAGTGTTAATGAAGACACCATTCACGACAAACCCAAATCACATTTGATATTAAATACAAGGCTCTGAATAGAAAATATACCGGCTTATATTCAATATCAAATTCTACGACCAACAAATATCGTATTGGAAATAACGATATATATATATATATATATATATATATATATCTTTCAAATTCCCATAACAATATCTGTATCATCATGAAATCCAACATCGAAATATTCTGAAGACAATTTTGATTCAAATCCATTCCAATATAATTATTGGAAATTCTGGTTATTTTCAAAACCATTTCAAATCCAATTTATTTATTTAAAAATAAACAGAATTATAATTCTAGTTCAAAACTAGTTCATTTCGATAAAAATCTATTTTTATCTCTTCAAATATGGCCTTTTTCATCACTATTCTCCCCAAATCATTTCTTATGATTTTACACAAATTATTTCTATTTTTAATAATTTTATCAAGGCTCGTACAGTCGATTTCCATCAACGGCCATCGAACTGCACTTACAGCGACCTTTTCCAAATTTGATTTGGACATAATTCCAAATCCAACCATTATATTTCTAATTTCTAATATCCGTTAGAAAGCTCTTTTCGATACAAACCCAATGGTTCCGGTTTTAGGAGAATCCGACGGTCGGATCTCCCGCAATATCCATTCAAAGTCAATGGTCGAAGTTCACGAACTACCGCAGCGCGGCGCGTTCTATTCAGGCCATTATATTATATATATAATATATATAATATATACTTCGTCGATTTCCTTTTAAAACGTATTTTATAAATCGTTTTAAATTCGTTTCGGAAACGATTTCAACTTCTTTTTTTTCAATTTCAAATCAAAAGTGAATTTTTCCTTTTAAATTCGTTTTAAATTCATTTCAAACTGATTTCAATTCAAATCGATTTCAATTCAATTTCAGTTCGTTTTAAATTCCATTCAAAACGATTTCCATTCGTTTTTAATTCAATTTCAATTCAATTCAATTTGAATTCATTTTCAATTCTATTCAATTCGAATTCATTTTCTATTTAATTTCAATTTGAATTTATTTCAATTTAATTCTATTTCAATGAAATTTCAATTCGAATTATATTTTCAAAATATTCGATTTTGAAATCTCTTTTCGATATTCATTACAAAATCGACAAAATTCCCGTTCGCGTTGAAATGCCGTTTAACTACTTAACACGGCTTCATATATTTCTATTTTCAAATATTCTATTTAAAATATTTATTTTTCAAATATTTCTATTTTCAAATATTTCTATTCAAATATTCTATTTCAAATATTCTATTTCAAAACTGGAATGAGGCCCAATCAATTACCATATAATGTTAATTATATGGATTTTCTACAACACATGTATAAAATAACAACGATAAATAATCAACCATCATCTAGAGTGCGTTCTACACTGTATAAGCATCAAATATAAACATTTAACGCTTATAACAGCCTGTCAATCAATCGATCGACATGCAGCTAATTATTAGGACTAGTGTATACCATATATCATCCCAATACCCGTGTGTGGTTTTCAAACCATCAAACACAGATTTTATTTGTGCAGTTGGGCGATGTGTAAAATTTATCGTCCCAATCAATATCAGTCAAACGTGTGTATATAAACAAATCGTCCTATTTGTTTATATTTATTTATTCACATTCATATTAAAAATTATATTTTCAACTATAAAATATTTTTAACTATATAAGTATTTTATTTCATTTTACATCACATCGCATAATCAACTACACATCAAAATCAAACAATCAAGCATACAAGCCGTCCATGGTCTGTGGACGACGGGTGTCGGGTGCTACTAAACACCGTCTGCATCCTAGTATATATTTTAACTAGAAAATTAAATTAAAAGTGAGAAGTTCTCACCGAGGGTTCCACTCCGCCGTGCTTTGCTTCTGAATTGCTGAACCGTCTGGATCTGTTCGAAATCCCAATGCAGTTCTTAACACGCTGTTCATAATAAAAATTATATTTTTATTACTTCATTTCAATAAATAAAAAACATATTTTTATTTCTGTTTCAAATATTTTTATTACCTTAAAAATCACTTCTTTCTTTATTTAACCATCATATAAAGATTATATTTTTAACCTTTCTATGATATAAAATTATATTTTTAATCTTCCTATAATATAAAATTATATTTTTAATCTTCCTATAATATAAAAATTATATTTTTAATCGTTAACAATTATATATATATATATATATTTCTATGCATAAAGATCCTACCTTTCTATGAAATAAAAATCAAACCTTTATATGAAATAAAAATCAAACCTTTCTATGAAATACGAACAATCACTTCTTTATATATATAATAAAAAGACAACGATTTCTTTGTAAAAAAATATGCCTTCTAATTTCAAAAAAAAACAATGTTTATTTATTAAATTCATTAAATAAATTACATAAGAAAGAAAATAAATAAATAAACAGTAAACTCATTGTCGATTGAAGCAAGAGGGGGAGGAGGAAGGGATCGCTGCGAGAAAGGGGGGCGCAGGTGCTTCTGGTGACTGGCGGTGGTCGGCCTGGGGGCTGTGGGTCTAGCGGCGGCTAGGGTTACTCGTATTTTGGGATTAGGGTTTTTGGGGTGCGGTTCTTTTGAGGGAGAGGCAGCGGAGGAGCTGACGCCGATGGGGGGTGTGATGGCGTGGGCATGGCGGCGTGGTGGTGAGTAGCTTCAGGGAGCGACGGGGACTGGGTTCGATCCCCATTTTTTTTCTTTTTTTTATACGATGACAGTTATGAGAGGAGAGAGAGAAAAAGGAGGGAGGTGTTATATTATATATTTTTTTATTTTTTTTCTTCTTTAAAAAGGTACCTTTTTATTTTGACCTCGAAACGAGACCCACCGCTTGTCGTCTATAGCTAATTACCCCCATTCCGAACACAATGGGATCTGTATTGTAAGCTGATTCGATCGTTTCGATCAGTTTTTGTCAAAATCAAAATATAATTCTATATATTGAATTTAAACGCACATTTCAATTTACCGGGGCCACATACTAACTCTAAAAATTTCCGAAAAATATTTTCTAGCTTCGTATTGACGATACATTCCTAACAAAACTAATTTTGTCGAATTCTTAGACAGTTTGAAAAATGGCCATTTTCCAATCGATTAAAATCAACTGAAATTTGTCAAACGCGTTTTCCTTTGCTACGCTCACATATTGATTCGAAAAATTATGAATTTTGGAATCTAGCAATAATTTTACATCACGGATCCAACAAATGTGGTTTCGTCGAAAACCGAGGTCGTTTGCAAAATTTCCATTTTCACGGGCCAGAATTCCATAGCGACTATTCTGAATTTTCAACCGGGCATATCTTTTGATTCCCGCTATGAAATTTCGATTTTTCGGATTCGCTCGAAAGATATTATCAAATAGATTAAATTATTTTTGGTTTCACTAAAATCCGGTTTATTTTGAATCCTGTACATTCATTTGAAATTTGAAATCGAATTATCGAACTACCGCGCCATTTTCAATTCCTTTTATATATATAAATAAATATTTATATTCTAATGACGATTCGAATAAATATATACGTTCGAATTCTATTCAAAATAAATTTCTCGTCGATATTATTTAAAATAATTCATTTTAAATATTCAAAATTCGGTAAAATTACCAAAATAAAAATTTTAAATTGGCCCAGATTTCCGGGTTGTTATAGTCTCCCCCACTTAAAACTTTTCATCCCCGAAAAGGAACGAAGCTGAAAGTCGTTTAACTAATCAACTCAACTTTCATTATTTTGACTACGGCTTAAGTTCTTCAACTTTTCAGTTTCTAAGAACTTTTCAAATTTTTCAAAAATTTGGCTAACACCCTAAATTTCCGAAAAATTTCGCCATAACCTCCCCTGCACCGGGAAAATCCCGAAATTGCCATACAGGCCCTCTGATATCAAAGAGAAAAAGAAAAAGCCAAGCGGCTGGCCAATTGGCTCATAAAATCATCATCACCCGAACAAAACAGTAAATTATGGTAAACATGTACCTATTTGTCGGGCAAACAATTTTATTCTTTTGCTCTAGCCTCCTTGCTATGACCTGTTCAGTGTAAATACACGTACATGCATGCAACTGCGATAAACTTCCAACACAATTCACTATTTGATTCAATTTGGCTAAATGGTTAAAAAAATTAATTAATCAAGCCATAATCAAACAACACAGCCATCAATCAATTAGTTGATTATCATTTCAAATGCATAACTTTGATATATAGTCTAAAAATCAGATTTTTGATGCCAAATCACAACAATAGGCCCTATCTAATTTTTGATTCTCACACCAGTCTAATGGAAATATATAGATGTCACACTTTCGAAACTCGAATACCAATTCTGATGATGTTCGAACTATCATCAGAATCATCTCCAGGCGACTAGAGTGTGATTCTATATCTATCCAATATATTAAAACTTCGAATATACGTTTGCAAGGCGTACATGCAAAATCTTTATATATTGGATTGTCCAAATTCAATATAAAATAAATAATCAAATACGAATAACTGATTTAAATTTCAAAACAAAATTTGTTTTCACTTTAAAAATATACTCTTCACACTCGTTCTAGGATACTACTGATCCCATCTCTAACGAGTCATTCCCATTGGATATTACTAATCCAATTTCTGATGAATTCTTTCGTTTGGTTCTAAAGTGTCTTGTTCTCTGAACTTTGTAAACCAAAGCTCTGATACCACTGTAAGAACCCGTGACTTCCCCGTGACGGAAAGGGCGGATGCTTCAAGAACAACACATAGAAGAACGCAAACGGAAGAACATTTCATTGTATATTACAACAATTCCATCAGAATAAAAGAATATACAGAGTATAAATCAATATTACACATTTACCAAATATCAGAGATTACAATAAATTATATAGCAGCGGAAAATAATACAATACACGACTGAAGGTGATATACGGATACAAAGCTTTCCGGATATCATTCCAGCTGTAAACCAGGATCCTGTGAATATAAATCTGCAAAACCAAAACTACTAGCTACCCATGCGGAAAATAGGGGCACCCAGAGTTTAGGTTAAAACAATTAACTCCAAGTCATGGGACTGGTGTGAGAACTAAAATAGTTATTAACCTTTATTTTTAAAGTTAGGCAAATCAAGGACCACGCCGTATAACACGGAACGGTTTTCCTCCCAAGAATACCAGTGCATAAAACAAACAGCGCAATGCTAAATAAAGAAAAATGAAGCTATTATAAGACCCAGTTCACATCACACAATGCAACGCAAGCCGGAGGATAGGGTTTTTACCTTATAATAGCCAAGAATGCTTGATACGTTTAAAACAAATCATTTGATACTATCATAAGTGCATAGTGTATAAAACAACTTTAAATCATAAGTATCAATCATAGACGGCATAAGCGTCCCATCCCACTATGTCGCCATATATAGGATTACAACTAAAATCGAAACGTCAAGTATTGGAACTTGGATTTCCATCTGTGAACCGAAGCAAAAGATCGTCCTCTACCGATTCGAGACGCTCTAGTCCGCCCCTCAGGTCAGAGCTCGAGTGACCTTTGGATCGTCAGGGTCGGTCCACCGATGTGGATTAAAATGCCTGAACACTGCGTTTCCCCGCCCTTTGGGGCGTAGGTGAGCCAACTAAATGACTCCATCGGTTCGAGAACGACCGATATATCTGAGGCGCCTCGCAACAGCAACAACCACATAAGTCAAACTCGTCAGGGCGTGTAAAACCACTAACGCCACTTCTAACTAGAAAGAAACGCATGTCCTCCCTAAGGTCCTTCTCCCGTTTTTGGTTCACACCGGGGTGTGAGGCTCGTGAATCAACGCTACACAAAGATATGCCACACAGGCGGTGCTTTGATCATCAACCACAAGACTTTGCTTTTCAATAGAAGCCTTAATCAATTGCCACTTAGGCATGCCACACAGGCAATTCACTCAATGCGATGGATATCCATCAATATATAACCCCTGAGCTCTTACCTCTCAGAGAAGGGCGTTAAGCAAGAGAATAAATTCTCCGCCGCCAAACAGATATATATATATTTAATAGAAATCAATCACACGGACTGAAATCCAATGTCTGACACACAGTCTATTTACAAGTTCGTTCTGGGTCTGAATGAAACCGGAGGCACCTAGTACCCCGCATAATCATCGATCTACAAGTACGTTTGGACGACCACTAACTGTTTCCATCTTCTTGGGTGTACAGCCCAATCAAGATCATCAGTAATCACCCAAACGATGTGAAGACCTCCGGTCTTCAACCACCGTCTTCATCTTCGACTTATCGTCGTATCAGTTATTCAGAATGGGATAAACCCGGTCTTTCCGAATAACTCGCGTATATAATAAACAAGTGTTACACAAACACAACATATGCCTCATACCAATTCATCGGTCACTAACCATAAATTAATCAAGAGAATAATTCCCCAAATATTAACCTCGAAGGCCGAAACCAACATCAGATCAATATCCAGAAAACCTTTCTGCTTAGCTAACCGACAGTTAGTTTCTAAATTTCACATTTTTAGGGAAAGGTTCCCATTAATTTTGTCAAAGATAAATCCTTTAAATTTATTCTTTAACCTTCTTTTGAATATCAATTCAAACTAGTCGGGATTAACGAACCTTACCGAAGTAATCATTTGTTTTAATTTCCCAATCCGAACCTATTCATCCCATGAAGTAAAACTGGTAATACTTCATATCTAACACCACGGTGTTATCGGTAAATTCAATTACCATTTCACGTTCAAATCTAATTAAAGATTTGACTATCGCCTGGAGCAAAACTGGTGATACTCCATTCTCGATCTTCTCAATTTAATTAAAGATTCATTAAAACTCCACTTAGTTTTAATCTTTAACTGGGTTAAAGAATCAGTGTCATTTAAAACATGGTTCACGATAAACCCCAAAATCACATCACATTTCAATCAGTCCTTAACCGTAAAATAGCAAGTGAGCAATTCCCTAAGTATTAACCCCGAAGGCCGAAACCAACCATCAGATCAATACCTCAGAAACCATTCAACTTAACTAATCTCCAGTTAGTTTCTGATTTTCTTAACTCCTTTGGGTCTAAGAACAGTATTATTGAAGATACCGTTCACGAAAACCCAAAATCACATTTCCATTAATTATCGGAAAAAAATCAAGTGTTATTTAAAACACTATTCACGATAAACCCAAAAATCAGTACCAATTCAATTCCAATTAAATATTGTTTAATTGGTTCACTTCATTAAATCTAAATAAAAAGATTTAATCTTTTTCTCAACTGGGTTCAAGAACAGTGTTAATGAAGACACCATTCAGGACAAACCCAATTCACTTTTGATATTAAATACAAGGCTCTGAATAGAAAATATACCGACTTATATTTAATATCAAATTCTACGACCAACAAATATCGTATTGGAAATAACGATATATATATATCTTTCAAATTCCCATAACAATATCTGTATCATCACGAAATCCAACATCGAAATATTCCGAAGACAATTTTGATTCAAATCCATTCCAATATAATTATTGGAAATTCTAGTTATTTTCAAACCCATTTCAAATCCAATTTATTTATTTAAAAATAAATAGAATTATAATAGTTCAAAACTAGTTCATTTCGATAAAAATCTATTTTATCTTTTCAAATATGGCGTTTTTCATCCTAATTCTCCATAAATCATTTCTTATGATTTTACACAAATTATTACTATTTTTAATAATTTTATCAAGGCCCGTACAGTCGATTTCCATCAACGGCCATCGAACTGCACTTACAGCGACCTTTTCCAAATTTAATTTGGACATAATTCCAAATCCAACCATTATATTTCTAATTTCTAATATCCGTTAGAAAGCTCTTTTCGATACAAACCCAATGGTTCCGGTTTTAGGAGAATCCGACCGTCGGATCTCCCGCAATATCCACTCGAAGTCAATGGTCGAAGTTCACGAACTACCGCAGCGCGGCGCGTTCTATTCAGGCCATTATATTATATATATAATGTATATATAAGATACTTCATCGATTTCCTTTTAAAACGTATTTTATAAATCGTTTTAAATTCGTTTTCGAAACGATTTCAACTTCTTTTTTTTCAATTTCAAATCAAAAGTGAATTTTTTCTTTTAGCTTCGTTTTAAATTCATTTCAAACTGATTTCAATTCAAATTGATTTTAATTCAATTTCAGTTCGTTTTAAATTCCATTCAAAACGATTTCCATTCGTTTTTAATTCAATTTCAATTCAATTCAATTTGAATTCATTTTCATTTTCATTTCTATTCAATTCGAATTCATTTTCTATTTAATTTCAATTTGAATTTATTTCAATTCAATTCAATTTCAATGAAATTTCAATTCGAATTATATTTTCAAATATTCGATTTTGAAATCTCTTTTCGATATTCATTACAAAATCCACAAAATTCCCATTCGTGATGAAATGCCGTTTAACTACTTAACACGGCTTCATATATTTCTATTTTCAAATATTCTATTTCAAATATTTATTTTTCAAATATTTCTATTTTCAAATATTTCTATTCAAATATTCTATTTCAAAACTGGAATGAGGCCCAATCAATTACCATATAATGTTAATTATATGATTTTCTACAACACATGTATAAAATAACAACGATAAATAATCAACCATCATCTAGAGTGCGTTCTACACTGTATAAGCATCAAATATAAACATTTAACGCTTATAACAGCCTGTCAATCAATCGATCGACATGTAGCTAATTATTGGGACTAGTGTATGCCATATATCACCCCAATACCCGTGTGTGGTTTTCAAACCATCAAACACAGATTTTATTTGTGTAGTTGGGCGATGTGTAAAATTTATCGTCCCAATCAATATCAATCAAACGTGTGTATATAAACAAATCGTCCTATTTGTTTATATTTATTTATTCACATTCATGTTAAAAATTATATTTTCAACTATAAAATATTTTTAACTATACAAATATTTTATTTCTTTTTACATCACATCACACAATCAACTACACATCAAAATCAAACAACCAAGCATACAAGCCGTCCATGGTCTGTGTACGACGGATGTCGGGTGCTACTAAACACCGTCTACATCCTAGTATATATTTTAACTAGAAAATTAAATTAAAAGTGAGAAGTTCTCACTGAGGGTTCCACTCCGCCGTGCTTTGCTTCTGAATTGCTGAACCATCTGGATCTGTTCGAAATCCCAATGCAGTTCTTATCACGTTGTTCATAATAAAAATTATATTTTTATTACTTCATTTCAATAAATAAAAATCATATTTTTATTTCTGTTTCAAATATTTTTATTACCTTAAAAGTCACTTCTTTCTTTATTTGACCATCCTATAAAGATTATATTTTTAACCTTTCTATGATATAAAAATTATATTTTTAATCTTCCTATAATATAAAATTATAATTTTAATCTTCCTATAATGTAAAAAATATATTTTTAATCTTTAACAATTATATATATTTTTCTATGCATAAAGATCCTTCCTTTCTATGAAATAAAAATCAAACCTTTCTATGAAATAAAAATCAAACCTTTCTATGAAATACGAATAATCACTTCTTTATATATATAATAAAAAAACAATGATTTCTTTGTAAAAAAAATATCCCTTCTAATTTCAAAAAAAAAACAATGTTTATTTATTAAATTCATTAAATAGATTACATAAGAAAGAAAATAAATAAATAAACAGTAAACTCACTGTCGATTGAAGCAAGAGATGGAGGAGGAAGGGATCGCCGCGAGAAAGGGGGGCCCAGGTGCTTCTGGTGACTAGCGGTGGTCGGCCTGGGGGCTGTGGGTCTAGCGGCGGCTAGGGTTCCTCGAATTTTGGGATTAGGGTTTTGGGGGTGCGGTTCTTTTGAGATAGAGGCAGCGGAGGAGCTGACGCCGATGGGGGGGGTGATGGCGTGGGCACGGCGGCGCGGTGGTGGGTAGCTTCAGGGGTCGACGGGGACTGGGTTCGATCCCCCTTCTTTTTCTTTTTTTTATACGATGACAGTTATGAGAGGAGAGAGAGAAAAAGGAGGGAGGTGTTATATTATATATATTTTTATTTTTTTTCTTCTTTAAAAAGGTACCATTTTATTTTGACCTCGAAACGAGACCCACCGCTTGTCGTCTATAGCTAATTACCCCCATTCCGAACACAATGGGATATGTATTGTAAGCTGATTCGATCGTTTCGATCAGTTTTTGTCAAAATCAAAATATAACTCTATATATCAAATTTGAACGCACATTTCAATTTACCGGGGCCACATACTAACTCGAAAAATTCCCGAAAAATATTTTCTAGCTTCGTATTGACGATACGGTCCTAACAAAACTAATTTTATCGAATTCTGAGATCGTTTGAAAAATGGCCATTTTCCAATCGATTAAAATCAACTGAAATTGGTCAAACGCGTTTTCCTTTGCTACGTTCACATATTGATTCGAAAAATTATGAATTTTGGAATCTAGCAATAATTTTGCATCACGGATCCAACAAAAGTGGTTTCGTCGAAAACCGAGGTCGTTTGCAAAATTTCCATTTTCACGGGCCAGAATTCCATAGCGACTATTCTGAATTTTCAACTGGGCATATCTTTTGATTCCCGCTATGAAATTTCGATTTTTCGGATTAATTGGAAAGATATTATCTAATAGATTCTATTATTTTTGGTTTCACTAAAATCCGGTTTATTTTGAATCCTGTACATTCATTTGAAATTTGAAATCGAATTATCGAACTACCGCGCCATTTTCAATTCCTTTTATATTTATATTCTAACGACGATTCGAATAAATATATATGTTCGAATTCTATTCAAAATAAATTTCTCGTCGATATTATTTAAAATATTTCATTTTAAATATTCAAAATTCGCTAAAATTACCAAAATAAAATTTTAAATTGGCCCAGATTTCCGGGTTGTTACATATATCGTGCGTCTATAAGTAAATCTGGTTAATATGAGAGGTCTAGGTGTCATGAGCCATTATAATTAGTATGATATGATGCGAGGTTATGCCCAACTTGTAGTAGAATCCTTCCTTGAAACTCTCGAAAAATCCAACATCTATAAAAGGTAGGCATAATGTGAGATCTCTAGTGTGCATATATATACATATATATGTTGTGTGCAGAGTAGGTCTGTCATGGGAAAAAGGTAGTAAGTGACTGACCTATCTCTTGTTGGGTATTAATTGGCTAGGGCTAGGTTCACTCCTAAGGTTCACTCTTTGATAGGGGACCCAATTCATTGAGCCCTCCCTTCCAAAATTAAAAGTGTAACAACCCGTATTTTGATAACATGTTATAACCATAAATCTAGCCAGAATTAAATATTAAAATAAGAACCAAGGGAAAAGGGTTGCGTCATTGCGTTCGCCTCGGAATTCTGCATGAAATCGAGTCCGAGTTTTCGAAAATCGGAGTCCGTATGACCAAGTTATGGCTCGCCAAAGTTTCAGAAATTTTCAGAGTTCAAAACAGTTCGAATTCGAGTTCAAATTTGAATTTCAAAACCTAGACAGACTGGGCGGGAAATTTCCCACCAAGCACCCCAGGTCGACTGGGGAGTCGACTGGGCAGTTGACATCCCCAGGACCAGGTCGACTGCGCAGTCGACTTCGGTGTCGACCTGGTCCCCGAACCTGGTTTGGGCCTGGTTGCTCCTGCTTGACCCTGTTGGCTTGTTTGAGGGCTTGTGACGATTTTTGGCAGTTCAGATCGATTCTAGGGTTTATCCTATGGCCTAAACTAGTTGTTGCAACTATAAAAACACCCTAAGACCTAGGCTAATCCACAACAAATCTTTCTAACACCATTATGCTGCTAAGTCTCCTCTTGAACCATGGCCACCACCTCCAACTTGAAGCTTAAACATTCAAACTAGATCCAAATCGAAGGCCAACGTTTCTACAACAATTCAAGGGAATAGATCAACATCTCAACAACGATCCTACGACAATTTCTATTTTTAGTTCTCAAAAACCACGATCTGTAAGCCCCAGTTACTCTTAGATCTAAACTCTAAACTTAATATGGACATATGTAAATTGAAGTTGAACATAAACATGATAACTACTTGAGACCTACTCTTGTATATCTTTGATCTATGACTATTCCTTTTTGATCTATTATATTAGATCTACTCTTGTTCACCCTAGATCTATTCACCTTGAACCTAGTACCGTTCATATTGAACCTTGATTTGTGGAATACTGATAAGAACTTAATTTAGGGGCATGTTCATGTCATAACCTAAACCCTCTCATGTCCATTATTTTAACATGCCTGTGATGTTGAAACTATTGCTAGTCACAAGTTTAGGATTATCATCTTATGTCATTTATTGCTATGTTTATCACCCTATTTCATATGCCAGTGATGTTATGATCATATCTCAAGTTACACCATGCTTGCCTTGAAATCACCTTTGCCACTTTATACCCATCCTTGTTATGTTATTCCCTAGTTACATCTATTGCCTTGATTCGAATTCACGAGCGTTGGGGATGCGATTTGGGTAGTTTAGGAAAACCTGAATTTAGTATGAACTTGAAAACATGAATATCGTTATAACTTGAGCTTGGATAGGAACATGAACTTGACATGAAATTATACTTGAAAATATGAATTTGGGACATGACACTTAGATAACTTGAACGTGGCCAACTCGAGGTTGGGTTGAGTTTGCAGTATAAATCTGCACGGAACCGCCCGACGAATCCAGTAACTGCAAACAATAGGACCCAATGTGAGTAGTTGGTCATATCGCACTCGAAACCCGAGGTTAGACTAGGTTATGGTGTAAAACTGCCCGAACCCTCCCGGCACATCCAGTAACCATAACCAAGTCTAATGTGAGAGGTTAGGGGTGCATTAAGTAAATTAATGCCACTGGATAGGGTTAAGTCATGGACCACTTGAATATACTTAACCAATTTGACACGTTGATTTGATAGGGTTAAGTCATGAACCGCTTGAACACACTTAACCAACCTGACAAACGATTCGTAGGACTAAGTCTTGAACTAGAACGACACACTTACTCAATTTGACATGACACGTAGATGGGGTTAAGTCTCGATTTTAAATGACAACTTAACCTGCTGAACGAAACCCTAGTTACGCGGTCCTTTCCAGTAGTAACCCACTTGATGTATCACGGTACCCTGGGACTAGGCAGGGTGGGGCACGATTGCTGGGCTGATTGTAAGTGACCAGAACGACGACTGAGTTGGTGGCCAATGTAGGTTCAGGCGGACTAGGGTCGTGCACTTAGTCCGGAGTTGAAAAAGCAAGCATTGGGCATCAGTAGGATTACCTATGCATTCTTGATTCGTGTCGGTGGTTGGCACCCTAGGGCTTGATACACCCTATGGTGGACCTAGCACATGTGACTACATTCGTGATAGGGCCGTATGACACAGACACACGACGAGCTAGACTTGTAGGGAGCCGATCGATTAGATCATACCGTTGGACCCCGAATTGGGTCACTTCACGATATTGGGCCAAGGGATTATTTCTTGATTTATAGTTGACACGGGATTACTATACCAGTATAGTTGGTATGGTGAACCTTGAATACTCAATGTTAGACTTGAGTTTTCATGTTATCTTAGTTATCATGTCAGACTTATCATCATTCCTATGTTTATTCCAGTTTATTAATGTCTTGTTAACTTTACTAGTTTCTATGCTGATAGTCACTAGGGCTTACCAGTCTTTCCGACTGACCCGTTTTTTTTGCCTCTTTGTCTTTCGTTTCCCCCCCTCCCCAGGTTCTCAGGGAGGAAACTCTAGCTCTGAGCTTGGACTTTGCTTGCTTTCTGACAGCTCATGTATGGTTTGGTCTTGAGCTATGCTATGGCTGCACTCATGCACTTTTTGGGGAATAATATTTTACTTATGTTGTTTTAAGTACTTTGCTTCTTTAGAACTTGATGTAATGAAAAAATGACTTAGCATTTTGATGTAAGAGGTTTTGACTCTATTTTTCAGTAATGAGATTTGGTTTAAAAGTTTATATCCGCTGCTTTATATACTCTATTTTATCTATGTTATGTCTTGTGTTATCTCTGTGCCTGTTTACTAGATAATACCCCTCCAAAACTAGGGCATTCCCTTTGTGAGTGACCCTAGCGGAGGTGGGGTGTTATATTTGGTATCAGAGCAGAAGGTTACCAGACTGAGCAAAAGTTTTAAAAACCTTCTGAAACTATTTTCAAAACCATTTATAAAGAAGCATTTTTCAAGAAAAGTTTTATTTTTAAGAAAAGGCTATTCCCCAAAAGCCATTAGCACTTTCCTTTGTTTCATCGTTTGAATCTTTTTCCTTTTCGCTTTTCAGCATGTCTGATCTTAACCTTCCTGAGGAAGTACCCATACCTGGCTGGTTCCGAATATACTTGGAAGCTAGGACCAACGGCGCGGGCCCGATAGATATCGAACCTCCTCCTCCCCCGGTGGCTACGGTTCCTCCTCCTCCTCCTTCGGGTACCGCCTTCGCCAAAATATGCAAGGACTTTATAGGAATGGGCGGCAAGAACTTCGTTGGAACTGAAACCTTCGTTGAGGCGCGAAACAGGCTAAAAGAGACTGAAGACTTGTTTGTTATTTTCGATATGGAGGATCATAGGAAAGTTCAGTTGGCAGCATGGTTGTTGAAAGAGGAAGCTGCATTTTGGTGGGAAGTCACCAACGCTATCAGGCCAATTGAGACTGGGGCAGACTTTAGAGAGAGGTTTGGGCTTAAGTTTTTATCATCCGCAGAAGCGAGTCTTCAGATGGAGAGGTTCCTGGCACTCAAGCAAGGGGACATGTCAGTTAGGGAATACGTGAATAAGTTTAATCAGCTTGCTCGGTTTGGTTTGGACTTAGTCAACACGGCTGAGAAGAAGGCTCTACGCTTTGCTCGAGGATTGAGCGAGCCACTCCACACTATGGCCATGACTCATGTACCCATAGGGGGCGACCTTTGAAAGCTTGGTGAATATGACCCTGCTTCATGAAGAAGACGAGAACGGCAAGAAGAAGGTCAAGGCGAATGAGTCTCAAGACAAGAAGGTAGACTCCGAGAAAGGAGGAAAGAACAGCAACGACAAGAATGACAAGTCACGTGAGAAAAGAAAATGCAACTTCTGTGGTATTGACGGGCATATAGTCCAGGACTGTAGGAAGAAGAAGATGAAGATAGGAGCATGTTTTCAATGTGGTGAAACTGGACACATCAGTAAGAACTTCCCTAAGAAGCAAGGGCAAGGCCCGCAAGAAGGACCTTCTAGGGGTACATCTTTAACTTCTTTTCTCTAGATACTCTGTTTTATCTTGTATATCCTTTCGATCCTGTCTTGAGAACCTTAGTTAGAATCCTATGAATGTAAACATGTATTTGAAACATGTTATGCTTGATGTTAGCGAATGGCTGCAAGTGGTTGTAAGTGATTGCTCGTGGTTGCATAACACACATTAGGCACTAGATCGGCTCAGACACATTTTCATATTGCATATGCATGAGTGTTTATACTTATTTATGGATGAAATTGAATGTGTTATCATATGAATGTTGCATATGGATGAATGTTTGTGCACACATATAGTGCTTACATGACTAGGATTTGTTTGCATACATGTTGGATTCATGACACTAAACATATTTTGCATTAGAAAGATCAATCAGACCTGATCATTTGCATTAGATGAGGAACATATACACACACTTTTTGCATATGTTCATACAGCATTAGAAATCTCTTAAGGACAATGTTTGCTTGTGGATGATGTTTTGAGTAGATGGATGATGGATGGTAGGATACGTTCTTCCTAACTTAGAGATTTCGGGGACGAAATCCTTTAAGGTGGGGAGAAAGTAACAACCCGTATATTGATAACGTGTTATAACCATAAATCTAGGCAGAATTAAATTTTAAAATAAGAACCAAGGGAAACGGGTTGCGCCATTGTGTTCGTCTCGGAATTCTGCATGAAATCGAGTCCGAGTTTTCGAAAATCGGAGTCCGTATGACCAAGTTATGGCTCCCCAAATTTTCAGAAATTTTCAGAGTTCAAAACAGTTCGAATTCGAGTTCAAATTCGAATTTCAAAACCCAGACAGACTGGGCGGGAAATTTCCCGCCCAGCACACCAGGTCGAATGGGGATTCAACTGGGCAGTCGACACCCCCAAGAACAGGTCGACTACGCATTCGACTTGGGTGTCGACCTGGTCCCCGAACCTGGTTTGGGCCTGGTTGCTCCTGCTTGACCCTGTTGGCTTGTTTGAGGGCTTTTGACGATTTTTGGCGGTTCAGATCGATTCTAGGGTTTATCCTATGTCCTAAACTAGTTTTTGCAACTATAAAAACACCCTAAGACCTAGGCTAATCCACAACAAATCTTTCTAACACCATTATGCTGCTAAGTCTCCTCTTGAACCATGGCTGCCACCTCCAACTTGAAGCTTAAACATTCAAACTAGATCCAAATCGAAGGCCAACGTTTCTACAACAATTCAAGGGAATAGATCAACATCTCAACAATGATCCTACGACAATTTCTGTTCTTAGTTCTCAAAAACCACGATCTGTAAGCCCTAGTTACTCTTAGATCTAAACTCTAAACTTAATATGGACATGTGTAAATTGAAGTTGAACATAAACATGATAACTACTTGAGACCTACTCTTGTATATCTTTGATCTATGACTATTCCTTTTTGATCGATTATTTTAGATCTACTCTTGTTCACCCTATATCTATTCACCTTGAACCTAGTACCGTTCATATTGAACCTTGATTTGTGGAATACTGATAAGAACTTGATTTAGGGGCATGTTCATGACATAACCTAAACCCTATCATGTCCATTATTTTAACATGCCTATGATGTTGTGATGTTGATACTATTGCTAGTCACAAGTTTAGGATTATCATCTTATGTCATTTATTGCTATGTTTATCACCCTATTTCATATGCCAGTGATGTTATGATCATATCTCAAGTTACACCATGCTTGCCTTGAAATCACCTTTGCCACTTTATACCCATCCTTGTTATGTTATTCCCTAGTTACATCTATTGCCTTGATTCGAATTCACGAGCGTTGGGGATGCGATTTGGGTAGTTTAGGAAAACCTGAATTTAGTATGAACTTGAAAACATGAATATCGTTATAACTTGAGCTTGGATAGGAACATGAACTTGACATGAAATTATACTTGAAAATATGAATTTGGGACATGACACTTGGATAACTTGAACGTGGCCAACTCGAGGTTGGGTTGAGTTTGTAGTATAAATCTGCCCGGAACCGCCCGGCGAATCCAGTAACTGCAAACAATAGGACCCAATGTGAGTAGTTGGTCATATCGCACTCGAAACCGGATGTTAGACTAGGTTATGGTGTAAAACTGCTCGGACCCGCCCGACACATCCAGTAACCATAATCAATTCTAATGTGAGAGGTTAGGGGTGCATTAAGTAAATTAATGCCACTGGATAGGGTTAAGTCATGGACCACTTGAATATACTTAACCAATTTGAAACGTTGATTTGATAGGGTTAAGTCATGAACCTCTTGAACACACTTAACCAACCTGACACATGATTCGTAGGACTAAGTCTTGAACTAGAACGACACACTTACTCAATTTGACATGACACGTAGATGGGGTTAACTCTCGATTTTAAATGACAACTTAACCTGTTAAACAAAACCCTAGTTACGCGGTCCTTTTCAGCAGTAACCCACTAGATGTATCACGGTACCCTGGGACTAGGCAGGGTGGGGCACGATTGCTGGGCTGATTGTAAGCGACCAGAACGACGGCTGAGTTGGTGTGCCCTTGTAGGTTCAGGCGGACTAGGGTCGTGCACTTAGCCCGGAGTTGAAAAAGCAGGCATTGGGCATCAGTAGGATTATCTGTGCATTCTTGATTCGTGTCGGTGGTTGGCACCCTATGGCTTGATACACCCTATGGTGGTCCTAGCACAGGTGACTACATTCGTGATAGGGCCGTATGACACAGACACACAATGAGCTAGACTAGTAGGGAGCCGATCGATTAGATCATACCGTTGGACCCTGAATTGGGTCACTTCGCGATATTGGACCAAGGGATTATTTCTTGATTTATAGTTGACACGGGATTAGTATACCAGTATAGTTGGTATGGCGAACCTTGAATACTCAATGTTAGACTTGAGTTATCTTGTTAGCTTAGTTATCATGTCAGACTTATCATCATTTCTATGTTTAATTCCAGTTTATTCATGTCTTGTTAACTTTACTAGTTTCTATGCTGATAGTCACTAGGGCTTACCAGTCTTTTTGACTGACCCGTTTTCTTTTGCCTCTTTGTCTTTCGTTTCCCCCCCAGGTTCTCAGGGAGGAAACTCTAGCTCTTAGCTTGGACTTTGCTTGCTTTCTGACAGCTCATGTACGGTTTGGTCTTGAGCTATGCTATGGCTGCACTCATGCACTTTTTGGGGAATAATATTTTACTTATGTTGTTTTAAGTACTTTGCTTCTTTAGAACTTGATGTAATGAAATAATGACTTGGCATTTTGATGTAAGAGGTTTTGACTCTATTTTTTAGTAATGAGATTTGGTTTTAAAGTTTATATCCGTTGCTTTATATACTCTATTTTATCTATGTTCTGTCTTATGTTATCTCTGTGCCTGTTTACTAGATAATACCCCTCCAAAACTAGGGCATTCCCTTTGTGAGTGACCCTAGCAGAGGTGGGGTGTTACAAAAAGGTTATTGGGTCCATCTTTGTCCTATAAGGTATTAAATGGTCCTAGTAGACGATAACATGTATTGGGTAGTTCTCCAAGTAATATTCGATTCTTATTTAAGGGCTAGTGAGGGCTAACATAGGGATGGATTATGTATATATGGCCAAAGGAACCACCGTCTATGAGAGGTATTAAGTGACTAGGAGTTCACCCATAGGGACAACTAGATCGTAACAAGAGGGTTCACCAGGTGGTTCTTCTTAAAAGTTGTAGTGTTCCTGACCCAAATCCATTTAGTAAGTAGTTGTTACTATTTCTCGACTTACAAGGAGAGTTATCATTATAATGATTAACGTTAGAAAGAGGTCCTAAGTGGCTTCAGGTCCGCCATTAGGTATTAAGTGACTAGAGGGATGTCTGCCTTAAATAAACTAAAATACGAAATTAATTAACCATAGGAATACCCGCCCTTAAATTAGCTTTGGGGTATTAAGTGACTTCTAGGATGTCCTCCTCATATGTTTGTATTGTGTGTTTGTTACATAGACATAACTCAAAAGTTTACAACTTACAAATATAGAAAACAGCCTTCCTAACATACGTGTATTTCATTCACTAGAACTTTTGTCCTAACTTCCCACCTCTTAACATTAACAGGACAATAGGTGAGACTAGTGATTAAGGACTGAAAACGATCACTTGGAGGAAGAGCCTCCTTAAGATCTAGTTGTTATGGCTATTGTTTTGTTACTATTATTGGTATGTAATTGGGACGAATGAGATGTACCATTTTATTCTGTGAGACATATTGTAATTGACAGTTCTAATTTTTAATAGTGGTACATCTTATATTTATGCTATTATATTTTGTCCCTTCCGCTACGTGAGATTCGTATTTTCATTTAGGCTGCTTTGTATATCTGTTTAAGTTAATCCTTATAGGAACCAGTGATCCATTTAGAGTGGCTATATGTTCATATAGGCCTTTTCTAGCTATTTTTGTCATTTTTATTTTTTTATTATTTTTTATTACTTATTTGAATTATATAAATAAAAAAAGTATTATTTATAGAAATATTTATTTCTATGTGAAAGAGATAAGATTTTTTTTTCATTTTTTGGGCAAATATAAAAAAAATATTGTGCCATTTCATTTCCTAAGCAAATTGTTTATAAAACTCCAAAATGGCATTTTCTTTGGATCCAATCTTTTTTCTCCTTGTCATTCGAGAAAGACAAGAAAATTTCAAGGTAACAAACATTATCTAGAATTTCTCTTAGATTTGAACCCATGGTTGATTATAAAACTAGAATAGATATTTTTTGTTTTACAATAAGATATAAAACAAAGATTCTTTCTTGACCGAACTACAAAATGGAAATCCTTAATATGAAAAAACAGGATATAGAATAAAAACCTAAAATAAAAGGATAAGGGAAGTTGTTCTTCTTCAAATCGAGTTGTCCTCGAAATAAAAAATGAAAATAAAGATTTTTTCTACCTTTCAAATTTTTTTTTTTTTTTTTTTTTTTTTGCATTTTCAAACCTATCATTTTTTAAATATCTCAGGAATTTAGGTCCATTCTGGGTGGGTTATCGCAGGGGCAAAATGTTGACTCGCCTTTTGGCAAAGCATTCACACATCAAGATTATGGTTAGCAATGCACTTGAATCTCGATAACGACATTGGAAAACACAAAGCGTTTTGGTCGAAGTCACAAAGTGTTCAGAAAAGGTTGGAAATCCCGTTGATTCTCGGATCGGGGCCATCGAATTAGAAAATTCGTTAATAATCTTGGAAAATTTGACATGATTAAGATATGTGATGGACTTGGTCCGATCAGCTCAAAATCCTTAAGCACCTTGGTCCGTTCACGTGGCAAAACTCATCGAGGAAAAATATTTTCATTTTGGCAAATTCTGGTTTCGATCACTCAAAAAATGCTGATCGACATGGCTGGATCAGGAAAAATCGCTTACGCAAAGAGGTGTTAATGTCCATGTAATAATATATAAACTAATTTTAAAACCATTTCAGTATCTCAATACCGGTGTATATATGCAAAGTGTATAATAGTACAAAGCAAGTCAATTTGCTGTAACTTAGATAACATATTCGCCGTATGTATATTAATGGCAGCAGCATTTAATCAATAGTGCATTTCATATAACAATATCTATCCAATAATACCATTTTAAGCTTGCTTACTGCATGCTACACTACAAATATATTAATTTCTACTGCAATTATATAAACCAGTCCATATGATATATATTATAATATATATGTGATAACCCGGTTTTAAATAAATTAATATTTAATTAATTTAATTATTAAAATGATTAATTTTAGAATTTCATGACTTGAATTAAATTTAAATAATATTTTGAATGTCTAATTAATTTGGAATTGTAAATCATGAATATAATAATACAACTAAATTTATTTTGGGGCTATGTAAAATTTCTATTTTAATATGAATGATAAAAATAATTTGTTATCAATGAAGTCGAGTGTTTTGAAATTGAATTATTTTTAATTGACTGCCGCTAACACATAAAAAGGCCATTTTACAAACGACCTCGGATTTCGATAAAACCAATTTCATCTAATCTGGAATGTTAAATTATTGAAGAATATCGAGTTTTGTAGCAATTCGATTGGTTATGTTATTGTGCGAGCTATAAACGTTGAATCATAAAACATGAAAATATTATGTATTATAATTTTTTCTATATAACACCATAAACCCTAAACTTAAACTCAATCCCCCACTCGTTTTCTATTTTACACAAAAATAAGAGCTACCAACATGAAACTCTTCATCAAATTATATCCAACCAAACGCTAAAATAATCGAGCGATTTCAGATTTGTTGTACTCACGCATGCAAGAGCTTCAATGGAGTACACTCATTTTTTGGTGTTGCTGTGTTTACTAGAGCTCAATATTTGTCACTGTTGAGTAACGATTTGGGTTGTGAAATAATCTGGGGTGAGTTTAAGGCGAGTTCAAGGGAATAGGAGAGTTCGGGGTCGGAGGAGGGGTCGACCAGTGGTGGTTAGACGCTCGATGATGGACCGAGGCTGAATTCGATATAAGGGTAGCATGGTTTAGGGTTCTAGATCAATTTGAGTAAGGGTGACAAAGTTTGGCTTTGGGTGGTGGTCGGGTAAAAGAGGAGGAGCTAAGTTCTCTGGTGAGGTCGACAATGGTAATGAAGGCCAAGGTAACGAAGGGAGGCAGTCAAACATGAGTCAAGGGTTTTAGGAATGTGATAGATTTATGATTTAAAAATGAGGAAGAAAGGGGGAAGGCATGTATATAATGTGAGGGAATTATATTAGTAAAGTTATGAAATCAAGTTTATTTATATTTTGATCTTGGGTTAACTTGTAAATGCAATTGCTAGTCCGTAGGAACACTGATCGATGCACTGCAAGTTGCTTTCAGACTCATAGTTGCAAATCTTATGTGTATCGATTGGACTGGAGTGATTCAGAGCTGTTTGGAATTTTGTCTAGTTCCAAATGCTTGTTTGAAATTAGATAGAATGACATGAAAACGTCAATTGGAACGGATGACGAGTTAACTCTCACACTTTCTAGAATACTATTAAATATTGTTATACCATATAATAATATTCATGGTTATGATTATATATTCCCACCTTTGAGCTGATGATCTTTGACCCTACCTGCTTATGAGCGGAAGATTCATCTTATATGAATTAGATTATATTATATAATTAGTATGCATATATGAACTAATATATGAGCGGTGATGTAAGGAACATGTTAGAGGAATCAAATAGACACTACATCGGAAAAGACCTTTAGTAGCATTTAAAAAATGCTACCAAAGCCTTTGGTAACGTTTTAAAGAACACTGCTACATGTCCCGCAACTATAGTCATTTTTTGTTGCATTTCAAAAAACGCTACAAAGCGAAAGCAACCAAAGATTTTCAGCAACGTTTAGAAAATCCAACCAAAACTAACATTTTTAATTGTGTTTGTGCTTGGTCCTTTTCTTTGATTTTCTATAGCGTTTATTTTATGCAGCTAATAAATTTTTGTTGCATTTATTTTATGCCACTATAAATTCAGATGATATTTTACTTTTGTTTCAGTAGCATTTCAGAAATACAATGTATTGATTGTTTTTAGAATCTTTTAAATGCTACTACATACTGTTAATGACTTACATTGTTTCCAGCAACCAGCTTTGTAATAGTCATACCAAAATCAGCAACAATCGTATAATTATCATATTCAAACAAGTAATTAATCAATCATATAATCATCATATTCAAATAATTGAAAACATGTCAGTGGCATAAGTATTATCCCTAACCATTTAGATAATAATTTTTTTGACAAAATGAACAAATTCACATATCACAAGCATTCTCAAAGAGTTTTACTTAAGTACCGACTAATATCATAATACATATAATAATCCAAGTCACGTCCATCGTTTGTGATGGTTTTTACTTCGGAAAAGCTAATTACCTGTAAACACATTCGATAATCAATAATAAGTACTTGTCATGACTTATCAAATAACAATCAAACAATATTAATTGATTATTATTAAAACGAACACATAAATAATTAAGTTGAATATCAAATAGCATTCAGACAATATTGTACATTACGATGATAAATATAGTGCATTAAAAATATTGTGTTCCTATGTAGTAATCTACAAAACAACAAATAAGATAAATGCACCATATTTTATTATCCTATGATAACGAGGATGGTGTTCCTATGTACTCGTTTGAAAACAGTGTTATGATCATAGCTCTAAGTTCATAAGCAAAATCCTACACAAAACTTGATTAGGTCATACTACAATAGAATATGGTAATAAGCACTTAACAAGGGAAGTGTATATCATTTAGAATAGGGTAAGAACTGGGGGTTGAATGAATACTATGCTCACATAATCAATACCTTAGAAATACTGGCTGATTATTAGAAATTTACCCAATAAAAAAATAATAATTTTTTCAATATTATTTGTCAAGATGTATACATTTATTTATGGGTACTTTTGGCACAGGTCCCTGTTAGGTTTCAAAATTAGGCTCACATCAGGTCTTAAACTTATTATAAATTAGGTCCCTATTTTTCTATTTAGAAAAATTACATACATTTATGCAACAATTCATCAACATTAGTTCAACTTTGTTCAGAATAGTTGCATACATGTATGCAAAAATTTAGAATATTTGCATACATGTATGCAAATATTCATTAGAATAGTTGCATACATGTATGCAAGTATGCAACTATTATGATGAATATTTGCATACATGTATGCAAATATTCGTTCAAAATAGTTGCATACATGTATGCAAAAATTTAGAATATTTGCATACATGTATGTAAATATTCATTAGATTAGTTGCATACATGTATGCAAATATTTTGAATATTTGCATACATGTATGCAACTATTCTGATGAATATTTGCATACATATATGCAAATATTCAAAATATTTGTATACATGTATGCAAATATTCATTCAGAATATTTGCATACATGTATGCAAATATTATGAATAACACGTAAAAATGAAAGACCAAAATTATAATAAGTTTAAGACTGGACCTGAGCCTAATTTTGAAACATAATAGGTATGTGACACTAATTTTCACTTTATTTATATTAGAGCATGTGACACTTTTGAAATGTTGGCTGAGTTATTCCTCGTGACTGTCATGTGGATCTTATATGCTTATCTACAAATTATGGGGACGCTTGTACCAAATATTTTATGGCATTTTAGGTGAACTGATTATTGCAATCATGGACAGTTGAACCAAATATTAAAATGTAACATATGACAATTCATAGGATTATTACAATTCACATGTAATAATTAGTCGTGCTCTATACAAAAACATTAGAGCATTATTTTCTATGTGATATTGTAGCATATAATATTAGAAATATTTGTGCTAAAATCCTAATGTTGACAAAAACATATCACGGCCCACTAATGAAACTTGTCCCATGCATCAAACCCGAGTGGCCACATATATTAATACTACATAGTGCTGTTATAGTAATGGTTACCATTACCGTTTGGTAAATACCATTACCGTACCGTTTTTATTAGTAAACCAGAATTGCTTACCATTACTGATCGACTGGTATACCGATAATCCGGTAACCATTATACTAGTAATGGTAAATTACCATTTATCCATGAAAGTTTATTTCTTGGTGTATTTTTTGTACACAGCGCTTCTTTATTATACTATATGTAGTGTTAGTTTATAAAAACCATAAATGAGAAAGAAAATAGGTGTACCTGGAATTATTTCACCTGATTATTGAACTAAATATAATCATATATTTGGTTCTAAATGCATGAAATAAAGCATATTAGATAAGTATACTTATGTTTTGAATTAACTAGCAAAATTACCATTGCCGCTGGTATTGAAGAAATATTATCGATGGTTTACCGTTAAAAATAGTAAATTTGTCGTTACTGTACCAATTTAATTTACTGGCATACCGATTTCAATCAAAAAAGGTTACCGGTCAACTGGCAATGTTATGGTAATGGTAAATTAATCGTTACCATTTTTTCTGTAAAGAATCATATTTTAATCATCTAGTTAAAAACGTAAAGAACATCTAAGTACGTACAATATTTACACATATTTTTTATTATTATTAATGATACATTATTTAAATAACAATACTAATGATACAAAATTAAATCCTAAAATCTAGTCAACTTGATATTATGAAAGTTTCCAATGCCTACATTGTGATTCTTTCTATGTCTGGTGAAGAGAGGATGCTACATCTCATTAGAGTTCCTTTTTTAATAAATATACCATATAACAAAAAGGGAAGAATCAAGCCATTCTCTAAAGGCTCGGAAAAACACTCTCTGCAACAATTAGAAACTGTGCACATACACACACACACAAAAGAAAAAGAACAAACTACAACAAAAGTAGAAAAGCCAGACAACAGGAATAATGAGAACAATCTAGCTGTCTACGAAACAAACCCTCCTGAGACAGATGTTAGAACCATGAATGACGCGCACGAACAATCAATAAACACAGACAATAGCAAGAGTCTAGAAGAACAAGACGTCCAGCTCCAAAAGATACATGGTTGGACATGGGCATGTGGAAGAGCTCTTATCATCCATAGCTTCCTCATAATCCTGCTCCTCATCATCCTGGTAGTCTAGCATGGACAAGCAGGGCCGGCCCTGAGTATTTATGGGCCTAGTGCGTACCCAAAATTTTGGGCCCTTAATTTTTTTTATATGAAATTGAACTTAAGTGAAAATGTGTTTTTTCAACTGTGCATCTCCATTGAGAAAATTGCGTGTTTCAGCAAATTCATAAAGTTTTTACCTACATTTTCAATCTATCAATTAGAGGTCCACACAAGCCACATCTCCATTTTAATATATTAATTGATGTCAACAAAGCATACAATCATATCTACTTTTGCATAGATAAATTACTATCAAGCATACAAGCAGCTCTAGTAAAGGTAATACAGTTTTTTTTTGGGCCCCTTGACCTAATGGGCCCTGTGCGGTCGCACGACTCGCACTAGGCCAGGGCCGGCCCTGTGGACAAGGACGTGATCCCATTAGCCTGCTCTAATGAGTTGACCTCCAAAACCTACAACCATGACATGCATAACTAGAGCTAGACATTAGTACTCAAGGGGGAGTGAGCAAGTAGAAGGAACAACAGAAGGCAATAGAAGACCGCAAAAAGCGAAACTTAACCTATACCAGCCCTTGGAGTGGTCGTTACCGATGTAACATCAAAGCTAACTGCCAAACTCAAGGATCTGGAACCAACGCCACCCTTGAATGGCCTTCCCCTAAAAGCGAGGAAAACATCGTTCCTTACTGTATGGATGATGGTAGGAGGATTCACGGCTACTTCATCAAAAATTGCCTTATTTTGCATGCACCAAATGTGATTTGACATAGAAGAAGATGAATTAGGATCGAGCGTAAAGATTTGCCTGAGTTTTCGGGCCACCAAAATCTCAGTAAATCTACAAGTGAGATGGCACTACTACGGCAACCCATCAGGTTTTCGAAGTAATTCCAAACAGAACGAGCACAAGAATCGGGGAGAAGTAAATGAGGGGAGGATTCTAAGCCGCCTAAACTATAGTACATGCAGCGAGACACCAAGAGAATGCTGATTCTCTATAGGTTCTCATCTATTGGTAACCCATCATGCAGGGTTTTCCACATAAATAGAGAGACCTTCGGAGGAACACCGACATTCCAGATGAAAGAAAAAAGATGAAGGCGTGGACCAGGAGTTCTTACTGAGTTCCATGCCTTCTTAATCGAGAAGGGGATACCGTCCCAGCTGGTTCTTCCACTATAGGAATCAGACAAGGATTTCATGGATTGCATCCATTTCCACGTCTCACTAGCGTAGGACGGGATACCAAAGAAATTCGCACCATACAACCTACGGTACTTGACATGGAGGAACGAAGCCCAAAGGGAATCGTTTGCATTGAAACGTGCCCAAAGCTTGCAAGCAAAAGCAAAACAAACGTCCTTTGGGTTATGGAGTCCTAGGCCTCCCTCACTCTTGAGACTACAGATGGAGTTCCAAGAAACCCAGTGGTGGTGGGAAGCGTTGTCCTTGTTTCCCTAGAAAAAGGATGAAGCCAAAGAGCGGTAAGAGCGAAAGAAGGATGTAGTGGGAGTCATAGCAGCAAAATATAAGATCCCATATAGTCATTAACAGACTGAATAAGCACCATTCTGTCTGCTTAAGAGAGGAGGGTTGCATTCCAATGAATGATCTTACCTCTAGCTCTATCAGTTAAAGGATCGAAGATAGCATTTAACTTCCTACCTCGATATAACACATTGCCTAGGTAGGGAAGCGGAAGCGAGGCCGCCTGGAAATTAGTCGGGGACTCAATCCAGGACGACCTAATGACAGAGAGGTCTTTCGCGGGCACGAAGCAGCTCTGAGTAGAGTTAACAAGTTGCCTCGAGCTACTCTTGTACTGACAGATAAGACCCAACAGACTACAAATAGACTGAGGACCACAGTTAGTAAAAATGATGATGTCGTCAGCGAAGGACAGATATGAGACAAGATGGCACCCCCTAGGAATACTGAAGTGATGGATCTGGCCAGCTATCGTTCGAGAATGCAATCCCCTAATGAAAGCTTCGGCGGCGATAATGAAAAGAGAAGAAGAAAGGGATCTCCCTGACAGAGGCCCTTACTGGATCTGAAATAACGATAGGCGGATTCGTTGATGAGAAAGGAGAACCAACAGTTGGAGATGAGCCTCCACACCACATCGATAAGGGGTTCTGGAAAGCCGAAAGCCTGAAGTACTTCAACGATGAAGAACCAAGACATGCGATTGTAAGCCTTAGCCATATATAGCTTAACGACCACATTGGAGCCTCGAACCTTCTTATCGATTTGAGAAACAACTCCTGGGCTAAAAGGACGTTATCAGTAATCGAACGTCCCTTTACAAACCCAGCCTGCGAGGAAGATATAATACGTTCGAGAAAAAGTGCTAACCAGGAGGTTACTACCTTAGATATGACCTTGTTAGAGAATTTACACAGGCTGATCGGTCGGAAATCCACACAAGTACAAGGAAGGTTGCATCTAGGGATGAGAACTAAATTGGTGGAGGTCCAGCTCACTGGGAGATCTCCACCACAGAAGAAGGACTGAATGGCATGTGCAACACCCTGAATTTTATGTGAATATAAAATTAATAAATTTAAGAATACTTAATTTTTAAATTTAGAATTAAGAGAAACAGGTTACGCCATTGCGTTTGTCTCGGAATTCTGCTTGAGATAGAGTCTGAGTTTGCGTGAATTGGACTCCGTATAAAGAAGTTATGGCCTTTCGAAGTTTCAGAATTTAAATAGATTAAAAACAGCTCAAGTTCAGAAATTTGAAATTCAAATTCAAACAGGGGAGCAGGCTGGGCGGGAATTCTCCTGCATAAGGACCAGGTCGACCAGGGGGCCGACCTACCCATACAGGTCGACCAGGTGGTCAACCTACCCCCCCCCCCCCCGGGCCAGATAAGAAAGATGACAATATTTTGACTCACTGCTAAGTCATTAGGGCCGAGATGTTATTCTATCTTAACTGGATGGCCTTGATTGCTTCTGGGTTAATCTGACGGCTCTAAATTAATTAAAATTCTATATAAGCAACCTAACTCTCAACCAAAAATCACATTAATTCATACCAAGAGTCGCCATGCCGTCAAGGGAGAACCTAGGGTAGCCGCCGTTCTCTTTCAACTCAAAAACAAGATAGAAGCAAGAATCAAAATCAAATCAAATCTAAATTAGGATAACAATTAGTCTACATCAAAGGCGAGCAATTCAGTTTCAGAATACAGATCTCAGAAAAAACAAGACTGTTCTTTTGTTTATGAGTATAATTTCTTTCACAAATTAATTAATTAATTTAATTGTGATAAGTTATAATTGGGTTATGAGAATATGACTTTGAATCATGTGATGTTATCATTGACAATTTTGTTATTGTGGATCTATTTCATATGTTGAATTGTACATGTTTAACTTGATTCATCTTATGCAAGTTTGGGATGTTAAATCATATGTATATGAGTCTTATGCAAGTTTGGGATGTTAAATCAAATGTATATGAATCTTATGCAAGTTTGTGATGTTAAATCATATGCTAGTTTATGAATCTTATGCAAGTCTATAGGTGGATTATACACAAGTTCATATGTGAATCATGTAGATACATATGCTAGTTTATATGCAAACATGTGACATTAATTTACATGTTTAGATCCATATGCAAGTTCACATCTTTTTGTTTAGATCTAAATTTAGATCCATGACAGTACATAGTTATGCAAATTTATATTCTATATGCCCATTGCCTATGCTAGTTTTGTATGTGAATCATATGCTAGTTTGAATGAAATTCATATGCAAGTTATAGGAAAACCATATCCATATATGCAAGTTCATGATTACGTGTTTAGATCTATATTTAGATCCATGATAGTTTATGAAAATTTATGTATATCCATTTCCTATGCAAGTTATTGGCTATGCAAACTTATGTCATGATTCTTAGATCTAATTTATGTGTTATGCAAGTTGTGATGTTGCTTTTCTTTTTATCAGTTAGACTATTTGCGAGTCTAACATATGTCATATTAAAACATACGAATAGCGTGGGGACAATGGGAAAATATTAAATGTACATAATTGTGAATTGGCATAAAATGGCCTTTAAGGCATATAATTAATTTGAGACATTAATTGGTATAAATTTATATACCTGAAATTATGGACATAATTTAGGTGACAATTATGGACATAAATTAATTTGGAATTTATTGACAAATTTGAATAGGGATATTAATCCAATTTGGGGTTAAATAATTATGTGTAATAATTAACTGCCTAAGACACGAGGTTAGACTCGTTTGTGGTATAAGACTGCCCAGACCCGCCCGACAATTCCAGCAACCACAAAAGGTAGTCTAATATGAGAGGTCAAAGGCACAAATTAAATGCATACCAATTGTAAAGACACGTGGTTAGGCTCATTTGAAGTACATGACTGCCCGGACTTGCCCAGCAAATCCAACAACCGCTAACGGTAGTCTAATGTGGGAGGTCTTTACAAGGTTACGGTTCTAATGAATTAAGTAATACTTAACCAAATAAACATGTGGTGGGACATGGGGGTTAAGTGGGTGGCCTGGGTGGCATGTGAAATACGATTAGAAACACTTAACAAAGTTGAAAACAGGAAAGAAGACATGAATAAGAAAGGGTTAAGTGGGAAGTTCTAGTGGGGACCAAGCATAGGTGGAAAGCTTGTGTCAAACATGGCGACCCTTTTCAAACCATTAACCCATTAAGTATCTTTGTGAGCTCGAGTTAGATCGAGGATGGGACACGCTTACTGGGTTTGATTGTAAGAGGTCAAAACGGCTTAGCGGTGACAACGCAAGTCCAACGGGGTCATGTGCATGCGTGGGCCTGGTAAGACTTTGTTGCATCGTGTAGATATAAGCCGTGCATCTTTACTGGTATCGGGTTGCCACTTTGGGGAGTGATACACCCCACTGTGGGACCAGCACGGGTATCTGCGAGTCAGGGAGCAGATCCTGTGGGGGTAGTGGGTACAACTAGTAGAGTTAGGGGCAGGCGACACCTATGAAGGCAACTAGGGGTACACGAAACTACCATTATCATTATTAAGTTCTGTAGGCAAGTTCAACTTTTAGGGTGACTAGTAATGGTGCAGTATAGTAATTATCCTATAGTAATTAGGAACGAGATTAACGCCATAATATTCCTCTTGTTTGCTTTGTCATGCCCACATGTTTCACGGTCTTACCTTGTTTTACCTGTTTATGCCTTATCCTAATTACTTTAATAATTATATTGTTAAAGTTATTATACTCGCCAGACTTTATGTCTGACCCCCCTTGTTTTCGCCTCTTTTCTTTCTCCCCTCCCCCCACCCCAGGTTCTCAGGGTGGGACTGGTAGTGGAGCTTGATCTTGGATCTCTTTCTCTCTCTTTTGGAAGTGCTTGGATTACTGAAAGTTTAGTTCAGCTCATCTCTTTTATGGCTACTTGTGTTGGGGTTATGCTTTTTACTTTATGTACTCAGTAAACAATTTGTCAAGATGGATATTAAGTGTGCTTGGTTTTATTGTTGGTTTATGAAGTTGTTGTAATCAAACTATTTCTCTGCTGCAATAAAAGTTGTTTTAAAATTTTCAAGTACCAATATACGTATCTATCTTGTTATATTATGTTCTATACACTAATAATGCTCCATGAAAGTTAATGCATTCCCTTTGAGAGTGAAATTAATGGACGTGGGGTGTTACATGTGGTATTAGAGCTGAAGGTTAACAAAACAGATAAGAGATTTTGAAAAACTATTTTTCAAAAGCATTTTATAAAGTAATACTTTCAAAAGTATGTTCTAAGGAGAGTATTTTCAAGAGAAAAGTATGTTTTATAAACATAACCCCCAAGAGCCATATATCTTTATTTCGAATTCTCCATTTTGAATCTCTTCATTCTCTTTTCAGCATGTCTAGGTTACCCAAGATAGCCGAGGGAATACCGATACCAACCTGGTTCAGAAATCGTTTAGAATCAAAATAACATACAAATATAGATTATTATCGCCACAATTCCATTTCGCATTTTACACAAATCAAACGCAATTAATTATTCACATCGGAATAGCACTCTACTTACAACGTATGACGAATCTTCAATTCAGGAATCTGAATTCTGAATTTGGAGATGCTATCCTTTGTTGTAGGCGTTGTTTTGATTTGATTGACGTTGCTTTAAGCTCTCAAATTATCTCCTAATTGTCTCTCAATTTCTGACGGCTATTCTTAGTCTCTCCTCAGCAGCATGACGGTCTCATCTCCATTTTTGTTTGTGTGAACTAGGGTGAGTCTTAGGTCCTTTTTATAGAGTTTGTGAGTTGATTTAGACCGTCGATGGAGCTTGGTTTAATAACAGCCGTTCGTTTGAAAGAGAGACCAACCAGGAGCTGACACCTAGCCCTAGTGACAAGGCAAGGCTCAGAAAATCGACCAAACACAGACCAGGCCAGCCAGGGGGGGCTGGGTTCGACCTGGCTCAGGGGCCAGGTCGACACCCCAGTCGACACCGTGTCGACTTGGCAGTCGACACGGGTGACCCAGGTCGACTGCCCAGTCGACCTGGTTAGCACCAGGTCGACTGCCAAGTCGACCTGGGTGCCTTGGGCGGGAAATTTCCCGCCCTGGCCAAACCGGCCCGATTTTGAATTTTAAATTAGTTTTTCTGAGCTGTTTTGGTCTGTTTGAATTTTTAAACTGAATTCTGAAACTTCCGGAGGCCATATCTTCTTCATACGGAGTCCGTTTTACGCAAACTCGGACTCTATTTCAAGCAGAATTCTGAGACGAACGCAATAGCATATCCGGTTTCTTTTAATTATTTGATTTGAAATTAATTATACTTTAATTTGTGAATTTCACTGTTATATAATACACGGGGTGTTACATTCTCCCCCACTTAAAAGGATTTCGTCCCCGAAATCTTCAAGTTCAGGAAGAATGTATAACATCCAAACATCCATCTACTCATCCATCAAACACGAGCATCCATTGTCCTTAAAAGACTTCTAATGCTTCATGATCATATGCGAAGTGTGTGTGTGTACATGTACTTATCTAATGCAAAATCAGGCGGTCTACTGATTCTGTTGACCTCCTTAATGCAAATTATGTAAGTGCCATGAATCCATTATGTATGCAAATTTTCCTATTCATGATTCTACATGAGTGCACAATCATTCACACAAATGCAACATCCATATGACAACACATTACATTTCAACCATATACGAATATAAATACATTTATGCATATGCAATATGAAGTGACTGAGCCGATCTAAAACCTAGATTGTGTGTGTATATGCAACCACAAGCAACCACTAGCAATCACTTGCAACCACTTGCAACCATCATCCATAACATGTTTCAATTACATGTTTTCATCCAAAGGGTTTCTTCCTAAAAGATAAGGTCGAGGAGATATACCTAAAAAGATAGATAAAAGCGCAACTTAAGGAAAAAGAAAAGATCGAAGATGTACCCTCGAAAAGAAAAGGGTAGGCTGCGCGTATTCTAGCTTCAGTTTCCCAAGTTGCATCTTCTTCGGCGTCGCTCCACTGAACTTTGATGAGCTTGACTTCGCGTTTGCGTAGCTTCTTCACTTCTGTTACTAATATGCGGATTGGAACTTTCCTTACGGTTGCTTCGCATTCCACTTCAGCTTCTTCTAGGATATTTGGCTCTACCACTTCAGCAGACTCATGTAGACATTTTCGGAGATGTGAAACGTGAAAGACGTTGTGAACTCCGGCCAATTTTTCGGGTAGCTCTAATCTATAGGCCATTTTCCCAATTTTCTCGATGATAGGGAATGGCCCTACGAACCTTGGTGCTAGCTTTCCTGTGGTTCCAAAACGAACAATGTTCCTTAGCGGAGATACCTTAAGGAAAACTCTGTCCCCAACCTCAAATTCAAGGTCAGTCCTCCTCTTGTCGGCGTAGGACTTTTGTCTGTCTTGGGCCATCTTCATCCTTCTTCGTATTAAGTCTACTTTCTCTGAAGTCTCTCGGATCATATCTGGTCCAAGTATGAGCTTATCAGTAGACTCCCACCAACAAGTGGGTGATCGGCACGGTCTTCCATATAAAGCTTCGAAAGGCGCCATTCCGATGGTTGCTTGATAGCTGTTGTTGTAGGCAAATTCCACCAAAGGAAGATGGTCTTCCCTTGTCCCTCCGAAGTCAAGGACGCACAGTCTTAAAAGGTCCTCCAAAACTCTGTTCACTCTTTTTGTTTGGCCGTCGGTTTGGGGATGATAGGCTGTGCTCAAGCATAACTGTGTGCCTACCGCTTCTTGCAGACTCCGCCAAAACTCACTTGTGAAGATAGGGTCTCGGTCACTAACAATGCTGGATGGTATTCCATGGAGTCGAACAATTTCCTTGAGGTAAAGAGATGCTAGGGATGAGGCAGTTCTTTTAATTTTGACAGGTAAAAAGTGGGCGCTTTTAGTAAGCCTATCCACTATTACCCAAATGCTAGTGTTGCCTCTCCTAGACCTAGGCAGCCCATCGATGAAGTCCATTAAGATGCTATCCCACATCCACTGCGGGACCTCTAGAGGATGGAGCAGACCGTCAGGCTTTTTCTGTTCCGCCTTAACCTGTTGGCACACCATACACTTAGAAACAAATTCTGCCACGTCTTTCTTCATGCCGTTCCAAAAGAAAGTTCTTTTTTATGTCCTTGTACATTTTATCTCCACCTGGGTGTACCGTCATCTTGGAGTGATGCACTTCCTCGAGAACCTTCTTTACTAAATCCCTTGTCTGTGGGAAGCATAGTCTTCCGTCTCGCCTTAGCCAACCCTTATCGTCGATGGAGTATCTGTTGAGGTGACTTGAAGTCTCGCCCCTAATTAGCCTATCAATCGTCTCCACAAGCTGAGGGTCTTCGCGTTGTGCTGTCCCTATTGAGTCCACTAAAGTCGGGCGTACTTCGAGAGATGCTAGCAAGCCTGTTACAAAATCGGAGGAGGGCCTAAAGTCAAAGCTGGTTATAAACTCTAGGCTTTGTCTTTCAACAAACAGCGGGCTTAGGGTCAGTTTCTTTCGACTCAACGCGTCTACCACTACGTTGCCTTTGCCCGGAGTGTAGGAGATCTCGAAGTCGTACGAGGCAAGAAACTCCATCCATCTCTGTTGCCTCAAGTTAAGATCTTTCTGCGAGAAAAGATATTTCAACGATTTATGGTCAGTGTAAAGTTCGAACTTCTCACCTAGGAGATAGTGTCGCCAAGACTTGAGTGCAAAGACGATGGCGGCTAACTCAAGATCGTGGGTCGGGTAGTTCTTTTCATGCACTTTCAATTGTCTCCCGCCATAAGCTACTACCCTTCCTTCTTGCATTAAGACAGCGCCTAGCCCTGTCCCACATGCATCTGTATAAACTGTGAACATCTTGCTTCCATGTGGCAACGTTAAAACTAGGGCTATTGTAAAAGCCCTTTTTAGTCGTTGGAAAGTAAACTCGCAATCCAAGTCCCAATTGAACACTAGATTCTTCTTGGTTAGCCTTGTGAGCGGAGCTGAGATTTTGGCAAAATCCCTTATGAACATTCGATAGAAACCTGCTAGTCCTAGAAAACTTCGGACCTCAGTTGCATTCCTTGGTGTCTTCCAATCCTGTACCGCTACTACCTTAGCCGGGTCTACAGCTAACCCTCCCTTGGATACTATGTGCCCAAGAAATCTTATTTCCTCTCTCCAAAAGTGGCATTTGGAGAATTTGGCTTTTAACTGATGGACTCGCAGAGTTTCCATGATTTCCCTTAAGTGCTGAGCATGTTCCTCTTCACTCTTTGAGAAGATAAGGATATCGTCTAAGAAGACCACTACGAACTTATTGAGGAAATCTCTGAACACCCGACTCATTAGGTCCACGAAGTAAGCAGGTGCGTTTGTCAAGCCGAAAGGCATGACAAGCCATTCAAAGAAGCCGTCTGGGGTTCTGAATGTCGTTTTATCGATGCTATCTTCAGCCACCCTTAGGTGATGAAAACCGGTCGCTAAATCGAGTTGGGAGAAAACAGACGCTCCTACAAGCAGATCAAACAGATCGTCAATTCTGGGGAGAGGGTGCCTATTCTTTTTCGTTAGCTTGTTGAGCTCCCTATAGTCAACACATAGATGGAGTGAACCATCCGCCTTTGTAGCGAACACCACTGGAGCGCCCCATTCTGAAATGCTTCTTCTAATGAACCCCTTCTCTAGAAGCTCTTTAATCTGTTTACTAAGCTCTTTCCTTTCCCGTGGAGCCATGTGTCTAGCGGGCAACGTAATGAGATTTGCATTATCTACAAGATATATACGGAAGTCTATCTCCCGCTTCGGAGGCAAGCCCTTCACCTCTTCGAAGACATCCGGATATTCCCGGACCACTCTAACCGATTGCAAATTATCGACAGAGGCATCTAGCGATTCAAGATAACTAAGCATAACCGCATACGAGGGATTACAAGTAATTTCCAAAGTGTTACCGAGCTGGGTCAGGAGCCTAACAACCCTTTTCTCACAATCAAGGATGGCCCCATTACTGGATAGCCAATCCATGCCCAAAATCAAACCATATCCCGAAAAGCCCAAAACAAAGGCACTACATTTAAATTCTACGCTTAGAATAGAAATTTTCAATCCCACACAGATCATAGACAAATGAGCCGGGCCCACAATTGGGTTTGAAATAATTAATGGGTCCTCTACCATACTAGTTTTTAGGTGCAGAGATTCTACTAAAGCAGACGAGATAAAGGAGTGTGATGCGCCAGAATCAAATAAAGTGCGAACGGGGTGATCATAAAGATAAACTACACTTTCTACAGAAGTATTTATACCTCGCTGTTGCAGAGGTGGCACCTCAGCACATGAACCTGCGCCCCCGAGGTGGATCCAACCCTCTACCCCTGTCCTCGTTTCTTTGGGCAGTCCTTAGCCATGTGTCCTGTCTCACCGCAAGAAAAGCACCCACCATTCATATTGGCCTTCTTTTTCCAGCAATCTTTCACTAAGTGCCCCACTTTGCCACAGAAATTACACTTCCTCTTCTCTTTATTGTCTTTCCCGCCCTTCTTAAAGTCTGTCTTCTTAGGCTGCAAACCCTCTTTCTTCCCTTGAGAGCTTTCTGCCTTTGTCTCCTTCTTGCCCTTATCCTCTTCGTTCAGCAATGCCATCTGTACCAATCTTTCATACGTAGCTCCCATGGGTATATGGGTCATGGCCAAACTGTGTAATGGCTCATTCAACCCCTTGACAAAGCGGAGAGCCTTCTTGTGCGGGGTGTTGACTAGGTCTAGTCCGAACCTAGCCAACTGATCAAACTGGTTAACATACTCTTTGACTGTCATATTCCCTTGCTTAAGAAATAAGAATTTTTCCAACTGCAAACTCCTTTCAGCGTCTGAGAGAAATTTAGCCTCAAACCTTGCCCTAAAGTCCTCCCATGTTTCCACTGGTCTTTCTGCATTAGTGACTTCCCACCAGTAGGAAGCCTCGGCTTTTAGTAGCCACACTGCCAGTTGTACCTTCTGCCTATCTTCTACCTCAAAAATGACGAATAAGTCCTCGGTTTCCTTTAGCCAATTCCTAGCTGCCACGAAGGATTCAGTTCCATGAAAGTCCTTTCCTCCCATAGCTTTAAAATCTTTACATATCTTAGCAAAAGTATTTCCTCGCGGAGGAGGTGGAGGAAGAGGTGCTGCTACAGCCAGATGATTCCCTGCAGCTAGGGGAGGAGGAACGGTAGGGCCTAGTTGAGTGGCCCTTGCTTCTAAGAATCGTCTAAACCAACCAGGTATTGGTACACCCTCTGGCAAGTTAAGTTCTTCGGACATGCTGAAACAAAAAGGATAGATTCAAAACGAAGGATAAGAGATAGTACCTATGGCTTTGGGGGACTTTGCCTTTTAAAATAAAATAATATTTTATCTTTTAAAAATGCTTCTTTAAATTTCCTTTTATTTTTGAAAATAAATTTTCAAAACTTTTTATCTTATCTGGTAAACCTATGCTCTAATACCAAGTGAAACACCCCACCTCCGTTAGTGTCACTCTCAAAGGGAATGCCCTAATTTTGGTGGAGGTTTATAAGTATAAGTCACAGATACACAAGACAGATATAAGAACACATATTTTTGAACAGCGGAAAACATCAACAACTTTTATTTCAACGAAATACGTGTTACACAAACCATGTCATAATTTGTTTTACAATACTTCCCAAAACATAACATCTCCATAACTGTCTTGATTACATTATTTAAAGAAGAATAAAGAAAACATAAATAAACTGCAAAAGTCCCATAATTGCTGTCCAAAGCCATAGTCCAAAACGGAAAAGATCCAAGCAATACATTCTTTCTCTTCAAGCTGGATGTGAAAACTTGTCAAGCTGCGGTATTCCCTCCCTGTGGACCTGAGGGGGGGAACGAAAGAAAAGAAGGCGAAAGAAAAGTAGAGTCAGACATAAAGCCTGAGTAAGTCTAGGACTATTCAGTCTATGAATAAAGAACTGGGTATGATAAGCATAAACTGGAAATGGGAAAGCACCATAAACTAAGTTAAGTTGTCTAGCGTCGAATACTATCGTACCCCATATTAATCTCTGTACCCATATAAACTAGTTCCCAACAGGCACCACATAATCAGGGTGAAGTGATCCATTTTCTGATGATCGGCTCCTACTCGCATAGTTACATGTGTCTTACGGCCCCCGTTGTTGTAGTTACCTATGCTGGTCCCACCATGGGGTGTATCAAGTCCCATGGTGGCGGCCCGATAAATTCTAGAATGCACAGGTATGCTACTGGTGCCCAGTGCCTTATTTTTCTGCGCCGGAGTGTGTGCACGCCCGCACCCCGTTAGAACCTACACTGCTGCACCACCGCCGTCGATTTGACCTCTTACAGTCAGCCCAGTAATCGTGCCCCACCCTGCCTAGTTCAGGGTATCCTGATACACCTTGTAGGGTTACTGCTGAAAAGGGTCCCCCGCTACTAGGTTTTCTATTTCTAGCCAACATGCTAAGTTGGTTAAGTGTTTGATAAACCTAACCCCCAATCAGTCTGTTTAGTTTAGCATGTTCCATTTTGATTAAGTATTAATATAATTTACTTAATCCTATCAATCCTGACTCAGCCTTAATTGTCTTATTAAAGCCTCGACCTCTCACATTAGACATGTATTGTTGTGGCTGCCTGTTGTCGGTTGGGTCCGGGCAGTCTTACGCCACAACTCAGTCTAACCTCGGGTCCTTATTGGGCTCCATGTTTAACCACCCACATTGGATAGGTATTGTTGTGACTACTGGACAGCCGGGCGGTTCCGGGCAGGTTTACATCACAACTCAATCCAACCTCGGGTTAAACACATCGTATTTTCTACATTTACATATTTTGTCTCTTTTCTTTTGTATATGTAAATATTTGCGGCCCATTATTCAAATTCATCTTTATTGGTTAAAATTTATTTATGCCACTTAATTGTTTTTCAAGGTTGTTGGCATGCGTCAAACATGCCAACACATATGTGCTATATTTTAACCCAAACGTCATTACCCCCGTTTTACACGTTCGCCACAATATAAGATATGTTGGATTTAACATTTAAACCCAACTTAGCCATATGAAAAGGGGAGGCTTATAACATGGTGTTTATAAGGTAACATGAAAAAGGGGAGTGTGAACGCATGAACTTGCAACATAACGATTCAATTAACATGAATTAGGCACATGTGAACTTGCATTGTAATAGCATATAATCATGGCATAAACAATACTTAAACATGAGTCATTCTATTCATATAATCATGGCATAAATAATACTTAAACATGAATCATTCTTTTCATATAATCATGGCATAAACAATACTTAAATATGAATCATTCTATTCATGTAAACTTGCAATTGGAATGTAAATCTAACTTAATTGTGTCACATATATCACCATATGGTTTTGATAACAACTTAGGCCTAAAACATGTTTTCAACTAGGCATAATACCAAACACAGTTTAGTCATGTTCATAAAGATGCTTACTTTTATTTCTAATACATAAGTATGATTTGCCAATTTCAACATAGATTCATATAAATCATAGTACTTAGTCGAGTCCAATTACACACTAAAAGTGATCATAAAAGTATGTACATCATATTGGCATAATAGTGAATCATATACTTGCATGAATCCCAATTAAAATTCCACAATATATGGTTGTCAACATAAATCATATACTTGTATGAATCCCAAATAAAATACCACAACATATGGTTGTTAACTTCCACCATAAGTCACATACTTGCAAATATCCAATCGTATAACATTTCCAAATCGTTTAGAATCAAAATAACATACAAGTATAGATTATTGCCGCCACAATTCCATTTCGTTGTTAACTTCCAACGTAAATCACATAATTGCAAATATCCAATTGTATACCACAACATTCCCAAATCGTTTAGAATCAAAATAACATACAAATATAGATTATTATCGCCACAATTCCATTTCGCATTTTACACAAATCAAACGCAATTAATTATTCACATCGGAATAGCACTCTACTTACAACGTATGACGAATCTTCAATTCAGGAATCTGAATTCTGAATTTGGGGATGCTATACTTTGTTGTAGGCATTGTTTTGATTTGATTGACGTTGCTTTAATCTTTCAAATTATCTCCTAATTGTCTCTCAATTTCTGACGGCTATTCTTAGTCTCTCCTCAGCAGCATGACGGTCTCATCTCCATTTTTGTTTGTGTGACTAAGGGTGAGTCTTAGGTCCTTTTTATAGAGTTTGTGAGTTGATTTAGACTGTCGATGGAGCTTGGTTTAATAACAGCCGTTCGTTTGAAAGAGAGACCAACCAGGAGCTAACACCTAGCCCTATTGACAAGGCAAGGCTCAGAAAATCGACCAAACACAGACCAGGCCAGCCAGGGGGGCTGGGTTCGACCTGGCTCAGGGGCCAGGTCGACACCCCGGTCGACACCTTGTCGACTTGGCAGTCGACACAGGTGACCCAGGTCGACTGCCCAGTCGACCTGGTTAGCCCCAGGTCGACTGCCAAGTCGACCTGGGTGCCTTGGGCGGGAAATTTCCCGCCTTGGCCAAACCGGCCCGATTTTGAATTTTAAATTGGTTTTTCTGAGCTGTTTTGGTCTGTTTGAATTTTTAAACTGAATTCTGAAACTTCCGGAGGCCATATCTTCTTCATACGGAGTCCGTTTTACGCAAACTCAGACTCTATTTCAAGCAGAATTCCGAGACGAACGCAATGGCGTATCCCGTTTCCCTTAATTCTTTGATTTGAAATTAATTATACTTTAATTCGTGAATTTCACTGTTATAGAATACACGGGGTGTTACAGGATATACTTGGATACGCGGGAACATCTCTCATATCGAAAACTGTCCCTTGAGAGCCCAATGAGAGAGAGGAGGTTGGGAAGACACTGCCTTTTCAACGACTTGGATGGTCACAATACCAATGATTGTAGACACCTTGGAGACCAGGTCAAGGAACATGTCAGGAATGGGAATCTCCCAGGCTACACTAACACTGAAATGGCAGCGCCCGAGTGTGGGCCAATGTCGACAAATTGAAACCTAGGAGGACCTCAGACCCGATCACAAATCATCATCTCATGATCGAGGTGGGGACAGTGGGATGGAGCTGGGAGAGGCTTTGTCTCATCTGATTTCTCTTGGCTTGTGCCTTGCTTGTGTCTTTCTTGTGTCTTGTTTGTTTCTTTGCTTGAAATCTCCCTATATGGAAAATGAAACTAATGATGTCTTTGCTTCACCTGGAGTGATGAAGTTGACCTAAAATGTTTTCTCCTTTCGCTAAGAGGTGATTGGGTGGGCTCATATAATTTCTTGTTAAACCCTGTCGGCAAGCAATGATTGGATGGATTTGTAGGAATGGATCGTAAATTCCGTTCATCATATGTGAAAGGATGGAATTCATATGAATGAAATACAAACTCCATCAGCGGAGAGTGATAGGATAGGCTAATACAAATAAGTTCCATCATCGAAGCATGACAAGATGATCTTATGAACTTTGGGTTCCGTTGTCAGAGAGCGATAAAATGAACTCATATCAATGAACTATGGGTTCCACCACCGAAGAGCGATGTAATGAACTCATATAGATGAAAAATGGGTTCCATCGCTGGAGAGTGATAGGATGAACTCATATCAATGAATTATGGGTTTCATGGTCGAAAAATGATGGGACGAGCCCATATCGAATCACAAGTCGTGTTAGGACTTTACTCACCTAGCTTATTCTTTGTCCTCTCTCCAGGGCTTAGCAAGGTATACATAGACTCTTTTAATTGTATGGTTTTACAGAATTTGAGTTTCCTCGATTTCATGGCTATGGTTACTCTAGTTATTCAGGTTCTCGGAAACTTACGGTCCCTTGGCTATTCTGATTACTTTGGTTACTTAGGTTATTTTGGTTATCCGATTATTCCGATTATCACTTCAGAAATGATTCAGAGAGGTTGTTGACTTCCATTAGATTTCAGGCTTTGGTGTAATGGCTAATATGATCAAGTGTGATCATGGATTTTTGGGTCATATGATCCGACGAGATCGCGGCTTTCAGGTTCGTTGATTTTCTGGTTTTTTGGTTAATAAAATCCGCCATAGTCATGGCTCTTTGGTTTTCCAGTTATTGGATTTCCCTTCTGACTTCTCCTAGCTTTGGTTTACGGATTCTTGGATTTCTGGTTTACTTGCAAAACACATCTCCCTTCGATCAAGAAAGATATGTTTTGGGCGCGTAACACCCCGTAAAATATACTTAATTTAGAAATTAATTCAATTTTAAAATAAAAATAACAATTAATAATATATTAATGGGCTGAAAATGGAATTTTGGACAACTGGGAATCTAGCCATGAAAGTATGGTAGTTGCATTCATGCCGAGATTCTGATCCGTTTTCATATTTTATTTAGTGAAAATGGAGTCCATATTGGAAAGTTATTAATAAATTAAGTTGAATGTATATATTAACGTATAAAATTTGAATTTCAAAAAAAAAAAAAATATAGAAGTTGGGGATATGTTAAATTGGATAAGCATGAAAAGAATATTCCTTTTTATTTCAAATCCACACACAGTAGGGGACAAGGATAATAAAATAAAGGCAAAAAATAAACTGAATTAACTAATGAACGATTAACGTTCTAGAGGAAATTCCACCCATGCTTGACCCCAGAAGGGGATCAACCACTCCTCTAGGAGGGTTGTTGACTTCCCTGGTCGACCGACCTCCTAGGGGGTGTTGACGGCCCACCTGCCGGGAAGCCCAATGAGGGTTGTTTTGTATAGGGACTTATTCATAATTTATATCAAATGGAATGCTTAAATTTAATTAAACTAATCTAACTTCCCATACATATGATGTCAACTATAAATAGACCCTCAAACCCTCATTCTAAACCCTACAACTATTTCTCTCAACGCCTCCATGATGAATTTCTTCTGTCTCTAATTCCAGCAAGCTTATAGGATTTAGATTTTTTTTCTATTCCCCTAAATCTATTCTACCTTCTCTATCTTATTCTAACATAGATTTAAGATTAATATGGAATTTAGATTCATATGTATGTATATATAAGATTCTAATGGTGATTCTTATATGTATATATATATATATATATGAAAGGATTGGTGCACACGTTCGTTCTTGAAGGCCAAATCCAAATTCTATTAATTCAATCTTGTTGTTACTTTCCTAATAACTCTGTGAGTGGAATCCATCTCAATTAAAATTTTTATTAATTTGATAGTTATAGATCTCGATTGTTGCACCTTCGAGAATTCGGGATATACGAAAAGAAAACATGATTAAGCCGCTCAAACCCTCCATTTATTTTTTTGTTCGTAGAAATGATCAATCTAGTTATATTTGTGGTTTTGGGTTATTGTAATAATAAAATAAAAACATGATTCTTGTTGTATGATTTTCTATATTGTTTGGGTTCCTTTTTTATTTTCGTGTAAAATCATATGTTTTATTTTGGGGCAAAAGGTTAAGGTTTGGATAACTTTATAAATCTAATATTTTAAATCTCTATTTTTCAAATTCGACAATTTGAATATATTATCTAAAATATATCCAAATGTTTTGGCTTTGTGTATAAATAAAATAAGAAAGGTAATCTATTGAATACAGGAATTTTAAACGTATATGTATATTTGATGTTATGTTATCTTTTATTGTTACAATAATCAAGTCAAAACCGGGATTGCAAGTTTATATGATGTTGTGAATGTTTTTTTCATTTTATTATCATATGTTAATATGTACATACATCCTGTGGTCGAGGAAAATATGGGAAATGAATTGTACACCCTTTAAAATTTAATAGGGATTGACATTTCAAAAACGTGGTAAGGACGCTAATCTCATTCGCTTAATTTACGTCTATATTTATACATATCTATAACGTAATAAACACATATTAATACATATTAAGTGCACAAAAAATATGATTAAATTAGGAATAGAGTATGAATGTCCCCATCTACAAGCAAATGTGTGAGGCCTAGGTGCCATGGGCCATTATAATTAGTACATTGTGATGCGAGGTTATGCCTAATTTGTAGTAACCTACCCGGAACCGCCCGGCAAATTCAGCATCTATAAGTAGTAGTCCTAGTGTGAGATCTCTAGTATGCATATATATATATATATATATATATATATATATATATATTGCATGTAGAGTAGGCCTACCTTATGGAAAAGGTATAAGTGGCTGACCTATCTCTTGTTGGGTATTAAGTGGTTATGACTAGGTTCGATCCTAAGGTTCACTCCTTGATTTAGGAACCAAGTCATTGGGCCCATCCTTCGAGAATTAAATTGTTATTAGTTATGCCTTTGTCCTATAAGGTATTTAATGGTCCTTGTAGATGATAACGTGTGTAGGGTAGTTCTCCAAGTAATGTCCGCTTCTTATCTAGTGGCTAGTGAGGGCTAACCTAAGGATGGATTATGTTTACATGGCCTAACGAACCACCATCTAAGGAAAGTATTAAGTGACCAGGATTTCACCCATAGGGATAGCTAGAGAGTAACAAGAGGTTTCACCAGGGGGTTCTTCTTAAATGAAACTGTGTTCCTAACCAGTTGGTAGTAAGTAGCCGTTACTATTTCTTGACTTATAAGGAGAGTTATCATTATAACAATTAACGTTAAAACGGGGTCTTACGTGGCTTGAGGTCTGCCATTGAGTATTAATTGAATAGAGCAATGTCTGCCCTAAATAAACTAAAATATGGTATTAAGTTACAATAAGGATGCCCGCCCTTAAATTATCTTTGGGGTATTAAGTGAATTCTAGGATGCTCGCCTCATATGTTTATATTGTGTGGCATAACACGAAATGTTTACAACTATCAAATATAGAAAATTGTCTTCTTAACTTACATGTATTTCATTCACTAGAACTTTATGTTTTGACCTTCCTCCTTCTAACATTAACAGGACAATAGATGAGAAGGGTGATTAAGGATGGAGAATGAACTTTTGGAGGAGGATCCTCTTGAAGATCTTGATGTTATGGCTAATGCTTTATTACTATTATTGGTATGTAATTAGGACGAATGATATGTACCTTTTTATTTTGTGAGACATGTTGTAATTTACAATTCTGGTGTCAACTAACCCGAAGAATAAGGCTACTAAAGGGTGACCATCTATATAATAGCATTGAATGAGTGTTAAACATGTCAGATAATGTGGTCGTACCTTTTTAATCTCATGAGGAAATCCAATATGTCTAATTCAAGTTCAAATCCACTACATGGTGGTTGCATATAAGTGGTAATCAATATAAAATACATAACAATACAATCAGAGTCAGATGTAGATATTCACATCACTAAGGAGCAAATAGATACGAATATACTACATAAGAGTAAATACAAATAGGTCATAGTCGATCAACTGCACAACAAAAGAATAAGTACAATTGCTAGCCAAAAGAATATGTATACATAAATGTCTTAAATACATATAGCCCAAAATTACTATAATAACAATGTAGATATGAAAAGCCAAAAAGTGGTCCCTGCTAAAAGTCCAATGTAAGCACTAGTAATACTCGAATATAGGAGTCAATCCACATGTCCCATAACCACTTGCTTTACTCGAATATTTATGAACATGTTGTATATTCCACTAGAAATACGAATCGATCATTTTCATGGTTTTCAATCGAACAAGTCAAAGAATTAACCGTCGAAACGAACGCAAGGGTTCATAGTCATTGCTTTTACTAAGGCGTTCAATATTGTTTCTCATACGAATGAGGAAACAATTTATCAGATATATACTAGTAGATTTGTAAAGCAATTCATGAAAATAAGTTCATATAATTACGTAGAACTATAAACTATTTAGCAAAAGATTTGGTATCTACTAATAGTTTGAACCCTTTTTATATTGTTTAGAAGTGGCAAGTCTTATGGAGTAGCGATCGAAATAAAGATTGAATTAAGAATTCACAATTTAATAATGTAAATTAAATCTCATGCGTAGCAATTATATATTCGATCACCATGAATAAATTGAAAGTCCATGAAATCAAACCGCAAGAATATATGAATTAGAGAAACTGAAAAGTCACAGAAAAAGGCCAAACGACTCGAAACTCGGCTGGGAATAAACCTAAATCATACTATACTATTGATCGCTGTCTCCACTACTCAACAGTAGGAATCCAGATTTAGACATCTGAATCATTGATTCAGTTGGCCGAATCTACTTTCCATAAAGTCATTTCTGTTTCCTAAACTTTAGACGTTAGAATGTAATAAACCAGCCATCTGAATTTGTATTCAGACGTCTAAACTACTCATTCTGATGTATGAAATACATTACACCATTTTTTATTATTAGTAACAGTCCTACAACTGAATTATATAATCAAAAGTCTGAATATTGCCCTAGGCACTTGTTTTTTCCAGGAAGAAAGTCCATATCGAATTCAGATAATACTTGAAGGCTTATAACACTACTCGAGGCAAAATGAGGCTTCATGGCTTGCCGAAACAACATTATAACATAAACTTGCATACACACAAAGATCTACTTGAATTCACATATAATCGAATTCAAAACTTATGAAATTGAATGTTCATACAACCAATCCAAATCACACAATACATATGCAATATAAACGCTCCACAAGCACACTAGAAAAGAATATAGCTTGAGGTATTGATGTGATTTTTCCAAGAAATCACCTTTGATCTTGCTAAGGAAGGAGTGACTCCAGAACAAAGTAGGATCAACCTCTTTTCAAAAAGAACTCAAGAATCTTTAACCTAAACACATATAAATGAATTTCCTAAGAGGTGAGTTATAGGAAATTTCACTAATAGAAGTGAGAACAAGACGGAGAAGATGGAGATGGACTCACGTAAGCTTCTCCTTTCATTTTGCATTGATTTCTACAAGAAGAGGGATTCCTAAGATCAAAATAGGTTTGGGAATATTAATTTCCTATTCCTTCCCTTATTTTCTATTTTTTTTGAAGTGCTAGAGTTAATCAGGGAGAAGCAGCTGGTTTGGTTATAAGAAGTAGGCTAGGTTTACTAACCAAAGTCCTAATTTTCACAAACTCCAACACATCTATGTTTATTTGATTTTTTGGTTTTAAATTCGATTTTGAACTAAATGGAAGTGGTCTCGAGTCCAAATTCATCTATATGCAAAAAGAGACTTTTTGCACCTATACTCGATTAATGATGTTATATTTAAATAAAACATTTAAATATATAATCTTGAAATTTGCAGGTTATTGCATTAACAAACTTTCAATAGCGACCAGTTAGCAGAACTTGTACGATGTATAACTTGGGCCGGAACATCCGACCAAGGATACGAGGACGTGAGTCAGCGCGCCTTCACTCTTAACATCTCAATTGCGAGGGTTTCCCTGGATTTCAAACTAGTTATTTTGGTGGCACAGATCCTACCACATATCTAATATGCTATATCAAGTACGTGGATGTGTTGGAGGCATCTCCCAATCAAATTGCAAAATGATTCTCACTGTTCTTGTTGGATTTGGCTATGCTTTGGTTTACACAACTCTGCAATGGATCGATTGACACTTGGAACGAACTAGCAGATCGATTCATGGGGAAGTTCAGAGTTCATTAGCTTCTCTTGTGAATGTAATGACATTGGCAACTATTAAGAAAAGGTTTAGAGAGACTTTGCGGAAGTATTTGGAAAGATTCAATGCAGTTGTGATTTTGGTCAATAGGCTGCAGCCTTTGATGATCGTAATGGAAGTCATGGCTAGAGTGGTTGAAAAATCCGAGTCCAAAGCAATGTTCCAAAGGGATCCCTCGAGGAATCAAGTTATATTTTGAGGTTGATAGGTACATGCACCAAAAGGATGTGCACGCACGATGCAAGGTTGAAACAAATGATCTAAATGATCATGTAGCGCATGAGGTTTGAGTCAAGCATGACAATGGAAAGAATAAAGTGGAAGACGAGCTGGATGACTCGAAGAAGAGAAGGAAAGGGATAGATACCCTTCCTGTGCTAAGCTGAATGCACCTCTAGAGAGGATATACTTGGATACACGGGAACATCTCCCATATCGAAAAATGTCTCCCCAAGAGCCTAGTGAGAAGGAAAGGAGGTCTGGAAGACATTTCCTTTTGCATGATTTGGACGGTCACAACACCAATGATTATAGACACCTCCGAGACCTAGTCAAGAAACATGTCAGGAATGGGAATCTTCTAGGCTACACTAACACTAAAACGAAAATGCCCGAGTGTGGGTAGACGTCTATAAATTAAAACCTAGGAGAACCTCTAACCCGATCACAAATCATCATCTTATGATCGAGGTGGGGACAGTGGGATGAAGCCTGGAGAGGCTTTGTCTCATCTAATTTCTCTTGGCTTCTGTCTTGCTTGTGTCTTTCTTGTATCTAGTTTGTTTCATTGCTTAAAATCGCCTTGTATGGAAAATGAAACTAACGATGTCTTTGCTTCACCCGGAGTGATGAAGTTGAAGACCTAAAATGTTATCTCCTTTCTCTAAGAGGTGATTAGATGGGCTCATGTAATTTATTGTTAATCCCAGTCGCCAAGCGATGACTAGATGGATTTGCAAGAATGGATCGTGGATTCCTTTCACGATATGTTAATGGACGGAATTCACATGAATGAAATACGAACTCCATCATTGGAGAGTGATAGGATGGGTTCATACAAATAAGTTCCATCATCGAAGCATGATAGAATGAACTTATGAACTATGGGTTCCTTCGTCAGAGAACGAAAAGATGAACTCGTATCAATGAACGATGGGTCCCACCACCGAAGAGCGATATAATGAACTCATATAGATGAACAATGGGTTTCATAGCTGGAGAGTGATATGATGAACTCATATCAATGAACTATGGGTTTCGTGGTCGAAAAACGATGGGACGATCCCATATCGAATCACAACTTGTGTAAGGACTTTACCCACCTAGCTTATCCTTGGTCCCATCTCCAAGGCTTGACAAGGGCTACATAGACTCATTTATTTGTATGGTTTTAAAGAATTCGAGTTTCCTCGATTTCCCGGCTATGGTTACTCCAGTTATTCAGGTTTTCGAACTCTTGCGGTCCCTTGGCTATTCTGATTACTTCGGTTACTCAGGTTACTTGGGTTATTTTAGTTATCCGATTATTCCGGTTATCAGTTAGGAAAGGATTCAGAGTGGTCGTTGACTTTCATTAGATTTCAGGCTTTGTTATAATGGCTAATATGATCAAGAGCGATCGTTGATTTCTGGTTAATACTATCCGATGAGATCGCGACTTTCAGGTTTGTTGATTTTCTGGTTTTATGGTTAATACAATCCGCCGCAATCATGGATCTTTTGTTTTCCGGTTATTAAATTTCCCTTCAAACTTCTCCCATCTTTAATTTGCTGATTCTTGGATTTCTGGTTTACTTGCAAAACACATTTCCCTTCTATCAAGAAAGATATGTTTTAGGGGTGTAACACCCCGTAAAATGTACTTAATTTAGACATTAATTCAATTTAAAGCAAACAATAACAATTAATAATATATTAATAGGCTGAAAATGGAATTTTTGGACAACTGGGAATGTGGCCATGAAAGTATGTTAGTAGCATTCATGCTGAAATTCTGATCCATTTTCATATTTTATTTGCTGAAAATGGTGTCCGTATTCGAAAGTTATTAATAAATTAAGTTGAATGTATATATTAACGTACAAAAATTGAATTTCAAATAAATACATATATATAGAAGCTGGGGATATATTAATTTGGATAAGCATGAAAAGAATATTCCTTTTTATTTCAAACATATTTGTATATATCCACACATAGTAGGGAACAAGAATAATACAAGTAAGGCAAGAAATAAACTGAATTAACTAACGAACCATAAAAAAGTAACATTCTAGAGGAAATTCCTCCCATGCTTGAGCCCAAAAGGGGTTCAACCACTCCTCTAGGAGGGCTGTTGACCGCCAAGGTCAACCATCCTATTTGGGGGTGTTGACCGACCCTTGCAGGGAAACCCAATGAAGGTTGTTTTATATAGGGACTTATTTATAATTTATATCAAATGGAATGTTTAGATTTAATCAAAGTAATCTATTTGCCCATACATAGGATGTTAACTATAAATAGACCCTCAAACATTCATTCTAGACCCTACAACTATTTCTCTCAACGCTCCATGATGACTTTCTTCTGTCTCTAATTCCAGAAAGCTTATAGGATTTAGGTTTTTCTATTTCTCTAAATCTATTCTACCTTCTCTAACTTATTCTAACATAAATTTAAGATTAACCTGGAATTTAGATTCATATGTGTGTATATATAAGATTCTAACGGTGATTCTTATATATATATATATATATATGTATATATGTATATATATATAGAAAGGATTGGAGCACACATTCGTTCTTGAAGGCCAAATCCAAATGTTATTAACTCAAGCATGTTATTACTCTTTCTAATAACTCTATGAGTGGAATCCGTCTCAGTTACAATTTTTATTAATTTGACAGTTATAGATTTCGTTTGTTGCGCCTTCGAGGATTTGGGATATATGAAAAGAAGACATGATTAAGCCGCTCAAATCCTACGTTTATTTTATTATTCATAGAAATGATCAATCTAGTTATATTTTCAGTTTTGGGTTATTATTATAATAAAATAAAAACATGATTCTTGTTGTATGATTTTCTATATTGTTTGGATTCCTTTTTTGTTTTCATGTAAAATCATACGTTTGATTTTGGGGCAAAAGGTTAAAATTTGGATAACTTTATAAACCTAACAGGTTTAAATCTCTATTTTCCAAATTAGAGAGTTTGAATATATTATCTAAAATATATCCAAATGTTATGGTTTGTGTATAAACAAAATAGGAAAGGGAATCTATCGAATATAGGAATTATAAATGTATATGCATATTTGATGTTATGTTTTCTTTTATTGTTGCAATAATCAAGTCAGAACCTGGGTTGCAAGTTCACATGTTTTTGTGATTATTTTTTCCATTTTATTATCATATGTTAATATGTACATACATCTTGTGCTCGAGGAAAACCTGGGAAATGAATTGTATACCTTTTAAATTTTAATAGGGATTGACATTTCAAAAATGTGGCAAGGACGCTAATCTCATTCGCTTAATTTACATCTATATTTATATATATCTATGACGTAATAAACATATATTAATACATATTAAGTGCACAACAAATACGAATAAATTAGGAATAAAATATGAATGTCCCCATCTACAAGCAAATATGAGAGGTCTAGTGCCATGAGCCATTATAATTAGTACGTTGTGATGCGAGGTTATGCCCAATTTGTAGTAGAAGCATACCTGGAACCGCCTGGTAAATTTAGCATCTATAAGTAGTGGGCCTAGCATGAGATCTCTAGTGTGCATGAGACGATCCGAACTTCGCCGTGAAGGAAAGCCCGGATAGAATTGAGTACAAGACAAAATAGAATGCAGACGGAAGAACATTTCATTGTTATTACAACAATTCCATCAGATACAAGAATATACAGAGTATAAATGAATAAATTACATTTGACGAATATCAGAGATTACAATAAATTACATAGCAGCGGAAAAATATACAAAACACAACTAGAAGTAATGCACGGATACAGAGCTATCCGATCATCGTTGCAGCTGTAAATCAGGACCCTGTGAATATAAATCTGCAAAACCAAAACTACTAGCTGCCCGTGTGGAAAATAGGGGCACCCAGAGTTTAGGTTAAAACAATAAACTCCAGGTCAGTCATGTGACTGGTGTGAGAACTAAAAAAGTTATTTAAAACATTACTTTAAAAGACAGTAATTCAAGGGACCACGCCGTATAACACGGAACGGGTTTCCTCCCAAGAATACTAGTGCATATAACAAAACAGCGCAATACTCTTTGGAAAAATGAAGCTATTATAAGACCCAGGTCCCATCACACAATGCAACGCAAGCCGGAGGATAGGGTTTTCCCTTATAATAGCCAAACATGCTTGGTACGTCAAAACAAATCATTTGATACTATTATAAGTGTATAGTGTCAAAACAATTCAAATCATAAATATCAGTCATAGGCGACATGGGTACCATCTATCATGTCGCCATACTAGTTCTACAATTAAAACCGCAATATCACGTATTGAAAATTGGATTTCCGTCATGATTCGAGGCAAGGGGCAAGCTCCTCTCCGCGTTCGAGACACTCTAGCAAATGTCCCAGGACCCCACTATGATCCTTGGATCTTCAGGGCCGGTCCTCTCTTACTTTTGAGGATTAATTATTCCTGAACACATGTTTCCCGGTCCTTACAGACCTATACCTGAGGCGCCTCGTATCCAACAACCACACAGGTGAGAAGTATATAAATGTCAGGTCTGGTAGGTCACTGACACCACCCTAGCTAGAAAGAAACGTCGTGCTCTCCCTGCAGTCACTATCCCGTTTCTGACTCATACCGAGGTGTGAGGCTCGCGAATTCACGTTATACACAAAGCTACGTCACACAGACCGTGCTTTGATCATCAACCACAAGACTTTGCTTTTCAACAGAAGCCTTGATCAATTGCCACTTACGCGTGCCACACTGGCAATTCACTCCATGCGACTGATGTCCATCGATATACAACCTCTGAGCTCGTACGTCTCAGAAAAGGGCGTTAAGCAAGAGAATATATTCTCCGCCGCCAAACAGATGTATATTTAATAGAGATCAATCAACACAGAATAAAATCCAATATCAGACACACAATCCATTTACAAGTTCGCTCTAGGTCTGAACGGAACTGGAGGCACTTTCCTCGCATATCCATCGATCTCCAAGTACGTCTGGACGATCACCAACTGTTTCCCTCATCTTGGGTGTACAGCCCAATCGAGATCTCAGTAATCACCCAAACAATGTGAATACTTCCGGTCTTCAACCACAGTCTTCATCTTCGACATCACGTCGAATCGGTTATTCAGAATGGGATAAACCCGGTCTTTTTGAATAACCCGCGTATATAATAAACACGTGTTACACAAACACAACAAACGCCTCATTCCAATTTAGAATATTCTTTTATTCACAAAATCACATTCTTAGGGAAAGGTTCCCATTAATTTTATCAAAGATAAATTCTTCTAAATTTATTCTTTAATCTTCCTTTGGATATCATTTCAAACTAGTCGGGATTAGCGAACCACACCAAAGTAATTATTTGTTTTATTTCCCAATCCTAACCTATTCATCCCCTGGAGCAAAACTGGTAATACTCCATATCTAACACCACGGTATTATCGGTAAAATTAATTACACGTTTAAATCTAATTAAAGATTTTACTATCGCTTTAGAGCAAAACTGGTGGAACTCCATTCTCGATCACTTTCCAGATTTGATAATTTAAATTATCAATTCACATTTCAATCTAATTAAAGATTCATTAAAACCCCACTTAGTTTTAATCTTTTCAAAAATCAATATCCTGTCTTTAATTGGGTTAAAGAACCAATGCCATTTAAAACACGATTCACGATAAACCCAAAATCACATTCAATTGTTAATCGGGTTAAAGAACAGGTGTTATTCAAAACACCGCTCACGATAAACCCAAGAACCAATTCAAATTCAATTCCAATTAAATATTATTTAATTGTTACACTTCATTAAATCTAAATAGAAAGATTTAATCTTTTTCTCTATTGGGCTTAAGAACAGTGTTAATGAAAACACCATTCACGACAAACCAAATCACATTTGATATTAAATACAAGGCTCTGAATAGAAAATATACCGACTTATATTCAATATCAAATCCTGAAACCAACAAATATCGTATTGGAAATAACGATATAAAATATATCTTTCAAATTCCCATAACAATATCTGTATAGTCACGAAATCCAATATCGAAATATTCCAAAGATAATTTCGATTCAACTCCAGTCCAATTCACGTATTGGGAATATTGATTATTTTTAAAATCACTTTCAAATTCAATTTATTTATTTCAAAAATAAATTGATTTTAATTTTAGTTCAAAACTAGTTCATTTCGACAAAAATCAATTTTTATCTTTTCAAATATGGAATTTTTCACCCCAATTTTTCCCAAATCATTTCTTATGATTTTACACAAATTATAGATATTTTTAATAATTTTATCAAGGCCCGTACAGTCGATTTCCATCAACGGCCATCGAACTGCACTTACAACGACCTTTTTCAAATTTGATTTGGACATAATTCCAAATCCAACCGTTAGATTTCAAATTTCTAATATTCATTGGAAAGCTCTTTTTGATACGAACCCAATGGCTACGGTTTTAGGAGAATCCGACGGTCGGATCTCCCGTAACGTCAATTCGAAGTCAATGGTCGAAATTCACGAACTGCCGCGGCGCGGCGCGTTCTATTCAGGCCATTATATAAATAATATATATATATATATATATATATATTATATTTCGTCGATTTCCTTTTCAAAACGTATTTTATAAATCGTTTTAAATTCGTTTTCAAAACCATTTCAACTCTATATTCAATTTCAAATCAAAATTGAATATTTCATATCATTACTATATAAATGATAATATTTTCAAAACGTTATATTTTGAAATCACTTCTTTTTCTATATTCATTATAAAAACGAATATAATCGATATAAATATCGTTCACGTCAAAATAGCGAACTCTAATCAACACGGCTTTATAGATTTCAATAAATTCGTTATTCTATTCAACAAATGAATATTTATTCTATTCAACACATGAATAATCTCAACACATGAGTACTGTCAACACACGACTATTTTTATATTCAACACATGAATTTTCTTTTATAATATTCATTATTTTCCCGATTGGAATGAGGCCCAATCAATCACCATATAATGTTAATTATATGGATTCCATACACCACATGTATATAATAGCAATGATAAACAATAAACCATCATCCAAGGTGCACCACACAACTGCATAAGCATCGAATATAAATAATTAACGCTTACACAGCCTGTCGACCAACCGATCGACATACAATTAAATAATTGGGATTAGTGTACGCCAAATATCATCCAAACACCCGTGTGGGGTTTCAAATCAACAAACACATATTTTTATTTGTGCAGTTGGGCGATGTGTAAAATTTATCATCCCAATCAATATCAGTCAAATCAGTGTATATAAACAAATCGGCCGATTTGTTTATAAATATTCATTTATTCACATTCACGTTAAAAATTATATTTTTAACGATCATTAATTTATTTCAACCATCTACATTTTATTATCGATTTCACATCAACAACGCAAACAAATTTCACCACACATCAAACAAGCATACAAGCCATCCATGGTCTGTGGATGACGGGTGTCGGGTGCTACTAAGCACCGTCTGCATCCTAGTATATATATATATATATATATATATATATATATAACAAGAAAAAGGAATTTAGAGTGAGAAGTTCTCACCAATAGCTATCCCAACTCCACGACACTTCATTTATAGAAATCTTCGTCGTTCTCGCCTTTTGTCACTTTCGTTGCCCGTAGCCACTACATATATAAAAATCATATTTTTATATTGTTGCCATGTATATAAAAATTCTATTTTTACACCGCTACTATATAAATAAAAATTCTATTTTTACATCGACGTTCCTATAATAAAGATTATATTTTTATCACGCTATTCTCTACATAAAGGTTTCGCCCTTTCAAATATAAAGATTTCGCCTTTTCAAATAAAAAGATTTCGCCCTTTCAAAAATAAATATTTCGCCTTTTCAAAAATAAATATTTCGCCTTTTCAAAAATAAATATTTTTATTTCGCTATATCTATAAAGATGATAGTTTTACTATCTATATAATATAAAAATCGTGTTTTTATACTTTCCATACTGTAAAAATCATATCTTTACATTGCTACTACTATAAAGATCACATCTTTATTACTCTACATTATATAAACCATATTTTTATTCTTCATACTATATAAAAATCATATTTTCTTCTCATATATATATATATATATATACATATTTATAAAAACAGATTTTTATTGGTTAGATAACCTAAAATAAAACTGAAATAAAAATAAAATAAATAAAAAAACAGAATAAAACTCACCGATTAAAGAAGGGGGAGGGGTTTGCACTGACGCGAGGCAAGGGGAAGGGTGTGGTCGGAGTGGGTGGCGTGGGATGGCGTTCGACGTGAGCCAGGGGGGCTGCGCGGTGGGGCTTGATTGGGGGAAATCTAGGAGGAGAGGAAGAAGAGGTAGCGGAGGAGGAGGAGAAGGAGAGGGGGCGACGGCAGGTGGTGGCGCCCCACTTGGGGTGGTGCGGTGCGCGACGGTGGGAGGAGCGGCGGCTCCTCCCCCTTCTTCGTCTTCTCTTTTTTTTTCCTTTTGTTTCTGAAAACTGAGAACGAGGGGGGCAACGGTTTTTAAGGGGAAGAGAGAAGGGGGAATTTTATTTTTTATTATTTAATTTACAAAAAGTTGCCTTTTTCATACGACCTCTAAACGAGGCCCACCGCCTGTCGTCCATAGCTAATTACCCTCATTCCGAACACAATGGGATATGTATCGTAAGCTGATTCGACCGTTTCGATCAGTTTTCGTCAAAATCAACATATAACTCTATATATTGAATTTGAACGAGCATTTCAATTTACTGGGGTCACATACTAACTCGAAAAATTGCAGAAAAATATTTTCTAGCTTCGTATTGATGATACGGTCCAAACACAACTAATTTCGTCAAATTCTGAGACCGTTGGAAAAAGGGCCATTTTCCAGTCGATTAAAATCAACTAAAACTGGTCAAACGCGTTTTCTTTTGCCACGCTCACATATTGATTCGAAAAATTATGAAATTTGGAATCTAACAATAATTTGACATCACGGATCCAACAAAAGTGGTTTCGTCGAAATCCGAGGTCGTTTGCAAAATTCCCATTTTTAAGGGCCTGAATTCCATAGCGACTATTCAGAATTTTCAACTGGACATATCTTTTGATTCCCGCTATGAAATTTCAATTTTTCGGATTCGTTTGGAAAGATATTCTCAATTAGATTCCATTATTTTTTATTTCACTAAAATCCGGTTTGTTTTGCACCCGGTACATTCAATTGAAGTTTGAAATCGAATTATCGAACTACCGCGCCATTTTCAATTTCTTTTATAATTATATATAATTATTTATATTCTAACGATGACATATATAAATATATACGTTCTAATTCTATTCAAAATAAATTTCTCGTCGATTTTATTTAAAATAATTCATTTTAAATGTTCAAAATCCATTAAAATTGCCAAAATAAAAATTTTAAACTGGCCCGCATTTCCGGGTTGTTACGGTGCATATATATATATATATATGTGTGTGTGTGTGTGTGTGTGTGTTGCGTGTAGAGTAGGCCTACCTTGTGGAAAAGTTATTAAGTGGTTGACCTATCTCTTGTTGGGTATTAAGTGGTTAGGACTAGGTTCGATCCTAAGGTTCACTCCTTGATTTAGGACCCAAGTCATTGGGCCTGTCCTTCGAGAATTAAATTGTTATAAGGTCTGCCTTTGTCCTATAAGGTATTAAATGGTCCTAGTAGATGATAATGTGTGTAGGGTAGTTCTCCATGTAATGTCCGCTACTTATCTAGTGGCTAGTGAGGGCTAACCTAGGGACGAATTATGTTTACATGGCCCAAGGAACCACCATCTAAGGAAAGTATTAAGTGACTAGGAGTTCACCCATAGGGATAGCTAGAGAGTAACAAGAGAGTTCACCAGGGGGTTCTTCTTAAATGAACTGGTGTTCCTGACTAATTGGTAGTAAGTAGCCGTTATTATTTCTCGACTTATAAGGAGAGTTGTCATTATAACGACTAACGTTAAAATGGGGTCTTACATGGCTTGAGGTTCTCCATTGAGCGTTAATTGAATAGAGCAATGTATGCCGTAAATAAACTAAAATATGGCATTAAGTTACCATAAGGATGCTCCCCCTTTAATTATATTTGGTGTATTAAGTTACCATAAGGATGCTCCCTCTTTAATTATCTTTGGGGTATTAAGTGAATTCTAGGATGCTCACCTAGTATGTTTGTATTATGTGGCATAACTCGATAAGTTTACAACTACCGAATGTAGAAAATTGTCTTCTTAACTTATATGTATTTCATTCACCAAAACTTTATGTTCTGACGTCTATCCTCTTAACATTAACAGGACAATAGGTGAGATGGGTTATTAAGGACGGAGAATGAACTTTTGGAGGAGGAGCCTCTTGAAGATCTAGTTGTTATGGTTATTACTTTATTACTATTATTGGTATGTAATTGGGACGAATGATAATGTACCTTTTTATTTTGTGAGACATGTTATAATTGACAATTCTGGTTTTTAATATATCTTATGTTTATGCTATTATATTTTGTCCCTCCCATAGTGTGAGATTCTGATTTTTTTTTTAGACTGCTCTATATATCTATTTAAGTTAATCCTTATAAGAACCAACGATTCGTTTAGATGGCTTTAAGTTCCAACGGTCCTTTTGTGGGTTGGAATTTAGGTCCATTTCTGGAGGGTTGTTGCATTTGGTATCAGAGCATAGGCTACCCGGTCACGGGGAAATATACATATAAGAGACATATTTGTTATTTGAAAAGGTTTTCAAAACTATATATAAGTACTATACCACAAAACATACAAAATTATAATAGGCAACCTTATCTTTCTCTTTTTTTGGCCTTGATACTATCATAGGAAGTCCACTGAAAGGTTTTTCCTTTTTCAAATAGAAGATATGGCCAACGGTTAACCCAAGCAGGGAAACCCAACGAGGCCTCATTACTTTCCAAAATGGTTCCAATAATATCTTAGGACCGTTTAACAAGTCCATATTGCTAATCCTACCTCAGTGGAACCAACAGCTCAGCCGCTGAAGGGCCCCTTAATATCCCTTGCCTTTGTAAAGATTTCATAGGTTTAAGAGGAAAGACCTTTTCGGGAACTGTGAACTTCGTGGAAGCGAAAGCATGGATATTCGTATGTAAAAGGATTTTTGTGGCTACCTGATGGGAAAATGAACTAAAGTGTAGGGTTGCAACCTGGCATTTGAAGGGTGAGACCCGTGAATGGTGGAACCTGGATTCACAAAAGAGCATGGGTAGAATGTTTACGTAGACAGGTTTAGGACCCGTTTCGAGACCAAATTCCAAACTAATGTAGTAAAGGCCCAGCAACTAGAAAATTTTATCCATTTAAAGCAAGGAAATCTGGATTTAAAAGAATATATGGCAAAGTTTATTGAGTTACCAAAGTTCTGTAGGGGGTTGGTGGACACCTCAACGGATAAAGGCTGTAGTTTTGTTAAGGGTTTGAACTCACCATTAAAGAAGATGCTTTTGGTACAAGTTACTTTTGGTTCTACGTTTGAAGCCTTAGTTGAGACAGCTATCTTATATTTACTTAGAATGTTAAGGAAGTTAAGACTACTAATAAGGGAGAAGGTACTTCTAGTGATGTGAATAATAAGAAAAGAATTCTGGCTCAAGAAGAAGAAAGGGCGGAAACCAAGACATGTTCTAGATGCCACAAGAAAGGGCACGTAGCGAAGGACTGTAGAGTGAACTTGGCAAAGGTAGAGTTCAAAGGGAAATGCTTTTGACTGTCATGAAGATGCACATTTAGCGAGGAACTGCCCTAAGCTGAGCGTATTGCAAGACAATCAGAACTATGCATTGGAAATTTCTCTGATTCGTAGTCAGCCTCCTAGGGATCGGGGATAACCAGCACTGGATGTTATAATTTCTATTATAGGGAATTCTTTGTGTACTCTATTTGATTCTGGAGCTACACACTCATTTATTGCAAGGAAATTTTTTGATTCTTCAAAACTTCCCTTATCCTTTGCTAAACATCTTATTGAGGTTTTTAACCCTATCGAAGGGGCTATGCATCAATCTATTGTTTGCAAAGATGTAATATTGGACATTGGTGATGTTGACTTCTTTTGTGACGCGTATGTACTTGAATTTGAGGGGTATTGTCTTATTTTGTATGGACTAGCTATTATTTTATAGGGCTATCCTTAACTACTGTAGGCGATTGGTTTGTTTGAGAAGCAGCGGAGGCCCCAACATAGAGATTTCTTGTTGGGCAATGAGTAGAAATTCGACCTTATTTTCCTTAACTTCTGATTTTGAAGAACCATCCTCGGTAACGATTGTATGTGAGTTTCCTAACATTTTTCCGGACGTCATAGGACTCCCAACCTACCAATAGATATCATTTATTATAGACCTCGAAAAGGATTTGAGAATCGTAACATTTCCTTTAAGGCACATGGCTCCTAATCAAAGAAAAGAGCTAGTGTGGCGATACGAGGACCATGCCCTTTGAATCTACCATAAACCACAATAAGTCAAGTCCAAAAGATACAATTACCCCAAACTTTATTGGTGAGTTTGATTTCCAACCCTCAGAAGTTGATAGATTGCACCTACCAGATGTTTCTGTACCGTGACTAAAAGTGAAGCAACTTGAAACTCTTTGAGTAGAACAATAAAATAGAATAATACACAAGAATATAATCTCATAGCGAAACAGAACAAATATAATATACAATATAACTTTACAATGAAAACATTACAGCTGAAAAACATTTAAATAATCAGAGTAAACATAACGTGGATAGTTATAAACTCTGTCCTTACATAATACAACCATGATATCCAAGTATAGTTAATATAATACTCCCTATCTTCTGACGAAGAATGCTAGCTCCTCTAGAATCATTTGGGCCTAAACCTCGAATACACTCGGTCTGACACGAGTGTTAAAACACTCGAGTTAGGCTTGGGTTAACCCGCTTGAGAACTAGATAACAAACCATATACGTATCAAACAATCATAAAAGGGTTTATAGAAATTCGTGCATGCTTTTTGAAAAATGAAGCTATTATAAGAGTCACATCACACAATGCAAGCGCACACCATTAGAGCAAGTTTTACCATAAAATAACCAAATATGCTTAATATAAGATTTTTTTTGATATTTTGGTATTATTATTAGTGTCTATTGAAAATATCTTTCGCAAGTAAATGTATCGATCGTAGACGACAAAACGCCCCATCCCATCATGTCGCCATATAGGTTTACATCTAAAACCGTAAAGGCTCGTATTGAAGGTTGGATGCTAACAATGACTAGGCAAAGGATCTTCGTTTTTCCATAGGTGGGTACACCTCTAGAGGGATGTCCCTGGGAGCTAACTGCCTCTGTCCTCACAAGGCCGATTCACCCTTTAACTGGGTGGAGTTTGTTGATATCACTCCTGAAGATAACGTCCCCGGTCGTAACAGACCTTTATCCGAGGCGCTTCAATCTATCATTCACTTAAGTAAAATGTCAGGGCTCCATAACATAGCATCACTTTCTATCTTGAAGAAATGTTACGGTCAAATCTTTGTCGCACACATCCTATATTGGTCATTTTCGAATGATGCGAGGCTTCCAATCATGTTTCCACACAAAGCTATGCTACACTAGCTATGCTTTGATCATTTACAGCTCAGCACTTGGCATGCCACATGGTCAATTCACAACATATAATTTGTATCTATTAATATATAACCCTCCGAGTACATATGTATCAGAGGAGTTTGTTGAGTTAAGTCTAACAACCTGCCTGGAGTAGGCCTAAATTTTGACCTAGAAAAGGCCCATTGAAACTTAGAGCCACTCTAAACGTGTCATTGGTTCCTATAAGGAATTACATTTACATACAATAACAGGATAACATAACAAGATGGAATTTCACACAATGGAATGAGAAAGTATAATAATAAAGTAAGATGTGCCATTTATTCAGAAAACCACTGATCCAAATACAAAATTCCAAATCCATATGTTTAAAACGGTACATAACTATTATTCACCAGCAAGAGTTTCTAACAATAAAAGAGCAATAATGGCTAGTAGCATAATAATAGTCTCGTTTCCTTCTCCAGGCTCCATAATCTTATCCATCATGTTACTACCCCACCTACTAACCTGTTGGATTTGTTAAGGAGAGGGGTCAAAACATAAAGTTCCAGTGACTGAAAATAATATTTGTTTAAAGACTATACTCTGGATTTGGTAGGTTATATATTTCAAAGTTTGTCTAAGAAACATACAAGCACGCATTTAAAAGAATACTTTAAATTAATGAGGTGGATATCTGAGTCAATCGCTTAAGACCTTGATTAATGCATTTAGGGTGAATAAGCGATCACATAAGACCCAACGAGGTGGACATTCTCGATCACTTAAATCCCATTCTAACATATTTATTAATGGTGGTTTCTCATGATCTCTTATGGCCCTAAGGAGGACACTAGCCACTTAGGACCCCATCTTATCATGTCATCGTCCTAATTAGATATATATTCTCACACGTAAAATGAGAAGTAATATCTCGCCAACTAGTACCAGTTTAGGGTGAACCCGCATATAGCAATTTAAGGCCCCTCCGGCGGACGCCTCATGTTACTACTTAATTGATATTATGTTAGTAGACCTATGTCGCTTAGGACTTCCCTTAGGTGGTTAGTTAAGTAAATTGCATGCTACATCCTATATATACCAAACCTATCCCCGGCCCGGCCCTCACAAATCTCCAAGAGGAAGTGGACATTTCGGTAAACTACCCTACCCCATCATTGTCATGACTAAATCACTTTTTAGAGAAGGAGGACCCATAGACCACTTAAAATATAACAAGGGAGGGTCCCATGACTTTGGTCTGAATCCAAGGAATAAACCTTCGAAATAGTCATAGTCCTAACCACTTAATACCCAAACTAGATAAGAAGAGATTCGGCAAATTAAGACATTCTTAAGGCGGTAGTAAGCCTACCTATTTCACACATAATAGGTATATATTTATATATACACACTAGACCTCTCACATTAATCCAACTACCTATAGATGATGGATGTGCGGGGCGATTTCGGGCAAACTTCTACTAAAAGTGGGCTTAACCTCGTGTCATAGTGTAACAAGTTTAATGACCCATGGCACACATTAGCCAAACTCACTTATGGTCGCTGGATTTGGCGGTTGGTTCCGGGAAAACTTCTACCACAAATGATGAGTAACCTCGTGTCTGTGTGTCATTATTAAGAGTGTGTGTGTATATATATGCCATTTACACACACACTTTCACAAGAAACAATTCACATGGGGACATTTGAAATTTCTAATTCTACCCTAAAGTATTTAGTATGCCATCATTACGTTTGATTATGTTGATTACGCTATATAAATATATAATTTAATATGCGTTATAAACGCTAATTTCCGTTCGAATTAAAAAACGTTAGAATGGTATAGTTCGTCAATTCTGTTCGCATCAAAGGTATACAAGCCTAATTCTCATACTAAACTAGTAAATTCATGGAATGGTCAATAATAGCAAAAAATGAGAAAAATATCAACATAACCATTCAAACTTGTATCTTAGGTTTGTTAGAATTACTTAGATAATGAAAGAGAAAAAGATGTTACATTCATACATTCAGCATATATACATATATATACACATACGCACACATAAATAAATATATATATATATATATATATATATATATATATATATATATATATATATAAACACACGCACACAAACCTCTATTTAAATCAAATTCATCCTTTTCTATGTTGCACATAAGAACATTAACATTTGGTTATTCCAAATCTGAGTACATTCAACTGCTCCAATTTAGAAATGGAATCTAAACCATTCAAATAATGAAACAAAACCAAATCTTAATCCTTTTATAGCCACAAACACTTTTGAATATAAAGGAGTAAATCCAATTAAACAAAAGTAAAATGTCCTAGTTATTCCTCAAACATAACCCAAATAATTCACAGACCCAATCATCGTTGTTGACAACTTTGTGTTTAATGAAAATAGGAGATTTGGGGGTTTGCATTATGATGTTATCATGAAGCCAAACCTTAGGGATACAAATCGATATGAAATCTACAAAACATAGAATTTATCCGAAACAAGTGTTGTTTACACTCACAGAGATTTAGGCAAAGGAAATAACACTGATTTGGATGTTGTAAACGTCATTCTTCAATCCTACTGCAAATCTATATAAGAGAATCTTATAAATTTGAATCTTATATATAAATTATAGAAATTCCAAAATGAAATCTAAATAGAAATAAATTAGAAATGACATAGATTAGGGATAAAAGAAGAAACCTATTTCAACCCTGGAATATCATCAATAAAATGGCAGCTTAGAGAATGAGAGGGTTTGAAAGAATTATGAGGTGGGTTAGGTGGTATTATAGGTGTGTAAATGAATAGTAACCTTTAGATTAACATAGATTAAATCTAAGCTATTAATTTTATATAAAACCAGTCTAATACACCATCCCGAACCACTTCACTGGGCATGAGTCGCACCAGGCAGTCGACTCCCCTAAAGGACGGTCGACCCCTGGGTGTCAACCGCTTAGGGCTGAAAACTCCCAGTGAACCTAGTGGCGTATGATTTTAATTAATTATCTTATTTACTTCCTTATAATACCAATTTCCTACCTTAAATGATATATTCTTTGTCCCCTGGTTCTTATTTGTTAGTTTGAAATTCAAATTTCCCTACATATGTATATACATATATTTACCATATGACTTTATTAAATTATTATTTCTTTATATGGACTATGTTTTCAACATATTATATATGAAATTGTAACAGAATTTTGTCATGAATCCAAATATAATAATTTCATGACCAAATTCCTCTTTATCCAAAATTATCAATTTTCAACATTTTATATTTATTGTTTGTTTGATTTATTATATCTCTTAGTTTATTTAGTATATTTTTACGGGTGTTACACTAAGAGGATAAATCCTCCGCCACGGCTGACATATAATCAATAAAAACCAATTTGTTATGCCATAAAGTACAATGTTAGACAAACATCCATACGAGTCCGCTCCAGGTCTGAACGAAACTAAAGGCACTGTATTCCTCGTCCAATAATGGAGATAGGTCCTTGCATTCGGAAAATTCTCCAAATACATCTGGTCATGCCGCCATAGTAAACATCTTAATACTGGAGCAACCCAACGAAGAAAAAATAAGCAGGCCAATCCTTTCAATGTGAAGATTTTCGGTCTTCAATGCCATCTTCTATTATATTCAGTGCTCGTTATATAGTTATTTAGAATGGGTTACACCTGATCTTTCTAACGTAACTAGCGCATATTTAAAACCAATATAGATATACAAGGATATCATGTGTCTTATTCCAATTTGGAATATTCTTTTACTCAAATCATTATCCCATTCCCATCCTATTGTCCCATGGAGCAAAACTGGCAATACTCTATATCTAATTTCCCTTGTATTTTCGTAAGTTTATTTCCTTTATCAATACCAAACTTTAATTCATACCTTATTAAAGACTAAACCTTATCTTTACATGAAAATACGCTTACTAAAATCCAAATCATTAATTAAACATAATTGTGGTAAATTACTTTTAACTTTCTCTGATTGTACCTTTGACACAAAATCATACTTGCAATTTCTTAATATCATCGTTAGGGAAAAACTCACTTATCTTTTAAACGATCTTTAAACTTTGTCCCCATTATCGTTTGCTAGGAGAAATCATTCATTAAATCTTTATATTCAAATTTAATAAATATTCCTATTCAACTTAATCATACTTTCTTTTAAATGGTTTAAAGAACAAATTTTATTTAAGACACCGCTCATGATAAACCCAAAATCAAAGTTTCATTCTAAATGAAATCTTCACGAAAATCATATCAGCTCATAATTGTTCTGAATTCCTGTATCAGAAATAGTATAAGCGGAGTAACGATAAAGCCTTTTAAAACCCTTAAATAGTAAAGCTCTCCATCCACAGAGACTCATCTCAATTATCACCAAGTCTACTCTTATTCAACTTCAATTTAATTCATTAATTAGAAAACTTAACTTTTTTACATATTTTTTCAAATCCCAAAATATTTTAAATTCCTCATTTTATTCCTTTAGATATGTTTGAAAAACATTAGGATAACATTGGTTATATCAAAACCTTTTTATTTCAACTGGTTCCATAAACCCATTGCAAATAGTGTTGCTAAACAACTCATTTTCATGAAATAGCTTTTTATTTTTTTCAAATTTTGTATACTCAATCCAAATCACTTTAAAAACATTTATCATAATTTATCCCTATTTTTAATAATATAAAAATAGCTTATTTCATAAAAATCCAATTTCGGGTCTCGAACTGCGCTAGCGCTATTTTTATTTAAATTTGATTTAGGCTTGTTTCAAGATATAACGGTTGGATTATAACACTTTCTTTTGCCTTCAAAAACTCTTTTCATTTCAAACCAAACATTTCTCATTTCGGGAAAATCTAATGGTCAGATCTCTCGATACGTCAATTTGAAGTTAACGGTCGAAATTCACAAACTACCGCTGCGCGACTAGTTCTATTCTAAGCATACTTCGACTTATATTTAAAATAGAGTCTAAATTCCTTCAAAATAATTTATTACTTATATAAAACATATATAATAACTTTTCTAAACTATATATCAAATATTTAACTTTAAATTTAAATATACCATTATTTGAATATTATAATATTATTTAAATCATTAAAATAATATTATTTTTCAAACTTATCTTTTGAAATCCAAACTTGTTAAAGTCAAATTAAATACTAGGGTGCATTTTTTACAGGTCCCTATTAAGTTTTTAAATTAGGCTCACGTCCGGTCATAAACTTATTGTAAATTTAGTCCCTATTTTTCGAAAATTCAGTAAAAACAATAAAACAAAATAAAAAATAAGTAAATTAATATTAAAATGAAACAAGCTCTTGACAAAAAAATCAACTAAAAAAAACATCAAACAAGGCATCAAAAACAAAAAAAAAAACGAAAATGTAGTTTAACGCATAATAGTATGCACATATTTGCATTTTCCTACATACATCCATGCATGTTTTCAAGTTATGCATCTATGTTTGATTTACTTGCATACATCTATGCAGGTATTGTGTAATTTTTGCATACTAGTGTGAAGAAATTCACATGCATAAGTACTAGTTCAAATTCCTTCATGAAATACTTGCATACATGTATGCAAGTATTCCATATAGTTGCACACATGTATGCAAGTTTCGGTCCAGATTTTCAGAAGAAAACAACGTATGCAATATTTGCATACATGGATGCAACTACTGACAAAAGTTGCATACATATATGCAACATTTTTTATGTCTATGGACTTCCGAGAATATCTCCAAATTTTAGAAATTTTTTTAATACCTGGTAGCACCAAAAATTTTGGCTAGAAAATAAAAATGGTGGAACTTCAAAAATAGGGGGCGAATTTACATGTAAACTATAGGAGGGATGTGAGCCTAATTAAGTTTGCTTTTAGGGATGTGTGCCTAATTTTCATTAAGTAATACATAAGACTATTGGAGTAATAAAATCGACATTTGGACTTCGTTTAAATAGCAAACAAAACTTCACTTTTCTATTAAATTGAAATCGATTTATTTTCAATTTTAAATTTTAACATGCTATAACTTGTCTTTTACTTTGTCAAATTAGTATATTTCTTTTACAAAAATTTATCGTAATGTCTTTAGTTTTATTTTTATAAAAAGTGGAATATCAAATTCGAACTTTTATTTTTCACTTAGTACTTAATTAATCAAATATTCAATTTAGTTTCGATTTGAAATGCGACTTAATCAATCACTATATAATCCAACTTATAATGGTTTAACACGTCGTTAACATCAATTATCACATAATGACATCATTAGCATAAGTGTTAAGGTCTTGAACTATTAATTGCTATTTCAAATCACATTAGCTAAAGTATTAACTATCGTTAATAATCTATTTGCTATCATTAGCAAATCCAATCATGTCAAATTAATATCAATACATATCACATCAAGTTATCAATCAATGTCATATCAATATTGACTAATGTTACGTCAATATTAATTAATGTCACTGTTCATCCATTTGTCATTTACTCGATAATTAAGTAAACATTTTAAATTACTTCATCACAAAGAATTGAATATTTTGGACTTTTTAAATTATCATAACCATATTCTTAATCACATAATTACTTAGCAAATCTATGTGTTATCAAAATTAAATTGCTAACTTCATTATCATCCAATAATCATCCATTGATAACAAACACGTTATCAACCAAACTAACTGATCATTTATTTATGGTTTAACTTTATAACCATTAAGGTATTCACTTTAATTACTAAACCACTAAGTAATTAACTTTCTAACTTAACTATTAACTGCACTTAACCAAAAATTATTTAATCACTTAACAATAACTACACGTATTATAATTAGCTACTCTAATTACAATAGTTAACCAAACGTGAAAAATTCGCTCATCATAGGTTTTACACTCCACCCTTCTTTAAAGGTAAGACTTTTTTGCTACCAGGAGCTCCGAACCTGGCTACCAACCCAAGATCGCAACTTTATGCACTATGAACTAGCATATATACTTAAATACATCTTTAACTTGCATTAGAGGAGGAAAGGTGGGATTTTTACTCAAAAACGAGGGGTCTTTGGCCATAAATAGGCTCGACCTAAGCAGGGGGTGAGCGGGTGGTGTAACATGGCAAAGAGGTGGTGTTAGGGTCGATGGTGGCTCAAGTGGTGTTAGTTTCCTTGGATCTATGGTTTTATGGCCTTTAAGATAGTAATGGTGTGATTTTTGAAGCAAAGGTGGGATCGTTCGGAGGTGGGGCCCTCTAGGAATATAGGGAAGCATGACTAGGGTATTAGGAGGGTGCCACGATGGTGGTGGTGGACCTTGGTAGTAGAAGTTTAAGAGGGAAAAAGTGGTAATGGCAGAGTTTTTAGTGGAAAAAAGGGGCCTTTGCTAGTATGGGGTCCATGTGGTGGCTTGATATGGCCAAAGGGAGGTGCGCTTGGCGGGTGGTGGTGGTTAAGAGGGGCGGTGATAGGGTAGGGGTGCGACCATTAAAGGTGACGAGGAAGGAGAATAGTGAAGGAAGGAAGAGAAAAGGAAATGAAAAGGGAATGAAATGAAAGTGGAAGTGAAGTGATGACTTTCATGTGGGTTTAGTACTTGGTTTGCAAGGTAACATGGTAGGTTTCATTCAGGGATTGTTTTAGGGTGCATGTTGCATAAGGGTGGTGGCAAACTTTAAACTGGTGACATGTGGATAAAAGGTAGAAAGCATTAACTTAAGGATGGAATTAAATAAGCAACACTTTAGTTCGCATGCTTATTTTAAACTTCAGCTAATGCTATCAACATTAATGAATGTTATGATTTAATATTACACAATGTTTGTCAAGTACTGTATTTTATTTTTAGTATATCTTCAAAATTCAATATCGACCGAAACTGGTTAATTTAAATCGAATTTAATTAAACGATTTCTATGTGTTTTTAACTCATATGATCAAACTGTAAGTCTAATCGATACGAAATTTGAAATCGAACCATACTTCACTGATACAGATCCAATAAAACTAGTTTCGTCGATTTCCGAGACTGATTAAAAAAATTATTCTTTACTATTAAAATAATACTAAATTTTCGAATTTCTATATATTCATTTTTAATTCAATTTTAAAAGTTCACTAACCTTATTTTAACTTCATTAAGTATAAAATAAAATTAGAATTAATTTTCAATTGTTTACAGGTCCAGATTCAATATTTAACCCTTTAAAATCCACTTAAAATATATTAAAAATCCATATTTAAAGTGACTAAAAATACGGGTCGTTACCGTTAGACAAACAAATCTCGAAAATGTTGCAAAAGGGTTTATTCGTAGGTGTACCTTAGAGTAGGGTGCGCCAGTAGTGTTTGTGACAAAGTCGGATGCATCTTTAAGGTGATGTGTGATTATAGGGAACTTAACAAGCTAACCAAAAAGAATAGATATCCCTTACCAAGAATTGATGACTTGTTTGACCATTTGGGAAGAGACCAAAATTTTTCCAAGTTAGACTTGGCTGCTAAATTTCACCAAATCAGGATTTCAGACGAGAGTAATCCTAAGACAGCGCTTAGGACGCTGGATGGACTATTTAAGTGGTAGGTTATGCCTTTTGGCTTGACTAATGCCCTCAATTTCTTTGTAGACACAATGAGTAAGGTATTTCGGGGAATACTCAATATGATCGTGGTAGTATTTGTAGATGACATCCTTATCTTTTCCAAGGACCATAAGTAACATGAAGATCACCTGAGAAAGGTCCTAGGAATTCTAAAGGAAAACCAACTAAAAGACGAATTTTCTGAATGCCACTTTTGGTGGAAAGAAGTCAAGATTCTAGGACATATCTTTTTGGCGAAAGGATTAGCAGTAGATCCCGCAAAAGTAGAAGTTTTCCAGGTGTGGAGGATACCTCGCAATGTGACCGAGGTTATGAGCTTCCTTGGGTTAGCAGGGTATTATCGGAAATTTATCAAGGACTTCGGGAAGATTGCTACCCTTCTAACCCAACTGACGAAGAAGGATCATAAATTTATGTGGACTGAGAAGTGTGGAATTGCCTTTAAGAGATTGAAAGAATCACCCAAAAGTGCACCCATTCTGATTATCTCGGATGGAGCCAAGATGCTCGCTATTTTCATAAGTGCATGTTGGACGGGTTAGGAGCGTACTCATGCAAGAGGGCAGAGTAGTTGTCTACACAAGTAGACAACTCATGGGCCATAAGAAAAGGCACCCCGTCCATGAATTGGAGTTAGCAGCAGTGGTTTTTCCTCTTAAGATATGGATGCATTATCTTCTTGGAGAAAAGCTCGAGTTATTAACAGATCGTATGTCCCTTAGGAATTTTTTTCTTAGATAAATCTGAACCTTCATCGGTAGAGATGTATGGAATATCTTGTATCTTTTGGTTTCTCCATTCAGTATACCTCTGCGAAGGGAAATATCATGGCCTATGCTTCGAGTTGGAAGTAGGTTGTCCTTAGCTTGATTAACAAATGGAGGCAGTAAGAGTTTCTCTTTAATTTCAATTTGCAACCACCATATGTGACGACCTCCCATAACTCCTGCACTTAACAAGGGAGGTAATGCACTTAAGGGCATGCCAAACAGCTATGGACGATCATCGAGAAAGGTAAACACAAACGGAACCTATCATATAATTCACAGTGCAAGGATAAAGTATGATAGAATATATACAACAGGTAGAAATAGTGAAGCATCACATATCAAACTTTCAAATTTTCACAACATCCTGAAAGATCATCCATGCATCAACTGTATATAACATCAAAGTTTGTACAAGAAGCCTCACTACAAACACTCTCAAACAGTGGAAGCAGAGATACTATATAATAAAAAGATAATACGCCAGCCTCCTGCTCGCCACCGCACAGCAGCATCGTCCTCACTAATCACTTATCACCTGCCACCTAGTCTTCCCATCCGTAATATCATGCATGAACAACCCAAGGTAATAAGAGAAAACATAAAACCTTGAGTCAGACAATAGTATTTGTGAGCGATAAAACAGCTAGCTAACATCATCAACAAATTATATGAGAATAGGTGGACAAACAAACCAATCTACCATACACCAAAGAAGAACCCAAACCTGTCTTCCCCATATTTTACAGTGATAGCCTTTACTTCAAACATTTGAAAAACAACGATGCATCTATAGAAATCAGGAAACCAGACAATAGAAATCATGTCAACCAGTTATATCTCACGTAAACCACCATAATCGAGATCAACATCCCTCAAGCGCATTCCCCGAAGGCCTAAACCAACAATAGACAAGCACCCAAGAAACATCTACTTCAATGTCAGACAATCTAAGCGAGATGGTACAAGAAAAAAACCAACATTCAATGAATTTGGCTATCACTGCCTACCCAGCTTTGAAACCATCATTAATCTTATGACGGCAAACCTTGCCATATGTCAAGAGCTAATGGTAACCCCAGTTCTAGCAAAAACTCCATACACCTTTCAACGATATGTATCTAGGCCTTTTAATGTACTCGACCATACAACCGGTCTTTTAGACGTCTCTACTATATCCATGCTTTAAGCCTGCTAGAACCTATGACAATGATAATCTCTCGGCCTTCAATATCTCTAGTCGTCCTCCCTAACAGCTACTGATAGCTCAAGTAACCTTCTTGTAACACCCCTAAGTCCCACATCATGGAAGTCTGTGTGAAATATGTACTTATATAGTAGAGTCCATCTCTTACTAACGCCGAGGCCTTTTGAGGAATAAAACCCCACACCTATACGGTGGCTAAGTTGGGGACAATATCTTGCGTAAACGGAGGTGCGGGTTGTTAAAGTGGTATTAGAGCTAATACCCAGCTGGAATTGTGGCTCCTGTGTGGACGACAACGCCTGGATGGGGTGTTTGTGAGCCAACGGGGACGTTGGGCTCTGTAGGAGGGGAGAATGTAACACCCCTAAGTCCCACATCATGGAAGTCTGTGTGAAATAGATACTTATATAGTGGAGTCCATCTCTTGCTAACGCCGAGGCCTTTTGTGGAACAAAACCCCACACCTATACGGCGGCTAAGTTGGGGACAATATCTTGCACGAACCGAGGTGCGGGTTGTTAAACTTCTCGAGCAAGCATTATCTACAACTCAAGATCCTTGAGTTGTCTTCATATTCGTTGCATTACAACGATTAACAAATACTTCATAACACTTCGAATATTCCGTCTTGAATTCACTACGAAACCATGTCCATTCACAAACCAAAATAATCACCACTTTTGGTCGGTATTCAATCTGTAGTATTTCAGCATTTCTGCCCGTTCCGTGAAACGCCCAGTACATAGAAATGCCTAGTCCATGAAACTTTCAGTCCGTGAAATGCCCAGTCTATGGAAATGCTCGATCCATGAAATGCCCAGTCAATGGAAATGCCCAGCCCATGAAACGCCTGATCCATATAAATGCTCAATCCATATAAATGTCTAATCCATAGAAATGTCTGATCCATGGAACGCCCAGTCCATGGAAATTCCCAGTCCATGAAATGTTTGATCAATAGAAATGTCCAATCCATAGAATTACCCAGTCCATAGGAAAGTACGATCCATAGAACGCCTGATCCATTGAACGTCCGATCCATAGAATGCCTGATTCCATAGAAATGCCTAGTCAATAGGAATGCCCAATCCATAGAACTGCCCAGTCCATAGAATGCTCGATCCATAGAACTGTCCGACCCATAGAATGCACGATCCATTGAAATGCCTAGTCTATAAGAATGCCAAATCCATAAAACTGCCAAGTCCATAAAACGCTCGATCCATAGAAATGCCCAGTCTATAGGAACGCCTGATCCATAGAACTGCCCATTCTATAGAAAGCCTGATCCATAGAACGCCCTATCCATAGAAATGTCCAGTCCATAGGAACGCCTGATCCATGTAACTGCCCAGTCCATAAAATGACCGATCCATAGAAATGTCTGATCCATAGAACTCCTGTTCCATAAGCTGAAATCGCCCAAACTTCGACTAATCTTCACGCTTGCGCACAACTCGATTTCATACTCAAGAACTAATAAAACTGCAACTTTTTCAACTACGATTTAATTAATATAACTACAACAAATCAAGCAATCAACAATGAACATTAAACCAATGAATTAAAAATTAATCAAATCATTAAATGGATCTAAACATAGAATTAACATATGATTTTACCATTTATAAGTTGCTAGATTAGATCCTATGGTGATTTGAATTAAAATCATAATTACGTCTGTTAGATCTATGTAAAAACAACTTGAAATGATGAACATAAGATCATACAATATATACTTGATTGAATCTGCGTGAGAGATGCTTATCACTCACCAAATCTCCAACAAAACACAAAAAAACTTGGATCTAAATCCGAGCAGCGAAGAATTAGCTTCAAACTCTTCGATTTGATGAAATCTCTCTTCGATTGATTTAGATCTAGCTTCAAACAATGTAGATCTTCGATTCTCTTATGTAGATCTAGAATTTTAATGGTCGAAATGTGTATTTGATTGAGCAAGGAGGATCACGAGCTCAACCAAATGAGAGAATGAAGAAATAAAACTATTCTCCATGCCTCTAACCCTCTATTTGTAGCCTCCCATCAGCCACTAATGGCCACTCCAAATCAGCCCATTATGGCTAGCTAAACCTGAACAGAAATTCTGAAACACTAAAAGAATGATTTCTCCCAAACCACTGAATTAAATCTTTAATGTGACCACTTTATAGAATTGAAAAAACAATTTCCTTTCCAATAAGACCGATCTCAGCACCTGATTTGATCTTAGTCAAATGTTATCCCATGTACAAGACTGACAGAGGCAAAATGGTCACAATTAAAATTAATGAAAATTATGGACATGTCTCACATCCCCATAACCAACATATCAAAATATGAGAATGATCCAATCATCAGGGAATAAAACAAAAATATTTACAATCCTCCGATAAGTAAATTGTGGGCTGTTACAATCTCCCCCATTTAGAAATTTCTCCCACGAAATCCCAACAAACACAAGCAACCAAAAAAAATCGGCAAGTCTATCATCCATGAGCAGCCAATTCTATAACCTAAACTAGCAGCCATCAAGCCATGCATCCATAGCCTTATCCTAGCATGCAGGATTCTAACAACAATAACCATAGCACAAGTTACAATGATGTAATGATGACATGATATCAATGGGTCATGCTGAAGAAGAGTTCCGGATGGGTCGCCTTTATTCTCTGTTCCGTCTCCCATGTACAATCGTCGCCATCCTCACTGCATTGTACCTTGGCTAGCTTAACCGTCTTCCTCCTAAGATGTTTCATGCCATTCCCCAGAACATGAAGCGGCATACGATGTCTCGTAACTACGATCTCAACTTTTAGGTCCTCATATTGCTTTGGAGAAACCACCACATTCGAATAATGAACGAATTTTCATAGAAACGACACATAGGAAACATTATGCACACTTGACATCTTCTCGGGTAACTCCAATCTATATGCGAGCTTTCCAATTCACTCTACTATCGGAAACAGTCCAACGAACCACGGAGCTGGCTTTCTTTTATTTCTAAACCGGACCACATGATTCAAAGGATAAATCTTCACAAAAACCATGTTGCCAACGTCGAATTCCAAATCTTTTCGATGCATATCAGCATAGCTTCTGACGATCTTGTGCTATTTTCATTCGTTGTCGAACGATTTCAATACAATCTATGGTTTCTCTTATCATACCGACTTATCTCCAGTCCCAAACCAACATGCTAGAGAATTACACAATCAATTATACAGCGCCTCATATGGTGCTATCCCAATGCTCGACTAGTAGCTATTATTATATGCAAACTCAAATAGATGTAGATGGTCTTTCCACGATCCCCCAAATCCAACACACATGCTCTTAGGATATCTTCCAAAACTCGGTTAACCCTGTCAGTTTGACTATCGGTCTGGGGATGATAAGCCGTAGACAAACGCAACTCGGTTCCCAGAGCTTCTTGCAGATTTTTCCAAAATCCGCTCATAAAAAATGGATCTTGATCACTCACTATGCTCTTCGGGATAACATGGAATCGAACTATCCATTTTATATAAAGCCCAACTAACTTCGATGCTTTCCTAGTTGACTTGATAGGAATGAATGTTGCACTTTTGGTCAAGCGATCCACGAGGACCCAAATTCCTCCGTTTCCTGCCCTGGTTCTAAGTAGTCAATCAATAAAATCCATTGATATCTGCTCCCACTTTCATGTAGGAACTTCCAATGGCTGAAGAAATCCACTTGGCATCTTCTGTTGAGCTTTCACCAACTGACAGTTCATGCACTTGAAAATAAACTTTCCAATATCTCTTTTCATCCCTTCCCAATAGTACGATCGCTTCATATTTTGATACATTTTATTACCATCAGGATGAATCGTCAACTTCAAGTGATGACATTCCCTCAGAACCTTTTCTCTCAATCTGTCGATATTAGGAACAACCAATCGTCCTTGCTTTCAAAGTCAATCTTCTCGATTGATCTCGAACTCTTTATCCTCTGGTTACAACTTCTGGATAAATTCGACAAGCTTTGCATCTCGCTTTTGGCTCTTGCCAATCCTTTCGATGAGAGTAGGTCTTATCGACAAGCTTACCAACATTTCAGGTTCAAACTCACACGGTGGTCTGAAATCAAATCCTGCCAAGTACTCAAGGCTTTTCCGTTCTGAAAACATTGCTCCCAATCCTACATGTCTTCGACTCATCGCATCTGCCACTGCATTACCTTTACCAGGAGTGTAAGCTATGACAAAATCATACCATGCCAGAAACTCTAGCCATCATTACTGCCGAAGATTCAAACACTTTTGGGAGAAAAGATACTTTAACGATTTGTGATCTGTAAACAACTCGAATCGAACCCCCAAGAGGTAATGTCTCCACATCTTCAAAGCAAACACAATCGCTGCCAACTCCAAATCATGAGTTAGGTGTCGAATGGTGTAGGCCACAACCTTATCCTTCTCCATTAGCACTGCTCCAAGTCCAGTACCACATTCATCGGTGTATACCACCATTTCTTTTTTCCCACTTAGAATCGTCAAAACTAGAGTACTCGTTAGTCTCTCTTTCATGATTCCAAAAGCTTACTCACACTTCGCATCCCATGTGTATACCTAATTCTTTCTCGTTAAACCTATTAATGGTGCAGCTATCTTAGAGAAATCCTTGATAAACCAGCGATAATATCCCGCCAATCCAAGGAAACTCCTAACATCCATCGCATTCTTAGGTCTATCCCAGTCCTGGATTGCTGCCACCTTAGCAGGGTCAACCGCTATTCCATTTCTAGAAACAACAAGGCCTAAGAACCTTACTTTTCTCTTCCAGAAGTGACACTTCAAAAACTTAGCTTTCAGCTGATGCTTTCGTAAGATTTCCAAAACAACTTGCAAGTGGGTCTTGTGATCTTCCTCATTCCGAGAGTAAACCAGAATATCATCCACGAACACAAACACGAACTTTTTCAACTAATCTTTGAAAACCCTGTTCATAATATCAAAAAAATACGCTGGTGCGTTAGTCAGCCCAAATGGCATCACCTACCATTCGAAGAAGCCGGATGGTGTCCTAAAAGCAGTCTTCGACACATTGTCCTTTGCCGTCCACAACTGGTGGAATCCCGTTGCCAAATTCATCTGAGGAAAAACTATGGTCTCATGTAGCCGATCAAACAAGTCATCAATCTTTGACAATGGATACTTGTTTTTCTTGGTCACCTTGTTCGTCTCACGATAATCCACACACATTCTCAATGAGCCATCTACCTTGGTTGCAAATACAACTGGTGCACCCCATTCGGATACACTTCTCCGAATGAATCCTTTTCTTAAAAGTCACGAACTTGCACCTCGAACTCATGCTTTTCCTTAGGTGCCATCCGCGTAAGAGGCACAATGATAGGTCTAGCACCCTCGACCAAATCGATTCTTAACTCAATCTCACAATGCAGCGACAAACCTTTGACTTCCTCAAAGATATCCTCAAACTCATTAGCGATCAACACAGATGAGAAGTCTTCCTGTGGAATAACAAGCGAATATAAAAAGCTCAAGAAGACACCATCTTCGGGTTTACATCGAATCAAAACCTTTTTCCTTTCCACATCCTTGAATCTCACCTCAAGCTTCTCGCAATTCACTCTTGAAGCATAGCTCTTGAGCCAATCAATGTCCAAGATGATCCCAAACCAAGAGAAGTTTAAAACAAAGAAATCACACACAAAAGAGTAACCATGACTCGATAACATGAGACTATGACAAAGCATACAAAGACTGGATGAACCCCCAACTAGATTAGTCACAACCAAAGGTTTATCACAAATCTCGGGTTCTAAACCCAAGCGGCACACAAACTTATTACAAATGAATGAATGCGATGCTCCAGTATCAAACAACACACAAATTGAAACACCTCTAATGGAAAGAGTACCTTGGACGCCGACACCCTTCCCTTTCTCCTCTGTGATAGGGGCCCTTGAAGAAGATGGCATAGCTTCCAAAGCATAAGCCTTCATAACCTGCTTACCCTTAACTAGCTCTGGACAATCATTCTTATCATCTCCAGGCTTTCCACACTTGAAGCACTTATTTTAAGCTTTTGGATTCTTGCATTCATTAGCAAAATGGCCCTTCTATTGGTAGTTGTAGCAAACCACCTTACTTTTAGGTTTCTTCTTGTAACACCCCACACCCGCTAAGGTCACTCATATTGGGAATGCCTTAGCTTCGGTGGAGTATTTAAGTGAATATAGAACTGAAAAATTACAACAAGACAGATATAAGTAATACTTGAAATTTAAAACATCATTTCATTGCAGCAGAAGGTAAACATGTTTGGTTACATCTCAAAAACCAACAAGAGTCAAGTACAAAATATCCATCTCGTTAAAACATAAGTACATAATCCCACTACATACTAATAGCCATAATAGAAAAGATAACCGAGCTTTTCTTCAAGAGTCCAAGCTCCAAAAGATAGACAAAGCAATCTGATCAAAGCCCACTAGTGCTAGGCCCACTCTGAGAACCTGAGGGTTGGGGAAAAAGATAAAAACAACGGGGTCAGACATAAGTCTGAGTGAGCCCTATAACCTTAACAATACAATCACTAAAGTAATCAGGGTATGATATAAACCTGGTACGGTACGACTGGGGATAAATGACTACACTAAGTAGCCAACTAGACTTAGGATAAACTAAGATAACGGTAAAGACGCGCCTATCCACCCAAGGATAAATACTACACTGCACCACACTAGATCTACCCACCCAAGGGTAATTCCTACATTGCACCACACCAGATCTACCCACCCAAGGGTAATTCCTACTTAAAGGTTGATCCCACTAAGTGTACTTAGTAATTTTTAATAATATTTTCGTGTACCCCTAGCTGACTACATAGGTGTCGTCTTCCCCTATCTCCACTAGGTGTACCCACAACTTAGTAATTTTAATAGTAGTCTCGTGTACCCCTAGCTGACTACATAGGTGCCGTCTGCCCCTATCTCCACTAGGTGTACCCACTACTCCCATTCGATCGGCTCCCTAACGTAGATACCCGTGCTGGCCCCACAGTGGGGGTGTATCACTCCCCAAAGTGGCAACCCGATAATCAATGGTGCACGGCTTATACCTACACGATGCAACAACGTCTTACCTACCAGCCCGGGTCCACACACGCATATGAAACCCGTTGGACTTGCGTTGCCATCGCTAACCCGTTTTGGTCTCTTATAGTCAAGCCCAGTACGCGTGTCCCGTCCTCGACATGGGTCGAGCCCAATAAGATACATGTGGGTTGCTGGTTGAAATGGGCCCCCACAAGCTACCACCTAAGCTTGTCATTTATTTCTAGTGCATCCCACTCAACCCTTTTTAATAATCATGTCCACTTACATGTTTAAAGTTTGGTTAAGTCATCTAATCATATATCAATTACCACTCAAGGCACCCACTAGATTTCCCCATGCCACCCAAGGCACTTACTTGATTTCCACATGCCACCCAAGGCACTTACTTAACCCTTTAATCATGTTTAATTACATGTTCCACTTTGGTTAAGTATTTTAATCTTATCTTCCATTGCCACCCAAGGCAACCACTAGATATTCCCCATGCCACCCAAGGCACTTACTTAACCCTTTAATCATGTTTAATTACATGTTCCACTTTGGTTAAGTATTTTAATCTTATCTTCCATTGCCACGAAGGCAACCACTAGATTTACCCCATGCCACCCAAGGCACTTACTTAACCCTTTAATCATGTTTAATTACACGTTCCACTTCGGTTAAGTATTTTAATCGTATTTTCTATTGCCACCCAAGGCAACCACTAGATTTTTCGACATGCCACCCAAGGCACCCACTTAACCCCTCATGTCCTCTACATGCTAATATGGTTAAGTGTTTCTTAATTGATTAAGAACGTAACCGTTGTAAAGACCTCTCACATTAGACTATCTCTTATGGCAGCTGGATTTGTCGGTCGGGTCCGGGCAGCCTTACGCCATAACCGAGTCTAACCTCTTGTCTTTACACTTGTCACGTATTAAGTTTGTGCCTAAGACCCCTCACATTGGGCCAATCATTTGTAGCCGCTGGATTTGCCGGTCGGTTCCGGGCAGTCTTACGCTACAAAAGGGTCCAACCTCGTGTCTTAGTCGATTAATTACACCTAATTAATCACCCCCATATTTCGAATTAATTTTCCCTAATTAATTCCAATTTTAACTATGTACATAATTGACTCAATTATGTCCATCCACTTTATGGTATGTATAATCATATCAACTTCACACCATTTCATTAACATGTATATTAACCCCATCGTTCCCCATGTAATTCGCCAACATGACATAAAAGGGAAGATTCATCACGAATACAATGGGTTCAACTTGCATAACATTAACATCAACATGGGTTTAAAGGTGTCAACATGCATATAGCATCAACCCAACTAGCATAAATAATCAACCCAAACTTGCATGAATCACATATGTCATAAAGAGGTTAACTTGCATAAGTTATTTATGTCATACAAAGGGGTAAACTTGCATATGTATGTATGACATACAAATGGGTTAACTTGCATATGTATGCATATCATAATAAGGTGTAAACTTGCACATGTTACTTGCATATCATCAAACACCAAACTTGCATAACATCATGATCATGTAGCATATAACTTGCATAACATCATGAACATGTAGCATATGACTTGCATAACTTGCATAACATCATGATCACATAGCATTTGACTTGCATAACTTGCATAACATCATGAACACATAACACATAACTTGTATAACATCACAAACACATAGCATATGATAACATAATCTTGCATTGATCCACATTCATAGCCATAACCTCATTATATCCTATCATAATCATTTCAACAATTGGTCATTAAGGCTATAGAAAACTCACAACTTGTTGATTAGCACTCCTAAGAAGAAGATTAAGTTGCTAGAGTTGATTAGAAGTTGATTTGAGATACTATCTTCTTCTACAATTTGATGGAGGCTCCTTCAAGTTGCATTTTGACGGCATGACGGCATTGTTTCTATTTTTAGTATGAATTAGGGTAGTCTTAGGGTGTATTTATAGAGTAGTTAGGTGTTTTAGGCCATTAGATTAACCCTAAATCAGATTAGAGCCGTCAGATCTCGTCCTAGCCACCAAAACACAGCAAAAAAGCCAAACTGGTGCACCCAGGTCACCTGGGCTCGACCAGGGAGGTCGACCCCCAGGTCGATACTAAGGTCGACTCCCCAGTCGACCTGGTGGGCAGGTCGACTCCCCAATCGACCCCCAGGTCGACCCCCTGGGTCTGGCGGGAATTTTCCCGCCACTTCTGAAATTTGAAATTTCTGTTTTTAAATCTGTTTTTAAATTTTCTGAAACTTCGTCGGGCCATATCTGGGTCATACGGACTCCGATTTTTGAAAACTCGGACTCTATTTCGCGTATTTTTCCGAGACGAACGCAATGGAATAGCCCGTTTCCCCTGATTCAGATTTTAAAGTTTAATTCTGCCCTGTTTTATATTATAGCAAGTTATTCAACATACGGGGTGTTACACTTCTTACCATCCTTCCCTTTCTGCTATTGATACTTCCTCTTCTTATTGTTATTACCACCCTGGAGTGATTTCGAAGCTTCCTTGGCTGCAGTGACAACATTTGCTTCTATAGAAAACAAGCTTTCATGTTGAATAGCTTTCTCTGCTATCTTCTCATATGGGTTGTCAAGATGATCCACCAAAGGCCTCCCAATGTAGGTATCCAAACCCATAACAAACTTTTCATTCTTATGATAAGGAGAGCCAATGTATGAGTGAGCATATTTGGACAATGCCTCAAAGTCAAAAACATAATCATACACGGTCTACCACTCTGTATTAGCTCCACAAATTTCTTGAAAAGAATGGAATTATGAGCAGTGGAGATAAAATTCTTCTCGAATTTGACTTGGAATTGCTCCCAAGTTATCCCTGCTTCCGGAATCTCAACCGTAACATAATTCCATCTCTCCATGGCTCTGCCCTGTAGTTGCCTTGACGCAAGCTATCTCTTAGGTACATCATCTATACCCAAGTCTCCACAAATACGTACACAAGCATCTAACCACCTTTGAACCTCTTCGGTCAGCTCAGCCTCATTGAATGGCTTTCCCTTAGAAATGTGAAGTCTTTACACAACTTCATGAAATCCACAACCCTAGGCATCTGTACATCTACATCGACCGTGGCTGCCACTGGAGCGGGCACCCTTCTCATGAATGCCTCAGTCATTGCTTCAAATATGGCTAGGTAAACTGGTGTACTGCCATTTCCCCCTCCAGGCACAACCTCCTCCCTAGCAATATCTCTTGAACTTCATCAACTCATTCTAAATCAACAATATAGAATGATTAGCCACTTACAAGAAAATTGCTAATGGAGTTCAAACACTACTATACTGTATAATATTATATAGTATACATCCATCAAACTCTACAAATTCGTCTCTAATACGTAAATACATCTTTGAACTCTGGCAGGAATAGTGAAGCATCATATAACAAACTTTCAAACTTTCACAACATCCTGAAAGATCATACATCAACTTTATATAACATCAAAGTTTGTACAAGAAGCCTCACTACAAACACTCTCAAACAACGGAAGTAAAGATACTATATAAAAGCAAGATAATACGCCAACCTCCTGTTCTCCATCGCACAACATCATCATCCTTACTAATCACCTATCACTAGCCACCTAGTTAGCCCATCCCTAACATCATGGATAAACAAACCAAGGTGATAAGAGGAAACATTAAACCTTAAGTTAGACAATAGTCTTAGTGAGTGATAAAACATCTATCTAACAACATCAAAAAAGTATGTGAGAATAGGTAGACTAACAAACCAATCAACCACACACCATAGAAGAACCCAAACCTTTCTTCCCCATATCTGACAGTGATAGCCTTTACTACAAACATTTTAAAAACAATGATGCATGTATGGCAATTACAAATAACAAGACAATGGAAAACTTAACAACCAGTTATATCTCAGGTAAACCGCCCTAATCGAGATCAATATCCCTCAAGTACAAGCCTTGAAAGCCTAAACCAACATAAGAAAAGTAACAAAGAGACATCTCCTTTGACGTTAGAGAATGTACGTGAGATGGTACAAGCAAAACAACCAACATTCAATGACACTTGCTATCACTGCTTATCATGCTTTGAAACCATCATTAATCGTATGACAACCAACCTTGTCATACATCAAGGGCTAATGGTAACACCGGTTCTAGCAAAAACCTCCATACGTCATTCAATGATACGTATCTAGGTCTTTCAACGATACCCAGGGTACTCGACCATACAATCGTTTTTTAGACGTCTTCATTGTAGCCCTTCTTTGAGCCTACTAGAACCTACAACAATGATAATATCTCAGCGTTCAATATCTTTGGTCGTCTTCCGAGACTGCTATTCATAGCTCAAGCAAGCTTCTCGAGAAACCATTATCTATAACTCAACAGTCTTGAGTTGTCTTCACATTCGATGCATTAAGATGATCAACAAATACATATAACACTTCGAATATTTCATCTTGGATTCACTTCGAAGGCACGTCCATTCACAAACTAAAATAATCACCACTTTTGGTCGGTATTCAATCCATAGCATTTTAGCATTTCCACCCGATCCATGAAATGCCCAGTCCATGAAACTCCCAGTCCATAGAAATTCCCGATCCAAGAAACGCCCAGTCCATGAAATGCCCGATCCATAGGAATGTCTAATCCATGGAATGCCTAGTCCAAGGAAATTCCCAGTCCATGAAAGGACTGATACATAGAAATGTCTGATCCATGAAATGCCTAGTCCATGGGAATTCCCAGTCCGTGAAAGGATTGATACATAGAAATGTCTGATCAATAGAAAAGTTTGATCCAGGAATTCCTAGTCCATGGATATGCCTAGTCCATGAAATGTCTGATCCATAGAAATGTCCAATCGACGGAAATACCCAGTCCATAGGAACTCCCGATCCATAGAACTGTTTGATCAATATAACGCCAGATCCATGGAACAGTTTGATCCATAGAACGCTTGATCCATTGAACTGCCCAGTCCATAGGAATGCCCGATCCATAGATCGCTCGATCCATAGATCGCCCGATCCATAGATCGCCCGATCCATAGATCGCCCGATCCATAGAACTGTCTGATCCATAGAATTCTCGATCCATATAAATGCCCAGTCCATCGGAACTCCCGATCCATAGAACTTCCCAGTCCATAGAACGCCCGATCCATAGATATTCCCAGTCAATAGGAATGCCTAATCCATAGAACTGCCCCACTCCATAGACCGCCCAACCCATAGAATTGTCTAATCCATAGAATGCCCGATCCATAGAAATGCCCAGTCCATAGAGTGCCTAATCTATAGAACTGTCTGATCCATAGAACGCCCGATCCATAGGCTGAAATTACCAAACTTCGACTAATCTTCACGCTTGCGCACAACTCAATTTCATACTCAAAAACTTATCAAACTCCAACTTCTTCAATAACAATTTAATTAATATAACTACAACAACTTACACAATCAACAACGAACATTAAAACAACAATTTAAAAATTAATCAATTCTTTAAATGGATCAAAACATAGAATTGACATATGATTTTACCGTTTATAAGTTACTAGATTAGATCCTACGATGATTTGAATTAAAATCATACTTACATCGATTAGATATATGCAAAAACAACTTGAAATGATGAACATATTATGATACAACCTATATACTTGATTGAATTTGTGTGAGAGATTCTTATCACTCACCAAATCTTCAATACAACACAAAAATACTTGGATCTAAATTCGAACAGTGAAGAATTAGCTTCAAAATCTTCGATTTGATGAAATCTCACTTCAATTGTTATAGTTCTAGCTTCAAATGATGTATATCTTTGATTCTCTTATGTATGACCTAGAATTTTAATGGTGGAAATGTGTATTTAATTGAGCAAGGAGGATCACGAGCTCAACCGAATAAGAAAATGAAGAAAGTAAGCTATTCTCTGTGCCTCTAACTCCCTATTTATAACCTCCTACCTGCCCACTAATGATCACCCCAAATCAACCTATTATGGCTAGCCAAACCTGAATAGAAATTATGCAACACTAAAACAACGATTTCCCCCAAACCACTGAACCAAATCTTTAATCTGACCACTCTACGAAATTTGCAACACCATCTCCTTTCCAATGAGACTGGTCTCAGCACCTGATTCGATCTCAGTCAAAAGTTATACCTGTACAATATTGACAGAGGCAAAATGGTCACAATTAAAATTGGTTAAAATTATTGGCATGTCTGACATCCCCATCACCAATATATCAAAATATGAGAATGATCTTACCCTCAGGGAATAAAATAAAAATATTTTACGATCCCCGATATGTAAAATGCGGGCTATTACACTATATGAGGAAACTTAAGGGTTTCTTGGAGCCATAGAGATAAGACCAGTTCTGGTGGAAAGAGTCACGAGTGAGTAAGACCATGATGACGAGCAAAGGGCGTTAAATGAAAAAGTTTCTAAAGGAGAATCTTTCCCCCATGCTTGTAGATATTCAATTGATAATAATGGTAGCTTTAGAAGAAACGACCAAATTTGTGTCCCTAGGAATTTGGATCTTAGGAAGGAGACTCTGAAAGGATGTCACAGGTCAAGAATGACCATTCGCCCCGGAGGTGATAAAATGTATAGGGACACGAAGAGAAGTTTATATTATGAAGGAATGAAGAGTGACATGGAAGAATTTGTTCATAGATGCTTTAACTTGCTAGAGAGTAAAGGAAAAATAAGGGAAGCCTGGAAGACTTTTGTTAATGTTGGAAATTCCCACTTGGAAAAGGGAACACATTTCTACGGACTTTATTGATGAGATTTTTAGGAGTAAGAAGGGGAGTGACGCCATTTGGGTGATAGTTAACCGATTAACGAAAAGTTCCCATTTTGTTCCCATAAAAAAGAACAAGACTGCTGCCTTGTTAGCCCAGTTGTATGTTAAGGAGATTTTTAGGCTATATGGGACTACTACAGTGTGTGATAGAGATCCATTATTTACTAGCGAGTTTTGGATTAGGAACGACCCTAAGTTTAAGCACAGCCTATCATCCACATAAAGAGGGCCATACATAGAGAGTTAATAAAGTTTGAAGGATCTTCTCAAAGCTTGCATAGTCGACTTCGGTGGAGCATAGGAGAAACACTTAACTTTGGTCCAGTTTTCATACAATAACAATTACCAAGCGATGATTGGTATGGCCTATTACGAAGATTTATATGGGCGGCCATGCGAATCGCCAACTAGTTGGTGGGAAACTGTCGACAAGGTTTTACTCAGACTAAAACTAATCCATGAGTCCATGGAGATAATCACTATGATTTGGTCAAGAATGAAGGTTACCCAAGATCGACAAAAGGTATATGTAGATAGGAGGAGGGGAGAATTGGAATTTAATGTCGGACATTGGTATTTGTCAAGGTTTCTCCTCTGAAGAAGACAGTTCTGTTTAGGAAGACTCGGAAGTTGGCTCCCAGGTTTATTAGGGATTTTCAGATTTTGTGATAGGATTAGGAAGATGACTTACTGAGTGGATCTCATAGAGTGTTTATCGGGAATCCACAACGTTTTCCTTGTTTCTCATCTTCGTAAATGCCTTCATGATTCAGCGACAGACTCAAGCTTGACAATATTGGGACATATGAAGCATTGAGCTAGAGTCTAGCGCTTTGCAGTTAAGGTTCTTAACAGTTCTATAGCGGTGAAGATGAAAAAAGGTGTAGCGGGGATAAAGCAAGGAAATAACGGGGATATAGCGTAAGTGCAAAAAGGTTCATTAGATGTTAAAAAATAATTAATTATCATACTCACATTATTTATATAGAGTAAAAGAATATTAATTAATATGATATGACAAGATCAAATATTATCATGGTTATACACTCTAGATTTGATTACTATAGTTGATTTCTACATTATATTAGCCACTTACTGCTTAAAATTAGCTATTTCCACTTACTTTTTTGATTTGTTTTAAAAGAGAACTTGTCAAATCATTGTTTGTGTACTAATATTGCTAAAGCAAATGCTAAATGACCTTGATTTAGCTGGCGTAGTGGAAAATAGCAAGGTTTAAAGTGAATCTACTATTCATCGGTGCAGAGTTGAAATATTGTTGCAGTTGGAGAGTGCTACAGGCAATAACAGGGATATTACGGGGCTTTAGCGAGGTTTTAACTGCATAGGCCTACGGTGGCTGTGCCACCACATGGATCGTAGAGCACAAAATCAAATGACTCCGTAACAAATCTATTCAACTAGTTCGAGTTCAGTCGGGAGATAACCCTGCGGAGAGCACATGAGGAACTGAGAAGAATAATAGAATTACTCATCCATAGCTTTTCTTGTGTAATTATTTTCTCTAATTTATCTTTTTTGGTTGCAACGTGGTTTCTATTTTGGATGGTAGGATATCAACGTGACACAAATGAACCATGCACTTATATAGAATTAAACGCATGTTAAAATGTTTTTCATATATATATTACATCACTTATTACACTTACACGCTAGGATTAAGCTCATTACTAGCAAGTCTGCAGTTCATAATTATTATGAATTATGGATGTTTTTAAAATAACACGAGTGTACAACATGGTTGTTTAGAGGGATTTGTGTTCTTTTCCCCTTCAAAAGGTTTCAGGAAGAAATCTCTAATAGAGGAGGTGGAGAATGTAACATCCCTAAAAATATACTTATTTTAGTCGTACTTTAATTTAATTTAAAATAAATAGTAATAATTAATAATATATTAATATGATGAAAATGGAATTTTGGAAAATATTGTAGTAGCATTCATGGCAATATTCTGATCCGTTTTCATATTTTATTTGCTGAAAATGGAGTCCTTATGCAAAAGTTATTAATAAATTAAGTTGTACATATATATTAACGTACAAAGTTAAAATTTCAAGTATATATATACAAGCTGGGAATACATTAAATTGGATAAGCATGAAAATAATATGCCTTTTGATTTCAAACTTATGTGTATATATTCACACACGTTAGGTGAGAAGAATTGTTAGCACCAAATTTTGACACCTAAACTGAATGAAGGTGAAGGGATATGAGAGCTCAACTAATATCAAGAGATTGCTTAGGAAGTACATAATCGACACCAAATGCCCGATACTGAAAGAAAGAAGAGGAAAGTATGGTTCACATGCTGTCGGTACCAACACAAGCAGTGAAAACTTGGTACCAATACAAGGAAGAAAACTGCTAGGTAGTACCGAAAGTAGTCAGTCTGGCTTCACCACCGAAAGCAATCATGAGAGATGATCGAGGACATATGATCCAACGCCATGAAACAGAATCATAAAAAGGGGAATCATGAGATCAAGTGGGGTTAGAGTCAGGTTTTTCAATTTAGGCCAACAGTTTAGATATGTAAAAAAGAATTAATAAACTATAACAAAGGATTTTTTGAAGAAAGATTGTCTACATGGTTGGGTTATGATCTCCCTAAAACTTTAGAACCACCTGAAAAGGTGATGCTACCTACGATGGTAGATAACCCTTATCACCGCCTAGATGGCTAGGGAAAGGCACCCCTCGGAGGGGGTGGTGTGTTAGCATTTCCCCATGCCTAAATCAGAAAGGGCCAGGTTAAAGCATCGAAAGTGTAAGCCTCTGCCCCCATGATGGAGCAGTTAAAACCCTTACTGCCGCCTACGATGGTCTAGGTAAGGCACCCTTAGAGGGGGTGAATGTAACCCTTTTTTGCGTATAAATTAGATAGGGACATGCTAAAGCATCAAAAACCCTTATCCGCGTCTACGATTGCCAGGTTAAGGCACCCCTTGGAGTGGGGTGGAGTGTAATCCTCTATCACCGCCTACGATGGCCAGGGTAGAGCATCAAAAGAGTAAGCCTTTAACGGCGCCTACGATAGCCAGGTTAAAGCATTTAAATCCCTTATCACCACCAACAATGGCGAGGGTAAGGTGCCTCCTAGAGGGAAGGCAGGTAAGTCCTTGAACCTTCTTGAGAATAAGCTAGCCAAGTGCACGGACACATAAGCCAGAGAGTGGCTAAAAAAGCACGTACATCCTCTGCCTTGACAATCGCAAGCCAAGAGAGTGTCTAAAAAAGCATGTACATCCTCTTTTTTCGCAAATGAAACCCGAAGGGGTAACAAAACTATAAATTGCCAGATGTGGATATCTAGTCTTCGGTCAAACACCTAAATCTTGGTTATGGTTCGGAACTTCTAGAAATTTCCAAATGTGGATATATGGTCTTCTATCAAATACCTGAATCTGGGTTATGGTTTCGGACTTCTATAAATTGCTAGATGTGGATACCTTGTCTTCTATCAAATACCTGAATTTGCCTTATGGTTCGGGACATTTATAAATTGCCATACATGGATTTCTGGTCCTCTATCAAATACCTGAATCAAGGTTATGGTTCGGGGCTTTTATAAATTGCCAGATGTGGATATCTGGTCTTCTATAAAATACCTGAATCTAAGTTACGGTTTGAGACTTTTAATTAATACTAGTTGTGTAAATCTGGTCTTCTATCATTAATACCCGAATATGGGTTTCAAAGCTTCTAACTGTTAGCGCTAGACATGGGTTTCGAAGCTTCTAACTGTTTGCGCTAGATGTGGGTTTCTAGTCTTCTCTGGCAAAATTCCCGAATATGGGTTTCATTATTCTATTTACACTTCCATAGAAGAGGCTCTGGACTTCAAATCTAACAACTTAATCTGGGTCACAAGACTCTAATTCTTATTACTGAAAAAGGGACCTGCAACACAATACTCGGATTAACATCCCGAATCTACTATCCCAAAACCTTCAACCGAAGATCAAGATCTTCCATCATGCTCAGGGAGATTTTCTTAACCCATATGCACAAAGTCATGACTCATTATTCTTTTAAAATATATGGTTTGAATAATCACATTATTATAATATAGAAACTATGTAGTAAGACTCTTAATAAAGGGATATTCTAAAACAAAAATTCAAGTTATGGTGATAAGCTTATATTTCCAAACAAGATTTTGACTTAATACACAGATCAGTGTAGTTCAAACATCATGAGATAGGTGTAAATTTTCCGATCCTTGTTTGAAGGAAAGAAGGGTATTCAAGCTCCCATTACTATGCCCAAATAAGGGGTCACAAATGAGTATACTTTTCACCACATCCTTGGTTCGGACAAAAGAATGTCGCGAGATTCCTTCCGACCTTGACTGAGGGATAAAGGAACTGGCTAGGTTCAAGTCTCCTAGACTTTTCTTACTAGACATTACATTTCCAAGTAAAGAAATGGGAAAGAAGAAGAACTTTTATATTAAAAGCATATCATAATACTCGCTGCACAAATAGGCACAGATCAACGAACCATATCTATTCAAGAATACCAACAGGCAGAAAATCAAAGTACAAAAATGAAAGTCAAAGTTTGACTTGAAAAGTCGAAAATACCCCATCACTAGGGGGAAAATGTTACTGCCAAATTTCGACACATAAACTAAATGAAGGTGAATGGGTATTGGAGCGCAACTAACATCAAGATATTGCTTCGAAACCACATAATCAATACTAGAACCTCCGATACCGAAAGTAAGAAGTGGAAACTCTGGTTCACATGCTATCGGTACCAACACAAGCAGTGTAAGCTTGGTACTGATACAAGGAAGAAAGTGGCTAGATGGTACCGAAATTAGTCAACCTGGCTTCACCTTCAAAAGAAAACATGGGAGAAGATCAAAGATATATGATCTGGTGCCAGGATACAGAAACGTAAAAAGAAGAAGCATGAGATCAAGTGAGGTTAGAATGAAGAACTATCAATACCAATACACTTGGTATTGAACCAAGAAACAGCGATGAATTCACCGGAAGGAGTTCTAAAACTGTGTTGTCGCAAAGCCAATAGCAAGGCGGGAAGTACGAAAGCAAAATTCGTAAGAAAGTAAAGTAAGATAACACTCACAATTTGCTATCGGAATGAAGGGTTATCAATAAGACCGAAAGCAGTTAAGAGAAGCTATCAATACCAATTTTATTAGTATCGATACACTATGAGGAAGCAGCTTCAATTTCACAATCAAGGAGAAACCAATACCAACATTCGGTAAAGAAAAAAAGCCAAAACCCAAAAGCCTGAACCTAAAGCCATTAATGCAGCCAACACTAACATGCTATGTCACTACTAAATCTGAAAGTGGGTTGCTGCTGACCATTACTAACACAGGCCTGAATTATCAATAAATAAGACCCCAATTGTCTCATTTTAAGGAACTTTTTTCATGCTCAAATCTTGTAATCATTTTCTTAGGGAGTAAACCTTAACTTCTAAATCGATTTGGGGATTATACTTAGAAACTTTTATGTACTTAACAAAGTGATCAATAAAGAGAGAATCAACAATTGTGATCTATTTCTTACATTTTCCTATTTGTTATACCACTTATTTCCATATGATTTACTCATGACTAAGCTTCATTCATAAGCTTAATTACCGAAATACCCGTCTACAAGCCGTTTAGCCTTCTAACTTGCACTGCGCTTAAAGAACACTTATCCCGGGGTAACTGTTGGTCCTTGATTCTCGTAAGCGTGATACTCACCTCTTGAAGGAAGAGTAACTAATGTTAGACCTTAAGACCTTAATATCTAGGAAATGGTGAATGAACTCAAGCTTATAGGAACTAAATAACCCCCTTAGTTCCCTTAAGTCCATAACCTTTGACCTAATTCCGGTGTTGACGAAAAATATCATTAAAAAGGATATTATAATTAAGGCCAGAAATAAACTGAATTAATAAACGAACGATCAAAAAGTATCGTTCTAAAAGAAATTCCTCTTGGCCTTGAACCTAGAAAGGGGTTTAACGCCCCCACTAAGAGGGGTGTGGACTGTCGGGGTCAACTGCCCTCCTAAGGGTGTGTCGACCACCCTTATGTAGGAAAGCCCAATGATGGTTATTTTATATAGGTATTTATTTATAATCTATATCAAATATAAGATTTAATCAAACTAATCTAACATTCCGTACACACGATGTCAACTATAAATAGATGCTCAAACCATCATTCTAAACACTACAACCATTTCTCTTACTGCCTCGATGATGCCTTTCTTCTGTCTCTAATTCCAGAAAGATTAAAGGATTTAGGTTTCTTCTATTTCTCTAAATCTATTCAATCTTCTCTATCTTATTCTAACATAGATTTAAGATTAACCCAGAATTTAGATTCATATTTATATATATAAGATTCTAATGGTGATTCATATATATATATATATATATATATATATATATATATATATATATATATTTGAAAGGATAGGAAGAACACATTCGTTTTGGAAGGCCAAATCAAAATTTCGTTCTATTCAATCTTACTATTTCTCTTCCTAATAGCTCTGTGAGTGGAATCCACCTTAGTTACTCTTTTCTTTAATTCGATAGTTATAGATTTGGATTGTTGTACCTTAGAGGATATGGGATATATGAAAAGAAAACATGATTAAACCCCTCAAATCCTCTGCTTGGTTTACTCTTTTTAGAAGTGATCAATCTAATTATATTTGTGGCTTTAGGTTGTTGTAATAATAAAATAAAAACATGATTCTTATTTTTTGATTTTCTATATTGTTGGATTCCTTTTTGTTCTGTTTTCATGTAAAATAATACATTTGATTTTGGGGAAAAAGATTAAGATTTGGATAACTTTGTAAATTTAATAGGTTTAAATCTCTATTTTTCAAAATAGAAAATTCGAACGTATTATTTACAATATATTTAAATATAAAGGTATTGCGTATAAACAAACATAAGAAAGGGAATCTGTTGAAAATAGGAATTATAAACATATACAATATATTTGATGTTATGTTTATCTTTAGTTGTTGCAATAATCAAGTCAAAACCTGGGTTGCAAGTTATATATTGTTGTGATTGTTTTTTTTAATTGTCATATTTCATTATATAAATTCATGTCGTGGTCGAGGAATATGGGAAATGACTTGTACAACTTTAAAATTTAATAGGGATTGACATTTGAAAAACGTGGTAAGCACTCTAATCTCGTTATCTTAATTTACATCTACATATATATATATAACATAATCAATGTATATTAATATGTATCAAGTGTGCAATAAATACTATTAAATTAGGAATAGAATCTAAATGTCCCCATGAGAATTTGTATGTTTGTACGTGTATGAGTTAATGGCTCAATTAATCTTAATCAGACATACACATGAAGTTAACCATTGCTTGTAGTTGAAGTCAGCTTGGAACAGACCAGTATGTTGTAAGAACCTGTGACTTCCCCGTGAAGGAAAGGGCGGATGCTTTAAGAACAACACACAGAAGAACACAAACGGAAGAACATTTCATTGTATATTACAACAATTCCATCAGAATACAAGAATATACAAAGTATAAATAAATATTACACATTTACCAAATATCAGAGATTACAATAAATTACATAGCAGCGGAAAATAATACAATACACAACTAAAGGAGATATACAGATACAAAGCTTTCTGGATATCATTCCAGCTGTAAACTAGGATCCTGTGAATATAAATCTGCAAAACCAAAACTACTAGCTACCCGTGCGGAAAATAGGGGCACCCAGAGTTTAGGTTAAAACAATAAACTCCAGGTCAGTCATGGGACTGGTGTGAGAACTAAAACAGTTATTAACCTTTATTTTTAAAGTTAGGCAAATCAAGGGACCACGCCGTATAACACGGAAAGGGTTTCCTCCCAAGAATACCAGTGCATAAAACAAACAACGCAATGCTAAATAAAGAAAAATGAAGCTATTATAAGACCCAGTTCTCATCACACAATGCAACGCAAGCTGGAGGATAGGGTTTTTACCTTATAATAGCCAAGAATGCTTGATACGTTTAAAACAAATCATTTGATACTATCATAAGTGCATAGTGTATAAAACAACTTCAAATCATAAGTATCAATCATAGACGGCATAAGCGCCCCATCCCACTATGTCGCCATATATAGGATTATAACTAAAATCGAAACGTCACGTATTGGAAGTTGGATTTCCATCTGTGAACCGAGGCAAAAGATAGTCCTCTACCGATTCGAGACGCTCTAGTCCGCCCCTCAGGCCAGAGCTCAAGTGACCTTTGGATCATCAGGGCCGGTCCACCGATGTGGATTAAAATGCCTGAACACTGCGTTTCCCCGCCCTTTGGGGCGTAGGTGAGCCAACTAAATGACTCCATCGGTTCGAGAACGACCGATATATCCGAGGCGCCTCGCAACAGCAACAACCACATAAGTGAAACTCGTCAGGGCATGTAAAACCACTTACGCCACTTCTAACTAGAAAGAAACGCATGTCCTCCCTGAGGTCCTTCTCCCGTTTTTGGTTCACACCGGGGTGTGAGGCTCGCGAATCAATGCTACACAAAGCTATGCCACACAGGCGGTGCTTTGATCACCAACCACAAGACTTTGCTTTTCAACAGAAGCCTTGATCAATTACCACTTAGGCATGCCACACAGGCAATTCACTCCATGCGATGGATATCCATCAATATATAAACCCTGTGCTCGTACGTCTCAGAGAAGGGCGTTAAGCAAGAGAATAAATTCTCTGCCACCAAACAGATATATATTTAATAGAAATCAATCACGCAGACTGAAATCCAATGTCAGACACACAGTCCATTTACAAGTTCGTTCTGGGTCTGAACGAAACCAAAGGCACCTAGTACCCCGCATATCCATCGATCTTCAAGTACGTCTGGACGACCACTAACTGTTTCCATCTTCTTGGGTGTACAGCCCAATCAAGATCATCAGTAATCACCCAAACGACGTGAAGACCTCCGGTCTTCAACCACCGTCTTCATCTTTGACTTATCGTCGTAACAGTTATTCAGAATGGGATAAACCCGATCTTTCCGAATAACTCGCGTATATAATAAACAAGTGTTACACAAACACAACATACGCCTCATTCCAATTCATCAGTCACTAACCGTAAATTAATCAAGAGAATAATTCCTTAAATATTAGCCCCGAAGGCCGAAACCAACATCAGATCAATATCCAGAAAACCATTCTGCTTAGCTAACCGACAGTTAGTTTCTAAATTTCACATTCTTAGGGAAAGGTTCCCATTAATTTTTTCAAAGATAAATCCTTTAAATTTATTCTTTAACCTTCTTTTGAATAACAATTCAAACTAGTCGGGATTAACGAACCTTACCAAAGTAATCATTTGTTTTAATTTCCCAATCCCAACCTATTCATCCCATGAAGTAAAACTGGTAATACTTCATATCTAACACCATGGTGTTATCGGTAAATTCAATTACCATTTCACGTTCAAATCTAATTAAAGATTTGACTATCGCCTGGAGAGAAACTGGTGATACCCCATTCTCGATCTTCTCAATCTAATTAAAGATTCATTAAAACTCCACTTAGTTTTAATCTTTAACTGGGTTAAAGAATCAGTGTCATTTAAAACACAGTTCACGATAAACCCTAAAATTACATCACATTTCAATCAGTCCCTAACCGTAAAATAGCAAGTGAGCAATTCCCTAAGTATTAACCCCGAAGGCCGAAACCGACATCAGATCAATACCTCAGAAACCATTCAACTTAACAAATCTCCAGTTAGTTTATGATTTTCTTAACTCCTTTGGGTCTAAGAACGGTATTATTGAAGATATCTTTCACGACAACCCAAAATCGCATTTCCATTAATTATCAGGAAAAAAACAAGTGTTATTTAAAACACTGTTCACGATAAACCCAAAAATCAATACCGATTCAATTCCAATTAAATATTGTTTAATTGGTTCGCTTCATTAAATCTAAATAAAAAGATTTAATCTTTTTCTCAACTGGGTTCAAGAACAGTGTTAATGAAGACACCATTCACGACAAACCCAAATCACATTTGATATTAAATACAAGGCTCTGAATAGAAAATATACCGGCTTATATTCAATATCAAATTCTACGACCAACAAATATCGTATTGGAAATAACGATATATATATATATATATATATATATATATATATATATATATATATATATCTTTCAAATTCCCATAACAATATCTATATCATCATGAAATCCAACATCGAAATATTCCGAAGACGATTTTGATTCAAATCCATTCCAATATAATTATTGGGAATTCTGGTTATTTTCAAAACCATTTCAAATCCAATTTATTTATTTAAAAATAAACAGAATTATAATTCTAGTTCAAAACTAGTTCATTTCGATAAAAATCTATTTTTATCTCTTTAAATATGGCCTTTTTCATAACTATTCTCCCCAAATCATTTCTTATGATTTTACACAAATTATTTCTATTTTTAATAATTTTATCAAGGCTCGTACAGTCGATTTCCATCAACGGCCATCGAACTGCACTTAAGCGACCTTTTCAAAATTTGATTTGGACATAATTCCAAATCCAACCATTATATTTCTAATTTCTAATATCCGTTAGAAAGCTCTTTTCGATACAAACCCAATGGTTCCGGTTTTAGGAGAATCCGACGGTCGGATCTCCCGCAATATCCATTCAAAGTCAATGGTCGAAGTTAACGAACTACCACAGCGCGGCACGTTCTATTCAGGCCATTATATTATATATATAATATATATAATATATACTTCGTCGATTTCCTTTTAAAACGTATTTTATAAATCGTTTTAAATTCGTTTCGGAAACGATTTCAACTTCTTTTTTTTCAATTTCAAATCAAAAGTGAATTTTTCCTTTTAAATTCGTTTTAAATTCATTTCAAACTGATTTCAATTCAAATCGATTTCAATTCAATTTCAGTTCGTTTTAAATTCCATTCAAAACGATTTCCATTCGTTTTTAATTCAATTTCAATTCAATTCAATTTGAATTCATTTTCAATTCTATTCAATTCGAATTCATTTTCTATTTAATTTCAATTTGAATTTATTTCAATTTAATTCAATTTCAATGAAATTTCAATTCGAATTATATTTTCAAAATATTCGATTTTGAAATCTCTTTTCGATATTCATTACAAAATCGACAAAATTCCCGTTCGCGTTGAAATGCCGTTTAACTACTTAACACGGCTTCATATATTTCTATTTTCAAATATTCTATTTCAAATATTTATTTTTCAAATATTTCTATTTTCAAATATTTCTATTCAAATATTCTATTTCAAAACTGGAATGAGGCCCAATCAATTACCATATAATGTTAATTATATGGATTTTCTACAACACATGTATAAAATAACAACGATAAATAATCAACAATCATCTAGAGTGCGTTCTACACTGTATAAGCATCAAATATAAACATTTAACGCTTATAACTGCCTGTCAATCAATCGATCGACATGCAGCTAATTATTAGGACTAGTGTATGCCATATATCATCCCAATACCCGTGTGTGGTTTTCAAACCATCAAACACAGATTTTATTTGTGTAGTTGGGCGATGTGTAAAATTTATCGTCCCAATCAATATCAGTCAAACGTGTGTATATAAACAAATCGTCCTATTTGTTTATATTTATTTATTCACATTCATGTTAAAAATTATATTTTCAACTATAAAATATTTTTAACTATATAAGTATTTTATTTCATTTTACATCACATCGCATAATCAACTACACATCAAAATCAAACAACCAAGCATACAAGCCGTCCATGGTCTGTGGACGACAGGTGTCGGGTGCTACTAAACACCGTCTGCATCCTAGTATATATTTTAACTAGAAAATTAAATTAAAAGTGAGAAGTTCTCACCGAGGGTTCCACTCCGCCGTACTTTGCTTCTGAATTGCTGAACCGTCTGGATCTGTTCGAAATCCCAATGCAGTTCTTAACACGCTGTTCATAATAAAAATTATATTTTTATTACTTCATTTCAATAAATAAAAAACATATTTTTATTTCTGTTTCAAATATTTTTATTACCTTAAAAATCACTTCTTTCTTTATTTGACCATCCTCTAAAGATTATATTTTTAACCTTTCTATGATATAAAATTATATTTCTAATCTTCCTATAATATAAAATTATATTTTTAATCTTCCTATAATATAAAAATTATATTTTTAATCGTTAATAATTATATATATATATATTTCTATGCATAAAGATCCTACCTTTCTATGAATTAAAAATCAAACCTTTATATGAAATAAAAATCAAACCTTTCTATGAAATACGAACAATCACTTCTTTATATATATAATAAAAAGACAATGATTTCTTTGTAAAAAAAATATGCCTTCTAATTTCAAAAAAAAAACAATGTTTATTTATTAAATTCATTAAATAAATTACATAAGAAAGAAAATAAATAAATAAACAGTAAACTCATTGTCGATTGAAGCAAGAGGGGGAGGAGGAAGGGATCGCTGCGAGAAAGGGGGGCGCAGGTGCTTCTGGTGACTAGCGGTGGTCGGCCTGGGGGCTGTGGGTCTAGCGGCGGCTAGGGTTCCTCGTATTTTGGGATTAGGGTTTTTGGGGTGCGGTTCTTTTGAGGGAGAGGCAGCCGAGGAGCTGACGCCGATGGGGGGGTGATGGCGTGGGCATGGCGGCGTGGTGGTGAGTAGCTTCAGGGGGCGACGGGGACTGGGTTCGATCCCACTTTTTTTTCTTTTTTTTATACGATGACAGTTATGAGAGGAGAGAGAGAAAAAGGAGGGAGGTGTTATATTATATATATTTTTATTTTTTTCTTCTTTAAAAAGGTACCTTTTTATTTTGAGCTCGAAACGAGACCCACCGCTTGTCGTCTATAGCTAATTACCCCCATTCCGGACACAATGGGATATTTATTGTAAGCTGATTCGATCGTTTCGATCAGTTTTTGTCAAAATCAAAATATAATTCTATATATTGAATTTGAACGCACATTTCAATTTACCGGGGCCACATACTAACTCTAAAAATTTCCGAAAAATATTTTCTAGCTTCGTATTGACGATACGGTCCTAACAAAACTAATTTTTTCGAATTCTTAGACCGTTTGAAAAATGGCCATTTTCCAATCGATTAAAATCAACTGAAATTGGTCAAACGCGTTTTCCTTTGCTACGCTCACATATTGATTCGAAAAATTATGAATTTTGGAATCTAGCAATAATTTTACATCACGGATCCAACAAAAGTGGTTTCGTCGAAAACCGAGGTCGTTTGCAAAATTTCCATTTTCACGGGCCAGAATTCCATAGCGACTATTCTGAATTTTCAACTGGGCATATCTTTTGATTCCCGCTATGAAATTTTGATTTTTCGGATTCGCTCGAAAGATATTATCAAATAGATTCTATTATTTTTGGTTTCACTAAAATCTGGTTTATTTTGAATCCTGTACATTCATTTGAAATTTGAAATCGAATTATCGAACTACCGCGCCATTTTCAATTCCTTTTATATATATAAATAAATATTTATATTCTAATGACGATTCGAATAAATATATACGTTCGAATTCTATTCAAAATAAATTTCTCGTCGATATTATTTAAAATAATTCATTTTAAATATTCAAAATTCGGTAAAATTACCAAAATAAAATTTTTAAATTGGCCCAGATTTCCGGGTTGTTATAATCTCCCCCACTTAAAACTTTTCATCCCCGAAAAGGAACGAAGCCGAAAGTCGTTTAACTAATCAACTCAACTTTCATTATTTTGACTATGGCTTAAGTTCTTCAACTTTTCAGTTTCTAAGAACTTTTCAAATTTTTCAAAAATTTGGCTAACACCCTAAATTTCCGAAAAATTTCGCCATAACCTCCCCTGCACCGGGAAAAACCCGAAATTGCCATACAGGCCCTCTGATCTCAAAGAGAAAAAGAAAAAGCCAAGCGGCTGGCCAATTGGCTCATAAAATCATCATCACCCGAACAAAACAGTAAATTATGGTAAACATGTACCTATTTGTCGGGCAAACAATTTTATTCTTCTGCTCTAGCCACCTTGCTATGACCTGTTCAGTGTAAATACACGTACATGCATGCAAATGCGATAAACTTCCAACACAATTCACTATTTAATTCAATTTGGCTAAATGGTTAAAAAATAATAATTAATCAAGCCATAATCAAACAACACAACCATCAATCAATTAGTTGGTTATCATTTCAAATGCATAACTTTGATATATAGTCTAAAAATCAGATTTTTGATGCCAAATCACAACAATAGGCCCTATCTAATTTTTGGTTCTCACACCAGTCTAATGGAAATATATAGATGTCACACTTTCGAAACTCGAATACCAATTCTGATGATGTTCGAACTATCATCAGAATCATCTCCAGGCGACTAGAGTGTGATTCTATATCTATCCAATATATTAAAACTTCGAATATACGTTTGCAAGACGTACATGCAAAATCTTTATATATTGGATTGTCCAAATTCAATATAAAATAAATAATCAAATACGAATAATTGATTTAAATTTCAAAACAAAATTTGTTTTCACTTTAAAAATATACTCTTCACACTCGTTCTAGGATACTACTGATCCCATCTCTAACGAGTCATTCCCATTGGATATTACTAATCCAATTTCTGATGAATTCTTTTGTTTGGTTCTAAAGTGTCTTGTTCTCTGAACTTTGTAAACCAAAGCTCTGATACCACTGTAAGAACCCGTGACTTCCGCATGAAGGAAAGGGCAGATGCTTCAAGAACAACACATAGAAGAACGCAAACGGAAGAACATTTCATTGTGTATTACAACAATTCCATCAGAATAAAAGAATATACAGAGTATAAATCAATATTACACATTTACCAAATATCAGAGATTACAATAAATTATATAGCAGCGGAAAATAATACAATACATGACTGAAGGTGATATACGGATACAAAGCTTTCCGGATATCATTCCAGCTGTAAACCAGGATCCTGTGAATATAAATCTGCAAAACCAAAACTACTAGCTACCCGTGCGGAAAATAGGGGCACCCAGAGTTTAGGTTAAAACAATTAACTCCAAGTCATGGGACTGGTGTGAGAACTAAAATAGTTATTAACCTTTATTTTTAAAGTTAGGCAAATCAAGGACCACGCCGTATAACACGGAACGGTTTTCCTCCCAAGAATACCAGTGCATAAAACAAACAGCGCAATGCTAAATAAAGAAAAATGAAGCTATTATAAGACCCAGTTCACATCACACAATGCAACGCAAGCCGGAGGATAGGGTTTTTACCTTATAATAGCCAAGAATGCTTGATACGTTTAAAACAAATCATTTGATACTATCATAAGTGCGTAGTGTATAAAACAACTTTAAATCATAAGTATCAATCATAGACGGCATAAGCGTCCCATCCCACTATGTCGCCATATATAGGATTACAACTAAAATCGAAACGTCAAGTATTGGAAGTTGGATTTCCATTTGTGAACCGAAGCAAAAGATAGTCCTCTACCGATTCGAGACGATCTAGTCCGCCCCTCAGGTCAGAGCTCGAGTGACCTTTGGATCGTCAGGGTCGGTCCACCGATGTGGATTAAAATGCCTGAACACTGCGTTTCCCCGCCCTTTGGGGCGTAGGTGAGCCAACTAAATGACTCCATCGGTTCGAGAATGACCGATATATCTGAGGCGCCTCGCAACAGCAACAACCACATAATTCAAACTCGTCAGGGCATGTAAAACCACTAACGCCACTTCTAACTAGAAAGAAACGCATGTCCTCCCTAAGGTCCTTCTCCCGTTTTTGGTTCACACCGGGGTGTGAGGCTCGTGAATCAACGCTACACAAAGATATGCCACACAGGCGGTGCTTTGATCATCAACCACAAGACTTTGCTTTTCGATAGAAGCCTTAATCAATTGCCACACAGGCAATTCACTCAATGCGATGGATATCCATCAATATATAACCCCTGAGCTCTTACCTCTCAGAGAAGGGCGTTAAGCAAGAGAATAAATTCTCCGCCGCCAAACAGATATATATATTTAATAAAAATCAATCACACAGACTGAAATCCAATGTCAGACACACAGTCCATTTACAAGTTCGTTTTGGGTCTGAACGAAACCGGAGGCACCTAGTACCCCGCACAATCATCGATCTCCAAGTACGTTTGGACGACCACTAACTGTTTCCATCTTCTTGGGTGTACAGCCCAATCAAGATCATCAGTAATCACCCAAACGATGTGAAGACCTCCGGTCTTCAACCACCGTCTTCATCTTCGACTTATCGTCGTATCAGTTATTCAGAATGGGATAAACCCGGTCTTTCCGAATAACTCGTGTATATAATAAACAAGTGTTACACAAACACAACATATGCCTCATTCCAATTCATCGGTCACTAACCATAAATTAATCAAGAGAATAATTCCCCAAATATTAACCTCGAAGGCCGAAACCAACATCAGATCAATATCCAGAAAACCTTTCTGCTTAGCTAACCGACAGTTAGTTTCTAAATTTCGCATTCTTAGGGAAAGGTTCCCATTAATTTTGTCAAAGATAAATCCTTTAAATTTATTCTTTAACCTTCTTTTGAATATCAATTCAAAACAGTCGGGATTAACGAACCTTACCGAAGTAATCATTTGTTTTAATTTCCCAATCCCGACCTATTCATCCCATGAAGTAAAACTGGTAATACTTCATATCTAACACCACGGTGTTATCGGTAAATTCAATTACCATTTCACGTTCAAATCTAATTAAAGATTTGACTATCGCCTGGAGCAAAACTGGTGATACTCCATTCTCGATCTTCTCAATTTAATTAAAGATTCATTAAAACTCCACTTAGTTTTAATCTTTAACTGGGTTAAAGAATCAGTGTCATTTAAAACACGGTTCACGATAAACCCCAAAATCACATCACATTTCAATCAGTCCCTAACGGTAAAATAGCAAGTGAGCAATTCCCTAAGTATTAACCCCGAAGGCCGAAACCAACCATCAGATCAATACCTCAGAAACCATTCAACTTAACTAATCTCCAGTTTGTTTCTGATTTTCTTAACTCCTTTGGGTCTAAGAACAGTATTATTGAAGATACCATTCACGACAACCCAAAATCACATTTCCATTAATTATCGGAAAAAAAACAAGTGTTATTTAAAACACTATTCACGATAAACCCAAAAATCAATACCAATTCAATTCCAATTAAATATTGTTTAATTGGTTCGCTTCATTAAATCTAAATAAAAAGATTTAATCTTTTTCTCAACTGGGTTCAAGAACAGTGTTAATGAAGACACCATTCAGGACAAACCCAATTCACTTTTGATATTAAATACAAGGCTCTGAATAGAAAATATACCGGCTTATATTCAATATCAAATTCTACGACCAAAAAATATCGTATTGGAAATAACGATATATATATATCTTTCAAATTCCCATATCAATATCTGTATCATCACGAAATCCAACATCGAAATATTCCGATGACAATTTTGATTCAAATCCATTCCAATATAATTATTGGAAATTCTAGTTATTTTCAAACCCATTTCAAATCCAATTTATTTATTTAAAAATAAATAGAATTATAATAGTTCAAAACTAGTTCATTTCGATAAAAATCTATTTTATCTTTTCAAATATGGCGTTTTTCATCCCAATTCTCCATATATCATTTCTTATGATTTTACACAAATTATTACTATTTTTAATAATTTTATCAAGGCCCGTACAGTCGATTTCCATCAACGGCCATCGAACTGCACTTACAGCGACCTTTTCCAAATTTAATTTGGACATAATTCCAAATCCAACCGTTAGATTTCTAATTTCTAATATCCGTTAGAAAGCTCTTTTCGATACGAACCCAACGGTTCCAGTTTTAGGAGAATCCGACGGTCGGATCTCCCGCAATATCCACTCGAAGTCAATGGTCGAAGTTCACGATCTACCGCAGCGCGGCGCGTTCTATTCAGGCCATTATATTATATATATAATGTATATAATATATACTTCATCGATTTCCTTTTAAAACGTATTTTATAAATCGTTTTAAATTCGTTTTCGAAACGATTTCAACTTCTTTTTTTTCAATTTCAAATCAAAAGTGAATTTTTTCTTTTAGCTTCGTTTTAAATTCATTTCAAATTGATTTCAATTCAAATTGATTTCAATTCAATTTCAGTTCGTTTTAAATTCCATTCAAAACGATTTCCATTCGTTTTTAATTCAATTTGAATTCATTTTCATTTCTATTCAATTCGAATTCATTTTCTAATTAATTTCAATTTGAATTTATTTTAATTCAATTCAATTTCAATGAAATTTCAATTCGAATTATATTTTCAAATATTCGATTTTGAAATCTCTTTTCGATATTCATTACAAAATCGACAAAATTCCCGTTCGTGATGAAATGTCGTTTAACTACTTAACACGGCTTCATATATTTCTATTTTCAAATATTCTATTTCAAATATTTATTTTTCAAATATTTCTATTTTCAAATATTTCTATTCAAATATTCTATTTCAAATATTCTATTTCAAAACTGGAATGAGGCCCAATCAATTACCATATAATGTTAATTATATGGATTTTCTACAATACATGTATAAAATAACAACGATAAATAATCAACCACCATCTAGAGTGCGTTCTACACTGTATAAGCATCAAATATAAACATTTAACGCTTATAACAGCCTGTCAGTCAATCGATCGACATGTAGCTAATTATTGGGACTAGTGCATGCCATATATCATCCCAATACCCGTGTGTGGTTTTCAAACCATCAAACACAGATTTTATTTGTGCAGTTGGGCGATGTGTAAAATTTATCGTCCCAATCAATATCAATCAAACGTGTGTATATAAACAAATCGTCCTATTTGTTTATATTTATTTATTCACATTCATGTTAAAAATTATATTTTCAACTATAAAATATTTTTAACTATACAAATATTTTATTTCATTTTACATCACATCACACAATCAACTACACATCAAAATCAAACAACCAAGCATACAAGCCGTCCATGGTCTGTGTACGACGGGTGTCGGGTGCTACTAAACACCGTCTACATCCTAGTATATATTTTAACTAGAAAATTAAATTAAAAGTGAGAAGTTCTCACTGAGGGTTCCACTCCGCCGTGCTTTGCTTCTGAATTGCTGAACCATCTGGATCTGTTCGAAATCCCAATGCAGTTCTTATCACGTTGTTCATAATAAAAATTATATTTTTATTACTTCATTTCAATAAATAAAAATCATATTTTTATTTCTGTTTCAAATATTTTTATTACCTTAAAAGTCACTTCTTTCTTTATTTGACCATCCTATAAAGATTATATTTTTAACCTTTCTATGATATAAAAATTATATTTTTAATCTTCCTATAATATAAAATTATATTTTTAATCTTCTTATAATGTAAAAAATATATTTTTAATCTTTAACAATTATATATATTTTTATATGCATAAAGATCCTTCCTTTCTATGAAATAAAAATCAAACCTTTCTATGAAATAAAAATCAAACCTTTCTATGAAATACGAACAATCACTTCTTTATATATATAATAAAAAAAACAATGATTTCTTTGTAAAAAAAATATCCCTTCTAATTTCAAAAAAAAAACAATGTTTATTTATTAAATTCATTAAATAGATTACATAAGAAAGAAAATAAATAAATAAACAGTAAACTCACTGTCGATTGAAGCAAGAGGGGGAGGAGGAAGGGATCGCCGCGAGAAAGGGGGGCCCAGGTGCTTCTGGTGACTAGCGGTGGTCGGCCTGGGGGCTGTGGGTCTAGCGGCGGCTAGGGTTCCTCGAATTTTGGGATTAGGGTTTTGGGGGTGCGGTTCTTTTGAGGGAGAGGCAGCGGAGGAGATGACGCCGATGGGGGGGTGATGGCGTGGGCACGGCGGCGCGGTGGTGGGTAGCTTCAGGGGGCGACGGGGACTGGGTTTGATCCCCTTTCTTTTTCTTTTTTTTATACGATGACAGTTATGAGAGGAGAGAGAGAAAAAGGAGGGAGGTGTTATATTATATATATTTTTATTTTTTTTCTTCTTTAGAAAGGTACCTTTTTATTTTGACCTCGAAACGAGACCCACCGCTTGTCGTCTATAGCTAAATACCCCCATTCCGAACACAATGGGATATGTATTGTAAGCTGATTCGATCGTTTCGATTAGTTTTTGTCAAAATCAAAATATAACTCTATATATCGAATTTGAACGCACATTTCAATTTACCGGGGCCACATACTAACTCTAAAAATTCCCGAAAAATATTTTCTAGCTTCGTATTGACGATACGGTCCTAACAAAACTAATTTTGTCGAATTCTGAGATCGTTTGAAAAATGGCCATTTTCCAATCGATCAAAATCAACTGAAATTGGTCAAACGCGTTTTCCTTTGCTACGTTCACATATTGATTCGAAAAATTATGAATTTTGGAATCTAGCAATAATTTTGCATCACGGATCCAACAAAAGTGGTTTCGTCAAAAACCGAGGTCGTTTGCAAAATTTCCATTTTCACGGGCCAGAATTCCATAGCGACTATTCTGAATTTTCAACTGGGCATATCTTTTGATTCCCGCTATGAAATTTCGATTTTTCGGATTAATTGGAAAGAAATTATCTAATAGATTCTATTATTTTTGGTTTCACTAAAATCTGGTTTATTTTGAATCCTGTACATTCATTTGAAATTTGAAATCGAATTATCGAACTACCGCGCTATTTTCAATTCCTTTTATATTTATATTCTAACGACGATTCGAATAAATATATACGTTCGAATTCTATTCAAAATAAATTTCTCGTCGATATTATTTAAAATATTTCATTTTAAATATTCAAAATTCGCTAAAATTACCAAAATAAAATTTTAAATTGGCCCAGATTTCCGGGTTGTTACATATATCGTGCGTCTATAAGTAAATCTGGTTAATATGAGAGGTCTAGGTGTCATGAGCCATTATAATTAGTATGATATGATGCGAGGTTATGCCCAACTTGTAGTAGAATCCTTCCTTGAAACTCTCGAAAAATCCAACATCTGTAAAAGGTAGGCATAATGTGAGATCTCTAGGGTGCATATATATACATATATATGTTGTGTGCAGAGTAGGTCTGTCGTCGGAAAAGGTAGTAAGTGGCTGACCTATCTCTTGTTGGGTATTAATTGGCTAGGGCTAGGTTCACTCCTAAGGTTCACTCTTTGATAGGGGACCCAAGTCATTGAGCCCTCCCTTCCAAAATTAAAAGTGTAACAACCCGTATTTTGATAACGTGTTATAACCATAAATCTAGGCAGAATTAAATTTTAAAATAAGAACCAAGGGAAACGGGTTGCGTCATTGCGTTCGCCTCGGAATTCTGCATGAAATCGAGTCCGAGTTTTCGAAAATCGGAGTCCGTATGACCAAGTTATGGCTCCCCAAAGTTTCAGAAATTTTCAGAGTTCAAAACAGTTCGAATTCGAGTTCAAATTTGAATTTCAAAACCCAGACAGACTGGGATGGAAATTTCCCGCCCAGCACCCCAGATCGACTGGGGAGTCGACTGGGCAGTTGACACCCCCAGGACCAGGTCGACTGCGCAGTCGACTTCGGTGTCGACCTGGTCCCCGAACCTGGTTTGGGCATGTTTGCTCCTGCTTGACCCTGTTGGCTTGTTTGAGGGCTTGTGACGATTTTTGGCGGTTCAGATCGATTCTAGGGTTTATCCTATGGCCTAAACTAGTTGTTGCAACTATAAAAACACCCTAAGACCTAGGCTAATCCACAACAAATCTTTCTAACACCATTATGCTGCTAAGTCTCCTCTTGAACTATGGCCGCCAACTCCAACTTGAAGCTTAAACATTCAAACTAGATCCAAATCGAAGGCCAACGTTTCTACAACAATTCAAGGGAATAGATCAACTTCTCAACAACGATCCTACGACAATTTCTATTCTTAGTTCTCAAAAACCACGCTCTGTAAGCCCCAGTTACTCTTAGATCTAAACTCTAAACTTAATATGGACATGTGTAAATTGAAGTTGAACATAAACATGATAACTACTTGAGACCTATTCTTGTATATCTTTGATCTATGACTATTCCTTTTTGATCAATTATATTAGATCTACTCTTGTTCACCCTAGATCTATTCACCTTGAACCTAGTACCGTTCATATTGAACCTTGATTTGTGGAATACTGATAAGAACTTAATTTAGGGGCATGTTCGTGTCATAACCTAAACCCTATCATGTCCATTATTTTAACATGCCTGTGATGTTGAAACTATTGCTAGTCACAAGTTTAGGATTATCATCTTATGTTATTTATTGCTATGTTTATCACCCTATTTCATATGCCAGTGATGTTATGATCATATCTCAAGTTACACCATGCTTGCCTTGAAATCACCTTTGCCACTTTATACCCATCCTTGTTATGTTATTCCCTAGTTACATCTATTGCCTTGATTCGAATTCACGAGCGTTGGGGATGCGATTTGGGTAGTTTAGGAAAACCTGAATTTAGTATGAACTTGAAAACATGAATATCGTTATAACTTGAGCTTGGATAGGAACATGAACTTGACATGAAATTATACTTGAAAATATGAATTTGGGACATGACACTTAGATAACTTGAACGTGGCCAACTCGAGGTTGGGTTGAGTTTGTAGTATAAATCTGCACGGAACCGCCCGACGAATCCAGTAACTGCAAACAATAGGACCCAATGTGAGTAGTTGGTCATATCGCACTCGAAACCCGAGGTTAGACTAGGTTATGGTGTAAAACTGCCCGAACCCTCCCGGCACATCCAGTAACCATAACCAAGTCTAATGTGAGAGGTTAGGGGTGCATTAAGTAAATTAATGCCACTGGATAGGGTTAAGTCATGGACCACTTGAATATACTTAACCAATTTGACACGTTGATTTGATAGGGTTAAGTCATGAACCGCTTGAACACACTTAACCAACCTGACAAACGATTCGTAGGACTAAGTCTTGAACTAGAACGACACACTTCCTCAATTTGACATGACACGTAGATGGGGTTAAGTCTCGATTTTAAATGACAACTTAACCTGCTGAACGAAATCCTAGTTACGCGGTCCTTTTCAGTAGTAACCCACTAGATGTATCATGGTACCCTGGGACTAGGCAGTGTGGGGCACGATTGCTGGGCTGATTGTAAGCGACCAGAACGACGGCTGAGTTGGTGCGCCAATGTAGGTTCAGGCGGACTAGGGTCGTGCACTTAGTCCGGAGTTGAAAAAGCAAGCATTGGGCATCAGTAGGATTACCTATGCATTCTTGATTCGTGTCGGTGGTTGGCACCCTAGGGCTTGATACACCCTATGGTGGACCTAGCACATGTGACTACATTCGTGATAGGGCCGTATGACACAGACACACGACGAGCTAGACTTGTAGGGAGCCGATCGATTAGATCATACCGTTGGACCCCGAATTGGGTCACTTCACGATATTGGGCCAAGGGATTATTTCTTGATTTATAGTTGACACGGGATTACTATACCAGTATAGTTGGTATGGTGAACCTTGAATACTCAATGTTAGACTTGAGTTTTCATGTTAGCTTAGTTATCATGTAAGACTTATCATCATTCCTATGTTTAATTCCAGTTTATTCATGTCTTGTTAACTTTACTAGTTTCTATGCTGATAGTCACTAGGGCTTACCAGTCTTTCCGACTGACCCGTTTTCTTTTGCCTCTTTGTCTTTCGTTTCCCCCCCCTCCCCAGGTTCTCAGGGAGGAAACTCTTGCTTTGAGCTTGGACTTTGCTTGCTTTCTGACAGCTCATGTACGGTTTGATCTTGTGCTATGCTATGGCTGCACTCATGCACTTTTTGGGGAATAATATTTTACTTATGTTGTTTTAAGTACTTTGCTTCTTTAGTACTTGATGTAATGAAAAAATGACTTGACATTTTGACGTAAGAGGTTTTGACTCTATTTTTTAGTAATGAGATTTGGTTTAAAAGTTTATATCCGCTGCTTTATATACTCTATTTTATCTATGTTCTGTCTTGTGTTATCTCTGTGCCTGTTTACTAGATAATACCCCTCCAAAACTAGGGCATTCCCTTTGTGAGTGACCCTAGCGGAGGTGGGGTGTTACCTTTGGTATCAGAGCAGAAGGTTACCAGACTGAGAAAAAGTTTTAAAAACCTTCTGAAACTATTTTCAAAACCATTTATAAAGAAGCATTTTTCAAGAAAAGTTTTATTTTTAAGAAAAGGCTATTCCCCAAAAGCCATTAGCACTTTCCTTTGTTTCCTCTTTTGAATCTTTTTCCTTTTCGCTTTTCAGCATGTCTGATCTTAACCTTCCAGAGGAAGTACCCATACCTGGCTGGTTCCGAATATACTTGGAAGCTAGGGCCAACGGCGCGGGCCGACAGATATCCAACCTCCTCCTCCCCCGGTGGCTACGGTTCCTCCTCCCCCTCCTTCGGGTACCGCCTTCGCCAAAATATGCAAAGACTTTATAGGAATGGGTGGCAAGAACTTCGTTGGAACTGAAACCTTCGTTGAGGCGCGAAACAGGCTAAAAGAGACTGAAGACTTGTTTGTTATTTTCGATATGGAGGATCATAGGAAAGTTCAGTTGGCAGCATGGTTGTTGAAAGAGGAAGCTGCATTTTGGTGGGAAGTCACCAACGCTACCAGGCCAATTGAGACTTGGGCAGACTTTAGAGAGAGGTTTGGGCTTAAGTTTTTATCATCCGCAGAAGCGAGTCTTCAGATGGAGAGGTTCCTGGCACTCAAGCAAGGGGACATGTCAGTTAGGGAATACGTGAATAAGTTTAATCAGCTTGCTCGGTTTGGTTTGGACTTAGTCAACACGGCTGAGAAGAAGGCTCTACGCTTTGCTCGAGGATTGAGCGAGCCACTCCACACTATGGCCATGACTCATGTACCCATAGGGGGCGACCTTTGAAAGCTTGGTGAATATGACCCTACTTCATGAAGAAGACGAGAATGGCAAGAAGAAGGTCAAGGCGAATGAGTCTCAAGACAAGAAGGTAGACTCCGAGAAAGGAGGAAAGAACAGCAACAACAAGAATGACAAGTCACATGAGAAAAGAAAATGCAACTTCTGTGGTATTGACGGGCATATAGTCTAGGACTGTAGGAAGAAGAAGATGAAGATAGGAGCATGTTTTCAATGCGGTGAAACTGGACACATCAGCAAGAACTTCCCTAAGAAGCAAGGGCAAGGCCCGCAAGAAGGACCTTCTAGGGGTACATCTTTAACTTCTTTTCCCTAGATACTCTGTTTTATCTTGTATATCCTTTCGATCTTGTCTTGAGAACCTTAGTTAGAATCCTATGAATGTAAACATGTATTTGAAACATGTTATGCTTGATGTTAGCGAATGGTTGCAAGTGGTTGCAAGTGATTGCTCGTGGTTGCATAACACACATTAGGCACTAGATCGGCTCAGACACATTTTCATATTGCATATGCATGAGTGTTTATACTTATTTATGGATGAAATTGAATGTGTTATCATATGAATGTTGCATATGGATGAATGTTTGTGCACACATATAGTGCTTACATGACTAGGATTTGTTTGCATACATGTTGGATTCATGACACTAAACATATTTTGCATTAGAAAGATCAATTAGGCCTGATCATTTGCATTAGATAAGGAACATATACACACACTTTTTGAATATGTTCATACAGCATTAGAAATCTCTTAAGGACAATGTTTGCTTGTGGATGATGTTTTGAGTAGATGGATGATGGATGGTAGGATACGTTCTTCCTAACTTAGAGATTTCGGGGACGAAATCCTTTAAGGTGGGAAGAAAGTAACAACCCGTATTTTGATAACGTGTTATAACCATAAATCTAGGCAGAATTAAATTTTAAAATAAGAATCAAGGGAAACGGGTTGCGCCATTGCGTTCGTCTCGGAATTCTGCATGAAATCGAGTCCGAGTTTTCGAAAATCGGAGTCCGTATGACCAAGTTATGGCTCCCCAAAGTTTCAGAAATTTTCAGAGTTCAAAACAGTTCGAATTCGAGTTCAAATTCGAATTTCAAAACCCAGACAGACTGGGCGGGAAATTTCCCGCCCAGCACACCAGGTCGACTGGGGATTCGACTGGGCAGTCGACACCCCCCAAGAACAGGTCGACTGCGCATTCGACTTGGGTGTCGACCTGGTCCCCGAACCTGGTTTGGGCCTGGTTGCTCATGCTTGACCCTGTTGGCTTGTTTGAGGACTTGTGACGATTTTTGGCGGTTCAGATCGATTCTAGGGTTTATCCTATGTCCTAAACTAGTTTTTGCAACTATAAAAACACCCTAAGACCTAGGCTAATCCACAACAAATCTTTCTAACACCATTATGCTGCTAAGTCTCCTCTTGAACCATGGCTGCCGCCTCCAACTTGAAGCTTAAACATTCAAACTAGATCCAAATCGAAGGCCAACGTTTCTACAACAATTCAAGGGAATAGATCAACATCTCAACAACGATCGTACGACAATTTCTGTTCTTAGTTCTCAAAAACCACGATCTGTAAGCCCTAGTTACTCTTAGATCTAAACTCTAAACTTAATATGGACATGTGTAAATTGAAGTTGAACATAAACATGATAACTACTTGAGACCTACTCTTGTATATCTTTGATCTATGACTATTCCTTTTTGATCGATTATTTTAGATCTACTCTTGTTCATCCTAGATCTATTCACCTTGAACCTAGTACCGTTCATATTGAACCTTGATTTGTGGAATACTGATAAGAACTTGATTTAGGGGCATGTTGATGACATAACCTAAACCCTATCATGTCCATTATTTTAACATGCCTATGATGTTGTGATGTTGATACTATTGCTAGTCACAAGTTTAGGATTATCATCTTATGTCATTTATTGCTATGTTTATCACCCTATTTCATATGCCAGTGATGTTATGATCATATCTCAAGTTACACCATGCTTGCCTTGAAATCACCTTTGCCACTTTATACCCATCCTTGTTATGTTATTCCCTAGTTACATCTATTGCCTTGATTCGAATTCACGAGCGTTGGGGATGCGATTTGGGTAGTTTAGGAAAACCTGAATTTAGTATGAACTTGAAAACATGAATATCGTTATAACTTGAGCTTGGATAGGAACATGAACTTGACATGAAATTATACTTGAAAATATGAATTTGGGACATGACACTTAGATAACTTGAACGTGGCCAACTCGAGGTTGGGTTGAGTTTGCAGTATAAATCTGCCCGGAACCGCCTGGCGAATCCAGTAACTGCAAACAATAGGACCCAATATGAGTAGTTGGTCATATCGCACTCGAAACCGGATGTTAGACTAGGTTATGGTGTAAAACTGCCCGGACCCGCCCGACACATCCAGTAACCATAACCAAGTCTAATGTGAGAGGTTCGGGGTGCATTAAGTAAATTAATGCCACTGGATAGGGTTAAGTCATGGACCACTTGAATATACTTAACCAATTTGACACGTTGATTTGATAGGGTTAAGTCATGAACCGCTTGAACACACTTAACCAACCTGACACATGATTCGTAGGACTAAGTCTTGAACTAGAACGACACACTTACTCAATTTGACATGACACGTAGATGGGGTTAAGTCTCAATTTTAAATGACAACTTACCCTGCTAAACAAAACCCTAGTTACGCGGTCCTTTTCAGCAGTAACCCACTAGATGTATCACGGTACCCTGGGACTAGGCAGGGTGGGGCACGATTGCTGGGCTGATTGTAAGCGACCAGAACGACGGCTGAGTTGGTGCGCCATTGTAGGTTCAGGCGGACTAGGGTCGTGCACTTAGTCCGGAGTTGAAAAAGCAGGCATTGGGCATCAGTAGGATTATCTGTGCATTCTTGATTCGTGTCGGTTGTTGGCACCCTAGGGCTTGATACACCCTATGGTGGACCTAGCACAGGTGACTACATTCGTGATAGGGCCGTATGACATAGACACACGACGAGCTAGACTTGTAGGGAGCCGATCGATTAGATCATACCGTTGGACCCTGAATTGGGTCACTTCGCGATATTGGGCCAAGGAATTATTTCTTGATTTATAGTTGACACGGGATTATTATAGCAGTATAGTTGGTATGGCGAACCTTGAATACTCAATGTTAGACTTGAGTTATCTTGTTAGCTTAGTTATCATGTCAGACTTATCATCATTCCTATTTATAATTCCAGTTTATTCATGTCTTGTTAACTTTACTAGTTTCTATGCTTATAGTCACTAGGGCTTACCAGTCTTTTTGACTGACCCGTTTTCTTTTGCCTCTTTGTCTTTCGTTTCCCCCCCCCCCCAGGTTCTCACGGAGGAAACTCTAGCTCTTAGCTTGGACTTTGCTTGCTTTCTGACAGCTCATGTACGGTTTGGTCTTGAGCTATGCTATGGCTGCACTCATGCACTTTTTGGGGAATAATATTTTACTTATGTTGTTTTAAGTACTTTGCTTCTTTAGAACTTGATGTAATGAAATAATGACTTGGCATTTTGATGTAAGAGGTTTTGACTCTATTTTTTAGTAATGAGATTTGGTTTTAAAGTTAATATCCGTTGCTTTATATACTCTATTTTATCTATGTTCTGTCTTGTGTTATCTCTGTGCCTGTTTACTAGATAATACCCCTCCAAAACTAGGGCATTCCCTTTGTGAGTGACCCTAGCAGAGGTGGGGTGTTACAAAAAGGTTATTGGGTCCATCTTTGTCCTATAAGGTATTAAATGGTCCTAGTAGACGATAACATGTATTGGGTAGTTCTCCAAGTAATATCCGATTCTTATTTAAGGGCTAGTGAGGGCTAACATAGGGATGGATTATGTATATATGGCCAAAGGAACCACCGTCTATGGGAGGTATTAAGTGACTAGGAGTTCACCCATAGGGACAACTAGATCGTAACAAGAGGGTTCACCAGGTGGTTCTTCTTAAAAGTTCTAGTGTTCCTGACCCAAATCCATTTAGTAAGTAGTTGTTACTATTTCTCGACTTACAAGGAGAGTTATCATTATATTGATTAACGTTAGAAAGAGGTCCTAAGTGGCTCCAGTTCCGCCATTAGGTATTAAGTGACTAGAGGGATGTCTGCCTTAAATAAACTAAAATACGAAATTAATTAACCATAGGAATACCCGCCCTTAAATTAGCTTTGGGGTATTAAGTGACTTCTAGGATGTCCTCCTCATATGTTTGTATTGTGTGTTTGTTACATAGACATAACTCAAAAGTTTACAACTTACAAATATAGAAAATAGCCTTCCTAACATACGTGTATTTCATTCATTAGAACTTTTGTCCTAACTTCCCACCTCTTAACATTAACAGGACAATAGGTGAGACTAGTGATTAAGGACTGAAAACGATCTCTTGGAGGAAGAGCCTCCTTAAGATCTAGTTGTTATGGCTATTGTTTTGTTACTATTATTGGTATGTAATTGGGACGAATGAGATGTACCATTTTATTCCGTGAGACATATTGTAATTGACAGTTCTAATTTTTAATAGTGGTACATCTTATATTTATGCTATTATATTTTGTCCCTTCCGCTACGTGAGATTCGTATTTTCATTTAGGCTGCTTTGTATATCTGTTTAAGTTAATCCTTATAGGAACCAGTGATCCATTTAGAGTGGTCTATGTTCATATAGGCCTTTTCTAGCTATTTTTGTCATTTTTATTTTTTTATTATTTTTTATTACTTATTTGAGTTATATAAATAAAAAAAAGTATTATTTATAGAAATATTTATTTCTATGTGAAAGAGATAAGAATTTTTTTCCTTTTTTGGGCAAAAATAAAAAAAATATTGTGCCATTTCATTTCCTAAGCAAATTGTTTATAAAACTCCAAAATGGCATTTTCTTTGGATCCAATCTTTTTTCTCCTTGTCATTCGAGAAAGACAAGAAAATTTCAAGGTAACAAACATTATCTAGAATTTCTCTTAGATTTGAACCCATGGTTGATTATAAAACTAGAATAGATATTTTTTGTTTTACAATAAGATATAAAACAAAGATTCTTTCTTGACCGAACTACAAAATGGAACTCCTTAATATGAAAAAACAGGATATAGAATAAAAACCTAAAATAAAAGGATAAGGGAAGTTGTTCTTCTTCAAATCGAGTTGTCCTCGAAATAAAAAATGAAAATAAAGGTTTTTTCTACCTTTCAATTTTTTTTTTTTTTTTTTTTTTTTTTTTTTTTGCATTTTCAAACCTATCATTTTTTAAATATCTCAGGAATTTAGGTCCATTCTGGGTGGGTTATTACAGGGGCAAAATGTTGACTCGCCTTTTGGCAAAGCATTCACACATCAAGATTATGGTTAGCGATGCACTTGAATCTCGATAACGACATTGGAAAACACAAAGCGTTTTGGTCGAAGTCACAAAGTGTTCAGAAAAGGTTGGAAATCCCGTTGATTCTCGGATCGGGGCCATCGAATTAGAAAATTCGTTAATAATCTTGGAAAATTTGACATGGTTAAGATATGTGATGGACTTGGTCCGATCAGCTCAAAATCCTTAAGCACCTTGGTCCGTTCACGTGGCAAAACTCATCGAGGAAAAATATTTTCATTTTGGCAAATTCTGGTTTCGATCACTCAAAAAATGCTGATCGACATGGCTGGATCAAGAAAAATCGCTTACGCAAAGAGGTGTTAATGTCCATGTAATAATATATAAACTAATTTTAAAAACATTTCAGTATCTCAATACCGGTGTATATATGAAAAGTGTATAATAGTACAAAGCAAGTCAATTTGCTGTAACTTAGATAACATATTCGCCGTATGTATATTAATGGCAGCAGCATTTAATCAATAGTGCATTTCATATAACAATATCTATCCAATAATACCATTTTAAGCTTGCTTACTGCATGCTACACTACAAATATATTAATTTCTACTGCAATTATATAAACCAGTCCATATGATATATATTATAATATATATGTGATAACCCGGTTTTAAATAAATTAATATTTAATTAATTTAATTATTAAAATGATTAATTTTAGAATTTCATGACTTGAATTAAATTTAAATAATATTTTGAATGTCTAATTAATTTGGAATTGTAAATCATGAATATAATAATACAACTAAATTTATTTTGGGGCTATGTAAAATTTCTATTTTAATATGAATGATAAAAATAATTTGTTATCAATGAAGTCGAGTGTTTTGAAATTGAATTATTTTTAATTGACTGCCGCTAACACATAAAAAGACCATTTTACAAACGACCTCAGATTTCGATAAAACCAATTTCATCTAATCTGGAATGTTAAATTATTGAAGAATATCGAGTTTTGTAGCAATCCGATTGGTTATGTTATTGTGCGAGCTATAAACGTTGAATCATAAAACATGAAAATATTATGTATTATAATTTTTTCTATATAACACCATAAACTCTAAACTTAAACTCAATCCCCCACTCGTTTTCTATTTTACACAAAAATAAGAGCTACCAACATGAAACTCTTCATCAAATTATATCCAACCAAACGCTAAAATAATCGAGCGATTTCAGATTTGTTGTACTCACGCATGCAAGAGCTTCAATGGAGTACACTCATTTTTTGGTGTTGCTATGTTTACTAGAGCTCAATATTTGTCACTGTTGAGTAACGATTTGGGTTGTGAAATAATCTGGGGTGAGTTTAAGGCGAGTTCAAGGGAATAGGAGAGTTCGGGGTCGGAGGAGGGGTCGACCAGTGGTGGTTAGACGCTCGATGATGGACCGAGGCTGAATTCGATATAAGGGTAGCATGGTTTAGGGTTCTAGATCAATTTGAGTAATGGTGACAGAGTTTGGCTTTGGGTGGTGGTCGGGTAAAAGAGGAGGAGCTAAGTTCTCTGGTGAGGTCAACAATGGTGATGAAGGCCAAGGTAACGAAGGGAGGCAGTCAAACATGAGTCAAGGGTTTTAGGAATGTGATAGATTTATGATTTAAAAATGAGGAAGAAAGGGGGAAGGCATGTATATAATGTGAGGGAATTATATTAGTAAAGTTATGAAATCAAGTTTATTTATATTTTGATCTTGGGTTAACTTGTAAATGCAATTGCTAGTCCGTAGGAACACTGATCGATGCACTGCAAGTTGCTTTCAGACTCATAGTTGCAAATCTTATGTGTATCAATTGGACTGTAGTGATTCAGAGCTGTTTGGAATTTTTTCTAGTTCCAAATGCTTGTTTGAAATTAGATAGAATGACATGAAAACGTCAATTGGAACGGATGACGAGTTAACTCTCACACTTTATTAAATATTGTTATACCATATAATAATATTCATGGTTATGATTATATATTCCCACCTTTGAGCTGATGATCTTTGACCCTACCTGCTTATGAGCGGAAGATTCATCTTATATGAACTAGATTATATTATATAATTAGTATGCATATATGAAATGATATTTGAGCGGTGATGTAAGGAACACGTTAGAGGAATCAAATAGACACTACATCGGAAAAGACCTTTAGTAGCATTTAAAAAATGCTACCAAAGCCTTTGGTAACGTTTTAAAGAACACTGCTACATGTCCCGCAACTATAGTCATTTTTTGTTGCATTTCAAAAAATGCTACAAAGCGAAAGCAACCAAAGATTTTCAGCAACGTTTAGAAAATCCAACCAAAACTAACATTTTTAATTGTGTTTGTGCTTGGTCCTTTTCTTTGATTTTCTATAGCGTTTATTTTATGCAGCTAATAAATTTTTGTTGCATTTATTTTATGCCACTATAAATTCAGATGATATTTTACTTTTGTTTCAGTAGCATTTCAAAAATACAATGTATTGATTGTTTTTAGAATCTTTTAAATGCTACTACATACTGTTAATGACTTACATTGTTTCCAGCAACCAGCTTTGTAATAGTCATACCAAAATCAGCAACAATCGTATAATTATCATATTCAAACAAGTAATTAATCAATCATATAATCATCATATTCAAATAATTGAAAACATGTCAGTTGCATAAGTATTATCCCTAACCATTTAGATAATAATTTTTTTGACAAAATGAGCAAATTCACATATCACAAGCATTCTCAAAGAGTTTTACTTAAGTACCGACTAATATCATAATACATATAATAATCCAAGTCACGTCCATCGTTTGTGATGGTTTTTACTTTGGAAAAGCTAATTACCTGTAAACACATTCGATAATCAATAATAAGTACTTGTCATGACTTATCAAATAACAATCAAACAATATTAATTGATTATTATTAAAACGAACACATAAATAATTAAGTTGAATATCAAATAGCATTTAGACAATATTGTACATTACGATGATAAATATAGTGCATTTAAAATATTGTGTTCCTATGTAGTAATCTACAAAACAACAAATAAGATAAATGCACCATATTTTATTATCCTATGATAACGAGGATGGTGTTCCTATGTACTCATTTGAAAACAGTGTTATGATCATAGCTCTAAGTTCATAAGCAAAATCATACACAAAACTTGATTAGGTCATACTACAATAGAATATGGTAATAAGCACTTAACAAGGGAAGTGTATATCATTTAGAATAGGGTAAGAACTGGGGGTTGAATGAATACTATGCTCACATAATCAATACCTTAGAAATATTGGCTGATTATTAGAAATTTACCCAATAAAAAAAAATAATTTTTTCAATATTATTTGTCAAGATGTATACATTTATTTATGGGTACTTTTGGCACAGGTCCCTATTAGGTTTCAAAATTAGGCTCACATCAGGTCTTAAACTTATTATAAATTAGGTCCCTATTTTTCTATTTAGAAAAATTACATACATTTATGCAACAATTCATCAACATTAGTTCAACTTTATTTGCATACATATATGCAACAATTCAGAATATTTGCATACATGTATGCCAATATTTGTTCAGAATAGTTGCATACATGTATGCAAAAATTTAGAGTATTTGCATACATGTATGCAAATATTCATTAGAATAGTTGCATACATGTATGCAAGTATGCAACTATTATGATGAATATTTGCATACATGTATGCAAATATTCGTTCAGAATAGTTGCATACATGTATGCCAAAATTTAGAATATTTGCATACATGTATGTAAATATTCATTAGATTAGTTGCATACATGTATGCAAATATTTTGAATATTTGCATACATGTATGCAACTATTCTGATGAATATTTGCATGCAAATATTCAAAATATTTGTATACATGTATGCAAATATTCATTCAGAATATTTGCATACATGTATGCAAATATTATGAATAACACGTAAAAATGAAAGACCAAAATTATAATAAGTTTAAGACTGGACCTGAGCCTAATTTTGAAACATAATAGGTATGTGACACTAATTTTCAATTTATTTATATTAGAGCATGTGACACTTTTGAAATGTTGGCTGAGTTATTCCTCGTGACTGTCATGTGGATCTTATATGCTTATCTACAAATTATGGGGATGCTTGTACCAAATATTATATGGCATTTTAGGTGAACTGATTATTGCAATCATGGACAGTTGAACCAAATATTAAAATGTAACATATGACAATTCATAGGATTATTACAATTCACATGTAATAATTAGTCGTGCTCTATACAAAAACATTAGAGCATTATTTTCTATGTGATATTGTAGCATATAATATTAGAAATATTTATGCTAAAATCCTAATGTTGACAAAAACATATCACGGCCCACTAATGAAACTTGTCTCACGCTTCAAACCCGAGTGGCCACATATATTAATACTACATAGTGCTGTTATAGTAACGGTTACCATTACCGTTTGGTAAATACCATTACCGTACCGTTTTTATTAGTAAACCAGAATTGCTTACCATTACTGATCGACTGGTATACCGATAATCCAGTAACCATTATACTAGTAATGGTAAATTACCATTTATCCATGAAAGTTTATTTCTTGGTGTATTTTTTGTACACACCGCTTCTTTATTATACTATATGTAGTGTTAGTTTATAAAAAACATAAATGAGAAAGAAATAAGTGTACCTGGAATTATTTCACCTGATTATTGAACTAAATATAATCATATATTTGGTTCTAAATGCATGAAATAAAGCATATTAGATAAGTATACTTATGTTTTGAATTAACTAGCAAAATTATCGTTGCCGCTGGTATTGAAGAAATATTATCGATGGTTTACCGTTAAAAATAGTAAATTTGTCGTTACTGTACCAATTTAATTTACTGGCATACCGATTTCAATCAAAAAAGGTTACCGGTCAACTGGCAATGGTATGGTAATGGTAAATTAATCGTTACCATTTTTTCTGTAAAGAATCATATTTTAATCATCTAGTTAAAAACGTAAAGAAAATCCAAGTACGTACAATATTTACACATATTTTTTATTATAATTAATGATACATTATTTAAATAACAATACTAATGATACAAAATTAAATCCTAAAATCTAGTCAACTTGATATTATGAAAGTTTCCAATGCCTACATTATGATTCTTTCTATGTCTGGTGAAGAGAGGGTGCTACATCTCATTAGAGTTCCTTTTTTAATAAATATACCATATAACAAAAAGAATCAAGCCATTCTCTAAAGGCTCGGAAAAACACTCTCTGCAACAATTAGAAACTGTGCACATACACACACACAAAAGAAAAAGAACAAACTAGAACAAAAGTAGAAAAGCCGGACAACAGGAATAATGAGAACAATCCAGCTGTCTACGAAACAAACCCTCCTGGGACAGATGTCAGAACCATGAATGACGCGCACAAACAATCAATAAACACAGACAATAGCAAGAGTCTAGAAGAACAAGACGTCCTGCTCCAAAAGATACATGGTTGGACATGGGCATGTGGAAGAGCTCCAATCATCCATAGCTTCCTCATAATCCTGCTCCTCATCATCCTGGTAGTCTAGCATGGACAACTACAAGGACGTGATCCCATTAGCCTGCTCTAATGAGTTGACCTCCAAAACCTACAACCATGACATGCATAACTAGAGCTAGACATTAGTACTCAAGGGGGAGTGAGCAAGTAGAAGGAACAACAGAAGGCAATAGAAGACCGCAAAAAGCGAAACTTAACCTATACCAGCCCTTGGAGTGGTCGTTACCGATGTAACATCAAAGCTAGCTGCCAAACTCAAGGATCTGGAACCAACGCCACCCTTGAATGGCCTTCCCCTAAAAGCAAGGAAAACATCGTTCCTTACTGTCCGGATGATGGTAGGAGGATTCACGGCTACTTCATCAAAAATTGCCTTATTTTGCATGCACCAAATGTGATTTGACATAGAAGAAGATGAATTAGGATCGAGCGTAAAGATTTTCCTGAGTTTCCGGGCCACCAAAATCTCAGTAAATCTACAAGTGAGATGGCACTACTACAGCAACCCTCAGGTTTTCGAAGTAATTCCAAACAGAACGAGCACAAGAATCGGGGAGAAGTAAATGAGGGGAGGATTCTAAGCCGCCTAAACTATAGTACATGCAGCGAGACACCAAGGGAATGCCGATTCTCTATAGGTTCTCATCTATTGGTAACCCATCATGCAAGGTTTTCCACATAAATAGAGAGAGCTTGGGAGGAACACCGACATTCCAGATGAAAGAAAAAAGATGAAGGCGTGGACCAGGAGTTCTTACTGAGTTCCATGCCTTCTTAATCGAGAAGGGGATACCGTCCCAGCTGGTTCTTCCACCATAGGAATCAGACAAGGATTTCATGGATTGCATCCATTTCCACGTCTCACTAGCGTAGGACGGGATACCAAACAAATTCGCACCATACAACCTACGGTACTTGACATGGAGGAACGAAGCCCAAAGGGAATCGTTTGCATTGAAACGTGCCAAAAGCTTGCAAGCAAAAGCAAAACAAACGTCCTTTGGGTTATGGAGTCCTAGGCCTCCCTCACTCTTGAGACTACAGATGGAGTTCCAAGAAACCCAGTGGTGGTGGGAAGCGTTGTCCTTGTTTCCCTAGAAAAAGGATGAAGCCAAAGAGCGGTAAGAGCGAAAGAAGGATGTAGTGGGAGTCATAGCAGCAAAATATAAGATCCCATATAGTCATTAACAGACTGAATAAGCACCATTCTGTCTGCTTAAGAGAGGAGGGTTGCATTCCAATGAATGATCTTACCTCTAGCTCTATCAGTTAAAGGATCGAAGATAGCATTTAACTTCCTACCTCGATATAACACAATGCCTAGGTAGGGAAGCGGAAGCGAGGCCGCCTGGAAATTAGTCTGGGACTCAATCCAGGACGACCTAATGGCAGAGAGGTCTTTCACGGGCACGAAGCAGCTCTGAGCAGAGTTAACAAGTTGCCTCGAGCTACTCTTGTACTGACTGATAAGACCCAACAGACTACAAATAGACTGAGGACCACAGTTAGTAAAAATGATGATGTCGTCAGCGAAGGACAGATATGAGACAAGATGGCACCCCCTAGGAATACTGAAGCGATGGATCTGGCCAGCTATCGTTCGAGAATGCAATCCCCTAACGAAAGCTTCGGCGGCGATAATGAAAAGAGAAGAAGAAAGGGATCTCCCTGACAGAGGCCCTTACTAGATCTGAAATAACGATTAGCGGATTCGTTGATGAGAAAGGAGAACCAACAGTTGGGATGAGCATCCACACCACATCGATAAGGGGTTCTGGAAAGCCGAAAGCCTGAAGTACTTCAATGATGAAGAACCAAGACATGCGATTGTAAGCCTTAGCCATATATAGCTTAACGACCACATTGGAGCCTCAAACCTTCTTATCTATTTGAGAAACAACTCCTGGGCTAAAAGGACGTTATCAGTAATCGAACGTCCCTTTACAAACCCAGCCTGCGAGGAAGATATAATACGTTCGAGAAAAAGTGCTAACCAGGAGGTTACTACCTTAGATATGACCTTGTTAGAGAATTTACACAGGCTGATCAGTCGGAAATCCACACAAGTACAAGGAAGGTTGCATCTAGGGATGAGAACTAAATTGGTGGAGGTCCAGCTCACTGGGAGATCTCCACCACAGAAGAAGGACTGAATGGCATGTGCAACACCCTGAATTTTATGTGAATATAAAATTAATAAATTTAAGAATACTTAATTTTTAAATTTAGAATTAAGAGAAACAGGTTACGCCATTGCGTTTGTCTCGGAATTCTGCTTGAGATAGAGTCTGAGTTTGCGTGAATTAGACTCCGTATAAAGAAGTTATGGCCTTCCGAAGTTTCAGAATTTAAATAAATTAAAAACAGCTCAAGTTCAGAAATTTGAAATTCAAATTCAAACAGGGGAGCAGGCTGGGCGGGAATTCTCCCGCATAAGGACCAGGTCGACCAGGGGGCCGACCTACCCATAAAGGTCGACCAGGTGGTCGACCTACCCCCCCCCCCCCCCCGGGCCAGATAAGAAAGATGACTATATTTTGACTCACTGCTAAGTCATTAGGACCGAGGTGTTATTCTAACTTAACTAGATGGCCTTGATTGCTTCTGGGTTAATCTGACGGCTCTAAATTAATTAAAATTCTATATAAGCAACCTAACTCTCAACCAAAAATCACACTAATTCATACCAAGAGTCGCCATGCCATCAATGGAGAACCTAGGGTAGCCGCCGTTCTCTTTCAACTCAAAAACAAGATAGAAGCGAGAATCAAAATCAAATCAAATCTAAATTAGGATAACAATTAGTCTACATCAAAGGCGAGCAATTTAGTTTCAGAATACAGATCTCAGAAAAAACAAGACTGTTCTTTTGTTTATGAGTATAATTTCTTTCAAAAAATAATTAATTAATTTAATTGTGATAAGTTATAATTGGGTTATGAGAATATGACTTTGAATCATGTGATGTTATCATTGACAATTTTGTTATTGTGGATCTATTTCATATGTTGAATTGTACATGTTTAACTTGATTCATCTTATGCAAGTTTGGGATGTTAAATCATATATATATGAGTCTTATGCAAGTTTGGGATGTTAAATCAAATGTATATGAATCTTATGCAAGTTTGTGATGTTAAATCATATGCTAGTTTATGAATCTTATGCAAGTCTATAGGTGGATTATACACAAGTTCATATGTGAATCATGTAGATACATATGCTAGTTTATATGCAAACATGTGACATTAATTTACATGTTTAGATCCATATGCAAGTTCACATCTTTTTGTTTAGATCTAAATTTAGATCCATGACAGTACATAGTTATGCAAATTTATATTCTATATGCCCATTGCCTATGCTAGTTTTGTATGTGAATCATATGCTAGTTTGAATGAAATTCATATGCAAGTTATAGGAAAACCATATCCATATATGCAAGTTCATGATTACATGTTTAGATCTATATTTAGATCCATGATAGTTTATGAAAATTTATGTATATCCATTTCCTATGCAAGTTATTGGCTATGCAAACTTATGTCATGATTCTTAGATCTAATTTATGTGTTATACAAGTTGTGATGTTGCTTTTCTTTTTATCAGTTAGACTATTTGCGAGTCTAACATATGTCATATTAAAACATGCGAATAGCGTGGGGACAATGGGAAAATATTAAATGTACATAATTGTGAATTGACAGAAAATGGCCTTAAAGGCATATAATTAATTTGAGACATTAATTGGTATAAATTTATATACCTGAAATTATGGACATAATTTAGGTGACAATTATGGACATAAATTAATTTGGAATTTATTGACAAATTTGAATAGGGATATTAATCCAATTTGGGGTTAAATAATTATGTGTAATAATTAACTGCCTAAGACACGAGGTTAGACTCGTTTGTGGTATAAGACTGACCAGACCCGCCCGACAATTCCAGCAACCACAAAAGGTAGTCTAATATGAGAGTTCAAAGGCACAAATTAAATGCGTACCAATTGTAAAGACACGAGGTTAGGCTCATTTGCGGTACATGACTGCCCGGACTTGCCCAGCAAATCCAACAACCGCTAACGGTAGTCTAATGTGGGAGGTCTTTACAAGGTTACGGTTCTAATGAATTAAGTAATACTTAACCAAATAAACATGTGGTGGGACATGGGGGTTAAGTGGGTGGCCTGGGTGGCATGTGAAATACGATTAGAAACACTTAACAAAGTTGAAAACAGGAAAGAAGACATGAATAAGAAAGGGTTAAGTGGGAAGTTCTAGTGGGGACCAAGCATAGGTGGAAAGCTTGTGTCAAACATGGGGACCCTTTTCAAACCATTAACCCATTAAGTATCTTTGTGAGCTCGAGTTAGATCGAGGATGGGACACGCTTACTGGGTTTGATTGTAAGAGGTCAAAACGGCTTAGCGGTGACAACGCAAGTCCAACGGGGTCATGTGCATGCGTGGGCCTAGTAAGACTTTGTTGCATCGTGTAGATATAAGCCGTGCATCTTTAATGGTATTGGGTTGCCACTTTGGGGAGTGATACACCCCACTCTGGGACCAGCACGGGTATCTGCGAGTCAGGGAGCAGATCCTGTGGGGGTAGTGGGCACAACTAGTAGAGTTAGGGGCAGGCGACACCTATGAAGGCAACTAGGGGTACACGAAACTACCATTATCATTATTAAGTTCTGTAGGCAAGTTCAACTTTTAGGGTGACTAGTAATGGTGCAGTATAGTAATTATCCTATAGTAATTAGGAACGAGATTAACGCCATAATATTCCTCTTGTTTTCTTTGTCATGCCCACATGTTTCACGGTCTTACCTTGTTTTACCTGTTTATGCCTTATCCTAATTACTTTAATAATTATATTGTTAAAGTTATTATACTCGCCAGACTTTATGTCTGACCCCCTTGTTTTCGCCTCTTTTCTTTATCCCCTCCCCTCCACCCCAGGTTCTCAGGGTGGGACTGGTAGTGGAGCTTGATCTTGGATCTCTTTCTCTCTCTTTTGGAAGTGCTTGGATTACTGAAAGTTAAGTTCAGCTCTTCTCTTTTATGGCTACTTGTGTTGGGGTTATGCTTTTTACTTTATGTACTCAGTAAACAATTTGTCAAGATGGATATTAAGTGTGCTTGGTTTTATTGTTGGTTTATGAAGTTGTTGTAATCAAACTATTTCTCTGCTGCAATAAAAGTTGTTTTAAAATTTTCAAGTACCAATATACGTGTCTATCTTGTTATATTATGTTCTATACACTAATAATGCTCCATGAAAGTTAATGCATTCCCTTTGAGAATGAAATTAATGGACGTGCGGTGTTACACGTGGTATTAGAGCTGAAGGTTAACAAAACAGATAAGAGATTTTGAAAAACTATTTTTCAAAAGCATTTTATAAAGTAATACTTTCAAAAGTATGTTCTAAGGAGAGTATTTTCAAGAGAAAAGTATGTTTTATAAACATAACCCCCAAGACCCATATATCTTTATTTCGAATTCTCCGTTTTGAATCTCTTCATTCTCTTTTCAGCATGTCTGGGTTACCCAAGATAGCCGAGGGAATACCGATACCAACCTGGTTCAGAAGGTATCTAGAGTCTAGGGCCACCGCCGTAGGCCCAGCAGATATCCCTCCTCCCCTAGCTGCAGCCGCTCCTCCTCCTCCCCCTCCCCATATTGATACTTTTTCAAAGATATGCAAAGACTTTCGAGCAATGGGCGGAAAACCTTTTCATGGATCAGAGACGTTTTTGAAGCTCGAAATTGGCTTAAGGAGGTAGAAGACTTGTTTGGTATCTTCAAGGTAGAAGATCGAAGGAAGTTCAAATTAGCCGCTTGGTTAATGAAGGACGAAGCCTCGTTTTGGTTGGAGGTCACGAATGGAGAGCGTCCAGTAGAGATGTGGATGGATTTCAAACCTAGGTTCGAGATGAAATTTCTCTCACGAGCAGAAGAGAATTTATACATGGAATGATTCTTGGCATTGAAGTAGGGGAATTTATTAGTAAAGGAGTACGTCAGCAAATTTAATCAGTTGGCGAGGTTTTGCTTAGACTTGGTGAACACACCTGAAAAGAAGGCCCTAAGGTTCGTTAAAGGTTTGAATGAGCCCCTATATAGGTTAGCTATGACCCACATTCCTGTGGGGGCTACCTTTGAGAAACTAGTTGACATGGTACTTATGCATGGAGAGGAGAAAGGCGCTAACGCTAATAAGTTCACTAGAAAAGAAAGGGGATCAAAAGAAGTCACAACAGAAACCTAAGAAAGGTGGTAAGGACAACAATAGCAAAGGAAAGAAAAGGTGCTTTAATTGTGGAACACCAGGCCATCTGAGCAAGGACTGTAGGAAGAAGAAGAAGACTGTCTGTTTCCACTGTGGAGACGCAGGACATCTAATTAAAGTCTGCTCGAGGAAATATGGGCAAGGGCAAAGAACAGTGTCCATTTTTGGAGGGCAGATTCAGGCTCTCATGGCACCAGGGCAGGCAAGAGGGCAGATTCAGGCTCTCATGGCACCAAGACAGCAGAGAGGTAGAAACATTTCTATTGAATGTTTGGTTTTTCTGTTTGATCATTCTGTTCATACTTTATTTGATTCTACCGCTTCACACTCTTTTGTGTCTGCTTCGTTAGTTGAAACACTGCACCTAAATACTAGTCTAGTTATGGATCCCATAGTAGTCTCAAATCCTATTGGTGGTTCGGCTCATCTTTCAATGATTTGTCGTGATTTTAGAGTGTCTATTTTGAGCGTTGAGTTTGAATACAATGCCTTCGTTCTTGGCTTCACGGGCTATGGATTGAATCTAGGCATGGATTGGTTATCCAGTAATGGTGCCATCCTCGATTGTGAAAAGAGAGCGGTTAGACTTATGACTCGCCTTAGCAACACTCTCGAAATCTCTTGTAACCCCATACATTATGTTATGCTTAGTTACCTAGAATCTCTTGATGCGTCTGTTGAAAACTTGCAGTCTGTTAGAGTAGTCTATGAATACTTAGATGTATTTGAAGAGGTGAAGGGCTTACCTCCAAAGCGGGAGATAGACTTCCGCATATATCTTGTTGATAATGCAAAACCCGTAGCTTTACCCGTTAGACACATGGCTCCTACGGAGAGAAAAGAGCTCAGTAAGCAAGTCAAAGAGCTGCTCGAAAAGGGGTTTATAAGGCGGAGTATTTCTAAATGGGGTGCTCCAGTAGTATTCGCAACCAAAACGGATGGTTCACTTCGCCTATGCGTTGATTATAGGGAGCTAAAAAAGCAGACCAAGAAGAATAGGCACCCACTTCCTAGAATAGATGACTTGTTTGATCAGCTTGTAGGTGCGTCTGTTTTCTCCCAACTAGATTTGGCTACAGGGTTCCATCGGCTAAGAGTGGCCGAAGATAGCATTGATAAGGCCGCGTTTAGAACCCCAGATGGTTTCTTCGAATGGCTTGTCATGCCTTTTGGCTTGACAAATGCACCCGCATACTTTGTTGACTTGATGAGTAGGGTGTTTAGAGAATTCCTTAATAAGTTTGTGGTGGTCTTCTAGACGACATTTTGATTTTCTCGAAGAATGAAGAAGAGCATGCTTTGCATTTAAGGTAAGTCATAGATACTCTTCGTACACATTAGCTGAAGGCCAAATTCTCCAAATGCCATTTTTGGAGAGAAGAAGCGAGGATTCTTGGACATGTGGTGTCCAAAGAGGGTTAGCCGTGGACTACGCAAAAGTAGTTGCGGTGCAAGATTGGAAGGTTCCACGAAATGCAACCGAAGTCCGAAGCTTTCTCAGGCTAGCGGGCTTTTACTGAAAATTCATTAAAGACTTTGCTAAAATCTCAGCCCCACTCACAAGATTAACGAAGAAAAACCTAACTTTCGCTTGGGATTTGGATTGCGATATTGCTTTCCAACATTTGAAAAGGGCTCTAAAAACAGCCCCAGTTCTGACATTGCCGGATGGGAGCAAGTTGTTTACCGTATACACGGATGCATGTGGTACGGGACTAGGTGCTGTCTTGATGTAAGAAGGGAAGGTAGTAGCTTATGGAGGCAGATAGTTGAAAGTACACGATAAAAACTACCCAACCCATGATCTAGAGTTGGCTGCCATTATCTTTGCGCTTAAGTCTTGGCGTCATTATCTCCTAGGTGAGAAGTTTGAATTGTATACTGACCATAAATCGTTGAAGTACCTTTTCTCGCAGAAAGATCTTAACTTAAGACAATAAAGGTGGATGGAATTTCTGGCTTCTTATGATTTTGAGATTTCCTATACCCAAGGCAAGGGCAATGTGTAAGCGGATGCCTTAAGTAGGAAGAAGATGACCTTGAGTCCTCTCTTTGTAGAAAGACAAAGCTTGGAGTATATAACAAACTTTAATTTTAGACCCTCCTCTGAAATTGTGCCTGGTCTGTTAGCATCACTAAAGGTGCGGCCTACTCCTTTGGACTCAATAGGAACCGTGCAACGAGAAGACCCTCAGCTAGTTGATGTGATGGAAAAGCTAGTTAGGGGTGAGACTTCTAGTCACCTCAATAGATACTCCATCGATGATAGGGGTTGTCAGAGATGGGATGGAAGGTTATGCATCCCACAAGTAGGGGATTTAGTGAAGACGGTTCTCGAAGAGGCGCACCATTCCAAACTGACCATACACCCAGGCGGAGACAAGATGTATCAAGATATAAAAAGGGTTTTCTTTTGGAATGGCATGAAGAGTGATGTAGCTAAGTTCGTCGCTAAGTATTTGATATGCCAGCAAGTCAAAAAGGAGCAGAAGAAGCCCGGCGGTCTGCTTCATCCTCTCGAGGTCCCATAGTGGAAGTGGGATAGCATTTCGATGGACTTTGTTGATGGGTTGCCTAGGTCAAGAAGGGGAAATACCAGTATTTAGGTAATAGTGGACATGCTCATTAAAAGCGCTCACTTTATACCTGTTAAAAGTAGAAGGACTGCCTCGTCCCTAGCATCCATTTATCTTAAAGAAATAGTTCGACTCCATGGGATACCCTCCACCATAGTGAGCGATTGAGATCCTATCTTTAAGAGCGAGTTTTGGAAGAGTTTGCAAGAGGCAGTAGGCACGCAATTATGCTAAAGCATGGCTTATCACCCCCAAACCGATGGTCAGACGGAAAGGGTGAAAAGGGCATTGGAAGATCTCTTGAGATTGTGCATTCTTGACTTTGGAGGGACATGGGAGGATCATCTTCCTTTGGTGGAATTCGCCTACAACAATAGCAACCAAGTCACCATAGGAATGGTGCCCTTCGAAGCTTTATATGGAAGACCGTGTCGATCACCAACTTGTTGGCGGGAGTCTACAGACAAGCTCGTACTTGGGCCAGACATGATTAGAGAGACCTCAGAATAGGTGGACTTGATAAGAAGACGGATGAAGGTGGCACAAGATAGACAGAAGTCCTACGCAGACAAAAGAAGGACCGACCTTGAGTTTAAAGTTGGAGATAGGGTGTTCCTTAAAGTATCTCCTTTGAGGAATTTCATTTTCTTTGGGTCCGTAGGAAAGCTAGCACCATGATTTGTAGGTTCATTTCCTATCATTGAAAGGATTAGGATGATGGCTTACAGAGTAGAGCTACCCGAGAGACTGGCTGCACTACACCAGAAACGGCTTTTGGTAGCGTTGAAAAAACGCTACCATAACTTGTAGTAGCGTTTTAGAGAACGCTGCGATACGACATGCAACTAAAAGTCTGAAAGTTTTTGTTGCGTTTTAATAAACGCAACCAAAAATGAACATATTGTAGCGTTTTAGAAACCCTACAAAAGGTTTTTTTGATAGCAGAAAATGCTACTAAAGTGATACTTGCATTATTTCCCAATTTTTTTGTAGTGGTTTTTCAGTCCTACTATATGTTTTTTGTTGTGTTTCATTTTAGCTACAATATCTTTTGTAAATTATATTTGTAGCACTTTTTCAGCGCTACTAAAAGTTACTGATGCACACCACATTTTAATTGCGATTATTTACTGTTAATGGCTTGTAACATTTCCATCAATCGCATATATATAATAGAAATATTAAAACAAATAATCATATGAGTATCGTTTTCAAACTAAAATCAATAATATTATATTTAAGTACTTAAAAAAACACATTACTCGAAATATCAAATATAACACCCATAATCATCTCAATAGTAGTATTTCGACAAGATAAGTGAATCCACATACCACAACTGCTTACAAACAAGTCTACACAACTAGCATAAACAAAATAATAGTTTAAGTCATGTTCATAGCTTAATTACCACCAGTTCTTTGATGCGGCTTTTCTTCAGTTCGGAAATCAAATTACCTGTACATAAGTATAACGGTCAACGATAAGAATTACATACAAGTATAACGGTCAATAGTCAGAATTACATAAATGTGCAAAATGCATAATTTATATATAACTAAGCACACCAATTGCCTAGTTATTCATCTCTAATATAGGCACAACAAAGCACACCAATTATCATTGTTAATTTGGAGATTATCGTAATTCAATGAAACAGGAAGTGTCATCTCTGTATTCGTAATTCCCCTTATTTATCTAGTCACTTTGAATTTTAAGTTTTTGGTTTGACTTACAATCATTTTAGAATAATAGCATATGCATATACGCATAAAAAATGATCACTAAGTATTACTATACCAAGCATTTCAGATATTATATTTGAGCTAGTCAGACTGAATGATGTGCAACTAGGAAGACTTGCCTATAGTCTCCCATTTTCAACCCTCCATTTACACTGGAAAATAAATGCCAACTTATGCTCGGTTTTCAACCGAGCTTATGCTCAACTTTTATTTGTGGACTACTCAGCTTTTTCAATAGGCTTATGCTTAGTTTTCACTAGCGCTAACTACTCAGTTTTAAAACATGGCATATGTTTGGTCGGTTTATGAGCTGAGAAAGTTGCTCAATTTTTAAAACTCAACAAACATATGCTTACTTTTAAACATTGAGAGAACCGCTCAGTTTTACAAAACTTGGTTATATGTTTGTTTGGTTCTTAGCATATGTTGAGTTTTTCAGTTTGAATTTTTTTTTTTAGATAGTTTTTATGGTTTTGATTTAGTATATTAGCTTAAATTTATAATTCACGCTTAAATTTGTAATTCATATAAGGCATAGAAAAATGTTAAGAAACTAATAGATGGAAGAATTTGCAGTAGATCCAAAATCATTGAACTCACCTTACACTTGCTGCCACGATTTTTAGAACAAAGGTTAAGTGGATCTTTTTTTCCTCCAATAACATTAAAAATGATCAACTTCATTTTGCAGTGCAAATTCAGATGTTGTTAGCATTGTATAGCCAAAATTTTGCTGCATGTACACCTGCAGATATGAGCTGTTAATTTTACATAATATAGAACTACAAAGCAGTTAATCATCAAAAAATAAAATTGGTTATAGAGCAATTTGATGATTCCATTAAATTTGTCAAACTGATTATTGCTTTAATAAAATGCGTGGCTTGGATAAGAGAGCACACTTAAAGCGTTAATTTTTTTTTTACTATGGAGAGAGGATGAACCTTCATGTATTCTCTGAGAAAATATGTATTTTTTAACACCACATAAGTTACATACCATGCTAACTCTAAATACAACCACTGAATATAAACACCACGTAGGTTACATACCATGGAGAAACGGCTCAGTGTAGCTGAGCGTAACGCTCAGTTGAGTCAGAAGGCTCAATTTATCTGAGCCTGTTAGGCTCAGTAAAACTGAGCGTTAGGCTCAGTTACACTGAACCTTAAGGCTCACTGTAACTGAGTCGAAATGGCTCAGTGTAACTGAGCCATTTCGGCTCAGTAATACTGAAATATTACCTACACAGAAATATTACACCAAGTATGGCAAGTGGGTCATGTTACTTGCACAAGCACTCATAAACTCCTTGGTAAACAGACATCATGTCCATGAGTTCCAAGCCTGCACGCTGAAACATACATTTGAGTAAAAATAAAAATCCAAAAACATGGTCAATTTCTTGTGAACAGCAATTGCAAGCATTTTATCTATCAATAATGCTATAAAAACTATTGAAAACTTTATAGCTAATTAACTTTCAATTTTACTTCTCCAAGCAATTTATTTCCAACGTCATTTAAAAGGTAAAATTGTTAATTTACTTAATTATATTTACATATGTGGTTTCCAATGTTTGATAGAATTCAGATAAAAACAATATTTTTTATTTTCGAATGAGTTTAAAGAAGAATCTTATTGAAATAAATATTTTACGCTCAAAAGATTCATCCCATATCATACCTTGCATCTACCAAATCTAATTTGCAACTCACTGACGTGCTCTTTCACAGACCATAGCAGGAAGATCCAAGGCATGTTTAGATCTATGAGTTTATTCCAATAGAGAACTGCAATTTCCAAATTCACTGGAACAAACGAACAAAAGATGTCACCAAAGAAATCGAATAACAACTGTGCATTAAAAAAAACAATTTACAGATTTGAACGAAAATAATACTGCAGTAACTAACGTAAGCTTCCCCTGGTTTTCCATCTTTCTTTTTTCCATGTTCATAAGTATGTAACTTGTATGCCAATATATAATGAGTTCAAAATATTAACTCATATTGGAAGTAATACATATGGAAGAGGAGAAGGACCAGGTTACACTGAACAATTCTTTTTTTGGGCTAAAAGCTAGATAGTTATTTACAGTAATTTCAGCATTTAAAAGATACTATTTTAGTGATACTGTTATACAAATTGCTACCCCACCAACAGTGTCAAGCGCTCCGCCACATCATCACGCAACTTGTGCCAGAAATTGGTGGAATTCTGGAATTGTGCTTACAAAGAAATTCTGGAATCATGCTAGGACATACAGTTTTATGGAGGAAGTGTCCATTTTTGTACACTATTCAGCTAATAACTCCTACAGTTACAACGGTAAAAAAATGCACGAACAAAAATTATGTAACATTAGTTAACGGTGGTAAGTTACAAGTAGATTACTATTTAATCCTATGAATGAATAAACTGTTTTACATTCTCTATATTAGTGTAGCACATTTTGAACAAGCATATGTAATCTTACCAGCATTTGCATCTTCCTTCTAGAAATAGAAATTGTTTGAGTTTTTCATTTTTATTCCAATTTTTTAAGGAAAAGGGAAAAGGGGGAGGGGTTATTGATGCCAATTCTAATTTTCATGTTTAATACCAAGCTAAACCTTTGCTGTTGAGGATGTGTAACAGGTAGTCCAAAATTTACTATACCAGGTTACCAATGTATACCAGTTTCTCAAAGTATAAACGAAGCTAAATGAAGAATAAAACTTACTGCAGCTACTTTCTTTTGGAATTCAACTTCCATTTGTGCAGGGAATTGTGTAGTTTTCTTTCTCAACCTCTGCTTTTGCCTACATCAGCCTTGCCATTTTGCTGCATACACGTAAACTCATGATTATTTATATCATGCATGTTTTTTCTTGCCTTTTCTTCCTAATGATAACAACTTGCAGAATGTTTGTTTACATTTTACAGTGCACTTTAGTTCCTTTTCTAAATTGTTGGATAACACCAGTAGTAACAAGCACATAATTTTACTGTACCAAAATGCACATAACGCTATTTGTTACAGATTATCTTTGGAAAGCTAATTCTCAGGCCGGAGACTACTAACTAGAGGTAATGAGAACAGATAGAAAGCAGTGCATTTTCTTCCTGACATGCATGGCAAATTGGTCATAAGATACATTCAAGGACGGGAATTACCTTTCTAGCATTATTGGAAATATTTTGAGCTTGCTTTGTAGCCACCAATTGCTGAATTCCAACTTGACGCAAGTTTGAAGCAGCAAACATACGTATGATTTAGAGAAGGGCGCGGAGTGTTAATGCTAATAGAATGACACATGCAAAATAAAGAAGAAGAATAACAAGTTGTACTTGTAATTGACGTACAATACATGATAAATCGATGACATACAGTAATCAACCAAAAATTGTTAAACCAAAATAAAAGAAGCACGCAATTTGCATGATCTTAATGGAAAAAAATTCAAAACAAATGGAATAGTAATCTAGATTGGAAAACAAATGAGATAAACGATAACCACTGTGAAAAATAAGACTTAACTGAAGAGTTCGAGTCTCAGATCCATACTTAGTAGTATATCTATCATGGATATTTATTCCCTGCAGATACGTTTCACTTTTAATGGAAATTGCTTAAGAATAGTAAATGAAAAGCATGCAAATCACGTAATGTTGATTTAGCTTAGTCGATACAGTAAATTAATTTTAGAACCATGTCATATTAATCGTACGATGCCGAAAGAGTAAAGATACTTATGAATTCAGAAGTGGGTTACAGAAGTAACCTGTCATGTAATATGCAAAAGAGGCAGCCAAAATTTATTTCAACTTTGACATAAAGTTAGGTGGTTTAGTAGGTAGAATAACGCCTAACTGTTTATGAAAGTGTAAGTTTATTTGTCTGTCTGTGCCTAATTGTGTTCCTCTCTGAGTTATACAAGAAATTTATAGATATAAAGTGAAACAGATGTGTGTATTGACTAAGACAGGTCTGACCTGAATGCAATAATAGATGCATGTAGATGTGCTTATGTATGTGAAATTTAAGTAATAGCGGTTAAAGGATAAATTCGGGCGGAAATAATATTTAACCTGAAAATCTAATTGGAAATAATATCGAACCTAGTAAATGTTGATCAAAGTGTGGGTTATGATATGGTACTTAATATACTTACAAAATAATATGATTAAATTTTACAAATGCTAAATAATATACCTTGGTCCATGAATAACTGTTATCAACCATAGACGGTATACTCCCATCAACATTTATGATTTCGGAAAATTTTAGGGACCTGCAAATAAGCATAAAAGAAAAGAGTGTAAATTACAGTATATTCACCTAACAAATGACACACTAACCAGTTTAGTATTTTATTCCAATTTGGAATTCGTACTAACTGTGTTACAATCTTATCCAGGAACATTGAAATCATATTACTTATGCAATAAAAAGTTCAATCTTAGGTGACAAATTTTAGTTAACGTTAGGCTTCTGATAGAGGAGAGACCATATATACTAGCCATTTAAAAAATTAACATTGATGATAACATAATGATATCACAACTTCATCACCAATATCATTTTGTTTGATTCATGCGTCCTTTTTACTGGAAAATCAAGAATGAAAATGTCTAATGTACTAGATCTTACACTGTTATAGTATTTGTTATACAGTAAAGAAATTCATGTGTACATTTGTTTCTTTGATGTATTTTCATATTTAAAGAACTTTAACAACTCAACTTTGCAGGAATGTCTAATGTACCTTTTTAAAACCTGTATAACGATCCGTTTAAAATTAGATCGTAGAAAATCAAATTAGTGCCTTTTTCCAAAAATTATCTACTTTTGCATAGATATACTATGGAAAACCCATGGATAATGGAGACGGATCAAATAACATCAGTGAAATTCTATATTTTGGAACATTATACCGAAATATGGTTTCAGCTTAATGTGTGAATGAATTCAACTTATTTGTGTGCTTATCACAACTTGATGAACATTGCAGTCATTGGAAAGGCAATTAAATAAAGGAGCAAACCACTATGACTGAAGCTCGGTGAGGTGATGTTCTCATCTAATCAAATGCTTATATTATGCAAACTAGCACATTATACCTTTTCCACAGGGATTAATTTGCAAAATTTGTGAACGGGTTGCATAATAAATATTTACAAAATTTATGCTTGATTTAACGGCCACTCATGCCGATAGAGCCAAGTTTTTCTCCAAATGAGTACAGTTACATTTTAGTTGGCCTGACAAATAAATGTTGGCATATAACATGTTTGGAGTAAGCATAAGATATTACCTCTCACCTGATCCATATGCAGTGCATAGAAACGACTTTACTGACTAATGGTCAGTCCGGTCCTTGAAGAAGACATAACTGAAAACATGTTGTTCACATAACATGGGTCCACCTACAAATAATGTACTATTGATTATTCACAGTATAATTAATAGAACTTGGAATTATACAAATCACAAGTTACAAATCAAACACAAGGCAAAACGTCAAATCGATAGATAAATTAACTTAAGCACTCTTAATTCACATTTAGTGTTCTACATTCAAATATGAAATCAATTTACATTTAGATCTTTATGTACATAGGTAAAATATAATCTTCATTCCTACAACATAGGAAAACAAAATTAAATAGCAAACAGAAGACAACAAATATGGAAACATAAATACAGATGAACAAAATCAGTTTCAATAAAACATTGGTAAAAATAGTGCACTGTTGAATATAATCAATCAACTGGAATAATTTTTTTATGAAGTATATTGTTTGTGTATATCATCTCAAGCTCATTAAAATATATGTGATATATTTTGAAACTTCCTCAGCAATCTCTAGAGATCAAAGGCGACTAATGCTGGAATAGTGTTCAGTTGTGCAACAATAAGCGGTAAAGTCAAATTTAAATCTCAGTAAATAAAATAATGGGAAAAATCAGAAATCATGAGAACTATAATAAATCAACAATAAATAGTTTAAATTCAAAATTGGCATTGCAAAGAAATTAGAAAAAGAAAAATCCCACTGTAGGTGCATAATAAAAGTGATGTGCACTGAAAAAACATGTGATTCAAACACATAACATGGGAAAAAAATTCAACGAGGCTAAAATAGAAGAAATTTACTCATGTCATAATAAAAAAAAGCAAAATCTAAAACAAAATCTATGCAAGCTAACCAGGCTAGAAGCATAATCCAGTTGAAGCATATTGAAAATCAGGGGAAAATGCATTAGTGCAAAGTCGATACCTCTTCCTTGGAAGAACTACACAACCTCGAAGCTTCATTGGAATCTAAAGATTCTACCTATTTATTTCGTCTGAAAATCAAAATCATTGGGAAGTAAAAATAACTTTGATTGTACACCACTATATAAAAATAGCTATCATCAGCATATTCGACAATACGTGATCAATTTAAAGCCGAAAGAAAAAAGTCTAAGGTAAAACTACCTACATCCAACTTCCAACAAAAATCAGAAACCCTAAATTTCAATCGGATGCTGAAATAACAAGGAAGAGGTAGTGAAAACAATGCGAGGCAGGGACAAAATGAGGCGAATTCCAATTGAGGTGGATGCCATGTCTGAACACTATAAATATAATATTTGATGTAGAAGTTTATTTTTCTCTTTCGAGTCTGGTAGATCTTATTTGAAACACTATGCATATTATATATGTTTATCAAACCTAAAAAGGCCCTTTTGTCTTCCTTTTTTCCAAAATTTTGAAAACTAAATCATTAATTTCCTTGATTGAAGCAGTGTACATCATACTGATAAAATTCAAAATTCAAAATATGCTTATCGAAATTCAAAATATCAACACATATGAACGTTGGTGGAATATTCAGCTAAAAATTCAAGTGCATATATGACTAAAAAATTATAGTTGTTAAAGATTGATTGAGTTACACTTTGTGTATTCAGCACTGCCCATTTCTTTTAAATATTGAATATATGGAAAATATTGAACAAGCATAATTGAATACACTGACTATTTGAAGTCTGTCCCATCATGATTAGATGTTTTAATACTGTGTCAACTATAAAACTAACAACTCTGTATTTGGAGTTTAAAAAGAGTATATTAATGGCAAAACTTCATATATGTATTCAAAGAAATACCAAAACTTCATAAACGTTTTCAGAGAATGCACATTTAAAAAAGTGCTCGATACCAGAAAATAGCCTAAAATGACTTTTAGTATTTTCATATCATTAGCAGGCTTTTATCGTTAAAGGTTGTCCTTATTATGACAAGAAAATACGGTTATAATGTATACATGGGCAAGTAATATAACGAGTAGAAGCGACAGAAGTGATAATACCTGCAAACCGCTTGTTTAAATTTGTAAACCCTGTTGAACATAAGTTGGTTTGCATATGACTATTCATCCATTCTTTATGAAACGATTGGAGCTTTTGGACAAGTTATTTGTATCCAAATCAGCAACTTTGGCAAGTGAAAATGCAACATCAGTCACCTGTTTAATAGAAACACATATTTCAATGAATTCTAGGCTTCATGTTATACATCGTTTCATCTTTTTGCCAGTACAAGCCAAAAATTGTTTAATTCTGTGCCTAAAAAGACATTCACCTTAGAGCATCTATAACTATCTTAGTAATGATATATATATATATATATAATGACAATAATGGGAAGGTTTATTTCCATCCAGACATATATTGAATTGAGAATTAATGATATTTTTATCCTATACAGTCTTCCATTTGAATGTTTCTCTACCATTCCTCAAATATGAAATTTGAATTTGTCGTGCTATAGAATCCTTGTATATAACAAATTTTGTACTTCAGGGAAAATTGAAACACGCATTTGCTTTTATAACGGTAGTAAAAAAGTTCATCTCTGTTAACTTTGGAAACCTGCAAGCTAAATATAGTAGCACATAGAATAAATAACATATGACTTGATAGAGGCAAAGCTAGTGCAAAACAAGCAGCAACAAAAGCACAACTACAGCTTATAACCAAAAGCAATCTTATTTCCACCCACCCATTTCTTCTATTTCCCATCTGAAAATCAAGCGGATGAACTATTACAAGTGGGTGGAAAAACTACCATTCCATGCATCAATCATCAAAACAAAGCTACAAATGTTCACTTCTTGTAGTTGAAATCAAGTATATTGTTTGCGCTATTTTTGCCTTTGTATTGTGGGTCGTTAGTAGTACTAAAGTCGTGTTTGCTAGCGCTATTTTCGCTATATATTAGATATATTAGGAACGGCGTTTACCTTAGACATTGGTTATGGGAACACTAACAACAGAAAATTGTTTCCTCTTTCCTGTAAACTTGCATGTAAAATTTACTGAAAAGAGATAAACAAGCATGTGTACTTCATCACACATGTGCATTTAATTTTTTTCTCATAGGAAAGATATATAAGTTTGCAAGCTAATAGTGCTCCTAACAAAATACGTTAGTTTCAATATTTTGAATTTACTAGAGTTTTTCTTTTATACATTCTTTTATAATGGCATAAAATTTGAAATGCTAGAATGTGCAAAAGAAAGGAAGATAGAGTTGATGTAATATGGAATCTCTCGACTCAGGAGGAAAATAGAGAAATAATTTTGATGGATCCAATGGAAGCTGTACAATTGGTGCTGAGGTGTAAATATACGGAGAATTGCATATGATGAAACTATGAAACCTATATTTAACACAAAACAACTTACATATTGCATTTTAGTAGAAGATGGCGTGTACACAATAGCCGAATAAAGAACAAATCCTAAGTAGGAGCACAAACTAAAATTATTTTTCTTGTAAACTTAAGCAATTATTTCTGTAACGAAGAAGATATTATATATATTATCCATATGATTGAATACTGAGGTCCTTACTTCAATGTTGTGTTATCATTCTCATTTCCGATGTCAGTACTAATTTGGATGATTCAATTTTTAACCACGTCAATTGTAAATCATATAAACTTAAAATTTTCAGAGGGTTCATGTTTCATTTCCATTCTACACATCGGGAAATTACTTGCTTCTAGAGAAAAAAAATCAAGAGATAAAACAGATATATAAAACTGAAATCATACCTTGCAAGAATCATAATTTCGACCATCCTCCCAAACAATACCCAAAACGAAGTCAATCGTATCCACAACACCCCTCGTATAACCATCACATGTGCCACGTACCTGCTTGAATAGGCTTTGTCATAGCAAACATTACCTGTAGATCAATTCAGAAAGCAACGAATTCGTTCACTGTAAGTGGATTAAGGTTTGGCGTTGAATTCAAAGCTAAGGGAGAGGAAAGCAGAGCGTAAGGAGGGGAGGGCAGGGAGAGGTATATTATTCAGCTTGATTTTGATTATGTTTACAGAGAAATGGATCTAGCGTTTTGCTAGAAGAAACATAAACGGGGTAATGGAAAATCGAGCTAGGGCAAAAAGGGGGGAGATGTAAAAAGAGAAATGTGACAAAGGAGGGAAACGAGAATTGGTATCCCGCTAAGCACACGCGAGAAGCGCGGAACGAAATAAAAGCGGAAAATAAAAGAAGCCAGTTTCTTCTGATGCACTTAATTTACAAACGCCGCCAATATATGCGACCAAATGAAGTTTTTCTTGTAGTGCTGGAGTTCATAATGTTTTTCATGTTTCTCAACTACGAAAGTGCTTACATGAATCTGCGGAAGTGGTGGAGCCAAATATACTAGTGGAAGTAGAAGTGGAACGAGAAGCGACTGTGAGAAGAGTTCCAACTCGTATCTTGGGTACGAAAGTCAAAAAGCTACGCAACTGTGAAGTCAAGCTTGTTAAAGTTCAATGGAGTGATGCTGAGGAAGACGCGACTTGGGAAACTAAGAGGAAAATACGCACAGCCTACCCTTTCTCTTTGAGGGTACCTCCTTGATATCTTTTTCCATAAGTTTATTCATGCTTATATCTACCTTTCTAAGTATTCTCCTCTGTCCTATTCTTTATCCTTAGGTAGAAACCGATTGATGTAAACATGTTTTTGAAACATGTTATGATTAATGGTTTAGAGTGGTTGCTAGTGGTTGCCCGTGGATGCATGTACACACACATTAGGCACTAGATCAGCCCAACCACCTTCATATTGCATATAAACGTGTGTGCATATTTAAATTAATGGATGTATAATGGTTGTGTTATCATATGGATGCTGCATTCTGATGATTGGTTGTTCACACATGTTGAAGTAACATGTATCGTTAGGATTCTTTTGCATGCATAATGGATGCATGGCACTATCGTGATTTGCATTAAGGAGTCAACTGAATCAGTAGACCACCTGATTTTGCATTAGATAAGGAACATATACACGCACTTTTTGCATATGTTCATACAGCATTAGAAATCTTGTAAGGACAATGGATGTATGTGTTTGATGGTTGAGTAGATGGATGATTGGATGTTAGGATATACATTCTCCTTAACTTGGAGATTTCGGGCGCGAAATCCTTTAAGGAGGGGAGAATGTAACACCCTGAATTTTCTGTAAATATTAAATTAACAAATTTAAGAATACTTAATTTTTAAAGTGAGAATTAAGGGAAACGGATTACGCCATTACGTTCGTCTTGAAATTCTGCTTGAGATAGAGTCCGAGTTTGCGTGAACTGGACTCCGTATGAAGAAGTTACGGCCTTCCAAAGTTTCAGAATTTAAATAAATTAAAAACAGCTCAGGTTCATAAAATTTGAAATTCAAATTCAAACAGGGGAGCAGGCTGGGCTGGAATTCTCCCTCCCAAGGGCCAGGTTGACTAGGGGGGCGACCTACCCCCCCCCCCCCTCGGGCAGATCTGAAAGATGACGATATTTAGACTCACTGCTTAGTCATTAGGGCTGAGGTGTTATTCTATCTTGACTGGATGGCCTTGGTTGCTTCTAGGTTAATCTAACGGCTCTAAATTAATTAAAATTCTATATAAGCAACCTTACTCTCAACCAAAAATCACACTAATTCATACCAAGAGCCGTCGTGCCGTCAATGAAGAACCTAGTGTAGCCGCTGTTCTCTTTCAACTCAAAAACAATATAGAAGCGGGAATCAAAATCAAATCTAATCTAAATTAGGATAACAATTAGTCTACATCAAAGGCGAGCAATTCAGTTTCAGAATACATATCCCAGAAAAAACAAGACTATTCTTTTGTTTGTGAGTATAATTTATTTCACAAAATAATTAATTAATTTAATTGTGATAAGTTATAATTGGGATTGTGAGAATATGACTTTGAATCATGTGATGTTATCGTTGACAGTTTTGTTATAGTGGATCTATTTCATATGTTGAATTTTACATGTTTAACTTGATTCATCTTATGCAAGTTTGGGATGTTAAATCATATTTATACGAGTCTTATGCAAGTTTGGGATGTTAAATCATATGTATATGAATCTTATGCAAGTTTGGGATGTTAAATCATATGCTAGTTTATGAATCTTATGCAAGTCTGTGGGTGGATTATACACAAGTTTATATGTGAATCATGTGGATACATATGCTAGTTTATATGCGAACATGTGACATTAATTTACATGTTTAGATCCATATGCAACTTCACATCTTTTTGTTTAGATCTATATTTATATCCATGGCTGTACATAGCTATGCAAATTTATGTTATATATGCCCATTGCCTATGCTAGTTTTGTATGTGAATCATATGCTAGTTTGAATGAAATTCATATGCAAGTTATAGGAAAACCATATCCATATATGCATGTTCATGATTACATGTTTAGATCTATATTTAGATCCATGATAGTTTATGCAAATTTATGTATATCCATTGCCTATGCAAGTTATTGGCTATGCAAACTTATGTCATGATTCTTATATCTATTTTATGTGTTATGCTAGTTATGATGTTGCTTTTCTTTTTATTAGTTAGACTATTTGCAAGTCTAACATATGTCATATTAAAACGTAAGAATAGCGTGGGGACAATGGGTAAATATTAAATGTACATAATTGTGAATTGGCACAAAATGGCCTTAAAGGCATATAATTAATTTTTTACATTAATTGGTATAAATTTATATGCCTGAAATTATGGACATAATTTAGGTAACAATTTTGGACATAAATTAATTTGGAATTTATTGACAAATTTAAATAGAGATATTAATCCAATTTGAGGTTAAATAACTATGTGTAATAATTAACCGCCTAAGACACGAGGTTAGACTCGTTTGTGGTATAAGACTGCCCGGACTCGCCCGGCGAATCCAGCAACCACAAACGGTAGTCTAATGTGAGAGGTCAAAGGCACAAATTAAATGTGTAACAATTGTAAAGACACGAGGTTAGGCTCGTTTGCGGTATAAGACTGCCGGACCCGCCCGACAAATCCAGAAACCGCAAACGGTATTCTAATGTGGGAGGTCTTTACAAGGTTATGGTTCTAATGAATTAAGTAACACTTAACCAGATAAACATGTGGTGGGACATGGGGGTTAAGTGGGTGTCCTGGGTGGCATGTGAAATACGATTAGAAACACGTAACCAAGTTGAAAACAAGTAAGAAGACGTGAATAAGAAAGGGTTAAGTGGGAAGTTCTAGTGGGAACCAAGCATAGGTGCAAAGCTTGTGTCAAACATGGGGACCCTTTTCAAACCAGTAACCCATTAATTATCTTTGTGAGCTCGAGTTAGATCGAGGACGGGACACGCTTAGTGAGTTTGATTGTAAGAGATCAAAAAGGGTTAGTGGTGGCAACGCAAGTCCAACGGGGTCATGTGCGTGCGTGGACCTGGGCTGGTAGGTAAGACGTTGTTGCATCGTGTAGATATAAGCCGTGCATATTTAATGGTATCGGGTTGCCACTTTGGAGAGTGATACACCCCACTGTGGGACTAGCATGGGTATTTACGAGTTAGGGAGCCGATCGTGTTGGGGTAGTGGGTACAACTAGTGGAGATAGGGGCAGGCGGCACCTATGAAGGCAACTAGGGGTACATGAAACGATCATTATCATTATTAAGTTCTGTAGGCAGGATCAACTTTTAGGGTGACTAGTAATGGTGCAGTATAGTAATTATCCTATAGTGATTAGGAACGAGACTAATGCCAGAATATTCATCTTGTTTTCTTTGTCATGCCCACTTGTTTCACGATCATACCTTGTTTTACCCGTTTATGCCTTATCCTAATTACTTTAATAATTATACTGTTAAAGTTATTATACTCGCCAGACTTTTTGTCTGACCCCCTTGTTTTCGCCTCTTTTCTTCCTCCCTCCATCTACTTAGGTTCTCAGGGTGGGACTAGTACTAGTGGAGCTTGATCTTGGATCTCTTTCTCTCTCTTTAGGAAGTGCTTGGATTGCTGAAAGTAAAGTTCAACTCATCTCTTTTATGGCTACTTGTGTTGGGGTTATTCTTTTTACTTTATGTACTCAGAAAACAATTTGTCAAGATGGATATTAAGTGTGCTTGGTCTTATTGTTGGTTTATGAAGTTGTTGTAATCAAACTATTTCTCTGCTGCAATAAAATTTATTTTAAAATTTTCAAGTACCAATATACGTATCTGTCTTGTTATATTATGTTTTATGCACTAATAATGCTCCATGAAAGTTAATGCATTCCCTTTGAAAGTGACATTAATGGACGTGGGGTGTTACAGCATGGAAAAAATCTGCTAGAATAACCGACCACACGCTCCTGTAAAAAATTCCGTTGAAACCATTTGGCCCACTCGCGTTGTCCTTACTAAGCGCAAAAACACAAGCATGGATTTCTTCTGAGGAAGGGGGCATGAAACACCCCACCTCCATTAAGGTCGCTCACAAAGGGAATGCCTTAAATTTGGTGGAGAGTTATGGGTACAAGACACAGAAAAATTTTCAACACAGATAAATTTAAGCAGCGGAATCCAAATATTTATTTCATACGTAGTTCAATACAAAAGTATTACATCAAATTGTCTCAAAACAACTTCAAAACATTACACCATAATTTTTGTCTTGATTATTAAATAAAGAAACATAAATCATGAATCCCCAAGGATCATATCCAATGCCATAGCCAATGCAAGAGAGTCCAAGTCATACATCTACTTTCTTGAAGCTTGTAAAGAGTCTGATTAAGCTGGAGTATTTCTTCTCTGTGGACCTGAGGGAGGGGGAAATGGAAGAATAGAAGACGAAAGGAAACGGGTCAGACAATAAGTCTGGTAAGTTCAGTGGTTACCAGTATTTAAACAAGAAAAGGGATCATGACAGTGACAATAGAACATAAGACAATACCCTAATATAAGATAAGAGGGACGTGTGATCGCACCCATTACTATAGTCTTTGCACCTACTTAACCATTGGTTCAACCAGCCCACGTGTTTACAACAAACGATCCCTTACTGATCTGCTCCTACTCGTATGCATTCATGTCCTATGTCATTCGGCCCCCGCTTGACTGTAGCTACTTGTGCTGGTCCCACCATGGGGTGTATCAGTCCCTCTGGTGGCAATCCGACACGATTCAATATGCACCGTGTACATTATTGATGCCCAGTGCCTGATTTTTCCACTCCGGAGTACGTGCACGCCCATACTCCGCCGGAACCTACACTGGCCTACCAACCGCCGACGTTTTAACCGCTTATAATTCAGCCCAGTAATCGTGCCCCATCCTGCCTAGTTTCAGGGTACCATGATACATCTATGTGAGTTACTGCTGAAATGGGTCCCCGTTACTAGGGTTTTCTAATCAACATGTTTATTTGGTTAAGTGTCCAAGTTTACCTAATCCAGCCCATTCGTTTTAGTTAACATGTTGAATCGTTTAAGTGTTTTCCTAATTTACTTAACCCTACCAATCCTGACTTTGCTTTAATTTGCTAAAGCACCAACCACTCACATTAGACAGGACTTGTTGTGGTCACTGGATATGTCGGTCGGTTTCGGGCAGATTTACGCCACAACTCAGTCTAACCTCGGGTTATTTTTGGGCTTTATGCACTGACCACCCACATTAGATAGGTCTTGTTGTGGTCACTAGATATGTCGGTCGGTTCCGGGCAGATTTACGCCACAACTCAGTCTAACCTCGGGTTAGGCATATTCGTCTTTTCTAAATTCATATTTTTCTACATATGTCAAATTTCTTTATGTAAATTAATTTTAATTTACTCATGCCATAATTAACTTTTCAAACATTGCTCACAATAAATGGTATATCAAATATACCATTTTATGAACAAACTTATGCCATGTATTTTCATGTTTCTTCATCGTTATCCCCATAGAACATACGTATGAATTACATAAAATGTTGGGCTAACCAATTAGCCCAAACCCATAAACAAAAAGGGTAATAAGGAACATGACATAAACATAAAATAGCATACATTAAACTTATCCCATGTAACTTGGTATAGATGCATCATTATTTCAACTAAACATGTAAAGGTGAACTTGTGACTAAGTCATGTAAACTTGGCATGGGTCTAACATGTAGGTTTAACACATAAACAAGATTTTAAACCACAATATAACATACTAACTTATGTATGTCAAAACATAAGAAAGCTACTCTAACCATTTTTAAATTGCAACTTAGCATGATAACTTATGTGTGTTAAACATAAGAGGATTGCAATTCCAACTTTTTACAACATAAATAGATCCACTTGACATGGTTCTAACTATTCACGAAAGTTAATCTACATGTAAGCATGTGATTTAGATCCTAGACTTGCAAATAACCATCAAATTACAACATGACAAGTTTCACCATTTTGTTGGATAATAAGTTCTTAACCCAATCGTAATAACGTACAATGTTGTACATCACCCAAGCATATAGACATGAAATATGCTACATGTTCATCGCCAAAAGCATATAGAAATATAAAACATATTCTTCGCCACAAGCATATAGACAAGAATAATTACAATGATAGTTTAAGATAGACGAGAATCAAATCTTATACATAGGCATAATACTATACCCCAATTACAACATGTCGTGATTAATCGAAGAACGTTTAAATCTGCGTAACAACTGACTTACAAACTAAAAAAAATTCTTGCGTTCTGAAATCTGAATTCTGAAATTGGAGATGGGCGCCTTTGATGAAGATCGTTGAATTAAACTACTTTTAATTTGATTCTTGATTCAAGTTCTTTAACTCGTCTTTTGAATTAAAAAGGGTGACGGCTACTACACGTCCTCCATTGACGGCATTTTTGTTCTAGGTTTATTTTTCTGTGTGTTTTTAGGATTGGCATCGAGTTGTTCATATAGAATTTCAGTTTGATTATAGCCTTCAGATGGACCTAGGCTTAATCACATCCACTCAGACCTGATCAGGATCATCCAGAAGCCCTAGTGACTCAACCGTGAGTCAGCAATCATTCAAATTTTAGATCTGGCCGGGGGCCAGGTCGACCCCCAGGTCGACCCTAAGGTCGACCCCTAGGTTGACCTCTAGGGGGAGGTCGACACTAGGGTCGACCCCTTGGTCGACCAGCCTGGGCGGGGATTTTCCCGCCCATCTCGCTTCTGACTTCTGTTTGAATTTTGAACTTGTTCCTTCGAGCTATTTGAATTTATTTGAATTTCTGAAAACTTCTAACAGTCATAACTTCTTCATACGAAGTCCAATTCACGCAAACTCGGACTCTATCTCAACCAGAATTCCGAGATGAACACAATGTCATAGCCAGTTTCCCTTAATTCTCACATTTTAAATTAAGTATTCTATTTATTATTATTATAACGTTAATAGAAAATATGCGTGTTACATTCTCCCCTCCTTTTAGGATTTCATTCCCAAAATCTTCAAGTCGAGATGAACTTATATCCTACCATCCAAACACCCATCTACTCAACCATCAAACACAGGCGTCCATTGTCCTTAAAAGATTTCTAATGCTTCATGATCATATGCATAGTGTGTGTATATGTCTTTATCTAATGAAAAATCAGGCGGTCTACTGATTCAGTATACCTCCTTAATGCAAATTATGTCAGTGCCATGAGTCCATTATGAATGCAAATTTTCCTACTCAAAGTTTGTTACACAAGTGCACAACCATTCATAAAAATGCAACGTCCATATGATAACACATCAAGTTTTAATCCATAAACCAATACATATATGCATATGCAATATGGAAGTTACTAAGCCAATCTAGTACCTAATGTGTGTGTATATGCATCCACCAGCAACCACTTGCAACCATCAATCATAACATGTTTCAATTACATGTTTACATCCAAACAGGTTCCTACCTAAGGATAAAGGATAGGATCGAGGAGATATACCTAAAAAAGATATATATGAGTATAAACTTGAGGAAAAAGAGATTAAAGACGTACCCTCTAAAAGAAAAGGGTAGGTTGCACGTATACGATCCTCGGTTTCCCAAGTCGCGTCTTCCTCGACGTCGCTCCATCGAACTTTGACGAGCTTAACTTCACGGTTACGTAGCTTTCTGACCTCTGTTCCCAAGATACGGGTTGGACCTCTTCTCACAGTTGCTTCTCGTTCAACTTCAACTTTTTCTAGCATACTTGGTTCTACCACTTCCGCGGACTCGTGTAAGCACTTCCGCAGGTGTGAGGCATGAAAGACATTATGAATCCCAGCAAATCTTTCGGGCGGTTTTACCCTATAAGCCATCTTCCCAGTCTTCTCGATGATAGGGAACGACCCTACAAATCTTGGTGCTAACTTTCCTGCGGATCCAAAGCGAACGACGTTCCTTAAAGGAGATACTTTAAGAAACACCTTGTCTCCAACTTCGAACTCAAGGTCAGTTCTTCTTCTGTCTGCGTTGGACTTCTGTCTATCTTGGGCAGTCTTCATTCTTCTTCGTTTCAAGTGTACTTTTTCTGAAGTCTCCCTAATCACGTATGGTCCAAGTATGAGCTTGTCTATTGACTCCCACAAGCAAGTTAGTGACTTGCATGGTCTTCCATATAAACTTCGAAAGGCGCCATGCCTATGGTGGCTTGGTAGCTATTGTTGTAAGCGAATTCCAGCAAAGGTAGATGATCCTCCCATGTACCTCTGAAGTCAATAATGCATAGCCTCAACAGGTCTTCTAATACTCTATTGACTCTTTCCGTCTGGCCATCAGTTTGTGGGTGATAGGCCGTGCTTAAGCATAACTGTGTGCCTACAGCCTCTTGTAAACTCTTCCAAAACTCGCTCGTGAAGATAGGGTCTCGATAACTCACTATGCTGGAGGGTATCCCATGGAGTCGAACTATCTCCTTAAGATATATGGATTCCAGAGATGAGGCAGTCCTTCTACTCTTGATGGGTATAAAGTGGGCGCTTTTTGTGAGCATGTCCACTATTACCCAAATGCTAGTATTGCACCTTCATGACCTAGGCAACCCATCTATAAAGTCCATCGAGATGTTATCCTATTTCCACTATGGGACCTCTAGAGGATGGAGCAGACCACCAGGCTTCTTCTGCTCTGCCTTGACTTGTTGGCATATTAAACACTTAGAAACAAATTCAGCTATGTCTTTCTTCATGCCATTCCAAAATAAAACTCTTTTGATATCTTTATACATTTTGTCTCCGCCTGGGTGTATGGTCAGCTTGGAATGGTGTGCCTCTTTTAGAACCACTTTTACCAAGCTCCTTGCCTGTGGGACACATAGTCTTCCATGTCGTCTCAACCAGCCCTTGGCATCCATGGAATATCTATTGAGGTGACTAGAAGTCTCACCCCTAATTAATTTGTCCATTACTTTGTCTAGCTAAGGGTCTTCTCTATGCGCGGCTCCGATTGAGTCTAATAGAGTTAGTCACACTTCTAATGTTGCAAGTAAGCCGGGTACAAAGTTAGTGGATGGTCTGAAGTTAAAGCTTGCTATGAACTCCAAGCTTTTCCTTTCCACAAAGAGATGGCTTAAGGTTAGCTTCTTTCTACTTAAGGCGTCTGCTATTGCATTGCTCTTGCCAGGCGTGTAGGAAATCTTAAAATCGTACGAGGCGAGGAACTCCATCCACCTTTGCTGCCTCAAGTTAAGATCTTTCTACAAGAATAGGTATTTCATCGATTTATGGTCAGTATACAGTTCAAATTTCTCACCTAGAAGATAATGGCGCCAAGACTTAAGCGCAAAAATGATGGCTGCTAACTCCAGGTCGTGGGTTGGGTAGTTTTTCTCGTCCACTTTCAACTGTCTTCCACCATAAGCCACTACCTTCCCTTCTTGCATTAGAACAGTACCTAGTCCCGTACCGCATGCATCTGTGTATACTGTAAACATCTTGCTTCCATCAGGCAATGTCAGAATTGGGGCTGTTGTTAGAGCCCTTTTCAAACGTTGGAAAGCAATATCGCAATCCAAGTTCCAATTAAAAGCTAGGTTCTTCTTTGTCAATCTTGTTAGTGGAGCTGATATTTTTGCAAAATCTTTGATGAACTTTTGATAAAAGCCTTCTAGCCCGAGAAAGCTTCGGACTTCGGTTGCGTTTTCAGGAACCTTCCAATCATGCACAACAACCACTTTTGCAGGGTCCACACCTATCCCCTCTTTGGACACCGCATGTCCAAGGAACCTAACTTCTTCTCTCCAGGAATGGCATTTGGAGAATTTCTCCTTCAACTGATGTTCATGGAGAGTATCCATGACTTCTTTTAGATGCTGAGCATGTTCTTCCTCATTCTTTGAGAAGATCAAAATATCGTCTACGAAGACTACCACAAACTTATTGAGGAACTCTCGGAACACCCAGCTCATTAAATCAACGAAGTAAGCGGGTACGTTTGTCAAGTCGGAAGGCATGACAAGCCACTCGAAGAAACCATCGGGAGTTCTGAACGTGGTCTTATCAATGTTGTCTTCTGCCACCCTTAGCTGATGAAACCCAGTAGCTAAATCTAATTGGGAGAAAACCGATGCACCTACAAGATGATAAAAACAAATCATCTATTCTTAGGAGTGGGTGTCTATTCTTCTTGGTCAACTTGTTTAGCTCCCTATAATCAATGCACAGGCGAAGTGAACCATCAGCTGTGGTTGCGAACACTACCGGAGCACCCCATTTAGAAATACTCTATCTTATGAACCCCTTTTCAAGCAGCTCTATGATTTGATTGCTGAGCTCCTTTCTCTCCCTTGGGGCCATGTGCCTAATAGGTAAAGCAACGGGCTTTGCATTGTCAACGAGGTATATGCGGAAGTCTATCTCCCGCTTCGAGGGTAAACCCTTTACCTCTTCATACACATCAGAATATTCATGGACTACCTTTACAGACTGCAAGTCCTCAATAGACGCATCAAGAGATTCTAGATAGCTTAGCATAATAGAGTTCAGGGGATTGCAAGAAATTTCAAGAGTGTTACCAAGGAGAGTCAAGAGTCTAACCACTCTTTTTCCACAGTCGAGGATGGCACCATTACTGGATAGCCAATCCATGCCTAGAATCAATCCATAGCCCGTGAAGCCCAAAACATAGGCATTGCACCTGAACACAATGCGTAGAATAGATATTTTAAAATCCAGACAAATCATTGACAAATAAGATGAGCCCCCGATTGGATTTGAAACAACCAAGGGATCCTCTACTAAACTAGTGTCTAGGTGCAAAGATTCGACTAAATCAGCAGATACAAATGAGTGCGATGCACCAGAATCAAACAATGTACGAATAGGATGATCAAAAAGATAGACTAAACTTTCGACAGAAATATTTCTACCTCGTTCTTGCGGAGGTGCTGTGAGAGCGTGAACTTGTCCTCCCGAAGAAGGTCCAGCTTCCTGCCCTTGCTTTCTTGGGCAAGCCCTAGCCATGTGTCCTGTCTCACCACAGTGGAAACAGCAACCCATCTTCATTTTTTTCTTCCTGCAGTCTTTAACCAGATGTCCAGGAATGCCGCAGAAATTACACTTTCTCTTTTCACGGGGTTTGTTGTTCTTCTTGCCTTTCTATGGATCAGCCTTATTGTTCTGTGACCTTTCCCCCTTCTTATCTTGAGGCACTTCTACTTTTGCCTCATTCTTTCCCTTGCCTTCCTCATTTAAGATGCCATGTCCACTAACCTTTCGTAAGTAGCCCCCATAGGTATGTGGGTCATAGCCAAGCTATGAAGTGGCTCATTCAGTCCCTTGACAAAACGGAGAGCCTTCTTATGAGGAGTATTCACTAAGTCCAATCCAAACCGGGCCAGCTGATTGAATTGATTGACGTACTCCTTGACCGTCATACTTCCTTGCTTAAGAGATAAGAACTTTTCCAGCTGTAAACTTCGTTCAGCTTGTGAGAGGAATATCATCTCGAACCTTATTCTGAAATCCATCCATGTTTCAACCGGCCTCTCAGCGTTAGTAACTTCCCACCAATAGGATGCTAAGTCTTTGAGCAACCACACTGCCAACTGTATCTTTTGTCTATCATCCACCTCAAAGATAACGAACAGATCCTCAGTTTCTTTGAGTTAGTTCCTTACTTCAACGAATGATTCAGTCCCCTTGAAATCCTTTCCACCCATGGCCCTAAAATCTCTACAGGTCTCTGAGAAAGCATTTGCACGAGGAGGAGGAGGCGGAGGAGGAGGAACCGCTGCAGCTGGAGGAGGAATATCTGCTGGGCCTGCATCATTGGCCCTAGCCTCTAAGTACCTCCTAAACCAGCCAGGTATTGGCACACCCTCTGGAAGGTTAAGATTCCCAGACATGCTGAAAAGAAAAAGAAAAGATTCAAAATGAAGGATAGAAAGATAGTGCATATGGCTTTGGGGTTTATGCCTTTTTAAATTTTAAAATAACACTTTTCCTTGTAAAATGCTTCTTTATATTTCTTTTGAAAATAGTTTTTTTTTTTAATTCTTATCTAATCTGGGAAAACTTTGCTCTGATACCAAGTGAAACACCCCACCTCCAATAAGGTCACTCACAAAGGGAATGCCTTAACTTTGGTGGAGATTTATAGGTACAAGACACAGAAAAATTTTCAAGACAGATAAATTTAAGCAGCAGAATCCAAATATTTGTTTCATATGTAGCTCAATTCAAAAGCATTACATCAAATTGTCTCAAAACAACTTCAAAACATTACACCATAATTTCTGTGTTGATTATTCAATAAATAAGCATAAACCAAAAAGTAAAAAATGCATAAATTCCCAAGGATCATATCCAATGCCATAGCCAATGCAAGAGAGTCCAAGTCATACATCTACTTTCTTGAAGATTGTAAAGAGTCTGATTAAGCTGGAGTATTTCCTCCCTGTGGACCTGAGGGGGGAAAACGGAAGAAAAGAAGACAAAAGGAAACGGGTCAGACAATAAGTCTGGTAAGTTCAGTGGTTACTAGTATTTAAACAAGAAAAGGGATCATGACAGTGATAACAGAACGTAGGACAATACCCTAATATAAGATAAGAGGGACGTGTGATCGCACCCATTACTATAGTCTCTGCACCAACTTAACCATTGGTTCAACCAGCCAACGTGTTTTCAACAAACGATCCCCTTACTGATCCGCTCCTACTCGTATGCATTCATGTCCTGTGTCATTTGACCCCCGCTTGACTGTAGCTACCTGTGTTGGTCCCACCATGGGGTGTATCAATCCCTATGGTGGCAAACCGACACGATTCAAGATGCACAGTGTATACTACTGATGCCCAGTGCCTGATTTTTCCACTCCGGAGTATGTGCACGCCCATACTCCACCAGAACCTACACTGGCCCAACAACCGCCGACGTTTTGATCGCTTATAAATCAGCCCAGTAATCGTGCCCCACCCTGCCTAGTTTCAGGGTACCATGATACATCTATGGGTGTTACTACTGAAATGGGTCCCCGTTACTAGGGTTTTCTAATCAACATGCTTATTTGGTTTAGTGTCCAAGTTTACCTAACCCAGCCCATTCGTTTTAGTTAACATGTTGAATTGGTTAAGTATTTTCCTAATTTACTTAACCCTACCAATCCTAACTTAGCTTTAATTTATTAAAGCACCAACCACTCACATTAGTCAGGTCTTGTTGTGGTCACTAGATATGTCGGTCGGTTCTGGGCAGATTTACACCATAACTCAGTCTAACCTCAGGTTCTTTTTGGGCTTGATGCACTAACCACCCACATTAGAGAGGTCTTGTTGTGGTCACTGGATATGCCGGTTGGTTTCGGGCAGATTTACATCACCACTCAGTCTAACCTCGGGTTAGGCGTACTCGTCTATTCTAAATTCATATTTTTCTACATATGTCAAATTTCTTTATGTAAATTAATTTTAATTTACTCATGTCATAATTATCTTTTCAAACATTGCTCACAATAAATGGTATATCAAATATACCATTTTATGAACAAACCTATGCCATGTATTTTCATGTTTCTTCATCGTTATCCCCATAGAACATACGTATGAATTACATAAAATGTTGGGCTAACCAATTAGCCCAAACCCATAAACAAAAAGGGTAATAAAGAACATGACATAAACATAAAATAGCATACATTAAACTTATCCCATGTAACTTGGTATAGATGCATCATTATTTCAACTAAACATGTAAAGTTGAACTTGTGACTAAGTCATGTAAACTTGGCATGGGTCTAACATGTAGGTTTAACACATAAACAAGATTTTAAACCACAATATAACATACTAACTTATGTATGTCAAAACATAAGAAAGCTACTCTAACCATTTTTAAATTGCAACTTAGCATGATAACTTATGTGTGTTAAACATAAGAGGATTGCAATTCCAACTTTTTACAACATAAATAGATCCACTAGACATGGTTCTAACTATTCACGAATGTCAATCTACATGTAAGCATGTGATTTAGATCCTAGACTTGCAAATAACCATCAAATTACAACATGACAAGTTTCACCATTTTGTTGGATAATAAGTTCTTAACCCAATCGTAATAACGTACAATGTTGTACATCACCCAAGCATATAGACATGAAATATGCTACATGTTCATCGCCATAAGCATATAGAAATATAAAACATATTCTTCGCCACAAGCATATAGACAAGAATAATTACAATGATATTTTAAGATAGACGAGAATCAAATCTTATACATAGGCATAATACTATACCCCAATTACAACATGTCGTGATTAATCGAAGAACGTTTAAATCTGCGTAACAACTGACTTACAAACTAAAAGAAATTCTTGCGTTCTGAAATCTGAATTCTGAAATTGGAGATGGGCGCCTTTGATGAAGATCGTTGAATTAAACTACTTTTAATTTGATTCTTGATTCAAGTTCTTTAACTCGTCTTTTGAATTAAAAAGGGTGACGGCTACTCCACGTCCTCCATTGACGGCATTTTAGTTCTAGGTTTATTTTTCTGTGTGTTTTTAGGATTGGCATCGAGTTGTTCATATAGAATTTCAGTTTGATTATAGCCGTCAGATGGACCTAGGCTTAATCACATCCACTCAGACCTGATCAGGATCATCCAGAAGCCCTAGTGACTCAACCGTGAGTCAGCAATCATTCAAATTTTAGATCTGGCCGGGGGCCAGGTCGACCCCCAGGTCGACCCTAAGGTCGACCCCTAGGTTGACCTCTAGGGGGGAGGTCGACATTAGGGTCGACCCCTTGGTCGACCAGCCTGGGCGGGGATTTTCCCGCCCAGCTCGCTTCTGACTTCTGTTTGAATTTTGAACTTGTTCCTTCGAGCTATTTGAATTTATTTGAATTTCTGAAAACTTCTAACAGTCGTAACTTCTTCATACGAAGTCCAATTCACGCAAACTCGGACTCTATCTCAACCAGAATTCCGAGATGAACACAATGTCATAGCCAGTTTCCCTTAATTCTCACATTTTAAATTAAGTATTCTATTTATTATTATTATAACGTTAATAGAAAATATGCGTGTTACATTCTCCCCTCCTTTTAGGATTTCATCCCCAAAATCTTCAAGTCGAGATGAACTTATATCCTACCATCCAAACACCCATCTACTCAACCATCAAACACAGGCGTCCATTGTCCTTAAAAGATTTCTAATGCTTCATGATCATATGCATAGTGTGTGTATATGTCTTTATCTAATGAAAAATCAGGCGGTCTACTGATTCAGTATACCTCCTTAATGCAAATTATGTCAGTGCCATGAGTCCATTATGAATGCAAATTTTCCTACTCAAAGTTTGTTACACAAGTGCACAACCATTCATAAAAATGCAACGTCCATATGATAACACATCAAGTTTTAATCCATAAACCAATACATATATGCATATGCAATATGGAAGTTACTAAGCCAATCTAGTACCTAATGTGTGTGTATATGCATCCACCAGCAACCACTTGCAACCATCAATCATAACATGTTTCAATTACATGTTTACATCCAAACAGGTTCCTACCTAAGGATAAAGGATAGGATCGAGGAGATATACCTAAAAAAGATATATATGAGTATAAACTTGAGGAAAAAGAGATTAAAGACGTACCCTCTAAAAGAAAAGGGTAGGTTGCACGTATACGATCCTCGGTTTCCCAAGTCGCGTCTTCCTCGACGTCGCTCCATCGAACTTTGACGAGCTTAACTTCACGGTTACGTAGCTTTCTGACCTCTGTTCCCAAGATACGGGTTGGACCTCTTCTCACAGTTGCTTCTCGTTCAACTTCAACTTTTTCTAGCATACTTGGTTCTACCACTTCCGCGGACTCGTGTAAGCACTTCCGCAGGTGTGAGGCATGAAAGACATTATGAATCCCAGCAAATCTTTCGGGCGGTTTTACCCTATAAGCCATCTTCCCAGTCTTCTCGATGATAGGGAACGACCCTACAAATCTTGGTGCTAACTTTCCTGCGGATCCAAAGCGAACGACGTTCCTTAAAGGAGATACTTTAAGAAACACCTTGTCTCCAACTTCGAACTCAAGGTCAGTTCTTCTTCTGTCTGCGTTGGACTTCTGTCTATCTTGGGCAGTCTTCATTCTTCTTCGTTTCAAGTGTACTTTTTCTGAAGTCTCCCTAATCATGTATGGTCCAAGTATGAGCTTGTCTGTTGACTCCCACAAGCAAGTTAGTGACTTGCATGGTCTTCCATATAAACTTCGAAAGGCGCCATGCCTATGGTTGCTTGGTAGCTATTGTTGTAAGCGAATTCCACCAAAGGTAGATGATCCTCCCATGTACCTCCGAAGTCAATAATGCATAGCCTCAACAGGTCTTCTAATACTCTATTGACTCTTTCCGTCTGGCCATCAGTTTGTGGGTGATAGGCCGTGCTTAAGCATAACTGTGTGCCTACAGCCTCTTGTAAACTCTTCCAAAACTCGCTCGTGAAGATAGGGTCTCGATCACTCGCTATGCTGGAGGGTATCCCATGGAGTCGAACTATCTCCTTAAGATATATGGATTCCAGAGATGAGGCAGTCCTTCTACTCTTGATGGGTATAAAGTGGGCGCTTTTTGTGAGCATGTCCACTATTACCCAAATGCTAGTATTGCACCTTCTTGACCTAGGCAACCCATCTATAAAGTCCATCGAGATGTTATCCTATTTCCACTATGGGACCTCTAGAGGATGGACCAGACCACCAGGCTTCTTCTGCTCTGCCTTGACTTGTTGGCATATTAAACACTTAGAAACAAATTCAGCTATGTCTTTCTTCATGCCATTCCAAAATAAAACTCTTTTGATATCTTTATACATTTTGTCTCCGCCTGGGTGTATGGTCAGCTTGGAATGGTGTGCCTCTTTTAGAACCACTTTTACCAAGCTCCTTGCCTGTGGGACACATAGTCTTCCATGTCGTCTCAACCAGCCCTTGGCATCCATGGAATATCTATTGAGGTGACTAGAAGTCTCACCCCTAATTAATTTGTCCATTACTTTGTCAAGCTAAGGGTCTTCTCTTTGCGCGGCTCCGATTGAGTCTAATAGAGTTAGTCACACTTCTAATGTTGCAAGCAAGCCGGGTACAAAGTTAGTGGAGGGTCTGAAGTTAAAGCTTGCTATGAACTCCAAGCTTTTCCTTTCCACAAAGAGATGGCTTAAGGTTAGCTTCTTTCTACTTAAGGCGTCTGCTATTGCATTGCCCTTGCCAGGCGTGTAGGAAATCTCAAAATCGTACGAGGCGAGGAACTCCATCCACCTTTGCTGCCTCAAGTTAAGATCTTTCTACAAGAATAGGTATTTCAACGATTTATGGTCAGTATACAGTTCAAATTTCTCACCTAGAAGATAATGACGCCAAGACTTAAGCGCAAAAATGATGGCTGCTAACTCCCGGTCGTGGGTTGGGTAGTTTTTCTCGTCCACTTTCAACTGTCTTCCACCATAAGCCACTACCTTCCCTTCTTGCATTAGAACAGTACCTAGTCCCTTACCGCATGCATCTGTGTATACTGTAAACATCTTGCTTCCATCAGGCAATGTCAGAATTGTGGCTGTTGTTAGAGCCCTTTTCAAACGTTGGAAAGCAATATCGCAATCCAAGTCCCAATTAAAAGCTAGGTTCTTCTTTGTCAATCTTGTTAGTGGAGCTGATATTTTTGCAAAATCTTTGATGAACTTTTGATAAAAGCCTTCTAGCCCGAGAAAGCTTCGGACTTCGGTTGCGTTTTCAGGAACCTTCCAATCATGCACAACAACCACTTTTGCAGGGTCCACACCTATCCCCTCTTTGGACACCACATGTCCAAGGAACCTAACTTCTTCTCTCCAGGAATGGCATTTGGAGAATTTCTCCTTCAACTGATGTTCATGGAGAGTATCCATGACTTCTTTTAGATGCTGAGCATGTTCTTCCTCATTCTTTGAGAAGATCAAAATATCGTCTACGAAGACTACCACAAACTTATTGAGGAACTCTCGGAACACCCAGCTCATTAAATCAACGAAGTAAGCGGGTACGTTTGTCAAGTCGGAAGGCATGACAAGCCACTCGAAGAAACCATCGGGAGTTCTGAACGCGGTCTTATCAATGTTGTCTTCTGCCACCCTTAGCTGATGAAACCCAGTAGCTAAATCTAATTGGGAGAAAACCGATGCACCTACAAGATGATAAAAACAAATCATCTATTCTTAGGAGTGGGTGTCTATTCTTCTTGGTCAACTTGTTTAGCTCCCTATAATCAATGCACAGGCGAAGTGAACCATCAGCTTTGGTTGCGAACACTACCGGAGCACCCCATTTAGAAATACTCTATCTTATGAACCCCTTTTCAAGCAGCTCTTCGATTTGATTGCTGAGCTCCTTTCTCTCCCTTGGGGCCATATGCCTAATAGGTAAAGCAACGGGCTTTGCATTGTCAACGAGGTATATGCGGAAGTCTATCTCCCGCTTCGAGGGTAAACCCTTTACCTCTTCAAACACATCAGAATATTCATGGACTACCTTTACAGACTACAAGTCCTCAATAGACGCATCAAGAGATTCTAGATAGCTTAGCATAACAGAGTTCAGGGGATTGCAAGAAATTTCAAGAGTGTTACCAAGGAGAATCAAGAGTCTAACCACTCTTTTTCCACAGTCGAGGATGGCACCATTACTGGATAGCCAATCCATGCCTAGAATCAATCCATATCCCGTGAAGCCCAAAACATAGGCATTGCACCTGAACATAATGCGTAGAATAGATATTTTAAAATCCAGACAAACCATTGACAAATAAGATGAGCCCCCGATTGGATTTGAAACAACCAAGGGATCCTCTACTAAACTAGTGTCTAGGTGCAAAGATTCGACTAAATCAGCAGATACAAATGAGTGCGATGCACCAGAATCAAACAATGTACGAATAGGATGATCAAAAAGATAGACTAAACTTTCGACAGAAATATTTCTACCTCGTTCTTGCGGAGGTGCTGTGAGAGCGTGAACTTGTCCTCCCGAAGAAGGTCCAGCTTCCTGCCCTTGCTTTCTTCGGCAAGCCCTAGCCATGTGTCCTGTCTCACCACAGTGGAAACAGCAACCCATCTTCATTTTCTTCTTCCTGCAGTCTTTAACCAGATGTCCAGGAATGCCACAGAAATTACACTTTCTCTTTTCACGGGGTTTGTTGTTCTTCTTGCCTTTCTATGGATCAGCCTTATTGTTCTGTGACCTTTCCCCCTTCTTATCTTGAGGCACTTCTACTTTTGCCTCATTCTTTCCCTTGTCTTCCTCATTTAAGATGCCATGTCCACTAACCTTTCGTAAGTAGCCCCCATAGGTATGTGGGTCATAGCCAAGCTATGAAGTGGCTCATTCAGTCCCTTGACAAAACGGAGAGCCTTCTTATGAGGAGTATTCACTAAGTCCAATCCAAACCGGGCCAGCTGATTGAATTGATTGACGTACTCCTTGACCGTCATACTTCCTTGCTTAAGAGATAAGAACTTTTCCAGCTGTAAACTTCGTTCAGCTTGTGAGAGGAATATCATCTCGAACCTTATTCTGAAATCCATCCATGTTTCAACCGGCCTCTCAGCATTAGTAACTTCCCGCCAATAGGAAGCTAAGTCTTTGAGCAACCACACTGCCAACTGTATCTTTTGTCTATCATCCACCTCAAAGATAACGAACAGATCCTCAGTTTCTTTGAGTCAGTTCCTTGATTCAACGAATGATTCAGTCCCCTTGAAATCCTTTCCACCCATGGCCCTAAAATCTCTACAGGTCTCTGAGAAAGCATTTGCACGAGGAGGAGGAGGCGGAGGAGGAGGAACCGCTGCAGCTGGAGGAGGAATATCTGCTGGGCCTGCATCATTGGCCCTAGCCTCTAAGTACCTCCTAAACCAGCCAGGTATTGGCACACCCTCTGGAAGGTTAAGATTCCTAGACATGCTGAAAAGAAAAAGAAAAGATTCAAAACGAAGGATAGAAAGATAGTGCATATGGCTTTGGGGTTTATGCCTTTTTAAATTTTAAAATAACACTTTTCCTTGTAAAATGCTTCTTTATATTTCTTTTGAAAATAGTTTTTTTTTTAATTCTTATCTAATCTGGGAAAACTTTGTTCTGATACCAAGTGAAACACCCCACCTCCAATAAGGTCACTCACAAAGGGAATGCCTTAACTTTGGTGGAGATTTATAGGTACAAGACACAGAAAAATTTTCAAGACAGATAAATTTAAGCAGCAGAATCCAAATATTTGTTTCATATGTAGCTCAATACAAAAGCATTACATCAAATTGTCTCAAAACAACTTCAAAACATTACACCATAATTTCTGTGTTGATTATTCAATAAATAAGCATAAACCAAAAAGTAAAAAATGCATAAATTCCCAAGGATCATATCCAATGCCATAGCCAATGCAAGAGAGTCCAAGTCATACATCTACTTTCTTGAAGATTGTAAAGAGTCTGATTAAGCTGGAGTATTTCCTCCCTGTGGACCTGAGGGGGGAAAACGGAAGAAAAGAAGACAAAAGGAAACGGATCAGACAATAAGTCTGGTAAGTTCAGTGGTTACTAGTATTTAAACAAGAAAAGGGATCATGACAGTGATAACAGAACGTAGGACAATACCCTAATATAAGATAAGAGGGACGTGTGATCGCACCCCTTACTATAGTCTCTGCACCAACTTAACCATTGGTTCAACCAGCCCACGTGTTTTCAACAAACGATCCCCTTACTGATCCGCTCCTACTCGTATGCATTCATGTCCTGTGTCATTTGGCCCCCGCTTGACTGTAGCTACCTGTGTTGGTCCCACCATGGGGTGTATCAATCCCTATGGTGGCAAACCGACACGATTCAAGATGCACAGTGTATACTACTGATGCCCAGTGCCTGATTTTTCCACTCCGGAGTATGTGCACGCCCATACTCCACCGGAACCTAAACTGGCCCAACAACCGCCGACGTTTTGATCGCTTATAAATCAGCCCAGTAATCGTGCCCCACCCTGCCTAGTTTCAGGGTACCATGATACATCTATGGGTGTTACTACTGAAATGGGTCCCCGTTACTAGGGTTTTCTAATCAACATGCTTATTTGGTTTAGTGTCCAAGTTTACCTAACCCAGCCCATTCGTTTTAGTTAACATGTTGAATTGGTTAAGTATTTTCCTAATTTACTTAACCCTACCAATCCTAACTTAGCTTTAATTTATTAAAGCACCAACCACTCACATTAGTCAGGTCTTGTTGTGGTCACTAGATATGTCGGTCGGTTCTGGGCAGATTTACACCATAACTCAGTCTAACCTCAGGTTCTTTTTGGGCTTGATGCACTAACCACCCACATTAGAGAGGTCTTGTTGTGGTCACTGGATATGCCGGTTGGTTTCGGGCAGATTTACACCACCACTCAGTCTAACCTCGGGTTAGGCGTACTCGTCTATTCTAAATTCATATTTTTCTACATATGTCAAATTTCTTTATGTAAATTAATTTTAATTTACTCATGTCATAATTATCTTTTCAAACATTGCTCACAATAAATGGTATATCAAATATACCATTTTATGAACAAACCTATGCCATGTATTTTCATGTTTCTTCATCGTTATCCCCATAGAACATACGTATGAATTACATAAAATGTTGGGCTAACCAATTAGCTCAAACCCATAAACAAAAAGGGTAATAAGGAACATGACATAAACATAAAATAGCATACATTAAACTTATCCCATGTAACTTGGTATAGATGCATCATTATTTCAACTAAACATGTAAAGGTGAACTTGTGACTAAGTCATGTAAACTTGGCATGGGTCTAACATGTATGTTTAACACATAAACAAGATTTTAAACCACAATATAACATACTAACTTATGTATGTCAAAACATAAGAAAGCTACTCTAACCATTTTTAAATTGCAACTTAGCATGATAACTTATGTGTGTTAAACATAAGAGGATTGCAATTCCAACTTTTTACAACATAAATAGATCCACTTGACATGGTTCTAACTATTCACGAATGTTAATCTACATGTAAGCATGTGATTTAGATCCTAGACTTGCAAATAACCATCAAATTACAACATGACAGGTTTCACCATTTTGTTGGATAATAAGTTCTTAACCCAATCGTAATAACGTACAATGTTGTACATCACCCAAGCATATAGACATGAAATATGCTACATGTTCATCGGCATAAGCATATAGAAATATAAAACATATTCTTCGCCACAAGCATATAGACAAGAATAATTACAATGATAGTTTAAGATAGACGAGAATCAAATCTTATACATAGGCATAATACTATACCCCAATTACAACATGTCGTGATTAATCGAAGAACGTTTAAATCTGCGTAACAACTGACTTACAAACTAAAAGAAATTCTTGCGTTCTGAAATCTGAATTCTGAAATTGGAGATGGGCGCCTTTGATGAAGATCGTTGAATTAAACTACTTTTAATTTGATTCTTGATTCAAGTTCTTTAACTCGTCTTTTGAATTAAAAAGGGTGACGGCTACTCCACGTCCTCCATTGACAGCATTTTAGTTCTAGGTTTATTTTTCTGTGTGTTTTTTGGATTGGCATCGAGTTGTTCATATAGAATTTCAGTTTGATTATAGCCGTCAGATGGACCTAGGCTTAATCACATCCACTCAGACCTGATCAGGATCATCCAGAAGCCCTAGTGACTCAACGGTGAGTCAGCAATCATTCAAATTTTAGATCTGGCCGGAGTCTAGGTCGACACCTAGGTCGACCCTGAGGTCGACCCCTAGGTCGACCTCTCGGGGGGAGGTCGACACTAGGGTCGACCCCCTGGTCGACCTGCCTAGGCGGGAATTTTCCCACCCAGCTCTCTTCTGACTTCTGTTTGAATTTTGAACTTGTTCCTTCGAGCTGTTTGAATTTATTTGAGTTTCTGAAAACTTCTAACAGTCATAACTTCTTCATACGAAGTCTAATTCACGCAATCCGGGACTCTATCTCAACCAGAATTCCGAGACGAACACAATGGCGTAGCCCATATCCCTTAATTCTCACATTTTAAATTAAGTATTCTATTTATTATTATTATAACATTAATAGAAAATACGGGGTGTTACAGGGCAACAAGCTCGGAGTTGTCAGATGGGAGGACAAGTGTAGGAATAAAAGCGAGAAGGGTTTGGTCAGATGTCGAAACAGAGGAAGAGCTTAGGAAGGTCTTGAAATAAGACAAGATAGTCTCTTTGACTTCAACAGGAGTAGAAGCGAAGGAGTGCTCTGGGCGCTGAATGTAGAGAATGGTCAGAAGTCTGTTGTTCTTACGAATATACGAGTGAAAGAATTTGGAGTTCGTAACACCTTCGACAATCCATTTGATCCTCGCCTTTTGGCATAGATGGTCTTGTTCAATATGAAGCTCCAAAGAGTAGGAGAGTTGAGCCAACACCCACGCCTCCTTGTTAGCAGGGGAGGGATCCTCGTCATACGGCGCCTCTACTTGAACGAGAATCTCTTTATCGCTCTAACGCGATCAAAGATATTCTTGAAAATGAAAACATTCCACGCTTTAAGGCAAATCTTAAGACGCTTCAGCTTAAGACAAAAAACTACACAAGGAGGTCAGTAATAGGGGCGACCTAGGAATCTTCCACGATACTATGGAATGTATGGTGACATCTCCACATACTCTGAAAACGGAAAGAGGACAGACCAGAAAAGGACAGGGGAGAGCAACTTAGCACCATAGGAGCATGATCGGAGAAGGTACGGTGCACACGGGAAATTGAGAACATGCAGGGTAGGCCGAACCACCCTTCAGAAGCAAAGACTCTGTCAAGCCGAGATAAAATGCAGTTTGTCCTGTCTAGTTGCTACATTAGGTAAATGCTGATCCAACAAAAGAAATCTCGGAAAGACTAGAGCCAATGATGAAGGCATTGAAATTCGCAACCGCCAAGCGGTTGACGACATTGCCTCCTCGTTTTTCCGCTTGCCTGGCGACAACATTGAAGTCACCGCACAACACAGAAACAGGAAAACCCAAACTAGAAAGAGATAGGATTCCAGACCAAAGAGCTAGTCTCTCAATCCTATCACACATACCATAAACCGCAGAAACCAAAAAAAAGAAGAAAACGAGGGCAGAGAACAAGCCACTGAAAGTAACAGATACGGGTCGAAGATAGGATAAGTGACAACGTCTTTGGACCAAATAATCCAGATCTTGTCAGACATTTTGGCTAAGGCGCCACCAAAGCCAGGAGAGAACAGTTTTGGTGATCGCCTCTGGTCCCATTAAAGGTTCCAAAAGCGCTGGCAAAAAGATAGAGTGCTTCTTTATAATGCGCTAAAGCCTAACTATCGATGCATCATTTCCAATACCCCAAACATTCTAGAAAAGAAAGTTTTCCATCAAGAACAGAATAACACAAGGGACATGCAAGGAGAAGGCAACAATAACAATAATCACCGCACAACTCAAATAAGGTAAAGGGAGTGTCGAGTAGATCTATCGATCTGCTCAGACGCTGCCATAGAGCGTGTGCGAATGGTATGGAGATGAGGGGAATCGGTCTCCGTCTATGAGACGAGACTCTAGAAGTCTATCTAACTGGAGAATCGCAATAAGAAGATAGACGAAGAGGGCGGCTATCCTTGCAGGCAAGAGGTCCGCTAGATCTAGCCAGGTAAGAGTTCTTAGTAAGTCGAAGTAGGCGATCATTAATGATCGCTATCTCGGCCTTACTAAGAAGGGGAGAAAAGCAAAACACAAAAGAGATGGAAACATGATAGAAAGCACAAAGAGACACTACCAAACCGAAAGAAATCACATTACATAATAAAAAAATAAGCAAAAAAAAAAATCAGAGATATATGTAGTCATGCACGAAATCGGCAACACCGATTGCTGTAGGAACCTTATCGAGCCCGATCTATCATGAGACTGACAGACCTACCGCAAAGGTAACGCTCCACGGAGGGGACAATGAAAACAATCATCATGTGAAGCCACATAGGGAGGCCATCTCCTCGGTAAACCGTATAGTGGTCCACATAAGGGGCCCCTATACGCCTACGATAAGGAGACTACCCATCCGCAGAAGACCACACAGATAACGATTGCGCATGGAATCCAAAGCCGGAACAAGAACGGACCCAAATCAGCCGAGTCACTAGCGACGTGGAACCGGCCACACAATGACTCAGGAAGGCAAAGATCCAATGGACAAAGTCGCGATAAACGGCTCCAGCCTTACGGCCAAAGCAACCTACAAATAGAAGAAAACCTGGACTGACAATGGGCCAACAGTCCATGCAACAAAACCTTAATCAGCCCCAAAGATACCCAATGAAACGATTCAAAAAGCCATTGGAATCGATATGACCAAAAAGGGAACCACAGAGCAGAGTAATCCAAAGAATCCAAACCCCATCAAGCCAAAGTAACAAATCGATTCCCAAGAAGAATGAATCAATACTAACCCACAAGAATCCAAAAACCCAAAAGGAACAAAGATTGCCAAAATAATACTAGATAAAAGAATAGGCTATATCTGAAACAGCATCACATAAAAGATAGACCGAGATCAAATGAGAAGCAGAAAAACCTGCTGAACCTGCAACCTCAAGCGAGGTAACACACACATGACCCGCCATTTTGCTTGCAAGACAAGCAATTCAATGTCGGGGAGCACACACGAACGTGTGTCATTGCTCAAACCCACAAAACTGACAAAGGGCCACCAACTAATGAAAAGAGAATCAGCATAGAACCAAAAATAATGTCGAATAAAAACATGCATACAATAACCTGTAACCAATAAGCAGCTAATTAATTCCAAGCTTACCTGATCCGAAGATAACTCACCAAAAGACGAGCAGGAGACCAAAGAGTGTTGCGCGTAGCCATAACAAGGTGAAAAAGGAGAGTTATATACCACTGATACAGTCGATGGAGAAGAAATAAGCGGCAAACTGTGCAACGGTGCCTCGCCAAGGACATCAGTTCCTGGCTGCACTTCTTGTACAACAACCATGCTCTTGCGCCACTGGCGGTAACTAGTGCCCCTGAGCCACGTCTGCGAAGTAACAGGAACTACCGAGGGGCCAACAACAGCCAAATCCGAAACAAGCTGTCCAATAGGAACACTATCCAAGTTGCCAGCCACAGAAGCAGACACTACAACATCAACAATTGAGTCCGGTAAAACTTCAAAACCATTAGCAAGAACAAGGGGAGCTGCTGGAGCAGCTGAGTCCGCATATACTTCACAAAGACCTAGTGCTAAAAGTGGTGACGACCTCTTCACATGCTTCGAACACCTACGGCGTTGAATACATGATGAAGTCCATCCACCTTTAACACACAAGTTATCTGACGCATCACTGCCTCTAGCTGTCTTAGGAGATATCCCATCAAAACCGATCTTTTCAACACCAGCACAGGCCTCCACACTGGTAGCCCACAAATTCCTCGAGAATATGTTAGCATCAGACTAAGATAAGATCCCACCTCCATTACTCGATGGGGTGGTCAAATCCCCACTACTAGCAAGTGATGGAGATGGCAGCACGCAACTGTCTTGCGTGAAAACGCCGCCATAAGCAATGGATCCAATAGAGAACTCAGAAACAACTCGAAAGAAGGAGGCTTCAGTACCTCTGAAGTACAGACGAGGTACGAAGGATGTGATGAAATCATCCTCTTCTCGTTTGATTTCAGTGGCATGCCTCAAACCCATAACCACCTCAAGGATCAACGGACCTATTTTAACTGCAGGAGCAAAGCTCGAAGCAAGCTTTCCTGAGTAGAAAGGAAGTAACTCCACAAAATTACCATCAACAATCATATATTTTAAGTGAACAAGCAGCTCGAAAGTTGCCAAAAAACATAGTTTAACAACAAACAACGAGGAGGCCAAGAGTTCGACAGAGAATGGTTCAGAAACAACCTCCCTAATTTTAGCAGAGATTGCTTCGATTGGGGGACAGCAGCAGGAGCAGAAACCATGAACCTCAAACGAACCTTCGACAGTAGTCGTGAAAAGAAAAATCCCCAAATCACGACCCTAAAAATGGGGTAAGAGAGATCGAGAGCAACTCGAGCAGATCTATTGAAGAGATAGCAGAGTAAGAAAGAGAGCACACAAAGAAACGAGGACTAATCAGAGAAGAGCCGAGTTCCAAAGAGGAAAATTTATTCAGCCATTGTTGAGTTATGACTGTTGTATGTTATTACTTATGTTTCAAAAGGCCTATGATTTACCATTACCATAACAGCCCTAATACTACCCACATCAAAAAATATTAATTTCCATGCTTAAAGTACTGTTCCAATTCTCATTTTAATTTTTAATTTTAAAAAATGTGTGTTAAAACATATAAAAATACTTGGGTGGTTGAATGAATAGACAAATCTGGTACTCATACCTCCCAACACGATCATACCAACATCAAATCTCAATCGTTTCCATCTACTAAAAAGACAGAAAATTCATTACTCCCAACCTTGCTTTCATCTACAACACGCATATGCTTTATCAATACTCAGTCTTGTGGAAGAGCTAGCCACCGAACTCAAGTAGGGCATGTTTTTATATAAAGTTTTTGAATGATTTCAACCGTGGAAAAGTAGCAATTTTCTATGAAAAAAGAACAAATATACCAAGTCATTTTTTATAAAGGAACCACAAAATGAGGTTGGGCATGTTCCCGACCTCAGCGTATAGTGGATCCTCCGCTGGTTGTAAATAATATATCAACTCTAAAATATGTGTCAAGACACCATAAAAATCTTTTATATGCTCTTCTAGACCATCACTACCTTTGATAAATACACCACTATTATATATTAATCTATCAGCACCTTGGTCTTTGGTGTTGAATTTAAATCCATGGACCAAGAATATTGGATAAGTCTTAACATTTCTTTTTGGTCCAAGCACAAGATATTGCAAATCCTCGTCATTGACGCAGTTTATTGGATCGTAAACATAATTCGAGAACCATTTAGCAAAATCTAAACAGAGATCGCCATTTGGATTTTCTGATTCGTAAATACTGCAAATATAAATGATTTTATTACTAGCTAACAATTTATATATACACAATTGCAATAAAGTTAAAAAATTAGTAACTAACAAATGGTGCAACTTTAGTACAATTTAGAAGAACATACGTGTGTGCTACATGGTGATCTCCATCATCTAACCATATTTCTACACATTTTCCAGAATATCGTCCATGTTGTCTAAAAATAGATAACATTGTCAGACAAAAATTGTATTCCAAGATTTCATCGTTACGAGGACCACTAACAAATTATATGTTCACATGATCACTGAAGTTATGAAAAAAAGAACGAAGCTTCTTCTTCAAGATTAGATTTGCAAATCGAACCTTCAACACATGCTTTTTGTCATACTTTTTTCTTCAGATGATTCAAATACCTAATATAAATTTAATTCAATTTATATGCACTAATGTCACTTTGAATTGTAAGCATTATTTTTTACTAATATTACCTCTCAAAAGGATACATCCATCTATATTGCATTGGACCTCGAAGAATTACTTCGGATGGAAGATAAATAGGTAAATGTTCCATTACATTAAAAAATCCTAGAGGGAAGATTTTCTACAATTTGCAAACCAATATCAGAATTTCTACTTCAAGTTTACGAAGATGATCAACTTTTAACGTTGCCGAACAAAGCTTTTTATAGAATAGGCTTAACTCTGTTATAACACCCTACACTTTTATAGGCAACAATTCTTTGAACACCACAGGTAATATATATTCCATCATGATATAACAATCATGACTTTTCATCCTACTCAATTTATTGTTTTTATAGTCAACACATCTACGGAGATTAGAAGAAATCCCATCCAGACATTTTAGTCCCTAAACCTATTTCAGTACAAGTTCTATTTGTTTGTAGTCTAGCTCATAGCACGCTTTGGGTTTTTTATTTTCATTGGGCTTCATATAATGTTCTGGACGTTTACAATAATTTCTATGCCATGTCTCGAATATATCGTCCTTTGTTTTTCCTTTGACATTCAAAACAGTATTAAACACGTTATCAAATACATTTTTTTTATTGTGCATAATGTCGATATTATGTCGAAGTAGGAGATCTTTCCAATAAGTTAGCTCCCAGGATATACTTTGTTTACAACAATTATGAATCTCATATTTACCCAGAATTTCTGTCTGTACTCCAGCCTCATGTATCTTGGGATAGTCCTTTACAATATCATATATTTCTTCACTTGACCAAATTTTGAGTGCTTGCACAGTCATTTCTCTACTAGCTTTAATGTTTTTTTATCTCTTATAAAAGCATGATTGACATGAAGAAAACAACGGTGACAATCAAACCATGAATGTTTTCTTCTATACCGTAAGAAAAATGCTTGTGTTTCTTCCATGCATAAAGGTCAAGATAGACGACCGACCGTACTCCAACTTGAAAGCATCCCATATGCAGGAAATTCACTAACAGTCCGTAACAAAGGAGCGAATAGACGAAATTTTTTTTTTTGAAATGTCGTATGTTTCAACTCCTTCATCCCATAGTGTTTTCAACTCTTCTATTAATGGTTGTAGATAAACATCGATGCCTTGTTTTGGATCATTAGGACCAGGAACGACAACAGTGAGAAATATATATGGAGTTTTCATACACATCCACGGAGGTAAATCATAAGGAGTAACGATAATAGGCCAATATGAATATTTACAACCAAAATGAAAAAATGGTGAAAACCCATCTGTACATAAGCCAAGTCTAACTTTACAGCTCCCAGCGACAAATGTAGGATATGTCCTATCGAAATGTTTTCATGCTTCTCCATCCAATGGATGTGTCAAGGTTCTATCTTCTGGTGTTCTCACGCTATGGCATCGCAGATGACATGCAGTGACTGAGAATGCATATAACCGTTGTAGTCTAGGGATGATTGGTAAATAATGCATTCTCGTATACGAAACTTTCTTACCTTTCTTTTTTCTTGGTTTATATCTTTCCCCACCACATATTTTACAGTTTCTAAGATTAATATCATCTTTCTAATACAACATGAAACCTTTAATACAAGTATCTATTTTTTGGTATGGCTAACCGAAAACCGACATTAGTGTTCTTGCCTTGTAATGACTATCACACATCATATTATCGGATGGCATATGTCCTTTTGCAGCTTGTACAACCATTGTAAATGCAGCTTCCGTAAGGTTAAATTTTAATTTCATGGTGACGTCCTAAGCAACTATCAATAATTCAATTCCGCTTTAACAACCATTCTACAATGGCTGCTTAGCTAAAGCCAATAAATCATATATTTTTTGGTTCCCGTGTCCGGTTCTTCTTCAATATTGACGTCTTCATCGTCAGCTTGACCGGTAGGGAACATTGACCGTGCAACATCTTCTACCATGTCTTTTATTGGATTCGTCATAACTAATTCGACCTCTGACGCTACAGGATTTACTGTAGGCACAACAAGTTCTCCATGACGATCCCATTGACAAAAATTTGTCACAAAACCTAATTTATACAAATGTACTTTAATGACGTCTGGTTTCCAAAACCTCCTCAGTTTGCTCTTACTACACGGAAAACGAATCTCCTCGTAATTTCGATTATTACATACTGCAAATCTAACAAATTCATTTACACCATTGTGGAAATGTTCTTTGACCGAGCCTTTCATTCCAATTCTAACTTCATACTTCCAACTACGGTCAATGTAATAATCGAACATTTTTCCTTATTCAAAAAAATATGTCGGCAATTTCGATAACACATACATATATTTTTATAAAGCCTTTTGGGACTAAAGCTTCTACGCACCACACTATCATACCTCGATAGTACTTCACTTCTCTTCTGCACGCCCCTTCTGTATAAGCAGTGCTACACTTCTCTTCTTGACAATATTTCTTTTCGGATTTCACAACTAAACGATAAACTTTAAAACTTATCTTTCTATATTTTCCTATTTTATTTTCTTAAAATTTATCCTTTTATTTTATTTAATAAATCGTTATAGTTCAAAATTACCACACCGCGATTTTTGAAGAAAATTGATTTTGACATAATTCAAAATCTACTTTATGAAATATAAAATTTTATTTTCTGTTACGAAACTACAATCCGGCAGATTCATAAGATACTTGTTTCGTAGATTTTTGACCAATATTTTATCATATACACTCATTCAAAGTTTAAACTGTAAAATTACGAACTACCGTTGCGTGTTTTGTTCGTTTTAGTTACATTCAATTTAAAATTTATTTAATTGACAACGTAGACATCAATAGTGATTTAATTTTCAATACGGTACAAATTAGCACAACACAACATAAATTTATCATGGTATAAATTGTTAACTTTAAAATATATTTTTCTAATAATTCCTATTTCATTTTCTTAAAATAATTCGTTCTAGTTAAAAACTACTGCATTGCGATTTTTAAAGAAATATAGTTTTGGCATAACTCAAATTCTACTTGATGAAATCTAAAAAAAATATTACAAAACCACAATTCAGCAGATTTAGAAGATTCTTTTTCGGTGAATTTCGAACTATATTTTATCAGATATACTCATCCAAAGTTCGAACTATAAAATTACGAACTGTCATTGCGCGATGAGTCCGTTTTAATTATATTCAGTTTATAATTTATTTAGTTAATAATGTAGAAATAACGGTGCATATTCCTATGATTTTACTTGGAATTTAACATTAGCACCAAACCGTTTTCAAAAAAATTTCAATTACGACGGCGCCATTTTGTAGCACCGAAGTAACATATATACAGTACCCCTCTCCTGATTTAGCCTGCACCATTAACAACAATTTTATCCAACGTCGTATATACCGATAACTCCTTTAATAGGATTACCAAACCTATATACAACAATTTCAGAACCATATACAACATCGTATTTTAAATAGTTTTACCCCAACTATTTAAAATTCCCAACACCACATTAATCCCAAAAGAAAATGAATCACTACTCATTATAAAACATCATTATGGTAATAATCAAAGTCAACTACAACTCAAATAATATATCACTAGTTGTTATTATCCTACAGAAATCAACTAAATTCACAAAATTTATTAGTCAATTTCTAATCGATAATCACCTAAATAGCTTTTAAATTTAAAAATCTAATTACCTATATTATAAATTCAATATCAATAATTGATTATTATCTATAAAATAATGGTTCATTAACACATACATATGCACAAAATCAACTAATATACAATATTCACTGATAAACAATTAAATCCACATTTTAGGGTTTTCAACCATTACAAAATCAACCATATTAATTCAACAATCATTATATGATCACATAACATATACATTTTAATAATTACTAATTAAATAATTTAAGAAATTAGGGTTGAAATTATACCAGGAAGAGAGGCAGCAGTTGGGGGAGGGGGAAGGCGCAACAAGCAGGCGACAGTCGGCGTCGGCAGAAGAGGGATGGCAGCGGCGGTGCAAGTAGGGTTTAGGGTTTTTTTTTCGTTCGTGCGAATGATGAATTGGAAAAAAAAAGAAATGGGAAATTTTCCTGTAGGCTCGCGGGTTTATTTAGTTAGGTGATGGTTAGCGATGGCCACTTTTTAACTGTCACCATCCGTCGTTAGCATACATAACTAATCAGACCATTTCTTGTAGTGTATAAATATCCTACTGCTGATATAAGCCTACTTCCATACTCCAACCTCAATCACCCCAAAAACTGCACCACTTCCAAATGACTGACCTTTTTCGCCAATCATACCTGAATTCCTCCTACTTCCTTACCGTCGACTATAACCCATGACCAAATTCCCTAAATTTAACCCAAATACATATATCACCCAAACGGACCTGCCGTATCTACATCTGAACCAAGTCACACTGCCTTTTTGCATTATTCTTTCAATTTGTTTTTCTTTAGGCTTCACAATTTTGAAAACAATGCAGAAGAAATCGCACATACCAATCGAATATTAGATATTTGGGTTTTGTTTATAACTAGGCTTTTGCGTTGTTTGGTCGGCTTAACTTACTATTTTTTCATTTTCTTTAATTTATTTCTGCATTTATTATAGTGTGATCCATTTTTCAAAAAACATTAACAAAAATTAAGTTATTACACATAACAAAAACCGGTATGCGGTGTGAATTGTCTGCCTTTGCTTTCATTTAGCTTTTATATATTAAATAAATATATTAATTTTCTTTTCTTTCCCTTTCCTAAAAAATTAGTTTAAAGTTTTTTGATTTTCTTCCAAAACTCCCTTTTTTATCAAATTAAATTTTTGAACGCTTCTCGCCTTTTTCACTCCCTCCTAAATAATCATTCACTCTCTCTCTCTCATAGACACAATATAACTTGCAACAATCATTCACTCCCTCAGGCACCAGAACTCACCATTCCAATTTCCCCAGCAACCAATTACATATCTGACAATTCTTCAACTTACACACATCAAAACTTCTTCAAAAACCATCCAAAACTGCTTTATCAACTCAATTCAGAGCTGCATCCACTTACAACGAGTAGTAGCCAAAATATAGATGCAACCCAAATACAGATGCATCCCAAGCCTTATCACTCCTTTTATCTCTAAGCCAAAAATAAATCCAAGCCAGTTGACACTAACCCACTACACCTCCATCAAAACCATCTCGAGGACCCTAGGCTGCTAATTTAATTTTATATCGAATATTCTTCAACCCACAATTTTTTTTCATTGTTTAACTAATTTTTTTGAAATAACCATCAAAAATAAGAATTTCCCCAAGTTTAACTCACCAATATTATTCGTTCTTTATTCTATGATGATAAATTATTGGTCCAAACCAACCTATTTACTATTATACTAACTTTTCTAACTATAAACAAAATTATAGCTCTTGAAAGTATTTTTTTTGAAATAACTAGATATAAACTTAAGAAAATTATTAATGTTTGTTTATGTACATTCTGATAGGCAGAGTTCATACAATATTGTTGTTAAAAAATATTACTTACTTGAACTTTATTGCCTGATGACATACGTCGTTGGCCAAGCTACGGTAGTTCCAAAAGCATCTTCCATGTATGTACACAACGATGTATGTATCCATAGTAATGCACATTAACTCTCACAAAGTCTACCCAAACTCTTACTACATCTTTTCCTACAGGAACACAGTGAAACATTAATGCTAGATCAGTTGAAGCAATAGTTCCTTCGGCCACTCCTCGTCCCGTTTCTCCATATCAACAACTTGCATTTATTATTTCCTACCAGAATTGAGCTCTTCTGGATAAGTAAACCAAAATAACATTTTATATACGATAGATCAGTCGTATATTATGTAATCACCTAAAAAGTTATTATGTTTAGCTTCAAGTTCAGGTGTTTGGATGTGCTGTAGATATAGTGATGTGGTATGGTTACTGTTAGCGTTTATTTTCGTCAACACCAAAGATAGGTCTATGGAAGTGGACCTAAGGGGAAACCGGTGTTATTTAGTTCCTACAAGCTAGAGTTAGTTCACCGTTTCTTAGATATCAAGGTCTAAAGTCCGAAAGATTAGTTACTCTTCCCTCAAGGAGTAATTGTATCACGCTTATGCGACTTAAAGACCAACAATTATCTTGGGATAAGTTTCCCTAAGCGCAACACAAGATAGGAAGTTAAATGGCTTGTAGAAGGGTATTTTGGTAATATATCATAACACAATCAGAAGCATAGCATAGTACAATATAATATGCGGAAATAGTAAGAAAACACTGTTTACAGTAGTTCGGTTAGGATTGAACCTATGTCCACTTTAAGGTCTTTGATGATTTTATTCATAGAGGAGATTACACAGGAAATCCCCAAATTGATTAACAAATTTAGGTTTGCTCTCTAGGAAACGAGAGAAGGATTGTGAAATGAGAAAAGCCCCCGAAATGAGACTCCTAGTGTCTTATTTATAGGAAATTCAGGCCCCATTTCACTGTGAATCCAGCAGAAGCCTCTTTCGTATGTTGAAATAAGGTTTCGGCCGCTCTTGTAACTGTCAAATCCGGTGGAAAGGTCTTGGACACTCTTCTTAGGTGGAGATGTAACTTTGTGGCCTCTTTTCTTAGAGGCTTTATTTTTTGTGGCTTCTCCTCTCGGAAGCTTTGTTTGTGTTGCTTCTCTTCTCTAAAGCTTTATTTGTTGTGCCTTTTCTTCTGAAGGATTTACTGATTCACCCTTCCTTCTAAAGGCTTTATTGATTCTCCCTTCCTTCCGAAGGCTTTATTGATATCATTTATCAAGGGTAGGTTCTACACCTTTCATAGAAGCATTTAAGTATGTCAATATAACATATTTGACCAAGTTTATGAAATTCTGGAATAGTGGAGATAAGATTTAAAAGAATCGTATTTAAGCCAAGCTATGGTGGGTGCTTAATCATTCCTTTGCTGCATATTTATCTGAACAGCTTCCATCGAAGCTTGTCATTGGTCGATAACTTTTTCATGCATTTATTCATGCATTGCGTTCTTTAAGTACTCCCATTTGAACTTTCGTTCCCTCCCATGGGATTAGAGATAAACAGAAATCAGACATGCTCTAAGTGCTCCTCTTGAGCTTTGGTTCCCTTCCGCGGGACGAGACATAAGAAGAAGGTGCTCCTTCAAGCCTTTGTTCTATGCATAAGCTTGAACATGGTTTGGTTTTTACCAGTAATGGCACTCAAACTTACATTAATATTTTTTGATTATAAGTAAAAAGACAAAGTCAAACGACTAATAAAATTAATCATCTGTGATGGAAGACTGATTGTTAAGTTCTCATTCCCATCTTGCGTTGTCTCCGACTAGCTTTCCCATTGGTATTACTTCAAATTTCTCAATTGTTCTTTCTTTTCTTTTTGGCTTGATTTTTTTTATCAAACTCCAACAATATCTGGTTTTGTGTCCTTCCATCTTGTGATAAGAACAATAATCTTTCCTTTTATTTGATTTTGTAGAACCTTCTGCATGGGGATTGGAACTAAACACTTTGAGAGACTTATTGTGAAACCTCTTTTGATAGTAGTTAAGCGACTCCTCTGGTCTTTGTTTTATTTTAGCTAAATCGTAAATGATACTTGTCAAATCCTTTTGCATATGAAATTGTGTGTTAAATGCGGTGGACAATTGTTTCCAAGTTGTAATGACCAAGCCATAATAATTTTTGCGCCATTTAAGATCTATTCCATGAAGAGTTGTCCAGAAGACCTTGTGTCGAAGGGCTTCCGATGCGTTACACGTATCCATGTAATTCTCAAAATGGCAAGGTATTCTTCACGGTCTGTAGTCCCATCATATGTGAGTTTGTACTCTTTTATTTCAGATGGAACCTTTACCATCATTATCTCTTGGGAGAAGGGGATTTCCTGCAACTACCTATCTTCTATCCACGTTAGGCCTTTGGTTTCTTCTGAGCTAGCCACCTCTTTTGACGCTTGATTGTTTCTCCACGAGACTGGACTGCTCTATAGATTTGATGAAGTATCACTTTGATTATAAAGCTTTCTAGGTGTTATTATTTTTGATTCCACGTCATAGGGCTCTACTTCAGAGGACCTTTGGACCAAGTATGCTTCAATAAATCTCCTAGTCGTATCAATTTGCGTAGGAAAATGTAATATTTCCAACTCATCTTTTATTAAAGTTGAAGGTCCTCTAGTTTCTAGTTTCTAGTTTCGCTATGTTGATGTTGTTTTCTGGAATGGATGACGTGTTGGATCCTTCTTTACAACTCCTTCTCGATTGAATCATCCTTTAATTGATTTTCAGATTATCTTGTTATGATGGAATAAGAAACAAGGTCGGAAGGTTTAAGAAAATTATGAAAGGTAGAAGAATTAAGGGTTGACCACAAGGGCGGAAGTATGATAAATAAAGTCGTGGGTTCAAAGTTATGCTATTTTAAAATTGCTTAGATCAATGATTTTGAAGTATCCTTTTGGTATTTAGAAGCTCCTTCTCGAGACACTATCTATAATCTTGCTTCTTCAAAGCTTGGTCCAACCCGGGACAGAACAACACAGTTAGAAATGTGGTAAGTTATCTGAAAGGTTAAAGGTAGGAATAGGGACAGAGGTTCAAGCCCATATTCTAGCACCAAAATTTTAACGATATTTTTCTTCAACACTGAAGATAGGTCTTTGGAAGTGGACCTAAGGGGAAAACGGGGTTATTTAGCTCCTACAAGCTTGAGTTAGTTAACCTTGAAACACCCCATCTCTGTTAAGGTCACTCACAAAGGGAATGCCTTAACTTTGGTGGAGGGTTATAGGTACAAGACACAAAAAAATTTACAAGACAGATAAATATAAGCAGCGAAATTCAAATATTTATTGCATAAGTGGTTCAATACAAAAAAATTACACCAAATTATCTAAAAATAACTTCCAAAACATTACACCATAATTTCTGTCTTGATTATTTAATAAAGAAGCATAAACCATAAATAAAACTGCATAAATCCCCATGGGTAGTGTCCAAAATCCATTGCCAAGGTGAGAGAGAGTCCAAATCATACATCTACTTTCTTGAAGCTTGCAAAGAGTCTGACTAAGCTGGAGTATTCCCTCCCTGTGGACCTGGAGGGAGGGGGAAACGGAAGAAAAGAGTACAGAAGAAAACGGGTCAGACAATAAGTCTGGTAAATTCAGTGATTACTAGTATTTAAACAAGGAAAGGGATCATGACAGTAATAACAAAACATAGGACAATACCCTAATATAAGATAAGAGGAACATGTGATCGCACCCATTACTATAGTCTCTGCACCTACTTAACCGTTGGTTCAAACAGCCCCACGTGTTCATAACAAACGAACCCCTTAATGATCGGCTCCTACTCGCATGCATTCATATCCTGTGTCATTCAGCCCCGCTTGACTATAAATACCTATGCTAGTCCCACCATGGGGTATATTAGTCCCTCTGGTGGCAACCTGACATGATTCAGGATGCATAATGTGTACTACTGATGCCCAGTGCCTGCTTTTTCCACTCCGGAGTACGTGCACGCCCGTACTCCATCGGAACCTACACTGACGCACCAACCGCCGACGTTTTGACTGCATATAATCAGTCCAGTAATCGTGCCCCACCCTGCCTGGTTCAGGGTACCATGATACATCTATGTGGGTTACTGCTGAAACGGTTCCCCGTTACTAGGGTTTTCTAATCAACATGTTTATTTGGTTAAGTGTACAAGTTTACCTAACCACACCCATCAGTTTAGTTAACATGTTGAATCGGTTAAGTGTTTCCCTAATTGACTTAACCCTACCAACCCCAACTTTGCTTTAATTTATTCATTAAAGCACCAACCACTCACATTAGACAGGTCTTGTTGTGATCATCGGATCTACCGGTTGGTTCCGGGCAGTTTTACACCACAACTCAGTCTAACCTTGGGTTCTTTTGGGCTTGATGCACTAACCACCCACATTAGACAGGGCTTGTTGTGGTCACTGGATATGCCGGTCGGTTCTGGGCAGTTTTACACCACAACTCAGTCTAACCTCGGGTTAGGCATATTCGTCTTTTCTAAATCCATATATTTTCTATATATGTCTAATTCTATATGTTAATTAATCTTATTTTAATCATGCCATAATTATCCTTTGATTATGCTCGCAATAACTGGTATATCAAATATACCATTTTATGAACAAATCTATGCCATGAAATTTTCATATTTTCCCCTCGCTATCCCCGTGGAACGTACGCATGAATCACATAAAATGTTGGGCTAGTAAATTAGCCCAAACCCATAAACAAAAAGGGTTAATAAAAAGGGACATGAAATAAACACAAAATAACATACATTTAACTTATCACGTGTAACTTGGCATAGAAGTATCATTAACTTAATTAAACGGGTAAAGGTGAACTTGTGACTAAGTTGGATCTAATTGTCATGTAAACTTGATATAGGTCAAGCATGGAGGTTTAACATATAAACAAAATTTTAAACCACAACTTAGCATATTAACTTATGTATGTCAAAACATAAGAAAGCTACTATAAACATATTTAAATCACAACTCAGCATGATAACTTATGTGTGTTAAACATAAGAGAGCCATTATAAACATATTTATGTCACAACTTAGCATGATAACTTATGTGTGTTAAACATAAGAGTGCCATTATAAACGTATTTATATCACAACTTAGCATGATAACTAATGTGTGTTAAACATAAGAGAGCTACTATAAACATATTTAGATCACAACTTATCATGATAACTTATGTGTGCTAAACATAAGAGAGCTACTAATCCAATCTTGCAACATAAATAGATTCAACTTAACATGGTTCTAAATATACATGAATGTTGATCTAACATGTAAGCATGTTCTTTAGATCATAAACTTGCGAGTAACCACCAAATTAAAACATGACATGTTTCACCATTCAGTTGGCATAATACGTTCATTTCCCAATCATAATAGATCCCAATATATAAAATATGGTATGTTCATCACCACAAGCATATAGACATGATCAATCACAAAGGTAATTTAAGATAAATGAGAATCAAACTCTATTTATCTTATACATAAGCATCATTCTATATTCGAATTACAACATGTCATGATTCATTTAAAAGAATGTTTAAATCTACATAATAACCAACTTACAAACTAAAAAGGAATTATTGATTTCTGAAATCTGAAATCTGAAATTGGTATGCTCGCCTTTGATGTAGATCGTTGAATTTGATTACTTTAATTTGATTTTGATTCAGGTTTTCATCTTGTCTTTGAATTGAAATCGGTGACGACTACTCCAAGTTCTCTATTGATGGCATGATAGTTCCAGAATTACTTTTGTGTGATTTTTAGGTTTGAGCATTGGGTTGTTTATATAGAATTTCAATTTAATTAGAGCCGTTAGATGATCCTAGAGTTAACCACAACCATTCAGTCAGGATAGGGTGACACCTCAGCCCTAATGACTCAGCAAGGAGTCGGAAAGGACTCGGCAATGACTCACAGTATGGATCAGAAAACGCCAGAAAGCTGTGAAGGCTTTCAGCTCGTCCTGGGCGCACTTGGCAGGTGCGCCAGTGCAACTTTTGTACTGGTGCACTTCCCAAGTGCGCAAATGCATATATTTTTTTCTTCTTTCTTTCTTCTTTTTTTCTGCGTAAATTCTTTCGTCCATATCTCCTTCATACGGTGTTCGTTTTACGCAAATTCGGACTCTATCTCAAGCAGAATTCCGAGACGAATGCAATGGCGTAACCCATATCCCTTATTTCTCACATTTAAAATTAATTATTCTTTGATTCGTTACTATAACGTAAACAGAAAATACGGGGTGTTACAAACCTTTTCTAGATATCAAGGTCTAAAGTCCAAAAGATTAGTTACTCATCCCTCAAGGGGTGAGTATCACGCTTACGCGACTCAAAGACCAACAGTTATCTTGGACAAGGTTCACTATGCACAACACAAGATAGGAAGCTAAATGGCTTGTAGAAGGGTATTCTGGTAATATAGCATAACACAATCAAAAGCATAGTAGAGTACAATATAATATACAGAAATACTAAGAACACACAATTTAGTGGTTCAGTTCGGATTGAATCTACGTCCACTTTATGGGATTTGACATTTTATTCATAGAGGAGGTTACACAGGAAATCCCCAAATCGATTTACAAATTAGGGTTTTCTCTCTAGGAAATGAGAGCAAGATCGTGGAATGAGAGAAAGTCCCCCAAAATAAGACCCCTGGGTTCTTATTTATAGGCAAATCGAATGCCCTTTTGGTGTAAATCCAATAGAAGCCTCTTTCGGACGCTAAAATAAAGTTTGGCCGCTCTTGTAACTTTCGTTTCCGGCAGAAAGTTCATAGCCATCTTTCTTCTTATCGAAAGTCTTCCTTGATGTCTTCTTGCCTTCAGAATATCAATCTCGGGCTTTCGAGAGTGGTTCCACCAACATCCCTCTCAGTAGCTCAGTTTCGGAATCTGAGAGCTTGACTTTATGACAGCACATATTTGGTACATCTTTTGGTGACTTTGAAGTTGGTTTCTGGTGACAGTTTCAATAGCTCTTCGCTTCCTCTTAGTTTGGCTTTCAGTTCTGTAGCCTTCACTTGTCAGTCTTGGTATCAGGACTAAGCATGTCAGAGTGAGGAACCCCTTTCTCCTTTTGGTAACCCATGGCTTCTGTCTTTATTAGGTGACAACTTGATCCACGACCCCTTTTGGATGACTCATAAACTTTCTTCTAATGTTAGTGTCGGTATTGAGCTAACTAGTGCCGACAGATCTCTACCTTCTCTTGTCTGATGTAACGCTTCTCTTTATTGGCTTTAAGCTTTCGGTTTGTATGCCTCCGGTTTGCCAACTTATGTTTGCTTATGTTTTTGGGTGGTATACTTTCGGAATTGTACCCTTGCTAATCCTTTCGTACTGAAACCAACCCTCTGTTTTGACTTATTGTTGCTTCTTTCCCTATTCTTCTGCTGTCTGTGTCGGACCGACACCATTGTGCTTGGGTATTGAACTTGAGACTCTTGGTTCTTCTCCTCGATGCAGACACGAGCCTAACATCTCTTTTTCAGTAATACCCGATGTTGACGCTTGACCACAACTTGACCCTTCTTGCTATCGGTTTTGACCTTAGGACCTTGCTCCTTCCGGCACCTTAGCCTCCTTTTCTCCACGATTAAGGTTCGTCGCTTGAAAACCTTTTCTTTTATATCTTGGATCTTCTGCTCCTTCATATTTTCCTAGTGTGAATTTTGGTGCTAACAGTTAACCCTCCTGGTATAAAGAAGCTCTTATTTTTTAGGACAAAATCCTCTGGCTCCTACGCAGCTAGCCTGTCACTCAAGAATCATCATGAAAATCTTTGGTATTAGTTTCACATAACCAAGAGTAATGATGCAAGTGGGAAGCATAAAGTTTCCTTAATTAAATAGGGCTTTAACATGAAGCCAAAGTTATGAACTTTGTGCGAACTTAATGTGCAAATTCAAACATGTGTTCATGCAAGATCTTATGATGTGTCAAATATTATTATGACCATAATTCATATGAGAAAATATTAGGGTTAATATGCCATGAGTTTAGAAAACTTCTCTATATGAAGTGTTGCGAGATCATAACCCTATTGGAAGACTTCAAATGAGACACCCAAAGAGGAATATCCTCGGTGCTAACTGAATCATTTTTCCTTTATAACAAAGGTAGTATGTCCGAACTTCACATAACAAAAGGAACTTAAATATTCTTTTTTGAAATGAAAATCGGGGATTCTTAACTAAACTTGGTTGTCATAACAATGCAGATCTAAAGGTTTATTTTCTGAGAATATGATAAATTATAATGCATGAAAGTAATAGGTATCCAAGACTCATACTTGGCAAAATAGGAATCATAAGCCCATATCCAAAATGATTGAGTCCCCAAGACTGATACTCAAGTAAACGGAAACTAGAAATCATATGGAAACCCTGAGACTCACACTCAAGTGGAAATCATGTAAAAAAAACCAAGACTCACACTCGGGTAAATGGAAATCATAAATCTTGTAGAAATTATGAGACACACACTCAGGTATATGGAAATCATAAATCATGTAGAAATCCCAAGACTCACATTTAGGTAAATGGAAATCATAAATCATGTAGAAAGCTTGAGACTCACACTCGGGTAAATGGAAATCATAAATCATGTAGAAAGCCCGAGACTCATACTCGGGTAAATGGAAATCATAAATCATGTATAAATCCTGAGACTCACACTTGGGTAAATAGAAATCATAAATCATGTAGAAAGCCCGAGACTCACACTCAGGTAAATGGAAATCATAAATCATATAGAAAGCCCGAGACACACATTCGGGTAAATGGAAATCATAAATCATGTAGAAATCCCAAGACTCAGACTCAGGTAAATGAAAATCACAAATCATGTACAAATCCCGAGACTCACAATCGGACAGATGGAAATCATAAATTAGGTAGAAAGCTCAAGAATCACACTCGGATAAATTGATATCGTAAATCATATAAAAAGCCTGAGACTCACACTCGGGTAAATGGAAATCATAAAGAAATCCCGAGACTCGCACTCGGGTAAATAGAAATCATAAATCATATAGCAAGCCCAAGACTCATAGTCGAGTAAATGGAAATCATAAATCATATTTTAATGTTGCCACAATTGGATATTTGCTGAAAAGTTCCATAGGCAAAATGTCTTAACAAGTGCATAAAAGCAATTATCAAAAGTTTACTTAAGATTCATCTAATAAAAGCATCTCCAATCATCCGAAGACCATATATGTGCACAGTGTAAATTTGTTCAAACATTATTGAAAGCGATCAAGCAACCATAAGTTATCTTGGGTTTCTCGGAAGTTCACTCAGAGAAACCACACGAGTGAAAGATTCGTAAATATACCGAGGAATAACCTCTTGGATACATATGTAAAGGACTGCTTTCGGGATAAATTTACCTTATCTTGTGTTGATTAATCATTTAGCGGGGGTTTCTCTCAGCTTTCTAGCCATTGGGTATCTAACGACTAGTCTTACTCCTAACCCATAGGATATGCATATGAATGATTACTCTTTAAGAGAGTGACACATGTCCCTTTACGTGGGAAGATGTACTTATTATTATTAACCCCATCTTAGGGGTACTAAAATTTGTAGGGGGTGTTAGCCTCACTTAGAAGGCAATCCATAAGATGTAGATGTAACTTTGTTTGTTAGCCCTACTTTGGAGCCCACTCCACTAGGTGGAGATGTAACTTCATTTGTTAGCCCCACTTGGGAGGCAAATCCACTAGGTGGAGACGTAACTTTTTGGCCTCTCTTCTTGTAAGCTTTATTTTTCTGGCTTCTGCTCCCGGAAGCTTGGTTTGTGTTGCTTCTCTTCTCTAAAGCTTTGTTTGTTGTGCCTTTTCTTCTTAAGGCTTTATTGATTCACCCTTCCTTTTGAAGTCTTTATTGATTCTCACTTCCTTCTGAAGGTTTTATTGATATCATTTATCGAGGGTAGGTTACACACCTTTCATAGAATCATTTAACTATATAAATATAACATGTTTGACAAAGTTCATGAAATTATGAAATGATGGAGATAAGATTTAGAAGAATCATTATTTAAGCCGAGCTATGATGGGTGCTTAATCATTCCTTTGCATCATATTTATCTGAACAGCTTCCATCAAAGCTTGTCATTGGTTGATGACTTTATCGTGCATTTATTCATGCATTGCATTCTTTAAGTGCTCCCATTTGAACTTTCGTTCCCTTCCGTGGGATGAGAGATAAACAGAAATTAGACATGCTCTAAGTGCTCCCCTTGAGCTTTTGTTCCCTTCCGCAGGATGAGACATAAGAAGAACGTGCTCCTTCGAGTCTTTATTGTATGCATAAGCTTGAACAAGGTTTGGTTTTTACCTGTAATAGCACTCGAACTTATATTAATATTTATTTGATTATAAGTAAAAAGACAAAGTCAAATGACTAGTAAAAGTATTCATCTGAGATGAAAGACTAATTGTTAAGTTCTCATTCCCGTATTGTGTTATCTCTGACCAGCTTTCCCACTGGTCTTACTTCGAAATTCTCAACTGAGCCTTCTTTTCTTTTTGGCTTGATTTCTTTTTATCAAACTCCAACAATGTATGGTTTTATTTCCTTCTGTCTTGTGATAAGAGCAATAATCTTTCCTTTTGTTTGATTTTGTAGAACCTTCTGCAAGTGGATTGGAACCAATCACTTTTTCCTTACGTTCTTTCTCTAAGCTTTTCCTTGCGTTAAGCATTTATCCTATAAGAATGAATCTATATGCCCTGGGATACAAATCGTTCAAGCTTTCGCATTCGTTTAAGATAAGTTCCTTCCAAAAAGGAGATAGTACAAGAAACCCTTCTCATACAGCTCTTAGATTCTCTCCATCTGTTGCCCCTTTCACTTTGAGCGATTTATTGTGAAACCTCTTTAGATAGCAGTTAAGCGACTCCTCTAGTCTTTGTTTGATTTTAGCTAAATCATAAATGATATTTGTGGAATCCTTATGCATATATAATTGTTTGTTAAATGCGGTGGACAATTGTTTCCAAGTTGTAATGACTGGGCCATGATAACATTTGCGTTATTTAAGCTATTCCACGAAGAGTTCTTTGGAAGACCTTGAATCGAAGGGCTTTAGAAGCATTACACGTATCCACGTAATTCTCGAACATGGCAAGGTATTCTTCAGGGTTTGTAGTCCCATCATATGTGAGTTTGTATTCTTTTATTTTAGATGGAACCCTTACCATCATTATCTCTTTAGAGAAAGGGATTTCCTACAACTTCCTGTCTTCTATCCACGTTAGGCCTTCGTTTTCTTCTGAGTAGACTACCTCTTTTGATGCTTGGTTGTTTCTCCATGAAACTAGACTGCTTTGTAGATTTGATGAAGGCTCACTTTGGTTATAAAGCTTTCTAAGTGCTATTATTTTTGATTTTGCGTCAAAGGGTTCTACTTAAGAGGACCTTCGAGCCAAGTCTGCTTCAATAAATCTCCTAGTGGTCCCAATTTAAGTAGGAAAGTGTAATATTTCCAACTCATCTTTTGTTAAATTTGAAGGTTCACCAGTTTCTAGTTTGGCAATGTTGATGTTGTTTTCTGGAATGGATGACGTGTTGGATTCTTCTTTACAACTCCTTCTCAATTGGATCATCCTATAATTGATTTTCATAGTATCCTCTTACGATGGAATGAGAAATAAGGTCGGAAGGTTTATGATAAGTACGGAAGGTAGGAGAATTAAGGGTTGACCAAAAGGGCGAAAGTATGAGAAATAAAGTCGTGGGTTCAAAACTACGCTATTCTTCAAATATCTTAGATCAATGATGTTGAAGTATCCCTTCGGTATTCAGAAGCTCCTTGTCGAGACTCTATCTTTAATACTGTTTCTTCAAATCTTAGTCCAACCCGAGATAGAACAACACAGTTAGAAATGTGGTATGTAATCCAAAAGGTTAAAGGTGGGAATGAGGACGAAGGTTCAAGCCCTCTTTCTAGCACCAAAATGTTAACGATATTTTTCAGCAACACCGAAGATTGATCTAAGGAAGTAGACCTAAAGGGAAAATATGGTTATTTAGTTCCAACAAGCTTGAGTTAGTTATTCGTTTCTTAGATATCAGGTTCCAGATTAGTTACGCTTCCCTCAAGGTGTGAGTATCACGCCTATGCGACTCAAAGACCAACACTTATCATGGGATAAGATTCCCTAAGCACAACACAAGATAGGAAGCTAAATGGCTTGTAGAAGGGTATTTTGGTAATATAGCATAACACAATCAGAAGCATAGTAGGTATAATATAATATGTGGAAATAGTAAGAACACACAATTTATAGTGGTTCAGTTCGGAATGAACCTACTTCCACTTTAAGGTCTTTGTTGGTTTTATTCATAAAGGAGGTTACAAAGGAAATCCTCAAATCAATTTACAAATTAGGGTTTGCTCTCTAGGAAATGAGAGCAGGATCGTGGAATGAGAAAACATCCCCTAAAATGAGACCCCTAGGGTCTTATTTATAGGCAAATCGGCCCCCTTTTGGTGTGACCTAGCAAAAGCCTATTTCAGATGCTAAAATAAGGTTTCGGTTGCATTTGTAACTTTCAGTTCTGACAGAAAGGTTTCGGCCGCCTTTCTTCTTATTAAATATGTGACGACCCGCCCCGCGCTAGCCGACATTTCCTCAAAATGCGTTGTGCCAATGACCAACTAGCATGGGACGATCGTCAAAGGAAAAGGATTATGAAACTTTGAATCACCAAAGAACCTTTAGTATATCTCACAGTGCATAGAATAAAATATAATAATAACATAACTTGACATAAAACAGGCGAGATAGTGCATAAGCTGAAAACTAAGCCATCATAGCAGCGGAATCCAAAATACAGCTTATGATCCAAACCATCATTGTTACAACTTCAAAATACTGTCTCTAAAGCAAAAAGGAAAGGTATACTACTAATGCCCATAGTAGTGAACAAAAACAACACAGGGAGAATATATGTAAATAGTACGTGGAAGCCTCATACTCGTCTCTGGATAGCTACTCATGGATACCACCTAACGTGTCTCTAGTTTGCTCATTTAAGAGCACCAAGAGTAATAAGAAGAGACATAAAACTCTGGGTCAGACAAAAGTTTTGTATGAGCGATAGCAGAAAAACCGAACAATAATAGGTATAAAAAAATCAAACCTGAACCTGCAACCAAAGAGTTAGCACAATAGGATGTATAGTACTCCAAGGTAACACTAACATAAAGTGTAAAGTGGGAGTGTGCCTGTCATGGTGATAGAAAACATCAAACATAGAAATCATCCTCACATCTCTCACTCAATGCGTAAAACATATGATATCCACCGCTTTGATCACCAAATCCTTTGCTACGACCACTTTGCTCTTGGGGTCTTAGTGACCCCATTGCGCTGGTCCATAGCCACTAATCCATTGCTATGATCACTATAACAACCCGAATTTTAACAACATGTTAAAATCATAAATCTAGGCAGAATTAAATTTTAAAATAAGAACCAAGGGAAACGGGTTGCGCCATTGCGTTCGTCTCGGAATTCTGCATGAAATCGAGTCCGAGTTTTCGAAAATCGGAGTCCGTATGACCAAGTTATGGCTCCCTAAAGTTTCAGAAATTTTCAGAGCTCAAAACAGTTTGAATTCGAGTTCAAATTCGAATTTCAAAACCCAGACAGACTGGGCGGGAAATTTCCCGCCCAGCACCCCAGGTCGAGTGGGGAGTCGACACCCCCCGCCCAGGTCGATTGGGGAGTCGACTGGGCAGTCGACACCCCCAGGACCAGGTCGACTGTGCAGTCGACTTGGGTGTCGACCTGGTCCTCGAGCCTATTTTTGGGCCAGTATTCGTTTTGATGTATCTAGTCCGATTTCTGTACAGATTCATCTGCCTAAACCTATTTAAACAGCCCCAGACCTAGCCTTCTCTACAAACAATTCTATTCTGCTTCTACTCTGCCTCTGTTCTAAATAAAAAAAATGGTGTCGCCACTCTGATGGAATCAAAACTAGAAGCTAATCAACATCAACCTAAGCAACGACGCCTAGACCATATTGAATCAAATCAGAAGATTAATCAAGTTAGACGTTTCAACGCGACAATGAATCGATTTGTCCTCTCTTAGCCAATCAATGTAAGTTCTAGTTGCTTTCCGATTTAAATTCAACTATAATATGGCCATGGAATAAAGAGGAATTGGATTTAAGTATGTTCATCGATTCAGATCTATTTCTGTTGCTTCTTGAACCTTGTGTTTTGAGACTTGTTCATCTTTATTCTCATGTCGAGTTCATGGTCTATTTGGCCTGTTGTAATCCTAATATGCCTGTGATGATGTTTTTCTCTCCGATCTTATTTTGATGCAAGATTCTACCTTTCCCCTATTTATTTTCTTTTGATGAACCTTGGTCAATTTCGGACCTTGGCCTAAAATCACGACTTGCGTACGATATGTATACGGGGGAATTATGGGATTATTGCCTATATGAATATGATGGAATTATTGGCAACATGAAATTGGGTATTATCGTTGTATTTGCGAGTTTGGGCTTGATATGTAAATTTTGGTATAATCTTGGTATGAGGAAACTTGCATAAATATTATATGCAAGGGATTTGGCATAAATTTGGATCTATGTAATGTAACATGTAAATCAAATCAAAAGATTGGGAAAATTGGCTTGTATTGTAATAAAAAGATTATGGTTTGGGGTAACTACATCATGAATCACGATTTGGGTTTATTGGATATGAAACTTAATACATGTAATGTTGGCTAGATCTTGACATATGTAAAAGGGCATGAAATTTGGTATAAATGTAAATTGTCTAGGATTAGGCATATATAAATTGGCGTATGTAATTTGGCATGGATCTTGATAGATGTGTAAATTGGCATAAGATTAGCATACATGTAAAACGGCATGAATTGAACATATGTAAATTTGGTATGAATTGGGCATATGTAAAATTGACATGTAACCTAGAACTTGGGCATATGTTAATTATGAAAAATTTGGAATAGAAACATATATGATGATCTATGACTTGGAGAATGTTTAATATGAACGCGCCTAAGTTGGGTTCTGGGTAGTTGGTATGTATTGGACATCTAGAAGGCACGTAAACATGCTTATGAACTTGAAACATGAATTGGTTATGAATATGAATCATTAACTTGATAATAGGCATAAGTGAAAACATGAAACTTGACATGAAACTCGCCATGAAACTAGACACGAACTTGACATGAAACTTGAACATGGACATGACATTTAGAATGAACTAGAAAATAGCCAACTCGAGGTTGGGTTGAGTTTGCAGTGTAATTCTGCCCGGAACTGCCCGGCAAATCCAGTTTCTCAAACAATAGGATCCAATGTGGGTAGTTGGTCATATCGCACTTGAAAACCCGAGGTCAGACTGAATTGTGGTGTAACTCTGCCCGGAACCGCTCGGCATATCCAGTGACCACAACAACAGGTCTGATGTGAGAGGTTGGGGTGCATAAATGAATTAATGACTTGATAGGGTTAAGCCATGAACCGCTTGAATATACTTAACCAATTTGACACGATGACTTGATAGGGTTAAGTCACGAACCGCTTGAATATACTTAACCAATTTGACACGATGACTTTATAGGGTTAAGTCACGAACCACCTGAATATACTTAACTAATTTGACACGATGGTTTGGTAGGGTTAAGTCACGAACCGCTTGAACATACTTAACCAACTTGACACATGATTCGTAGGGCTAAGTCATGAACTTGAACGACAACACTTAGCCAATCTGACGTGACACGTAGACGGGTTAAGTCACGAACTTGAATGACCACACTTAACCAACTTGACATGCTAGACTGATGGGGTTAAGTCTCGAATTTAAATGACAACACTTAACCTGCTTGACGGAAACCCTAGTTACGCGGTCCTTTTCAGCAGTAACCCACTAGATGTATCATGGTACCCTGGAACTAGGCAGGGTGGGGCACGATTACTGGGCTGATTGTAAGCGACCAGAACGACGGCTGAGTTGGTGCGCCATTGTAGGTTCAGGAGGACTACGGTCGTGCACGTAGTCCGGAGTTGAAAAAGCAGGCATTGGGCACCAGTAGGTTTACACTGTGCGTGCTTGATTTGTGTCGGTGGTTGGCACCCTAGGGCTTGATACACCCTATGGTGGACCTAGCACAGGTGACTACATTCGTGATAGGGCCGTATGACACAGACACATGAACGAGATAGGACTTGTAGGGAGCCGATCGATTAATAGATCGTTTCGTGAGACCAAGTAATGCATCATTTCATGACATTGGGCAAGGGATCATTTTATAGTTAACACATGACACGGGTTGGGATTCTATTACGGTTGGTGCAGAGCAAATAGATATCATAGAAATATTGTAATGATGAAGCAGAGAAATCTGGCGATGCTTGATAGAAACCTTGCGAACTTATACTTAGTTCATCTTGAATGGAAATCTTGCAATGTTATCCTTGACAAAAATCATAAGATGTTATTCTTAGTTATCTTACCTATTGTTTACCTTGTCATCATGCTTATGTTTACTTTCAGTTTATTCATGCCACGTTATCTTTACCTGTTTATCTGCTAAAAGTCACTAGGACTTACTCAGTCTTTATGACTGACCCGTTTTGTTTCGCCTCTTTTTCTTCCGTTCCCCCCCCCCCCAGGTTCGCAGGGTGGGAATTTGGCTTAGTTCGGATATTATCAAGCTCCAAGACTCTTTCATGTGCAGCTTGGATTTTTCTTGGCTATGGCTTGCTTTACTGCTTTATTGGGGAATGATTTATAACTATGGTTTTATGCTTCTTTACTATTGCAAGACAGATTTCGATGTAATTGACTTAATAGCATTTTGATGTAAAAGGCTTTAGACCTTACTAGATTTTAAAGCAATGAGATTTGGGTTTTCCTTCCGCTGTTTTATTTATGTTTTGTCTTGTAATATTTCTGTGTATGTTTACCTAGATAATACTCCACCAAAGCTAGTGCATTCTCTTTGTGAGTGACCCTAGCGGAGGTGGGGTGTTACAATCACCTTGCCCTTGGGAGTCCAAATGGCCCCATTGAGTTGATCCATAGCCAAGCTACATTCACTTGCCCTTGCGAGTCTTAAAGATCCCATTGCACTGATCCATAGCCACTAATCCGACTCTCAGTAGTGAACTAAAGCTATAGATATCGATAACCCCTTTGCACACGTCCCGCAACAAAGCCCAACTTTTAGAAGTTAACTCGTTAGTTCCCATTTGGATCCTAAGTAAAAACTTCCCACTCGGACTTCCTTTGCATCTTGGGTTTTTGGTCGAATTGGAGTTGGTCTTCAGAAGAGTCATTGCACAGAAGTAGTGGAAGCTCAACTCGGTTCAGTTCGATCTGCTTCAATCGGCTCGGTTCGAATACATCGTCCTAGGCTTCCTGTTCGGTTCGGTGTTCCACTTCAAGTCGGTTTGATTCGAATACATTGTTCCCAGGCTTCCTATTCGGTTCGGTTTTCCACTTCAAGTCAGTTCGGTTCGGTCGTCTCCATATGGTTCGGTTCGAATGGTGCTGCAGCCTCGGTTTGGTTCGGCGCTCCTTTATCACTAGATCCTGGTTCGGTTCGGCTACGTCGAACCGATCCCATCCGGTCTGATTACTCCAACTCCTCCCAACTCCAATGCGATTCAAATGGCCTTCCTTTTTGCCCTTGCATTCATACGCTTCTGAAGATTCCACTGCCCTATTTTCGCTCGTCCGATCTATCTGATCCCCTATACCCGATCCAATCTGGATCCTGCAGAATTTCCAGCAAGTTTGTTTCGTCCATTCTCGCCATACATCAGCATTTTCAACCATTCTAACTTTACTAAACAATCACAAAACATCACAAACAATAGTAACAGCATTTAGGTTCAATCAAAAAGATCAGATCATCAAGCATGTAGGTCATTTTAGATCAACCATACCCAAAAAGCATGATTTTCCCCTTAATCCCCTTAACCATGTTTTAATGATAGGATTAGCAAACTTAATCCAAATTAACCCAATTTTTTTATTGAATCCATAAAATAATATTTTAGAATTTTTACATATATTTTCCATATTTTTCTGAGTCATAATTTCGCTAATTATCACTAGTCACCACTAATTAGCCGTAATTAGTGTAAAAACATGCTTATCACTTACCTTAGCCACGAATAAATTCTTAGATCCGAAACTCCACTGATTTAGGTCGAATTCCTATGCAACACAACAGCCCTAACTCTGATTTGTTGCCAATCCGCCTTGTTTTGATGTTGATTTGCTTAATATTGGATTAGAAAGTGATTAGGAGGTAGTTTAGAAGGCGGAGGCCATTGCTAGGGTTAGAAGGGGGTAAATGGCGGCTAGAAAACTGAATTTGAATGCTTTCCTAACCTTATCAGCCCTTCCATAATCCTAATCCCGAAATGGGTTATGGGCTTAGCTTCTAATCACCCGGTTAAGCCCAATTATGCTGTTTTCACCTTCCAAACCTTATTTCAGCCATATATCCCAAACGGTAAGTCCGTTTGATTAATGTGACCATTCTACGGAAAGGTAAATAATCACCTAAATCCAATGGAAGTGTTTTAAGGTCAAAACTCCTTATCAATCAAAATTTAAACGCGAAACAAGATCCGCCAGGGGCAAAACGGTCATTTAAAATTCAGCAAAAATCGTAAACATGGGAAATAACCCCATTAGTTGTCACCCAAAGTTACACGACCATACGACTTCATATGTGAATGATATAAATATTCTACGATCCTTTGATGCATATAATGTAGGTAATTACACTTTCTCGCCCTTAAGAAATTTTGCCCCAAAATTCCTTAACCAAGAAAACATACAATGGTACCACGCATGCTTATCAGCCGTTTACAACAATCAAACATACATAATAAACACAACAAGCCTATCCTAGCATGTGGTTTACTAACAAGGGAGTAACTATATCGCGATTAAAACCTTACCAGGCAAAGAGTTCTGGATGCATCTTCCTTATGTTCTCCTCTATTTCCCAAGTACATTCGTTCTCATTATCACCCTAGTGGACCTTGACTAGTTCCACCGTCTTCCTTCGAAGTTGTTTCGTATAGTGTCCGACAATTTGAATCGTCCTGCGGCTCCCAACCGCCTCGGATTCTACCTTAATATCATCCAATCGATCTGGTGAAATAGTCATATTAGAATCATGCACGAACTTTCTTAACTGGGAAACATGAAATACGTCGTGAACTACTGCCATCTTGTCTTGTAATCCAATTTTATATGCTAAATTCCCAACTTGCTTGGGAACTGGGAATGGACCAACAAACTTGGTGCCAACTTACCTCTCCTGCCAAAACGAATTACATGCTTTAAGGGAGAAATCTTGACGAATACAATGTCGCCAAAGTAGAATTTCAATTCTCTTCGTCTTTTATCAATATAACTCTTCTGCCTATCTTGGGCAGCTTTCATTCATTGTTGAATAACCTTGATCTTATCTGATGTTTCTCTTATTACATCTGGTTCAAATGGACATCGTACCAATACTAGATTGATAACTATTATTATATGAGAACTCAACCAGATAGAAATGGTCATCCCATGACCCTCCGAAATCCAATGTACTAGCTCTTAAGAGACCATCCAATACACGATTTACCCTCTTTGTCTGACCGTTAGTTTGAGGATGGTATGCGGGACTGAGATGTAATTCTGACCCTAAAGCCTTTCGTAAGCTCTTCCAAAATCCAATAGTGAACAATGGATCTCGGTCACTCATAGTGCCTTTAGGTACTCCATGAAATCTCACTACCCACTTCATATATAGTTCCGCTAACTTAGCTGTCATTCTGTTTGACTTGACCGGTATAAACCTTGCACTTTTTGTCAGTCGATCCACAATCACACAAATACTATCATGACCTGATCTAGTCCTTGGTAACACATCAATGAAATCCATTGAGACTTGTTCCCATTTCCATTCGGGAATTTCCGGCGGTTGTAACAAACCACTAGGTTTCTTTTGCTCGGCTTTAACTAGCTGGCAGTTCATGCACTTAGGTCTGAAATCGTATCCAATGATATACTCCAATTGCTTCCATTCGAGAAACATAGCCCCCAAAGTGGCATGTCTCATACTCAATGCATCAACTACCGCATTTCCTTCCAGGGTGTGTATGCAATATTGAAATCATATGAAGCCAAGAACTCTAACCATCCCTGCTGACAAAGATTTAAATCCTTCTGAGAGAAAAGATACTTCAACGACTTATGATTGGTAAACAACTCGAATCTTTCTCCCAAGAGATAGTGTCTTCACATCTTTAACGCGAAGACGATCGCTACCAATTCCAAATTATGGGTATAATATCTTTTCTCATGTGGTTTCAGTTCCCGACTAGCATAGGCTACAACCCTACCTCCTTGCATCAATACAGCACCTAGTCCGGTACCACAGTCATCTATGTATACCATCATCTCTTCGTTCCCTTTAGGATTAACTAACACTGGCGCACATACCAACTTTTCCTTTAGGCTCTTAAATGCAATCTCATAACATTCGTCCCAAACGAAAGCTTGATTCTTCTTGGTCAACTGAGTTAACCGTGTTGCTATCTTGGAGAAGTCTTGGATAAAATTATGATAATATCCAGCTAACCCCAAGAAACTTCTTATCTCTGTTGCCTTCTTGGGCATAAACCAATCTTGCACCGTAGCCACCTTCGCAAGATCCACGACAATACCATCCTTTGAAACAACATGGCCCAAGTATCTCACTTCCCTCCTCCAGAAGTGACACTTAGAAAATTTTTCTTTCAATCGGTGTTTCCTCAACACCTCCATCATTGTCCTCAAATGTTCTTTGTGTTCTTCCTCTGTCCTCGAGCAAACCAAGATATCATCCATGAACACAAGGACAAACTTATTCAATTGATCACTGAATATCCTATTCATAAAATCCACAAAATATGTTGGTGCATTGGTCAACCCAAATGGCATGACCAACCACTCATAGAATCCAAACGGCATGTGAAATGTCGTTTTAGGTATACTCTCAACTGCTACATGGAGCTGATGAAATCTTTTCACGAGATCCAACTGGGAGAACACTCTCGCTCCATTCAACTGATCAAACAAATCGTCTATCCACGGAAGAGGGTATTTATTCTTCTTCATCACCATGTTCAACTCGCGGTAGTCCACACATAAGCTAAGGGAACCATCGGCCTTGGTAGCAAATACAACTGGTGCTCCCCATTCGGAAATACTTCTTCGGATAAATCCGTTCTTATGAAGATCAGTTACTTGCACCTCGAGCTCTCGCTACTCCCTTGGCGCCATACGACGAAGTGACATCACTATAGATCTTGTATCTTTCACTAAATCAATCCGAAACTCGATCTCTTGGTGTGGTGGATGTCCGGTCACTTCCTTGAAGATGTCCGGATACTCGCCAGCAATAGGCACATCTGACAATTCATCATGCATGGTGTCGAGGGAATTTAGAAAACTAGCCAACAACCCATTACTGGATAAGCAATCAAACAGTACCCTCTGCCCATCATTCTCTCTAGTGGTCACCGAATACCCCTCACAATCTACCACCACCCCATACCTTTTGAGCCAATCGACTCCCAAAATAATTCCAAAAACAACAAAGATCAAAACAAAACAATCATAAGCAAACATACATCCATGACTCGATAAGACCAAATTACGACAAATCATACTGAGCTAGTTGAACCACCGATCGGGTTCGTCACAACTAAAGGTCTATCGAAAATCTCGGGTTTCAATCCCAACCTATCTACCAAGTCACTAGATATGAAGGAATGGGAAGCCCCATATCAAACAATACTCGAACAGGAACATCATAAATGAAAATCATACCTTGGATAATGACACCCTTTCTATTCCCCGCTGCAATTGGGGCATTCGACGAAGAAGGAACAACGTTGATAACACATGCTTTCACAATCTACTTCTCTTTAGGAGATTGCAGACATTTATCCTTGTGATGTCCCACATGGCCGCAATTGAAGCACTTGTTGTCCGCCGGTTTTATTCGACAATCTTTGGCTTGGTGACCCTTCTTCCCATAGCTATAGCACTCAACATCTTTCTTATTCTTTTTCTGACCATCCTTAGCTTAGTTCTATTTCCTCTTATTCTACGAATTATTCTTGCCTCTTCCACTTTCTTACAGCTTTGGCTCCCCTGTAGATGTAAAAGCAACCTCGGCCTTTGACTTGGGGTAAAGACTCTTAGATCTCAATGCCTTTCCCACAATAGATTCGAATGTCTCATCGATGTAGTTTATCTTTCCCTTAAGTACTCGTATAAGCCAGTTATGAACTTCTCGTTCTTCTTCTCAGTAATATGAATAAGGGATAATCCATACTTTAATAAGGTATCGAACTCAGCAATATATTCTGAGACTGCCTTACCATTCTGCTTAAGTTCCAAAAATTTCCTGAACAATTCGGATTTCTGAGAAGTTGGGATAAACTTATCACTAAAGCGAGTCTTAAACTGATTCCAAGTAACTTGATCCTCACGAGTATTTGCTTTAGTAGCATTCCACCAATTCATAGCCAATCCTTGCAGTTGACGCGATGTTAGCTTTCACTTCATTGCATCATCGATTACTAAATCCTTGAAGATGTGCTCACAACTATCCGACCAATCTTGAACTTCCATAGTCGATTCCGTTCGGTGGAACGTCTTTCCACCAAGACTAGTATAATCCTTGCAGATCTTAGTGAAATCGGCTCTAGGCGCCTGCACCACCACCATTAACGGCTCTAGGAACTTCTCCCTGAACATCCCTAAGCATAATTCTCATAAAGGTAGTAAACATTGTCCTCATACTAGGGACATTCCTATCATTGGCCCATGAATCTGTACTCCTCGTATATCGGCTCATCGTTCAATCTGTAAAGAGAAAATAACTAACCATCTCCATAGTGGTGCTAGTGCAGTGCGGCTTCATCCTTGGATATACTAATAGAGTATATATATATATATATATATATATAGTTTTGAAAACTAAAATATCACAAATACGCGCTCTCATCTATGTATACTATCTCTCCCGGGTGTCTTCCCCTAGGTTAACTATGCAACCTAGGCTCTGATACCAAGTGTGACGACCCGCCCCGCACCAGCCGACATTTCCTCGAAATGCGTTGTGCCAATGCCCGACTAGCACAAGACAGTCATCAAAGGAAAACGATTATGAAACTATGAATCACCAAAGAAACTGCAGTATATCTCACAGCGCATGGAATAAAATATAATAATAACATAACTTGACATAAAATAGGCGAGACAGTGCATAAGCTGAAAACTAAACCATCATAGCAGCGGAATCCAAAATACAGCTTATGATCCAAACCATCATTATTACAAATTCAAAAAACTATCTCTAAAGCAAAAAAGAAAAGGTACACTACTAATGCCCAAAGTAGTGACTAGTAACAACACAGGGAGAATATATGTAAACAGCTTGTGGAAGCCTCCTGCTCGTCTCTGGACAGCTACTTTTGCATACCACCTAACATGTCTCTAGTCTGCTCATTTAGGAGCACTCAGAGTAATAAGAAGAGACATAAAACTCTGGGTTAGACAAAAGTCAGGTATGAGCGTTAGCAGAAAAACTAAACAATAACAGGTATAAATAATCATACCTGGACCTGGACCTGCAATCAAAGAGTAAGCATGACAGGATGTACAGTACTCCAAGGTAACACTAACATAAAGTGTAAGATGGGAGTGTGCATGTCATGGTGATAGCAAACACCAAACATAGCAATCATCCTCATATCTCTCACTCAATCCGTAAACCATACGATATCCACCGCTTTGATCATCATATCCTTTGTCATGACCACATTTCCCTTGGGGTCTTAGTGACCCCATTGCGCTGGTCCATAGCCACTAATCTCTTACTATGATCGCCTTGCCCTTGGGAGTCCTAATGACCCCATTGCACTAATCCATAGCCAAGATACGATCACTTGCTCTTGGGAGTCTTAAATATCCCATTGCGCTGATCATAGCCACTAATTCGTCTCTTAGTAGTGAACTAAAGCTATAGATATCGATAACCCTTTTGCACACGTCCCGTAGCAAAGTCCAACTTTTAGAAGTTAACTCATTGGTTTCCATCTAGATCCTAAGTAACAACTTCCCACTTGGACTTCCTTTGCATCTCGGGTTTTTGGTCAAACTGGAGTTGGTCTTCAGAAGAGTTGTCGGTTCGGTTCGAATACATCGTCCCCAGGCTTCCCGTTCGGTTCGATGTTACACTTCAAGTCGATTCGGTTCAAATACATCATCCCAGGCTTCCCTTCGGTTCGGTGTTCCACTTTAAGTCAGTTCGGTTCGGTCATCTCCATCCATTCGGTTCGGATGGTGCTCCAGCCTTGGTTTGGTTCGGTGCTCTTTTATCTCCAGATCCTGGTTCGGTTCGGCTACGTCGAACCGATCCCATCCGGTCTGGTTACTCCAGCTCCTCCCAACTACAACATGATTAAAATGGCCTTCCTTTTTGCCCTTGCATTCATATGCTGCTGAAGATTCCACTACCCTAGTTTGGCACGTCCCATCCGATCCGATCCCCTATACCTGATCCGATCCGAATCCTACAGAATTTCCAGCAAGTTTGTTTTGTTCGTTCTTTCCATACATGGGCGTTTCCAACCATTCTGACTTTACTTAACAATCACAAAACATCATAAACAACAGTAACAGCATATCGGTTCAATCAAAAAGATCAAAACATCAAGCACGTAGGTCATTTTAGATCAACCATACACAAAAAGCATGATTTTCCCCTTAATCCCCTTAACCATGTTCTAACTATAGGATTAGCAAACTTAATTCAAACTAACCCAAATTTCTATCAGAGCCATAAAATAATATTTTAGAATTTTTACATATTTTTTCCATATTTTTCTGAGTCATAATTTCGCTAATTATCACTAATCACCCCTAATTAGCCGTAATTAGTGTGAAAACATGCTAATCACTCACTTGGCCACAAATAAATTCTTAGATCTGAAACTCCACTGATTTGGGTCGAATTCCTTGCAACACAGCAGCCCTAACTCTGATTTGATGCCAATCCGCCTTAATTTGATGTAGATTTGCTTAATATTGGATTAGAAAGTGATTAGGAGGCAGTTTAGAAGGTAGATGCCATTGCTAGGGTTAAAAGGGGGTAAATGGCGGCTAGAAAACTGAAATGAAATGCTTTCGCTAACTCTATCAGCCCTCCCATAACCCTAATCCCGAAATGGGTTATGGGCTTAGCTGCTAATCACCCGGTTAAGCCCAATTTTGTTGTTTTTTGCCTTCCAAACCTTATTTCAGCCATATCTCCTAAACTGTAAGTCCGTTTGATTAATGTGACAACTATGCGGAATGGTAAATAATCATTTGAATCTAACGGAAGTGGTTTCAGATCAAAACTGCTTACCAATCAAATGTTATAGGCAAAACAAAATTCACTAGGGGCAAAACGGTCATTTAAAATTCGACAAAAAACGCGAACATGGGAAATGACCCCAATAGTCGTTTTCTAAAGTTACATGATCATTTGACTTCGTATATGAATGAAATAAATATTCTAAGATCCTCCGTTGTGTACAATGTGAGTCGTTACATAATATCTTCCTTGATGTCTTATTGCCTTTGGAATATCAATCACGGTTTTCGGGAGCGTCTCCGCCAACATGCCTCTCGGTATCTCGGTTTCGGAATCTGAGAGCTTGACTTTGTTACATCATACCTCTGGTATATCTTTCGGTGACTTTGAAATTGCTTCCTGGTGACGGTTCTGATTGCCCTTTGCTTCCTTTTAGTTTGGCTTTCAGTTCTATAACCTTCACTTGTCGGTCTAGGTATCAGGAACGAGAATTTCAGAGTGAGGAACCCCTTTCTACTTCAGGTAACCCTTGGTTTCTGTCTTGATCTGGTGACAACTTCATCCATGGCCCCTTTCAGATGACTAGTAAACTTTCTTCTAATGTTATTGTCGATATTGAGCTAAGTAGTGCAGGTAGCTCTCTGCCGTATCTTGTCTAATGTAGTGCTTCTCTTTAGTGGCTTTAAGCTTTCGGCTTATATGCCTTCGGTTTGCCCACTTTTTTTTGCTTACGGTTTTGGGTGGTATACTTTTGAAATTATACCCTTGCCAAATCTTTCGTACTGGCACTAACCCTTCATTTTGGCTTATTGTTATTTCTTTACCTATTCTTTTGTTTTCTGTGTCAGACCGACACCTTTGTTCTTAGGTACCGAATTAGGGACTCATGGCTCTTCTCTTTTATGCGAACACGAGCTTGACATCTCTTTTTTAGTAATACCCAATGTTGATGCTTGACCACAACTTGACCCTTCTTGCTGTGGTTTTTCACCTTCGGACCTTGTTTCTTCCGGCACCTTTGCCTCCATTGAGGTCTTTTTCTCCACGCTTCAGGCTTCGCTACCCGAAACCCTTTGCTATTATAGCTTTGGATCTTCTTCTTCTTTATATTTGGCCAGTGCGAATTTGGTGCTAATAGATACAAATTACTCATATAGCCTATTATAATTTGTAATGAAAACCGAAATGAAGCATTTATAATTGCTCTTACAGTCTGTTATAATTTATTGAGAACACTATTATAAATGAGGGCTGCACTATGTTGAAAATTGCAAGGCAATGGACATAAACGATTATAAATAGAGCGACTTGTAGCAGGTGCATGGAGTTGGTCTTTGAGTGAGATGAGGGAACTATTGGAGACTTATCATTATGTTATAAGTGTGCTTTGATCTTTTTTAAATTCATATTTATTGTTATATCCAGGAATATTTAGATGGATGCACTTAGAGGTTAAGCATACATTACCACATTCTTGTTAATGTTAGTATACTAAGCATGTGCTAAAGTGTTAGACCTTCAAGAATAGAATTTGGACTTTTTCTTATCAATATTCTCTCTGTTAAAACAAGACCAAAAGATACTAACATGGTTCATTGACAAAAAGCGCCATTAACATAAAAAGATTAAAGAGGATAAAGGTTGAAGACAGAATTAAGATGAAGATAGTTATTAAAGAAAAATTAAATCCATGAGGAGATCATTTTTTTTGAAAAGTGAGCATGTGTCCATAATGGATTACTAGCCAATGTAAACAATATAAATACAATAGATTTTCCTTCTTTATCATGATGATTCAATGCCTAATAAACTACCTTACGAGTTGATTGAGCCTTGCAAGGAGAAGTTGAAATGCTTGTTGTATCCTTGAAAGGAGAAGACACGATGCTTGCTTTTTTAGCTACTACTTTTGACTTTAGCCATGTTAATTTTTTACCCAAGACGTCTTTAATGCATGACATATCTGCAGTGGGTCGCAACAAGTAAGCATCCTCTTTTGTTGTGTAGTCTACCCAAAACCACCACGGCTAATGGACCAAGCGGAATACCGTTTACAATCATTTTTGAATTACTCGAGCAAAGTCTTCCTTCGACAACCAACAACTCACCCTCATTCCAATTATAAAGCTTGCATTTGTTGTTTGCGCTAATTGTTTACCTAGAAAGAACAATAAATGTATTTAACGGAAAAAGTATGTATATAATTAAAAATTGTTACCATGTATCATAAATTTTACCATAATGTCCTCTATCATGTGTCTCCTAGTGCAATAACACGATTTGCAGGACATGCCACTAACTTACCCTTGGCTTCTCCTAATATTGATAAACTAGATGTAAGCCTCCATAAATAAGCATATATTCTCCTTATGCAATCTATAACAACTTTTATGGCATTTGTTCCAATACGAATGTCATTGACAACTTTATTTGGATAGGTGGACACCACTCTCCCTTCGGCAACAATTTCATCGGTTACATTCCAATTCAAAAGCTCACATATGTTGTCATTATTCTATAATCATTCAATCAATAGTTATACTGATTATTGGATTTAAAACTAAACTCTAAATGGTGTTATATCAATATAAGTGATTTATACCATTTCAGATATGCTTCCTTCTTTCGAACATTCTTTACACTGCCAAATTGTCAAGGTAAAATACATGTTAACATTCATTGAGCAGTGCATCAGATACATCATATTCATGCCAACAATCTATGTCAGCCAAACCATCCTCATACTCCGCTACCTAAACCTTTTAGCACAAAACCCTTAAATTGGACTTTTCAAGTCCTTAAACTGGATTTTTCAAGTTATTAAGGCGAAGGAGATACATTAGCTAGGACTAAGCAAGTAGGACATGTGACACAAGAAAGGTACACAACACCTTAGTCCGTGTAGAATGATCAATTCTTCATCCTAATTATAACTAATTTCATAAGATGATGCATTTTTCCATCATTGCTTCTATTAGTGAAATGCCATCTTAAATCTTCTGCCATTTTCTAAGATCTAAAGATTTTTTCTAAATCTTGGAATTATCAGAAAATATCTCCAGACTTTAAATGGAACACCTTATACAATCTTCTTGGTGTCTTAAATTATTTTCCATCTTGAAGAACCGCATTTTGGACAAGCATTTAAATATTTGTATTCTTTTCTAGAAAGACAATAGTCATTCTCATAAGCATGTATTTTTTTTCAAAAGCCATGTCAAATGCTTTAAGAAAATTTCTTATTTTATATAAAGTCTTGGGAAGTACATTGTCTTCCTGCAAAAACAATTATTGCACATTTAGAAGCTTGTCAAACCCACTATCATATAGACCAATCTCACATTTAAGATTATACAAGACAGTGATGGCTGAAAATTTTGTATGATCTGTATAGCCAGGGTATAATGGAATATCCGCATCTTCCAAATTTTTAAGCAACTCATCCTCTCTTCTTCGAAAATCAACATCATCTTTATCATCAGTAAGAAAATTATGATTTATAAAATCTTCATCTTCATAGTAAATCATCTTAAATAAGCCATGCGTGTCGTATGAATTTGTCTTTTCATCTACATTTATTTGTTTGCCATAGCTATAACACCTACTGCTCATATATTTAGGATCCATTCCATTTTATAACTAAATGCTCAACTACTATGTGGTCATCATGACGTCTAACATTTTGACAATACCTACATGGACACAAAATTTTCTCCATATTTTTCAGATTTTTCTTTGTCACACACACGAAATTCAAAGCTTCTTGTCGATGCTCTACACTAGTCCAATGATAAAAATTAAAAACATAAAAAAAATTAAGTTTTAATATTAACATATTTGTGTTAATTCTTAAAATAAATTTTAAATATTGTATACTCAGCTATTTAAATTCGCACAATCTTTTTCCATCGGCGATATAGGCAATCAAGTAATTTCTCAAGCTTTGATGTAGAATATGATTTTCTATTTTAAACAAACAAAATACTGCATGTTTCATAATTCAAATTTATATTTTCAAACTAACTGCAAAAATCAAGATTGAGGTACAGTAAACTCATTGAAAAAAGCAATCCAAACTAGTAGGCACATCCAAATAGTCGAAGACAACATATGCACATCCAAATAAATGAAGATAATGTACTGCAAAAATGAAAACTGATTTCATAGAATGTAAACAATGAAGTAGAACCCATCTCTCTCATTATCAATTTCAACCATGTGTTTTGACAAGTAACACTATGTATTGCTACATATGTTGCTTCTACAGATGGTAATGCCACGAAGCTTTCTTCTTTGATCCCTAAGAAAAAGCAACACATCACCTTACAAAAAAAATTACTCATAAAATAACTATTTAATATATATATGGATACATAAAAGTAATCAAGTGGAAACATATATCATTCAACTTTTCATTTCAATTTTGCATTTGTTAGTATACATCTCAAAGTACTATCGTTCATTAATGGTTTTTTGTTTGAAATTTTTTGTTTGCATTCACTTTCAGTTTTTCCTTTTAAAATTCTAGTTGATAAAAGCACCTGACATGCCTATGATATGTAGTTGAATACGTAGTTGTATACTAAAAAATTATCTTCCTGAACATGATATGTAGTTGATTATGATACATAGTTGTATACGTATAAACTCTTCCAAACTTGTGATGTTTAAGCATACCTATGAACAGATAAATCAATTAACGGGTTTTATATTATGAAAATTAGGATCCACCTCTTATTTTCGAACTTAACACCCAAAAATTCCTTCATAATAGGTTTTATGAAATATCTAATTATTTTGAGCAAAATGTGTAGTCTATACCAAAATATTTATGGTTAAAACAGTTGTGTGAATGATTGCACAAATTGCACCAATGCCTTTTATGGTATGCGAAATATTGAATTGATTTGCACAAACTACAGAACTGCACAACTGAACAAAAAAAGGCACAGGAGCAATACAAAAGGAGAATATAGCTTGTTGATTAATTATCAACCGCCAACTTGATGAAAAATAATCACCAACAAAACAAAATAGAAGAGGAAAAGTATACACAAAGATTTAAGGTGGTTCGGTTATTGTAACACCCCGTATTTTTTGAGAATATTAAAAGAACGAATTCAAGAATACTTAATTTTTAAAGTTAGAATTAAGAGAAACGGGTTACGCCATTACGTTCGTCTCGGAATTCTGCCTGGGATAGAGTCCAAGTTTTCGTAAATCGGACTTTGTATGAGAAAGTGATGGCATTCAGAAGTTTCAGGAATTTAAACAGTTCAGATTTAAATTTAAAATTCAAATCACACACTCGGGCTGGGCAGGAAATTTTCTGCCCAGGACCCAGGTCGACTAGGGGGTCGACCTGGGTGACATAGGTCGACCAGGGGGTCGACCTCCCCCATATTTTCAGATCTGAGGCAGATTCGGATTTTTGTATCTGGACTTGTTTTCTGGACAGATTATTTGGCTCCTAAGCTATTTAAACACCCCCAAACCCTACTTTCTCTCCACAGTAAACCATTGTAACGCTATGCTGCCTCAATTCTAATTAAAATACATCAATGGCATCTCTACTCTGCTGAAACCTAAACTAGAACTAGCACTTCTTCTTCCAACCCGAATAAGATTAAAAGAGAACAACTACAACCCTTTTTCTTTTAGAATCCAACCAAGGTGAGTACAGTTATTTTCAGATACGAAATCTAATTATGATCTTGACATGGTTATAAATCTGAATTTGAGATTATGCAAATTTTTGTTTATTAGATATGTTTTTCTGTGTAGATCTATCTTATTAATATCATAGTAACTATTCTGTATCTCTTCCTTCTTTCTGTTCTATAGCCAGGCTACCGCGAGCCTGAGCCAAATTTCATAAGAGATTGACGCGCGAACGCTAAATTTGGGAAAAATAGTGAATGATGCATGATTAGACATAATTGATTTGTGGCTGATTTGAGAAAAGTACATATGTTGTAATTTAAGATCTAGATCTGGGCATATTATATATGATAGTCTGTGATTTGGAAGAAGGAGAATTGTTGTGTATATGACTTAGGCGCAAAGATCTATATTATAATAGGATAACTATTAAATGTGAATATGCCTTAATGGGGATTTTGGATATTTGGTGTACGCTAAAATCAAAGGCTATAATTTGGCATAATTCGTATTGTATATCATGATTTGGGGATTTTAGAGAATATTCTGTACTGTGTAAATTTAACTAAAATTTGGAGCATATGTTATATTGTGAATTATGACCATAATTCGGGCATGAAAAATTTGGCTTAATTTTATGATTAGACGAGGTATGTCAATGGAATTATAAGGGAAGATTAAATCTGTTAAATTGCCTAATCTGCTAAATCTGTTGAAACTGAATACGGTAATTTAGGGTACGAAAATCTGTAGGCTCGATCTAAAATAGAGAAAAACAAGTTAATAGAATCGAATAATCTGCTGTAACTTGTAAAGAAGTTTAATTTTTTAAATTGGCATAATTAGTCTGATATTGGCATAATCTATGAATGAATAGTTTGGCTAAAAATAAGAATGCGGAGACACGTGGTTAGACTCTGTTTGCAGTAGAAGCCTGCCCGAACCCAACAGGCTTAACCAGCAACCGCAAACTGTCAGTCTAATATGAGAGGTCGTAGGCATAACTAAAAGATGCTTTGACACGAGGTTAGGCATGGATTGCGGAAGAAGTCTGCCCAAAACCGCCCGGCACATCCAGCGGCCACAAGCTACCGACCTAATGTGAGGGGTTTGTGACTTAGTAATAATTAATGAAAATCTAGGATAAAAATGATGCCTAAAACGTGTTGAGTGGATAAGGATAAATCAACGGGGGGGTGAATCTAATAAACCCGGTTCGTAAATCTGTGGGCCCAATACAAGGTTAGGTAAGACAATCTGTAAGTCTGTTAATCTGTATATCCGATCCGTTAGTCTGAAAACTTGTCAACTTATATGTCTGATCTGAAAACTAGTTAATCTGAACTTTGTACATCTAAAATCTGTAAGCAAGTTAATCTGAAATATATTAGTTTGGGGACACAAGGTTAGGAGGGGAAATTAATTGTGTCATCTGTTTTGTGGGACCCATATTAGTCAGTAACCCTTTTCTGGTATCAAAACTATGACCCAACACTAGGAGCGGTCCGGGGCACGCTTACTGAACTGATTGTAAGAGGTTCACTCTGATAATGGCGAGGGTTGTCGATGGCGCATTCCAACTGGGTCATGTGCGTGCATGGATCCGGTCTGCTCTGAGGATGTAAGACACCGTGACATCTGTAAATAGGTCTGTGTCTGTAGGTTGCCACTTTAGGGAATGATACACCCTACTGTGGGGCCGATACAGGGTATTTATGTATTAGGGAGCCAATCGCTTGGGGTAGAATTTAGGATACACCTAGTTCTATTTGTTTCTGTTGGTGCACCGTATGTTTCTGTGGGGGTGGTAAAGGCCCATTAGTTGGGGTGGTAAAGGCCCATTACTAGCATTCTGTTTCTGTACTGTCTGTTTCTGTTGGGGTGGTAAAGGCCCATTATTAGCATTCTGTTTTTGTACCTTCTGTCTCTGTTGGGGTGGTAAAGGCCCATTACTAGCATTCTGTTTCTATAGAGATTATTCTGTTTCCGTTTCAGTTTCAGTTTAGACATTAGGGTAACACTTAATCCTGTTATACTAAGTACTAGTGAAGAGAAGTAAGAATTAGGTAAGAAGCATATCTTGGTCTATATCTTTTTGTTTCATCTGTTTAACTTAAGCATACCTGCTACTCCTGTTGCTGTAATCTCTCATCTAGCTTTATTTACGTGTCATGATACTACTATCTGTTTTTTGCTGAAATTCACTGGACTCGCTAGACTTTATGTCTGACCTCGTTTGTTTTCACCTCTTTTTCTTCTCGTTTCCCCCCCAGGTGCTCAGGGTGGAAACATAGGAGCTTGATTCAGATTCTCTCTGCTTGAAGTGCTTGAAGTATTGCTTGGCTTTGACTTTACCTTCTTATGGCAGTTTATGTTGGGGGTTATGGTTTTAAAATTGTGCATTCTGAAGGATTTTGGTATAAGACTGATACTTATGCACTTGGGTTTTGGTATTGTGATTTTGAAGGATATAACCAAACTTATTTCTGTTTCTGCTATAATAAAGTTATAAATTTTCCAAGTACTACTTTAAGTATCTGTCTTGTAATATTCTGTTTTGTTTACTTATAGTGCTTTTGGAAGTTAATGCATTCCCTTTGTGAATGACATTAACGGACATGGGGTGTTACACTTGGTATTAGAGTTGAAGGTTACCAGATTTGATTAAAAGTTTTTGAAAACTATTTTCAAAAAGGTTTTAAAAAGGAAGTATTTTCAAAAGTAAGGTTTATTTTGAAAAAAAAAAAAGGAATCCCCAAAAGCCATATATTTGTCTTTCGATTCTCTGTTTTTGAATCTCTTTTCTTTCGTTTCAGCATGTCTAGAGAACGAAACATCCCTTATATAACAGAGAGAGTCACCATACCCGGATGGTTCCGTAGATATTTGGTGGCCACGGCCCCCGTCGAAGGCCAAGGAAACGTTCCTCCAACTGTACCCATTGCTCCTCCTCCACACGTGAATACTTTCCCGAAGATATGTAGAGACTTTCGAGCTATGGGCGGAAACAACTTAAATGGGACAGAATCATTCGTAGAAGCAAGAAACTGGCTCAAGGAAACAGAAGATTTGTTTGTTATCTTCGAAGTGGATGATAGGAAGAAGATATAGTTGGCTGTATGGTTACTTAAGGACGAAGCCTCATTCTGGTGGAGGTCACAAATGGAGAACGAGCAATGGAGACTTAGATGGATTTCAGGCATAGGTTCGAGTTGAAATTTCTCTCACGAGTAGAAGAGAATTTATATATGGAGAGGTTCTTGGCGTTGAAGTAGGGGAATTTATCAGTGAAAGAATACGTCAACAAGTTCAATCAGTTGGCGATATTCGGCTTAGACTTGGTGAACACACTGAGAAGAAGGCCCTGAGATTCGTTAAAGGTTTGAATGAGCCGCTATACGGGTTGGCTATGACCCACATTCCTATGGGGGAAACCTTTGAGAAATTGGTTGACATGTCATTAATTCATGAAGAGGAATCCAAAAGTGAGAAAAAAGAGGAAAAGCTCGAAGGACCATAGAATAAGAAAGCGTGGCTCAAAAAGGAAACACAAAAGAAGGATGAAAACTTTGAAGATAAGAAGGAGAAAAAGTGCTTTACTTGAGGAAGCTTGACTCATCTGAACAAGGATTGCAAAAAGAGGAAGGGCATTCGCTTCAACTGTGGTGAGATGAGACACTTCACTAGGGACTGCCCGAAGAAACGAGGGCAAGGGCAGAGGACAGGACCTACTTCTGAAGGGCAAGTTAATGCTCCCGTGGCTGGTGGATAGGATAGAGACAGGAAAATTTCCGTAAAAGTTCTAATTTCCTTATCTGATTATTGAGCTAAATCTCTTTTTTTGGGTATTTTGATTCTGTAATTGAGACTCTGCACTTTAGTACTAGTCTTGTTTCTGATCCCGCTATAGTCTCAAACCCCATAAGGATTACAACTCATTTGTTTGTGACAAGTTGGGGGTATCTGTGCTGGGCATTAAATTGACTATGACGCATACATTCTGGGTTTTGATAATCTGATCTGTACTAGTAGTCTGTAAGTATCTGAATATTTCTGAAAAGGATAGGGGTTTTTACTCAAAGCATGAAGTAGATTTCCAGTTTTGTCATTGTTTAATGGGACTAATTCTCTGAGTATCAATCTGATGCTGATTTCGGTCTTCAGGGTTGATACTTAGAGATTTATTCTCTTAAACGATGTCTAATGGGAACAGAACCTTTGTTTTAATTGTACTTGCTCCTATCGATCGAGTCTTCGACCTTTAGGTAGAAACTAATGGGTGTAAACATGTGTTTGAGACATGTTATGTTTGATGGTTGCAAGTGGTTGCTCGTGCAGACTAGGCACTAGATTAGCTCAAAAACACTCTCATATGGCATATGGATGTGTGCGCATTTTTCAATTTTTGTGGATGCAAAATGATTGACTCATCACATGGATGTTGCATTTGGATGAATGGTTATGCACTCATATTGAAATGATGTGTATCAAATAGGATTTCTTGCATGCATAATTGGACTCATGGCACTAACATAAATTTGCATTGAGGAGGTCAACTGAATCAGTAGACAACTTGATCTTTACCTTAGATAAGAGACATATACACACACTATGCATATGATCATGAAAGCAACAGAAATCTTTTTTTTAGGACAATGGACGCCTGTGATTGAATGGTTGAGTAGATGGATGTTGGAAGTTAGGATATGCATTCTTCTTTACTTAGAGATTTCGGGGATGAAATCCTTTAAGGAGGGGAGAATGTAACACCCCGTATTTTCTGAGAATATTAAAAGAGCAAATTAAACAATACTTAATTTTTAAAGTGAGAATTAAGGAAAACGGGTTACGCTATTGCGTTCGTCTCGGAATTCAGCTTGGAATAGAGTCCAAATTTTCGTAAATCAGACTTGTATGAGAAAGTTATGGCATTCAGAAGTTTTAGGAATTTAAATGGCTCAGATTTAAATTTAAAATTCAAATCACACACCTGGGCTGGGCAGGAAATTTCCCGCCCAGGTCCCAGGTCGACCAGGGGGTCGACCTGGGTGACAAAGGTCGACCAGGGCTCGACCTCCTCCCTATTTTTAGATCCGAGGTAGATTCGGATTTATGAATCTAGACTGGTTTTCTGGACAGATTCTTTGGCTCCTAATCTATTTAAACACCCCCAAAACCGACTTTCTCTCCACACCAAACCATTGTAACGCTATTCTGCCTCAATTCTAATTAAAATACATCAATGGCATCTCTATTATGTTGAAACCTAAGCTAGAACTAGCACTTCTTCTTCCAATCCGAATATGATTAAAAGAGAACAACTACAACCCTTTTTCTTTTTGAATCCAACCAAGCTGAGAATAGTTATTTTCAGATATGAAATCTAATTATGATCTTGACATGGTTATAAATCTGAATTTGAGATTATGCATATTCTTTTTTATCAGATATGTTTTTCTGTGTAGATCTATCTTATTAATATCACAGTAACTATTCTGTATCTCTTCCTTCTTTCTGTTCTATAGCCAGGCTACCGCGAGCCTGAACCAAATCTCATAAGAGATAGACGCGCGAACGCTAAATTTGGGAAAAATAGTGAATGATGCATAATTAGACATGACTGATTTGAGAAAAGAATATGTTGTAATTTAAGATCTAGATCTGGGCATATTATATTTGATAGTCTGTGATTTTGAAGAAGGAGAATTATTGTGTATATGGCTCAGGCGCAAAGATCTATATTATAATAGGATAACCAATAAATGTGAATACGCCTAAATAGGGATTTTGGATATTTGGTATACGCTAAAATAAAAGGCTATAATTTGGCATAATTCGTATTGTATACCATGATTTGGGGATTTTAGAGAATATTCTGTACTATGTAAATTTAACTAAAATTTGGGTCATATGTTATATTGTGAATTATGACCATAATTCGGGCATGAAAAATTAGGCTTAATTTTATGATTAGACGATGGAATTTTAAGGGAAGATTAAATCTGTTAAAATTCCTAATCTGCTAAATCTATTGAAACTGAATACGGTAATTTGGGGTATGAAAATCTGTAGGCTCGATCTAAAATTGAGCAAAACAAGTTAATAGAATTGAATAATCTGTTGTAACTTGTAAAGAAGTTTAATTTTTTTAAATTGGCATAATTAGTCTGATATTGGCATAATATGTGAATGAATACTTTAGCTAAAAATAAGGATGCTAAGACATGAGGTTAGACTCTATTTGCGGTAGAAGCCTGCCCAGACCCAACCGTCTTAACCAGCAATCGCAAACTGTCAGTCTAATGTGATAGGTCATAGGCATAACTAAAAGATGCTTAGACACGAGGTTTGGTCTGGATTGCGGCAGAAGTCTGCCTGGAACCGTCCGGCACATCTAGCGGCTACAAGCTACCGACCTAATGTGAGGGGTTTGTGCATTAGTAATTAATTAATGCAAATCTAGGATAAATATGATGCCTAAAACGTGTTGGGTGGATAAGGTTAGATCAACTAGGCGGATGAATCTAATAAACCCGTTTCGTAAATCTGTAGCCCCAATACAAGGTTAGGTAAGACAATCTGTAAGTCTGTTAATCTGTATATCTGATCTGTTTGTCTGAAAACTTGTTAAATTATATGTTTGATCTGAGACCTAGTTAATCTGAACTTTGTACATCTGGAATCTGTAAGCAAGTTAATCTAAAATCTGTAAGCAAGTTAATCTAAAATCTGTTAGTCTGGGGACACAAGGTTAGGAGGGTGAATTATTTGTGCTATCTGTTGTGTGGGACCCATATAAGTCAGTATCCCTTTTCTGGTATCAAAACTATGACCCAAAACTAGGTGGGGTCCGGGGCACGCTTACTGAACTAATTGTAAGAGGTTCACTCTGATAATGGCGAGGGATGCCGATGGCGCATTCCAACCGGGTCATGTGCGTGATGGATCTGGTCTGCTCTAAGGATGTAAGACACCGTGACATCTGTAAATAGGTCTGTGTCTATAGGTTGCCACTTTAGGGAATGATACACCCTTCTGTGGGGCCAGCACATGGTATTTATGTATTAAGGAGCCGATCGCTTGGGGTAGAATTTAGGGTACACCTAGTTCTGTTTGTTTCTGTTGGTGTACCGTCTGTTTCTGTTGGGGTGGTAAAAGACCATTATTAACATTCTGTTTCTGTTGGGGTGGTAAAGGCCCATTAGTTGGGGGTGGTAAAGGCCTATTATTAGCATTCTGTTTTTGTACCTTCTGTCTCTATTGGGGTGGTAAAGGGCCATTACTAGCATTCTGTTTTTGTAGAGATTATTCTGTTTCCGTTTCTGTTTCGGTTTAGACATTAGGGTAACACCTAATCCTGTTATACTAAGTATTAGTGCAGAGACGTAAGATATTGGTAAGAAGCATATCTTGGTCTATATCATTCTGTTTCTTCTGTTTAACTTAAGCATGCCTGCCACTCCTGTTGCTGTAATCTCTCATCCAGCTTTATTTACATGTCATGATACTACTATCTGTTTATATGCTGAAAGTCACTGGACTCGCTAGATTTTATGTATGACCATGTTTGTTTTCGCCTCTTTTTCTTTCTGTTTCCCCCCTATCCCTGGTGCTCAGGGAGGAAACATAGAAGCTTGATTCAGATTCTCTCTGCTTGAAGTGCTTGAAGTATTGCTTGGCTTTGACTCTACCTTCTTATGACAGTTTATGTTGGGGATTATGGTTTTAAAATTATGCATTCTAAAGGATTTTGGTATAAGACTGATACTTGTGTACTTGGGTTTTGGTATTGTGATTTTGAAGGATGTAACCAAACTTATTTATGTTTCTGCTATAATAAAGTTATAAATTTTCCAAGTACTAATTTATGTATCTGTCTTTTAATTTTCTGTTCTGTTTACTTATAATGCTTCATGGAAGTTAATGCATTCCCTTTGTGAATGACATTAACGGACATGGGGTGTTATAGTTATGCCTACGTCCACGGACCCAACAACTATTCTTTATTTCACTGAAGAAAGAAAGTATAAAGAGCAAGAGAGATTACAAAATTATAGATAGCAAATTGGAGAGACTACCGTATGAAGACAAATTTAATCATCAATTTCTTCAAAAATTTGTTGCACTCAAATCCCCTAATTTATTGACTGCAGAAATTATGGTATACTGAAGAATAGGATAATGATGGATACCCTCTCAGATTCATGCTCTGCAAATATAAAGATATAAATAAGCTTCAGGATGAAAGATTGCTTGGAGATGAAGAAATTAATTTCTTGATTGTCTTGAAGCCTTTCCAAATATCCATAATTTAATTGTTGTGCAAACAGAAAGTGAAGATCTTAATTTCCATACATTTTCTTCCTTGCATATTCTCCAAGCCAATCGTTTTATCTCTTCATATTACAAAATCAATGAATATACATCTTTCCCCACTTATAAATCCATTGATTGATTAATTGATTATGCAATCAATTTGTTCTCTATCAAAATATCCTCTCAAATATTTCCTCTTATAACATAATTGATTGATTGAATCAATCAATTACTTTCTTTCTCACTTATCAGATATTTCAATCACAAATATTCAACACTCCACCTTGATTCAAATGTAAAAATCTCTATTTATCACCAAATCTCAACAAATTGTGGGGTCTACAACATCAAGCTCAATGTGAACTACTTTAGGAAATATTACCCAAACTGAGCTTCCAAATCTTTCCCAAGCATAAGAAAGATAGAAAATACAAAAAATTCTTTAGAAAATCCGATGAAGGAGACAAAGTTGTAGATATAGAAATCAGAGAGACTTCATAGCGCGTTTCACCTTCTCCATCCTACATCGAGTGAGGACAGACTCAAGATTATCTACTTCAACCACCTTCTCAAGAATTTTACTTGACTTAATTAAGTCTGTCTTATCAAACTCAACTCCATGCTCCGCGCAACAAATAGCATAAGAAGTTAAATTATCACCTCTACTATGATCACAAACAAGACAAGTAGGAGCAAAAGGCCTTAACTACGATTGAGCTCCACCTAGAGTCTGAATATATGAAAACTTCTCATCAACCATAGTACTATCAGAAATACCACTTTCTCTTTGAATATGGAAACAAACTAATGACTCCAAACGTGTTTGGAAATTTTGTGTCTGCTTCCTCTTGATTCAGCTTATCATATCCCTCATCTTTCAAATAAGCTGAACAAAAACACTTTAAGGAATGAATAATCAATAGCCTCTCTTTTCCATACTTCTTCTGAGATCTTCATATCTGCGGCAGTAGATGGTGTAAGGTTGATGAGAAATACTACCATAGGCCGGTAGGCAGTCTCAAGTTCATAGCTCTTTCCCATAATATCTGACACATGGTCTCCACCACTCCAGAAGAATGCGACTTCGTAAAAAATCTCTAAATACATGCTCGGATGCACACTAGTCAGTGAAATTTTGTGAAGAAAATTCACTAATATTGCCAACTTTAAGAACTCATAACTGCTTTTCCGACTTCTTTTCAACTAAGGTCTTCCGCTTCCGAAATTAGGTAAATATTTCAGAGATAGTCTTCACAAAATAGACCTAGAACTTCTGTGAGAAATCATCAACAAATAAGACAAAGAAACTGGCTCCACCAAAAGATGAAATTGGGGTGGGTCTTCACACATAAGAATGAACATACTCTAGAAAACACTGTAGCACTATGTCTTCCAACATCAAATGTGGCATGCTTCTTCTTTTCAAAAAAAAAATCTATAGAAGAGCTAGGCTTTAATTAAGAATCAATAGCAATTAACCTAGACTTCGTCTATACTTCAAGGCTCTCCTCATCAACATAACCTAAACGAAGGTGCCATAACTAAGTAGAATCTGGAACACTAGAATAAGTAGAAACTACCGAATCTTCCAAGACTGTCACTCCATGAAGCATATAAATATCATCGACTCACACCCCTTTCATCACTACCAAGTAACCAATTTCCACTCTTGAATCCTCTCCATCTATTATTATGCTCGTACCAAGTCTACTCAAAGCTCCAACTGGTAAAAAAAATATGCAACATCGGAACATGTCTAACATCCGTGATCGTTCTAATCACACCATCATGCATCTTAAAACTCACACTTCCAACGCCCACAACATGAAAAAATGTGTCATTCTCCAAATGAACTGCTCCATCAGCAATCTTCTCATAATTGATAAAAACAACTCTTATCTGGCGTCATGTGACAAGAGGCTCCAAAATCAATCATCTAACTTGTAATATCTAAAGGTGAAATACTGGCTGAAAATAATGATGTATCACTATCACGTCTGTCTTCTGATCTAACTGCTGCCAAAATTGAAGCTTTCTCTTTTTTTTCGTTTTTAAGAGCTGAACAATTTCGTATGAAATATCTCTTCTTCTTACAATAATAGTGTGACAATCCAAATTTCCGTGGTAAGAAAGTAAGGATAATCATAGAAGCATAACATAATTAAAACAATAACAGATCTCAGATAATAGCAAAACATATAAATCACTGCAGTGGAAATGGAAATGTCGTCACCAACATCAACATGGAACATCAGAGTACGCAGTACAGGATACACTTAGCAAAATAGATGTCTAAAATAGGGAAAGAAATAAAGTCTCAATCTCCCAAAATACATCAATACTAATTATTGTCTCAATGTCTCAAGAAATAAATAAAAAGATAAAAAGAAAAGATTCTTCATCTTCTTCAACAACAAGCTCAAGTCCAGAAAATGTCCATACCTAACACCTGTCATTTGGCTGCCCGTGTGGGAAGAGGGCACCCAAGTTTGCAAAGTGAACCAAACTACGAGTCAGTCATGGAACTGGTATGAGAAATCTTACTAAATTAACAATATTGGCTAATCAGTGGACCACGTCGCTAACGTGGAATGGGTTTAACTCCATTGGATTGCCAGTGCATAAGTTTTATAATTTTAAGTCAAAAACAATGCAATTCTTTTTAGAAAATGAAACCATTATAAGAATCATGTCCTATCACACAATGCAACGCAAATGGAGGATAGAGTTTTACCTTATAATGATCAAAAATGCTTGATACGTAGAAGATAATATTTTTAATATTATTATTAGTGTCTAATATGTTTCAAAAATACTTCAAAGTAGATGTATCAATCCTAGACGGCATAGTACCCCGTCGCCATACATAGGTATACAATCAAAACCGTAATGTCGTATTTGAGGTTGGTTTTCCATCATGAGTTAAGGCTAGGGACAATATCCTAATTGATTCAAGACACTCTAGCAATGTCTCAGGATCACACCTACGGGCAACTCTTGGATACAGCACGTTCGGACTACAAATATCGTTAGTGGATTAGTTATGCCTGAACACACGCTTACCGATCATATTGGACCTATAATTTGGCCATTGGTGACCAAACAAAAATCCGAGGTGCCTCATTCCGTCAACCACATAAGTAAAAATGTTGGGCCTTGTAAAAACCCAAACACCACTTCTAGCTAGAAAGAAATGTGTGCACTTCCTACATTCCCTTGTCCCCTTTTTGACTCTACCAGGGTGTGAGGCTAGCGAGGTAACGAAATACACAAAGCTGTGCCGGAACAGGCTATGCTTTGGTCATCATCCACAAGGCTCTTCTTTTCAACAAAAGCCTCGATCAATTGCATCTTGGCATGTCACATTGACAGTTCACACAATGTGATCGATAACCACCAAAATATAACCTCTGAGCTCATGCGTCTCAAATAACGGTGTTAAGCAAGAGAATAAATTATCCGCCACCACAGATATATATTAATAGATATCAATTTAATTACACATAATGAAATTCAATGTCGAACATGCATCCATTTACAAGTCCGTTCTGGGTCTGAACGAAACCGGAGTCACCTTATTCCTCATCCCGTATGTCCAATACGTAAGTGAGGTGCTCGCTTATCTGGACGATCAACAAGTACGTCCGGACAACTACCACTTTAGCCCTTTATTGGTAGCTAGTCAATGCCAAGCATCAGTAGTTATCCTTTCGATGTGAAGATCGCCGGTCTTCCATCGCCGTCTTTAAGATTTTCAATTCAGATCGTCGTATGACCATTTGAAATGAGTTTTAACTCGGTCTTTTCAAATGATCCCCGCATATATATAACGTAAAATCATTTCATATCGTTAATGGTATTTAATAACGATTAATCGCTATTTTTATTTATATAAAAATAGCCAAATTTCTTTAACGACGCTTCGGGTCGATTGGCGTCCCTGGCGCTGTTTTCACCAAAATTTGATTTACACTTATCTTGAAATCTAACCGTTGGATTTTAACAAAATTCATATCAATGGAGAGATCTTCCCAATGCGGTCCTAATGGTTCCGTTTTTGGGAAAATCCGACAGTCGGATGTCAAGGTATAATCATTTGAAGTTATGATTGCCGAAACGCGAACTACCGCGTGCGATTCATTTAAGTTTAATTAATATATATATATATAATCATTTGGCGATTTAAAATACTTTCAATCAATCACATGCAAGCCAAAAACAATCTATATTCATGTTAGAGATTTTATATATGATTTTCATAACCCTACTAACATGATAAAAATGATGATTTGAAATAAGTCATGTTTTTATGACTAATTATTCCCAATGGTAACTAAATTACACTGAAAATATGTATTCCTAATGTTCACTCTTTATGTTGAAACCAAACGACAATAAAAGCATGACTTTTAATCCTTCTATTTTTATTTCACCCAAAATGATGATAAAAATGTGACATTTAAATCTATTCTTTTATTGTATATAAAATGTCAATCAAATGCAACCTTTGATCTTATTCTTTTTATTTCAACTAACATGTAAATAAAAATGTAATTTTTTACCTATGTTTTTATTTGTATCTAAAATGCAAACAAAAATGCAAACTTTTAAATCAATGTTTCTATTCACATCTAAAATGCAAATAAATATGCAACTTTTAAATCAATGTTTTAATTTACATCTAAAATGCAAATAAATATGCAACTTTTAAATCAATGTTTTCATTTGTATCTAAAGTACAAATAAAAATGCAACTTTTTTATTCCATGTTTTTATTTGTATTTAAACTGCAAATAAAAATGTAACTTTTTAAATCAATGTTTTTATTCATATCTAAAATGCAAATAGATATGCTACTTTTAAATCAATGTTTTTATTTACACATAAAATGCAAATAAAAATGTAACTTTTTTATTCCATGGTTTTATTTGCATCTAAAATGAAAATAAAAATGTAACTTTTTAAATTAATGTTTTTATTTGCGTCTAAAATACAAATAAAAATGTAACTTTTTATTTCATGTTTTTATTTGCGTTTTAAATGCAAATAAAAATGTAACTTTTTAAATCAATGTTTTTATTTGCATCTAAAATACAAATAAAAATGTTACTTTTTATTTCATGTTTTTATTTGCATCTAAAATGCAAATAAAAAATGTAATCTTTCAATCTATGTTTTATTTGCAACTAAAATGCAAATAAAAAAATTGTAACTTCCATTCTATGTTTTATTTTCAACTATAATGCAAATAAAAAATGTAATCTTTATTCTATGTTTTATTTGCAACTAAAATGCAAATAAAAAAAGAAATTTTATTCTATGTTTTATTTGTAACTAAAATGCAAAAAAAAGTAACTTTTATTCTATGTTTTATTTGCAACTAAAATGCAAATAAAAAAATGTAATCTTTTAATCTATGTTTTATTTGCAACTAAAATGCAAATAAAAAATATAATCGTTTAATCTATGTTTTATTTGCAACTAAAATGCAAATAAAAAATGTAATCTTTGTTCTATGTTTTATTTGCAACTAAAATGAAAATAAGAATTGTAATTTTTATTCTATGTTTTATTTGCAACTAAAATGCTAATAAAAATGTAATCTTTATTCTATGTTTTATTTACAACTAAAATGCAAATAAAAAATGTAATCTTTATTCTATGTTTTATTTGCAACTAAAATGCAAATAAAAAATGTAATCTTTTAATCTATGTTTTATTTGCAACTAAAATGCAAATAAAAAAATGTAACTTTTTATTTTATTCTTTTATTTACATCTAATATGTAAATAAAAATAAAACTTTTTATTTTACTCTTTTATTTAGCTAATTTTTTTTTTTACCCAAATGTCCGTTTTTGCTGCAAGTTTACTTATAACCACAAAAACAATATTTTATTTGATTGAAAGCTCTAATTCAAACAAACAACAACAAAGGTGATGTTTTTATCAATCAACAAACAAAGTGATATATTTTATATTGAATTGAAAGTTTTAATTCAATTCAATAACATAAGCAAAGTGATGTTTCTATCAATCAACAAACAAAGTGATATATTTTATATTGAATTGAAAGTTCTAGTTCAATTCAATAACGTAAATAAAGTGATGTTTTAATCAATCAACAAACAAAGTGATATATTTTATATTGAATTGAAAGTTCTAATTCAATTCAATAACATAAACAAAGTGATGTTTTTATCAATCAACAAACAAAGTGATATATTTTATATTGAATTGAAAGTTCTAATTCAATTCAGTAACATAAACGAAGTAATGTTTTTATCAATCAACAAACAAAGTGATATATTTTTATATTGAATTGAAAGTTCTAATTCAATTCAATAACATAAATAAAGTGATGTTTTTATTGAATTGACAATTCTAATTTAATTCAATAACATAAGCAAAATGATATTTCTATTGAATTGATAATTCTAATTTAATTCAATAATATAAACAAAATGATATTTTTATTGAATTGACAATTCTAATTCAATCCAATAATATAAACAAAATGATATTTTTATTGTATTGACAATTCTAATTCAATTCAATAATATAAACAAAATGATATTTTTATTGAATTGACAATTCTAATTCAATTCAATAAAATAAACAGAATGATATTTCATTTTTGTTTAATATATGTGATTCACAAAATATCGACAAAAATGATTTATTTTAATTATTCTGTCATATTCAGATCTATATCGACAAAATATCCAAATTATCATATCTATATCAATACATCACAAACGGATCAAATCAACAATTCTAAATTTCATACATCGCAGATCATACATACAATTATTTAAAATGCGAGAAAAATAATAATTAAATTAATTAATTATTTAAAATCAGAAATCTCATAGTCGTGAATCTGAATTGTTTAGATCCGCAACTTTGGCCAAAATTCAGCTAGCTCAGAATTGCTTCTTTTTAGTCTAGAAACGTAGATCTTGTCTCTTCGATCGCACATGATCTGAAATCGTTAAATTTCAAAGTCGTATGAATTAGTTATGATTTAAATAAGATTGATAAAGGTTTTTTTAATTAAGTTAATAAAATATTAAAGGGGTAATACCCTTCTTATTCTATACTCAGAACTTGGCCGACGTTATTTCAAACTATGTTCGATTCTAGGTCCGAACCTTTCACGCAATATAGTAACCCGGAGAGAGATCGGATCGCGGCACGTCCGAGAGGAGGGAAAGGCACGCCTGGAGGAACCCGCGGCCGTGGGTGCGATCAAGGAAGGAGGGGGCGGTGGCGGTCTCAAGGCCATGGGTTTGGAGTGCTGTTTCTCGAAGTCCGAGCCACTTGGGGATGATCCAACCATACATAAATGAGGAGGATGAAAATCTCTTTGGAATTGCCTAAAGGAGTGAGGTCTGATATGTGGTGGATGAGGAGAGTTTAGTGGAAGAAGATGGAAGTGTTTTCAGCCATGGATGAATGTATGCGGCGGCTGTTGTAGGACATTAGGGTTTTGAAAATGATTTTCCTATTCTTTATATTATTTTAATTGTTAATTTTACAAACAATTCCCTAAGTCCTAAACAAATCCAATTTCAGTCCAACAGGAGTTGACCCTGCCCAATAGCCCTCGTTCCAGATCTAACGGGCTAGGCCATGTCAGCTTAAATGACTGTCTATGGCTTGAATTCTTTAATTTAATATTTAAATCCTTTATTAAATTAATTCGATTGCATATTTAAATTCATCATGGCCACATACAGACTTAGAAAATTCCAGAAAAAATATTTCTAGCTTTGTTTTGACAATACGGTCCTAACAAAATTAATTTCGTCGAATTCCGAGACAGTTTGAAAAATGGCCATTTTCAAGTCGATTAAATTTGACTGAAATTAACAAAACACATTTTCTTTTGCCACGCTCACATATTAATTCCAAAAATTCTGAAAAATTAAACTTAGCAACAATTTGACATTCCGGATCAAACAAAAGTGGGTTCGTCGAAAATGAAGGTTGTTTGAAAAATGGCCTTTTGTACGGGTTATAAATTATACTATAGCGACCATTTTGAATATTCACCTGGCCATATGTTTTGATTCCCACTATGAAATTTCGATTTTTCGGATTATTTGGAAAGATATTTTCAAATAGATTTAGATATTTTTGGTTTCACTAAAATCCGTTAGATTTTGAATCCGGTACATTCAGTCAAAGTTCAGGTTTGACTTTTCAAACTACTGGGCTATTTCCAATTCCTTTTGAAATCAAAATAAATATATTCGCTCTAACTTCGATTAAAATAAATTTTTAATCATTATTATTTAAAATCAATTTTTAATCGTTATTATTTAAAATAAATTATTTTAACTATTCAAAGTTTAGTGAAATATCCAAAATAAATTTTTTAAATTGGTTCAGATTTTCCGGATTGTTACAATCTCCCCTAATTAAAAGCTTTTTGTCCCCGAAAAGGAAATAATAGTAAAGTAGGAAACAAAACGGAAAATTCAAGGTATTATAAATGTACCTCAGCATAAAAGCTACTCTGAGATATCCACTCTGCACTTGGGATAGGCCTGTTTGATGCTATTCTCAATCTCCCACGTACAGTCTCTAGGATCCCCGCTCTACTGCACCTTGACTAAGTGGATCCTCTTGTTCTTCAACACTCGGGTTTCTTTGCTAACAATTTTCACTGGTTCCCTCCTTACTGCTAGGGCCGAGGTATTCTCCAAATCTCGTTGTGCTTCTTCTTCCATAACTAAATCGGAATCATGAACATGCTTCTGGAGTTGGGACACATGAAATACATCGTGGACCCTTGGCAACCAGTCAACAGAGAAGAACTCCAAACTCGTCTCCCCCATATCTGACAGTGATAGCCTTTATAACCAATCAGGTAGGCAAAAGACAGATGTAGCAACAAGTTATCCAGCATAGACCATCCTAATCGATATCAACATTTCCCAAGCATAAGCCTCGAAGACCTAAACCAACATCAGACAAGCATCCAAGAGATGTCCCCTTCGATGTCGAACAATCTATGCAATACAATACAAGAAAAATGATAAACATCTATGATTCTGGATATCACCGCCTATCCTGCCATGAAACCATCGTTAATTGTATGACTGGCTCAATCATCATGCCATCCATTAAGGGCTTCATACGTCTTTCATCGATATGTATCTAGGTCTTTCATCGATACCTAGGGTACTCGACTAGTCAACTAGTCTTTTAGGTGTCCCTGTTATACCCCTGCTTTGAGTCTGCTAGAACCTATAACAACAATAATCCCTCGACCTTCAATATCTCTATGGCGACTATCCATAAGCTCAAATCTCCTTGAGCAACCATTATCCACGAGCTCAATTACCCTTAAGTTGCCTTCATATTTGTCACATTTCATCGATCAAGGAACACTTCACATTGCTCCGAACATTCCACCTGAATTCACGTCGAAGCTACTTGCAACGTCGAAGTAAAAATAACATCATTTGGTCAAAAGTTGATTCACAACAGTTCGTCCACATTCATAGCGTTTCAGAACACTGCGACCCATCATGGATCGTTCCACAATCCATCAGCCCGAACACGGATGATTCATCAAATTTCAAGGCACATGCTCCATGTTTTCTCCCTTTGGACGATCCATCCTAAGATGATCCATGATAACACCCAATCCATCCTAATGCTATGACCCACTGTCACCGATTCACCCTGTGTTGATCCTTCTGTCTTAACTGACCCATCAACTGGAACATGGGCCGATCCACTAAAATGCCATGCACGCTCCTATTGTTTCTTCCGTCCGATCCATTAGTGCGCTCTTGCCAGATCCATACGATCCTTGCTTGCCCAATCCATCATCTTCTATCGATCCATCGAGTTTTACATTGCCAATACATCCAAACGCTGCATTGGCCAATCCATGCCAAATGTTGTCGATCCATCAAAAATACCGCTTGCCCGATACATGGTTTTGCATCTCCGATCCATCCAATTTCTTATGTATCAAGGCATGATCCATACTTGAAACCAGTCCGATTCAAACTCGTGCAATTTTAAACATCCATTCAACAACACAATCAAATGATTATCAAGAAACATGTGAAATTCACCAAATCATGATTAAACAATAACAAATCAACAAATTGATCTACAGTTGCATAAACACATGAATTAACATATGAATTACCATTATAATCTTACAAGATTAGATCCTATGGTAACTCAAATTAAATATATGCTTATCTCCACTAGATCTAGGTGAAACAACTTGAAATGATGAAAATAAGATCAAACAACCCATATAATCGATTGAATCCATGTGATAGATGATTATCAGTAACCAAATCCACAAAATAGCTCGAAATCGATGAACCTCTAATCCAGAGAAGACCAATAAAGAATGATCTTCATATCAATCTTGTTGATGCGATCTAGCCTTCCTTGATGTAGATCTTCAATCTTCTAATGTAGATCTTCAAATTAATGGACTGAAGGTGTATTTGATTGAGCAAGGAGAATCTTGAGCTCAACCAAATGAGAGAAATAAAAAAACATTCTCCTTACCTCTACCCCTCTATTTATAGCCAATAGCGCCTAGCCTTAATGAGCCTCACTAATCAGCCCGCTAATGACTAATTAGTCTATCCAGAAATTGTGTAGCACTATAACATCGATTCCTCCTAAATCACTAAACAAAATCTTTAATATGACCATTCTACGGAATTGGAAACATCATTTCCTTTCTAATGAAATCAGTCCCACAACCTGATTTGATCCAAATCAAAAGTTTTCCCCTGTACAAAGTTGATAGGGGTAAAATGGTCACAAATAAAATTGATAAACAATATGGACATGTCTCGTATCCCTATGAACAACATATTACAATATGAGAATGTTCCAATCGTTAGGGAATTAAATAAAAATATTTTATGATCCTTCGATGAAATGATGCGGATCGTTACATTCTCCCCCTCTTTAAGAATTTCGCTCTCAAAATCCCTACTAAACACAAGCAACCAGAACCGATTCTACATGCTTATCATCCAGGAGTAGCCAATCTATCATCCAAACTAGCACCCATCAAGCCATGCATCCATAAGCCTTAGTCTAACACATGGAATTCTAACAAATAGTACAAGTTACATTGATATAAGGTGACACGATATTAATGGGTCATACCAACGAAGAGTTTTGGATGTCTACATACTCTCTTCCATTTCCCATATACAATCGTCGTCATCATTACTCTATTGTACCTTTACTAGCTTAACCGTCAACCTCCTAAGTTATTTTGTGTCATTCCCCACAACTTAAAGCGGCTTATAAGGTCTCGAAACTATGGTCTCGACTTCCAGGTCTTCGTGTTGTTCTAGAGATACCACCACATTCGAATCGTGCACACACTTCTGTAGAAACGACACATGGAAAACATTGTGCACGGCCGACATCTTCTCAGGTATATCCAATCTATATGCAAGCTTTCCAATCCGCTCGACTATCGGAAACGGTCCAACGAACCATGGAGCTAACTTCCCTTTACTTCTTAACCGAACAACATTCCTTAATGGCAAAATCTTCATGAAAATCATATCACCGACATTGTACTCCAAGTCTTTTCGACGCTTATTGGCGTAACTCTTCCAATGGTCTTGGGCTGCTTTCATTAATTGCTGAACAATCTTGATACAATTTGATGTCTCTCTGATTATCTTTGGCCCAAACCAACTTATCTCCAGTCTCTAACCAACATGTTGGAGAATTACATGGCCTACCATACAACGCCTCGTATGGTGCCATCGTGATGCTTGACTGGTAGCTATTGTTTTATTGAGCTTAACTAAATGTTGACAGTCTTCCCACGATCCCCCAAGTCCAAAACACAAGGTCTAAAGTGATCTTCCAATAGTCGGTTAACCTTCTCAGCCTGACCATCAGTCTAGGGATGATAAGTCGTACTCAAACATAACTCGGTTCCCAATGTCTCTTGCAAAATCTTCCAAAATCCACTTGTGAATAATGGATCTCAGTCACTCTCTATGCTCTTCGGGATACCATGAAATCGAACTATCCATTTTATATAAAGCTCGGCTAACTTCGATGTTGTCCTAGTCGATTTGAAAGGAATAAACCTCGCACTTTTGGTCAAGTGATCCACTATGACCCAAATCCCTTTATTTCTTTCCCTATTTCTAGGTAGTCCATTGATAAAATCCATGGATACTTGATCCTATGTTGACGTAGGTACTTCCAGTGGCTGAAGCAATCCACTCGGCTTATTCTATTCAGCTTTTACCAACTAACAGTTCATGCATTTGGAAATGAACTTTCCAACATCCCTCTTCATTCCTTCCCAGTATAAGCTCGCTTTATGTCCTGATACATCTTGTTATCATCAGGATGAATCGTTAACTTAGAGTGATGACATTCACTAAGAACCTCATCTCTCAATTCATTAATATCAGGAACAAATAGTCACCCTTACTTTCAAAGCCATCCCTCTTGATCGACCTCGAATTCCTTATCCTTTGGTTCTAACTTCTGGATAAGCTTTTCATCACACTTTTGGCTTTCGCCAATCCTTTCGATGAGAGTGGGTCTTATCTGTAACGACCTGCATTCCACGCATCAGAGGATCGTAAAATATTTATTTCTTTTTTGTATGAGGTCGTATAGTCATGTAACTTTAGGGAATGACTATTGGGGTCATTTCCCATGTTCACGATTTTTGTCAATTTCTAAATGACCGTTTTGCCCCTAGCTGATCTTGTTTCGGTCATAACTTTTGATTGGTAAGGATTTTTGACATAAAACCACTTCCATTAGATTTGGATGATGGTTTACCTTTCCGTAGACTGGTCACATTAGCCAAACGGGCTCACCGTTTGGGAGATATCGCTGAAACAAGGTTTAGAAGGTGAAAAACTACTTAAATGGGTTGATTAGGGTAATTAGCAAATGGGCCCATAACCCATTTCGGGATAAGGGTTATGGGGAGGCTGAAATGAGTTAGGTTTTCATTCCATTTCAGTTTTCTAGTCGCTATTTACCTCTTAGAAACCCTAACAATGGCCTCCACCTTCTAATTCATCCCAAATCGCTCTCTTATCAAGGATTAAGCTAATCTACGTCAAATCAAGTAGAAATTGCACCAAATCAGAGTTGGAGCTGCTGTGTTGCATAGTGATTCGACCCAAATTAGAGATAGTTTTAGATCTATGTTTTATTTGTGGCTAAGGTGAGCGATTTGCATTGTTTTCACTAATTACGGCTAATTAGGGGGTGATTAGTGATAATTAGTGAAATTATAACTCAGAAAAATCTGGAAAAATTTGTAAAAGTCTAAAATATTATTTTGGGGCTCTGATAGAAATTTGGGCTAATTTTGCTAATTGTATGTTAAACATGGTTAAGGGGGATTAAGGGAAAAACATGGGTTTTTGGGTATGTTTGATCCATTTTGACATGGTTAATTATCATTTTGGTATTTGTGGTTGATGTTATATGTTTCTATGACTATTTATTATGATTTGTGATTGTTTAGAAAAGTTAGAATGGTCTAAAATGCCATCGTGTGGCGTAAAAACAGTTGTTGGAAGTCGTAGGAAACCGGATCGGATCGCACCATCCGAACCGACCCACTCGTGAATAGTGGCCATGACCTCGACCCACTCACGTTAGAGTGCACGAACTGACCCACTCGCGCTACAGAACCATGCACAAATCCGATGAAGGGCAAGAACCATGAACCGATGTGTGTCACGAACCAACGAGCACTAGAATACCATAAACCGACCCGGAGGGGTTGCCACGAACCGCTGGTGGACCACCGACTCGAACCAATGGATGCTCACGATCAGAACCAGAGGAGTTCACATGGACGAGCCGGTCTGAAGCATGCTATCACGACCTGACCCAGATGGATATCACGAACCGAACCAAAGACGAAGGGAAGGGCCGAACCGACCCGGAGAAAACCAAAACCCGAGATGCAAAGGTAGTCCAAATAGGAAGTAGAACTCACGTTCCAGTCGGGAACCAATGAGTGAACTTCATGAGCTGGGCTTTGCTGCGGGACGTGTGCTAAGGGGTTATCGACATCCAAAACTTTGATTCACCACCAAGACGGATGTTAGGCTACGGATCAGTGCAGTGGGGTAGCTATTACTCCATGGGGCAGAGTGAGCGTAGCATGGCTATGAGCCAGTGCAGTGGAGTCGCCATGACTTCATGGGGCAGAGTGGACATAGCAAGGGATTAGTGGCAATGGATCAATGCAATGGAGCCATCATGACTCCATGGGGCAGAGTTATCATAGCAAAGGATTTGGGTGGTTAAAGCAATGGATATCATATGCTTTACACACTGAGTGAGAGATGTGAGGATGGTTGCTGTGCTTGATTGTTTGACATCACTATGACATGCACACCCCCTCCCCCATATCTTTACACCATATGTTAGTGTCATCTTAGAGTATTGTAAATCTTGTGTGCTAACACTTTGGTTACAGGTCCAGGTTCAGGTATGGTTATATATACCTGTTATTGTTCTGTTTTTTCTAATTATCGCTCATACCAGGTTTTTGTCTGACCCAGAGCTTTATGTCTCTTCTTATTACTCTGGGTGCTCTTAAACGGGCAGACTAGAGACATGTTAGGTGGTATGCACGAGTAGCTGTACTGGAGGCGAGTAGGAGGCTTCCACGTATGATATATATATATATATATATATATATATATATATATATATTCTCCCTGTGTTGTTGCTGGTCACTACTTTGTGGCATTAGTAGTGCACCTCTTTCTCTGCTTTAAAGACAATATGTTGGAGTTGTAATAAGCTGTATTTTGGATTTCCGCTGCTGTGAGATTATGGTTTAGTTTTTAGCTTATGCATTGTCTCGCCTGTTTTATGTCAAGTATGTTATTATTATATTTTATTCCATGCGCTGTGAGACATTCTACAGGTTCTTTGTTAGTTCACCGTTAAGTTTCCTTTATTTGGCGACCGTTATGTGCTAGTCGAGCATTGGCATAGCGCACTTTCATTGGAAATGTCGGCTGGTGCAGGGTGGGCCGTCACATTATCGATAAGATTGCTAATATTTCAGACTCTAAATCGCGCCTGTGCCTAAAATCAAATCTTGCCATGTACTCGAGGTGCTTCCATTCTGAAATCATCGCTCCTAAACTTGCGTGTCTTCGACTCAATGCATCAACCACTGCATTACCTTTACATGGAATGTAGGCAGTAACTAAATCACATGATGCTAAAAACCTTAACCACCATTGCTGCCGAACATTCAAACCCTTCTGTGAGAAAAGATACTTAAATGACTTGTGATCCATAAATAACTCGAATCGAACTCCCAACAGTTAATGTCTCCACATCTTTAGAGCAAACACGATCGCTACTAACTCCAAATCATGAGTCGGGTAATTCCTTTCGTGCAGTTTCAGCTGTTGACTTGTATATGCCGCAACTCTATCCTCCTGCATCAGCATTGCACTAAGTCCAGTACTGCATGTGTCGGTGTATACCACCATGTAATGACCCACATTTTCAGCGGTATAATAATTAATTTATTTAATTATTTAAAAGATGATTAAAAGGATTTCATAGTCATTGAATTAAATAATGGTGAATATTTAATTAAAATAATAAGTAAATAATATATTTAATTCTGAAATGATCAGAATTGGCTGAAATGGAAATATGGTGTGAACTGGATCATTTGTGATATTTAATTCAGTTCAGAATTTAATTAGAATAACGAATATATTATTTGAACGACAATTTGAATGTAGAGTTATAATATAATTAAAATCGAGCTCGAAATGGCGCTGCAGTTCGTAAATTTGTGATTCGAACTTCAACTGAATGTACAGGATTCGTTTTAAGCCGAATTTCTGTGAAACAAGAAACGCGTGGAGCTGGTGGAGTATATCTTTCTAGTGGAAGAGAAAAATCGGGATTTCATCATGTAGATTTTGATTTATGCCCAAATCAAATTTTAGAAAAGTCGCTGTGGAATTTCTTTATAATTTATAAAGGAATTATTTATATTTTAAAAAGGAATATCAATATAAATCGAATATCGGGTTGACCCAGATTTGAAATATTGAGTTAGAAATCCATACGGGATTATTCTGAAGCTGTATGGTATTCCACTGTGAATATATACGATAATATAAATTTATTTATATTTAATTTAATTATATTTAAATATATTTATGTAACGACCCGGAAAATTTGAACCAATTTAAAATTTTTAAATTGGCTAGAATAGTGGATTTTAAATATTTAAAATAAATATTTTAAATAATAACGATGAAAAGTAAGTTTGAATCGACATTTGAAAATGAATATAATTAATTCTAATTATAAACATGGCCTGAAATGGCGCGGTAGTTTCAAAATTTGAATTCAAACTTTAACTGACTGTACCGGGTGCAAAACAAACCGGATTTGAGTGAAACGAAAAATATTTAAATCTGTTAGTGAATATCTTTCTAACGAATCTGAAAAATCAAAGTTTCATAGCGGGAAGCAAAAGTTATGGCTAAATGAATTTACAGAAAGGTCGCTATGGAATTTATATAGCCCGTGAAAATGGCCTTTTTGCAAACGACCTCGGAATTCGACGAAACCACTTTTGTTGGATCCAGGATGTCAAATTATTGCTAGGTATAAAATTTCATAATTTTTTAAGTTAATATGTGAGCGTGGGAAAGGAAAACGTGTTTTGGTCAATTACAGTTAAATTAGATCGACCAGAAATGCGCTATTTTTCAAACGGTCTCAGAATTCGACGAAACTAGTTTTATTGGGACCGTATCGTCAAAACATAGCTAGATTTATTTTTCGGGAATTTTTCGAATCAGTTTGTGGCCCGGGCAAATTGAAACGTACGTTCAAATCGAATATTGAATGTTGTATATTTTTAACTGAAAGAAAACTGACTGAAACATTCAAATGGGCCTTCGAAACATATCCCATTGTGTTCAAAATGGGGGTAAAATGCTAGGGACGATAGTCGTTGGGTTTGGATTGGAGTTTGTATGTGACAAGAGGTATTTTGGAAATTTAAAAATATATAAATAAATAAAAATATCCTATTGGCTAGCCACTCATTCTCTCTCCCCGTAAAAGCCGCAGCGAACGACGGAAGTGCTCCCAACTTCTCGAGCTTTTTGCCGCCGCCACGATCATCTTCAGGCTAGGCTCCAGTTAGGGTTTTTGAAGTCCTCCTCTCCCTCTTCAAATCAAGACAAACCGCATCACCTATCGTTGCCCCAGCTTTGAGAACGAGGTCCTCAAAGGTCCGACCTTCATTGCGCCGCCGCTCGAGATTCAGGACGTCGAGTGGACCCCCTACATCGATCTGAGCGCCGTTACAAGGCCTAGAGGGTGGCGCCGACCGATCTCGTCCAAGTGCTGCGGATTTCGAGTTTTTGTTATACCTAGTTTTGAAGATCGAGCTGAGGTTTACGGCTATTTTTAATTTAACTATTTAATAGCAGTTTAAAGCGCTACCGTTTTTGATTTCACTGTAAAAGTCATATCTTTTTCGTTTCTTGATGTAATTCAGTGAAACAAGAGACAGCAGACTCGTGTGGACGTCTTCTACATTCTAGAAGAGACCGCATATTTTTCTGAGCCTTCAGCTATTTTTGGTGGAGTGGAACCCAATGTGAGATTTCTAAATTATAAACGATATGGAAAACGACGGTGTATAAATTATGTAGTCGATGTATGGGTTATATAAGCGTTGTACACCTCTTGTGTAAGCGTTGTATAAGTTGTACGTTCGATATATAAGTTATATATGCGTTGTAAAAATTATATATGTGTTGAAATAGAAGTGAAATGTTATACATACATACATACACACATACATACATACATACATACATACATATATATATATAAATACACACACACGCCCCTCGTCCACAAACCATGGACGATATTTATTGGTTGTGATTGGTGTGAAAATTGATTGATAGCGAATGGTTGATTGAAATTGTTTGTGGTTGAAATTGATTGATTGTGGTTGAAAAATACCCGTTTGTGGTTGAGAATTATTTGGTTGAAACCACATAGGATTAGTTTGTGGAAATGAAAAAAAAATACATGTCGCCTGCGTGCGAACTACATGCATGATTCCCCATTGCCAAAAGCTGCGAGGCTTTAAGGTAGAGCGAGGAGCCGTACTAGGGACGGTGCCGGTTTTAACTACCCTGCCGTTATGCTGCCGAAATTTTGAATAATATTCATGTGTTAGAATTATTTTCATTTGTTGAAACTATATTTATTCATTGTATAGAAAACCTTCATGTGTTGAATTGAAATTCATTCGTTGAATAGAAATTCATGTGTTGAATGGTATTCGTGTTTTAAATATAAAAAAATATCACCTTTTTATCTATAAATATAAACTATAGAAAACCTTCATGTGTTGAATCGAAATTCATTCGTTGAACAGAAATTCATGTGTTGAATGGTATTCGTGTTTTGAATAAATTGTTTTAGCAATAAAATTCACTTTTTTATCTATACATATAAACTATAGAAAACCTTCATGTGTTGAATCGAAATTCATTAGTTGAATAGAAATTCATGTGTTGAATGGTATTCATGTTTTGAATAAATTGTTTTAACAATAAAAATCACCTTTTTACTTTATATATACAAACTATAGAAAATCTTCATGTGTTGAATCGAAATTCATTCGTTGAATAGAAATTCATGTGTTGAATGGTATTCGTGTTTTAAATATAAAAAATCACCCTTTTATCTATATATATATAAACTATAGAAAACCTTCATGTGTTGAATCGAAATTCGTTCGTTGAATTGAAATTCATGTGCTGAATGGTATTCATATTTTGAAAGAAATTGTTTTATAATAAAAATCCTATTTTTATCATCAATATGAACTATATAAAATAATCTTGTTTTGAAAGAAATTGTTTTATAATAAAAATCCTATTTTTTTCACCTATATTAACTATATAAAATAGTCGGGTTTTGAAATAAATCGTTTTACAATAAAAATCACGTTTTTACTATATACATGAATTGTTAAAAATAGTTTTGTGTCGAAGTGAATGTTTGTTGGATAAAAATATCATTTTTATCAACTGTATGAAAAGAATATAGCTTTGAAATCGAATAATCGATATATTTATATAAATAGAATTGAAATATATCGAATAACGAAGCTGTAGTTCGTATTTTGAAACCGTGATTTCAAACGATTAGTGCGGGAGATCCGACCATCGGATTTTCCCGAAACCGCAACCGTTGGGTTCGCTTTGGAAATATCTTTCCAACGGCACCAACTTTGTAAAAATCCGACGGTTGGATTGTCTGGAATGTTTAATTCAAATCTGAAGAAGAACAGCGCCAGAATCGATTATATATATATAATTATATTAAATCGAATAACGACGCTGTAGTTCATATTTTGAAATCGAAACTTCAAACGATTATACCGGGAGATCCGACCGTCGGATTTTCCCTAAACTGGAACCGTTGGATTCGTTTTGAAAAGATCTTTCTAATGATGTAAATTTTGTGAAGATCCAACGGTTATATTTTCAGATATGTGTAAATCAAATCTGAAGAAAAACAGCGCCACGGCCGCGTTATGGCTCGAAGCGTCGTTTTGAATAAATTGGCTATTTTAAAATAAATAAAAATAGCGATAAATCGTTATAAAATATTATAAACGATATGGATGTGAAATTTAGAAACTAACTGAAGGTTGGCTAAGTCGAATGGTTTCCTGGATTTTGATCTGATGTTGGTTTCGGCCTACGGGGTTAATATTTGGGAAATCGTTCTCTTACTGATTTACGGTTAGTGACTAATGAATTGAAATGATGCGCATGTTGTGCTTGTATAGCACTTGTTTATTATATACGCGAGTTGCTCAGAAAGACCGAATTTATCCCATTCTGAATAACTAAATCGACGATAAGAAATCGAAGATGAAGACGGTGGTAGAAGACCGGAAATCTTCACCTCGTTTGGATGGTAACTGATGTCTTGATTGGGAGGCATCCCGAAATATGGATAATGAGTGGTGATTGTCCAGACGTACGTGGAGATTGATGGGTTTGCGAGGTATATAGTGCCTCCGGTTTCGTTCAGACCTAGAACAGACTTGTAAATGGACTGTGTGTCTGACATTGGAATTCATTCGGTGTGATTGATAGCAATCAGTTACATGGCGTGAATTGCCTGTGTGGCATGCTAAGATGTAGTGATCAGGGCTTCTGTTGAAAAGCAAAGTCTTGGGGTTGATGATCATAGCCCGGCCTGTGTGGCAGAGCTTTGTGTATAACGTTAATTCGCGAGCCTCACAACCCGGTATGAACCAGAAACGGGAGAAAGGACCTCAGAGAGGACATGCGTTTCTTTCTAGTTAGAGGTGGTGTCGGTGCTTAAACTGGCTGACATTTATATTATTTTCACCTTTGTGGTTGTTGCTGTTGCGAGGCGCCTCAGTTATATCGGTCGGTCCGAGACCGATGGAGTAATTCATTGGCTCATTGACGCCCCATAGGGCGGGGAAACGCATTGTTCAGCCATAATAATCCACATCGGTGGACCGGCCCTGAAGATCCAAGGCTTGCCTGCGCGCTTGCCTGAGACACGGACTAGAGCGTCTCGAATTCGGTAAGGACTATATTTTGCCTTGGTTCATGACGGAAATCCAATTTCCAAATACGTAACTGCGCGGTTTTGATTGTATATACATATGGCGACATGATATATGGTACCCATGCGGTCTATGATTGATAGTTATGATTCGAAATTGTTTTCGAAACCTATAAACACTAGTAATAATATTAAATGCTTTTGTTTTATTCGTATCAAGCATATTTTGGCCATTATAAGGTAAAACTCTATCCTCCGGTTTGCGTTGCATTGTGTGATGGGAACTGAGTCTTATAATGGCTTCATTTTTATAAAAAGCATTGCGATGTTTTAAAGATTTATTTGTTTTAAAGCACTGGCAATCCAATGGAGTAAACCAGTTCCACGAAAGTGGCGTGGTCCTGTGATTAGCCATATTATAAATGTGTTAAGTAGATTTCTCATACCAGTCCCATGACTGACTCGTAGTTTGTTTCACTTTCAAACTCGGGTGCCCCTTTTTCTACACGGGCAGCCTTGTCTTTAGGTTTTTAGCAGGCTCTTTATGGATTGCTGGAGCTGAAGATGGATTCTATCATTTATCTCTTTTTATGCTGTTCAGCTCCTATTGTACATATTATATTTGTTTTTCCGCTTTAGACATTTATGTATAGCTGAACCTTATTTGTACTAAGTATGATCCTGTATACTGTGTGACTCTGATGATTTCGTTTATCCAGTATATTCTATTGTGCATTATCTGGTGTATTTATTTAATTCTGTTCTGCAATTATCTGTTTATGCGTTATATTCCAAAGATTACCCTTGCCACCGTCAGTACGGGCTTTGGGGTCGTCTCATTTGGTATTAGAGCTTTGGTTAAACTTAGCTCTGGAATATAACATATTAATGAACTCGTCAGAAATAGAACCAGTAGTGTTCTAGGACGGGTAACTCGGTACAGATAGCATCAGCAATATCCTAGTATTAGTACAGCAGAATCAGAACAACTCGTTAGAGATGGGGTCAGAAGTGCCCTAGAATGAGTCGAGCGTAATATGTTTTTAAATAACATATTTGTGATTATACGTATAGTCTGGTTTTAGAAATATAATTTTTGAATATATAAAAATATATATATTTGAAAAGTTAAAAACAAATTGATTGCTATTTGCATTGTGTGATAGTAGATTTGATTAATCAAATTATTGAAACGATAGTTAATTTAATTAATAAGAGAATGAATGGTTGGATTTATTCGATTAACTCACACATTGAACTGATTTAGAAATAAATAGAAATATATGCTTGTGCATTATATATGTTTGAACAGGTAAATGGATAGCTGTTGAGTAAAGAAATTATTTGCGTGCCCGACAAATAGGTAAACCTTAATGAGTTGGATGCGAAATTTTATTATATCAATTCCTGTGAATGCCATTGGATGCGGAGTACGGGTTGTTCTGTGTGGAATAATAAACATCGCCATAGGATAGTAACAATTACTTTTGAACCACACTACATGGCATACTTCTGAAAAATAGGCATACTTCATCATATACCACATAAGCATTTAGAGCTTGTGTGACGAGGTGGAAGATTTACCGTACGAGCGAGAGGCTTGTATGGAGATGACTATATTTTACAGGTTAAACTGATGACTAATATGGACCATATAAATTGTAACGATAAATTGCCAGATTAATAAAAACCCCACACGGGTCTGGAGTTGACAATAATCATGTCTCTCTAGTTATTAGATATGGCACATGGACTATTTATTTCCCACACGGGACGAGGTGACAAGGATTTAACCTCTGGAGCAATTAAAATACACACTCCCTCAGGCTTTGAGAGTGTGACGAGAATTTATTCCCTGGAGTTATTATCTATACACGCTCCCCTATAAACACCAGAATATATCACTATAAATATGTGTATGCTTTATAGGATTTATTGGGTACCTAATACGGCCCAATAAATTTCAAAACCCCTCCCCGTACAAAAGAGGTTATGGCGAAATTTTTCGAAAATTCCGGGTGTTAGCCAAATTTTTGAAGAATTTGAAAATTCTCAGAAACTGAAAAGTTGGAGAATGGAAGCCAGATCAAACGTAGAGTTGATTAATCAAACCACTTTCGACTTTGCTCCTTTTCGGGGACGAAAAGTTTTAAGTGGGGGAGATTGTAACGACCCGGAAAATCTGAACCAATTAAAATTTTTTAAATTGGCTAGAATAGTGGATTTTAAATATTTAAAATAAATATTTTAAATAATAACGATGAAAAGTAAGTTTGAATCGACATTTGAAAACGAATATAATTAATTCTAATTATAAAAATGGCCTGAAATGGCGCGGTAGTTTCAAAATTTGAATTCAAACTTTGACTGACTGTACCGGGTGCAAAACAAAACGGATTTGAGTGAAACCAAAAATATTTAAATCTGTTAGTGAATATCTTTCTAACGAATTTGAAAAATTGAAGTTTCATAGCGGGAAGCAAAAGTTATGTCTAAATGAATTTTCAAAAAGGTCGTTATGGAATTTATATAGCCTGTGAAAATGGCCATTTTGCAAATGACCTCGGAATTCGACGAAACCACTTTTGTTGGATCCGGTATGTAAAATTATTGCTAGGTTTCAAATTTCATAATTTTTGAAGTTAATATGTGAGCGTGGCAAAGGAAAACGTGTTTTGGTCAATTACAGTTAAATTGGATCGACTAGAAATGGGTCATTTTTCAAACTATCTCAGAATTCGACGAAACTAGTTTTATTGGGACCGTATCGTCAAAACATAACTAGATTTATTTTTTTGGAATTTTTCGAATCAGTTTGTGGCCCTGGCAAATTGAAATGTACGTTCAAATCGAATATTGAATGTTGTATATTTTAAATTGAAAGAAAACTGACTGAAACATTCAAATGGGCCTTCGAAACATATCCCATTGTGTTTGGAATGGGGGTAAAACGCTGAGGACGAAAGTCGTTGGGTTCGGATTGGAGTTTGTATGTGACAAGGGGTATTTTAGAAATCTAAAAATATATAAATAAATAAAAATATCCTATTAGCTAGCCACTCATTCTCTTTCCCCATAACAGCCGCAGCGAACGACGGAAGTGCTCCCAACTTCCCGAGCTTTTTTCCGCCGCCACGATCATCTTCAGACCAGGCTCCAGGTAGGGTTTTTGAAGTCCTCCTCTCCCTTTTCAAATCAAGACAAACCGCATCACCTATCGTTGCCCCAGCTTCAAGAATGAGGTCCTCAAAGGTCCGACCTTCATCGTGTCGCCGCCCAAGATTCAGGACGTCGAGTGGATCCCCCCCTCCATCGATCTGAGCGCCGTTCCAAGGCCTAGAGGGTGGCGCCGACCGATCTCGTCCAAGGGTCTGCGGATTTCGAGTTATTGTCAAACCTAGTTTTGAATATCGAGCTAAGGTATACAGCTATTTTTAATTTAACTATTTAATAGCAGTTTAAAGCGCTACCGTTTTTGATTTCACTGTAAAAATCATATCTTTTTCGATTTTTGACAAAATTCAGTGAAACAAGAGACAGCGGACTCGTGTGGACGTCTTCTACATTCTAGAAGAGACCGCATATTTTTCTTAGCCTTCTGCTGTTTTTGGTGGAGTGGAACCCAATGTGAGATTTCTAAATTATAAACGATATGGAAAACGATGGTGCATAAATTATATAGTCGATGTATGGGTTATATAAGCGTTGTACACCTCTTGTATAAGCGTTGTATAAGTTGTACGTTCGATATATAAGTTATATATGCGTTGTAAAAATTATATATGCGTTGAAATAGAAGTGAAATGCTACATATAAATATAAATATATATATATACACGCCCCTCGTCCACAAACCACGGACGATATTTGTTGGTTGTGATTGGTGAGAAAATTGATTGATAGCGAATGGTTGATTGAAATTGTTTGTGGTTGAAATTGATTGATTGTGGTTAAAAAATACCCATTTGTGGTTGAGAAATATTTGGTTGAAACCACATAGGAATAGTTTGTGGAAATGAAAAAAATATACATGCCGCCTGCGTGCGAACTAGATGCATGATTCCCCATTGTCAAAAGCTGCGAGGCTTTAAGGTAGAGCGAGGAGCCGTACTAGGGACGGTCCCGGTTTTAACTACCCTGCCGTTATGCTGCCGAAATTTTGAATAATATTCATGTGTTAGAATTATTTTCATTTGTTGAAACTATATTTATTCGTTGTATAGAAAACCTTCACGTGTTGAATTGAAATTCATTCGTTGAATAGAAATTCATGTGTTGAATGGTATTCGTGTTTCAAATATAAAAAAATCACCTTTTTATCTATATATATAAACTATAGAAAACCTTCATGTGTTGAATCGAAATTCATTCGTTGAATAGAAATTCATGTGTTGAATGGTATTCGTGTTTTGAATAAATTGTTTTAACAATAAAAATCACTTTTTTATCTATACATATAAACTATAGAAAACCTTCATGTGTTGAATCGAAATTCATTCGTTGAATAGAAATTCATGTGTCAAATGATATTCTGATTTGAATAAATTGTTTTAACAATAAAAATCACCTTTTTACTCTATATATACAAACTATAGAAAACCTTCATGTGTTGAATCGAAATTCATTCGTTGAATAGAAATTCATGTGTTGAATGGTATTCGTGTTTTGAATATAAAAAATCACCCTTTTATCTATATATATAAACTATAGAAAACCTTCTGTGTTGAATCGAAATTCATTCGTTGAATTGAAATTCATGTGTTGAATGGTATTCATATTTTGAAAGAAATTGTTTTATAATAAAAATCCTATTTTTATCATCAATATGAACTATATAAAATAATCTTGTTTTGAAAGAAATTGTTTTATAATAAAAATCCTATTTTTTTTCCACCTATATTAACTATATAAAATAGTCGGGTTTTGAAATAAATCGTTTTACAATAAAAATCACATTTTTACTATATACATGAATTGTTAAAAATAGTGAAGTGTCGAAGTGAATGTTTGTTGGATAAAAATATCATTTTTATCAAATGTATGAAAAGAATATAGCTTTGAAATCGAAGAATCGATATATTTATATAAATAGAATTGAAATATATCGAATAACGAAGCTATAGTTCATATTTTGAAACCGTGATTTCAAACGATTAGTGCGGGAGATCCGACCATCGGGTTTTTCCGAAACCGCAACCATTGGGTTCGCTTTGGAAATATCTTTCCAACAGCACCAACTTTGTAAAAATCCGACGGTTGGATTGTCTAGAATGTTTAATTCAAATCAGAAGAAAAACTGCACCAGAATCGATTATATTTATATATATATATATATAAATATAATTATATTAAATCGAATAACGACGCTGTAGTTCTTATTTTGAAATCGAAACTTCAAACGATCATACCGGGAGATCCGACCGTCGGATTTTCCCGAAACTGGAACCATTGGATTCGTTTTGAAAAGATCTTTCTAATGATGTAAATTTTGTGAAGATCCAACGGTTATATTTTCAGATATGTGTAAATCAAATCTGAAGAAAAACAGCGCCACGGCCGCATTATGGCTCGAAGCGTCGTTTTGAATAAATTGGCTATTTTAAAATAAATAAAAATAGCGATAAATCGTTATAAAATATTATAAACGATATGGATGTGAAATTTAGAAACTAACTGAAGGTTGGCTAAGTCGAACGGTTTCCTGGATTTTGATCTGATGTTGGTTTCGGCCTTCGGGGTTAATATTTGGGAAATCGTTCTCTTACTGATTTACGGTTAGTGACTAATGAATTGGAATGATGCGCATGTTGTGCTTGTATAGCACTTGTTTATTATATACGCGAGTTGCTCAGAAAGACCGGGTTTATCCCATTCTGAATAACTAAATCGACGATAAGAAATCGAAGATGAAGACGGTGGTAGAAGACCGGAAATCTTCACCTCGTTTGGATGGTAACTGATGTCCTGATTGGGAGGCATCCCGAAATATGGATAATGAGTGGTGATTGTCCAGACGTACGTGGAGATTGATGGGTTTGCGAGGTATATAGTGCCTCCGGTTTCGTTCAGACCTAGAACAGACTTGTAAATGGACTGTGTGTCTGACATTGGAATTCATTCGGTGTGATTGATAGCCATCAGTTACATGGCGTGAATTGCCTGTGTGGCATGCTAAGATGTAGTGATCAGGGCTTCTGTTGAAAAGCAAAGTCTTGGGGTTGATGATCATAGCCCGGCATGTGTGGCAGAGCTTTGTGTATAACGTTAATTCGCGAGCCTCACAACCCGGTATGAACCAGAAACGGGAGAAAGGACCTCAGAGAGGACATGCGTTTCTTTCTAGTTAGAGGTGGTGTCGGTGCTTAAACTGGCTGACATTTATATTATTTTCACCTTTGTGGTTGTTGCTGTTGCGAGGCGCCTCAGTTATATCGGTCGGTCCGGGACCGATGGAGTAATTCATTGGCTCATTGACGCCCCATAGGGCGGGGAAACGCATTGTTCAGCCATAATAATCCACATCGGTGGACCGGCCCTGAAGATCCAAGGCTTGCCTGCGCGCTTGCCTGAGACACGGACTAGAGCGTCTCGAATTCGGTAAGGACTATCTTTTGCCTTGGTTCATGACGGAAATCCAATTTCCAAATACGTAACTGCGCGGTTTTGATTGTATATACATATGGCGACATGATATATGGTACCCATGCGATCTATGATTGATAGTTATGATTCGAAATTGTTTTCGAAACCTATAAACACTAGTAATAATATTAAATGCTTTTGTTTTATTCGTATCAAGCATATTTTGGCCATTATAAGGTAAAACTCTATCCTCCGGTTTGCGTTGCATTGTGTGATGGGAACTGAGTCTTATAATGGCTTCATTTTTATAAAAAGCATTGCGATGTTTTAAAGATTTATTTGTTTTAAAGCACTGGCAATCCAATGGAGTAAACCAGTTCCACGAAAGTGGCGTGGTCCTGTGATTAGCCATATTATAAATGTGTTAAGTAGATTTCTCATACCAGTCCCATGACTGACTCGTAGTTTGTTTCACTTTCAAACTCGGGTGCCCCTTTTTCTACACGGGCAGCCTTGTCTTTAGGTTTTTAGCAGGCTCTTTATGGATTGCTGGAGCTGAAGATGGATTCTATCATTTATCTCTTTTTATGCTGTTCAGCTCCTATTGTACATATTATATTTGTTTTTCCGCTTTAGACATTTATGTATAGCTGAACCTTATTTGTACTAAGTATGATCCTGTATACTGTGTGACTCTGATGATTTCGTTTATCCAGTATATTCTATTGTGCATTATCTGGTGTATTTATTTAATTCTGTTCTGCAATTATCTGTTTATGCGTTATATTCCAAAGATTACCCTTGCCACCGTCAGTACGGGCTTTGGGGTCGTCTCATTTGGTATTAGAGCTTTGGTTAAACTTAGCTCTGGAATATAACATATTAATGAACTCGTCAGAAATAGAACCAGTAGTGTTCTAGGACGGGTAACTCGGTACAGATAGCATCAGCAATATCCTAGTATTAGTACAGCAGAATCAGAACAACTCGTTAGAGATGGGGTCAGAAGTGCCCTAGAATGAGTCGAGCGTAATATGTTTTTAAATAACATATTTGTGATTATACGTATAGTCTGGTTTTAGAAATATAATTTTTGAATATATAAAAATATATATATTTGAAAAGTTAAAAACAAATTGATTGCTGTTTGCATTGTGTGATAGTAGATTTGATTAATCAAATTATTGAAACGATAGTTAATTTAATTAATAAGAGAATGAATGGTTGGATTTATTCGATTAACTCACACATTGAACTGATTTAGAAATAAATAGAAATATATGCTTGTGCATTATATATGTTTGAACAGGTAAATGGATAGCTGTTGAGTAAAGAAATTATTTGCGTGCCCGACAAATAGGTAAACCTTAATGAGTTGGATGCGAAATTTTATTATATCAATTCCTGTGAATGCCATTGGATGCGGAGTGCGGGTTGTTCTGTGTGGAATAATAAACATCGCCATAGGATAGTAACAATTACTTTTGAACCACACTACATGGCATACTTCTGAAAAATAGGCATACTTCATCATATACCACATAAGCATTTGGAGCTTGTGTGACGAGGTGGAAGATTTACCGTACGAGCGAGAGGCTTGTATGGAGATGACTATATTTTACAGGTTAAACTGATGACTAATATGGACCATATAAATTGTAACGATAAATTGCTAGATTAATAAAAACCCCACACGGGTCTGGAGTTGACAATAATCATGTCTCTCTAGTTATTAGATATGGCACATGGACTGTTTATTTCCCACACGGGACGAGGTGATAAGGATTTATCCTCTGGAGCAATTAAAATACACACTCCCTCAGGCTTTGAGAGTGTGACGAGAATTTATTCCCTGGAGTTATTATCTATACACGCTCCCCTATAAACACCAGAATATATCACTATAAATATGTGTATGCTTTATAGGATTTATTGGGTACCTAATACGGCCCAATAAATTTCAAAACCCCTCCCCGTACAAAAGAGGTTATGGCGAAATTTTTCGAAAATTCCGGGTGTTAGCCAAATTTTTGAAGAATTTGAAAATTCTCAGAAACTGAAAAGTTGGAGAATGGAAGCCAGATCAAACGTAGAGTTGATTAATCAAACCACTTTCGACTTTGTTCCTTTTCGGGGACGAAAAGTTTTAAGTGGGGGAGATTGTAACGACCCGGAAAATCTGAACCAATTAAATTTTTTTAAATTGGCTAGAATAGTGGATTTTAAATATTTAAAATAAATATTTTAAATAATAACGATGAAAAGTAAGTTTGAATCGACATTTGAAAACGAATATAATTAATTCTAATTATAAAAATGGCCTGAAATGGCGCGGTAGTTTCAAAATTTGAATTCAAACTTTGACTGACTGTACCGGGTGCAAAACAAAACGGATTTGAGTGAAACCAAAAATATTTAAATCTGTTAGTGAATATCTTTCTAACGAATTTGAAAAATCGAAGTTTCATAGCGGGAAGCAAAAGTTATGTCTAAATGAATTTTCAAAAAGGTCGTTATGGAATTTATATAGCCTGTGAAAATGGCCATTTTGCAAATGACCTCGGAATTCGACGAAACCACTTTTGTTGGATCCGGTATGTCAAATTATTGCTAGGTTTCAAATTTCATAATTTTTGAAGTTAATATGTGAGCGTGGCAAAGGAAAACGTGTTTTGGTCAATTACAGTTAAATTGGATCGACTAGAAATGGGTCATTTTTCAAACTATCTCAGAATTCGACGAAACTAGTTTTATTGGGACCGTATCGTCAAAACATAACTAGATTTATTTTTTTGGAATTTTTCGAATCAGTTTGTGGCCCTGGCAAATTGAAATGTACGTTCAAATCGAATATTGAATGTTGTATATTTTAAATTGAAAGAAAACTGACTGAAACATTCAAATGGGCCTTCGAAACATATCCCATTGTGTTTGGAATGGGGGTAAAACGCTGAGGACGACAGTCGTTGGGTTCGGATTGGAGTTTGTATGTGACAAGGGGTATTTTAGAAATCTAAAAATATATAAATAAATAAAAATATCCTATTAGCTAGCCACTCATTCTCTTTCCCCATAACAGCCGCAGCGAACGACGGAAGTGCTCCCAACTTCCCGAGCTTTTTTCCGCCGCCACGATCATCTTCAGACCAGGCTCCAGGTAGGGTTTTTGAAGTCCTCCTCTCCCTTTTCAAATCAAGACAAACCGCATCACCTATCGTTGCCCCAACTTCAAGAATGAGGTCCTCAAAGGTCCGACCTTCATCGTGTCGCCGCCCAAGATTCAGGACGTCGAGTGGATCCCCCCCTCCATCGATCTGAGCGCCGTTCCAAGGCCTAGAGGGTGGCGCCGACCGATCTCGTCCAAGGGTCTGCGGATTTCGAGTTATTGTCAAACCTAGTTTTGAATATCGAGCTAAGGTATACAGCTATTTTTAATTTAACTATTTAATAGCAGTTTAAAGCGCTACCGTTTTTGATTTCACTGTAAAAATCATATCTTTTTCGATTTTTGACAAAATTCAGTGAAACAAGAGACAGCGGACTCGTGTGGACGTCTTCTACATTCTAGAAGAGACCGCATATTTTTCTTAGCCTTCTGCTGTTTTTGGTGGAGTGGAACCCAATGTGAGATTTCTAAATTATAAACGATATGGAAAACGATGGTGCATAAATTATATAGTCGATGTATGGGTTATATAAGCATTGTACACCTCTTGTATAAGCGTTGTATAAGTTGTACGTTCGATATATAAGTTATATATGCGTTGTAAAAATTATATATGCGTCGAAATAGAAGTGAAATGCTACATATAAATATAAATATATATATATACGCCCCTCGTCCACAAACCATGGACGATATTTGTTGGTTGTGATTGGTGAGAAAATTGATTGATAGCGAATGGTTGATTGAAATTGTTTGTGGTTGAAATTGATTGATTGTGGTTGAAAAATACCCATTTGTGGTTGAGAAATATTTGGTTGAAACCACATAGGAATAGTTTGTGGAAATGAAAAAAATATACATGCCGCCTGCGTGCGAACTAGATGCATGATTCCCCATTGTCAAAAGCTGCGAGGCTTTAAGGTAGAGCGAGGAGCCGTACTAGGGACGGTCCCGGTTTTAACTACCCTGCCGTTATGCTGCCGAAATTTTGAATAATATTCATGTGTTAGAATTATTTTCATTTGTTGAAACTATATTTATTCGTTGTATAGAAAACCTTCACGTGTTGAATTGAAATTCATTCGTTGAATAGAAATTCATGTGTTGAATGGTATTCGTGTTTTAAATATAAAAAAAATCACCTTTTTATCTATATATATAAACTATAGAAAACCTTCATGTGTTGAATCGAAATTCATTCGTTGAATAGAAAGTCATGTGTTGAATGGTATTCGTGTTTTGAATAAATTGTTTTAACAATAAAAATCACTTTTTTATCTATACATATAAACTATAGAAAACCTTCATGTGTTGAATCGAAATTCATTCGTTGAATAGAAATTCATGTGTCAAATGATATTCGTGATTTGAATAAATTGTTTTAACAATAAAAATCACCTTTTTACTCTATATATACAAACTATAGAAAACCTTCATGTGTTGAATCGAAATTCATTCGTTGAATAGAAATTCATGTGTTGAATGGTATTCGTGTTTTGAATATAAAAAATCACCCTTTTATCTATATATATAAACTATAGAAAACCTTCTGTGTTGAATCGAAATTCATTCGTTGAATTGAAATTCATGTGTTGAATGGTATTCATATTTTGAAAGAAATTGTTTTATAATAAAAATCCTATTTTTATCATCAATATGAACTATATAAAATAATCTTGTTTTGAAAGAAATTGTTTTATAATAAAAATCCTATTTTTTTCCACCTATATTAACTATATAAAATAGTCGGGTTTTGAAATAAATCGTTTTACAATAAAAATCACATTTTTACTATATACATGAATTGTTAAAAATAGTGAAGTGTCGAAGTGAATGTTTGTTGGATAAAAATATCATTTTTATCAAATGTATGAAAAGAATATAGCTTTGAAATCGAAGAATCGATATATTTATATAAATAGAATTGAAATATATCGAATAACGAAGCTATAGTTCATATTTTGAAACCGTGATTT